>CAWUFW010005911.1:622077-1244155 GCA_963921515.1 Calotriton arnoldi | reverse complement strand
GACACAGGGACACAACCAAGCAGCACACACATCAGCCCCACCCCGAACGCACATGACACGTGACAGGCCTGCCACAGACATGTCCCCAACGCCCAATTCACGGACAACACCCAACGCCACACAACCGACGCACACATGTCAGTGAAGACACGCAACAGCAGGACACACCCCAGTGTAACAAACATGGCGTAGCACACAGCGGCGGCAACACCAACTAGGAGAAGCAGGGCCCCTTCGGGAAGAGGAACGCCAGTACCACACTGAAAAACCCATACCACCCTGCACATATGAACAAGACACATGAAACGGAACACCAAAGAGCCCGGGGACCGACAACAGGTGGCCCAAGAATAACATCCACACACAAGGCCCAACGCAGAGCGGAAAGGCAGGCTGCCGCCCACACAAGGGAGAGCAGACAGCACTGAATGACCTTCCATTCCAACTCCGAAACCACAGCCCTACGACAGAAGCCGGTGAATACAGCCATTGTCCAAGAATAGACCAACACAGGCATGCCGAGGAGACCGACCACAGGGCAGATAGCGCATATCACAGAAGCACACAACGGACGGGGAAGAAAGAAGAAAACACTCCCCCATGTCGGCCACATGCAAGTTAATTGGAAGGAGTCACACAGCACTGACCTTGAACTGTCTGAGAAGCATGTGGGAAGAGGGCCCGTGTCCTCCAAACAAGCCAACAGAACACAAGTCCTGTCTCCCTACGACTACACAGAGCTCACAGCAACCCCGGAGCGTGCACATTGCAGACTGCACACACAGCCGGAGCACGCCACCTCAACGAACCGCTGCGAAATGGCAACCGCAACACACCTACCCAACTACGCCGAACAGCTCAAGCTGTACAAAACCAACACGATACATACATTGGGATGCGATCTCCTGTCCCTGCTGAACGTAAGTTACCGACTGACTTACCGCATCACATTGTTCAGCTGCGTCATGCCCGTCTTCTACTGTCGGAGGTGTCCCTACCAGCATCCCGTCGAGATATGCCTCTCCAACCCGGCATGTCTGAAGGCGGACCTGCTACCACTACTCCTCCCTCTGGACGCACACGACAGGGCCTGCTCTGCCTATGGGGGCATGGCGTATGTGGCCAACATCGCACCCGCACTGAAATGGGACCACTGTGCCTCCACACGACGGATCATCGAGAACAGCTACATCGAATGTCACCCAGCATGCCCCATCATGGTCCTCCAAGGGACAACTTACGAACAACACCTTGAGAGCCACCATCCGCTTCATTGGCTGGCAAACATGTACACCACCAATGACATGGAAGCCCTGCTGGACGGCATCGCATACCTGACAACCTGTAAATACGTCGGACCACAACGCAGGTTCCCCGAGTGACCTATGAAGTCCAACCCCGCACCCATGCTCAGCTTCCGCACGGACTGGCCAGTCACCACCACAACAGCCATACCAAACGACCGGCAACTGTAACCACACCATCAACGACATCGCCATGACATCGGATATGACCGGGACATGCACACTGTTCCCCATCACATCCAGGAACACCGCATGCATCGTGGGAGGCAGTGGCATGGGCTCTGTGTATCGCACCCACATGGACGGAACTGCACGAACAACCAGGACACGACATGGATCCAGCGCACATGGACACACACACCGCTCAGTGGACATGAATAGGTCGCCTGGAGTCTGTGGGTGCTGCACCCCTCCCACCCCCGCCCCGGGAATCCCATACCAGGACCTTTGCATGGACGACAAGTGCATACAACAACAACACGACCCCAGTGACTGTGACATGTCCAGTAACCACCACAGTGCAACAACAAGTGGCACGCCGCTGCATGCACGCAAGCACATGCCCTGATGTCATCTCACATGCACGCGTGCATGAGGAACAACCGCAGCAAACCTGTCACATGGAACTGAGATGGACTGTGCCCATGATGCCGAGCGGTCTGGTAGGCTACATGTATACCGTCTGTGTCAAAGTCCGCAGCTCCGCAGCTATACGTAAATGTACATTAGCACAGCCTTGGCCAAGCAGATGTAACTCTGAAGCCCACATCCCACATGCAACAGCCAATCACATGTAACCCTACACCCTATCCCATTTGTAATCATGCTCAGTATATCCTCAACATGTATTCCGCTGCCAGTAGTGTCCACTATACTGCATCACAGAGGACAGAAGACTCAATATAATGTTTGAAACCAAAACTGTCTCCGCTGACTCATTTCACAAGTACGAATGAGAGAGGATGAGAGTATGTGAAGTACACGGCAGTCGTGACATGACCATGTAGTCCACTGGTATTGGATGTCAACGCAAATGAGTAGCACTACTGTGGAAGACACACATGTGTCGTGTGAAGTCGTATGGACGCAGTGCTCAGGTGGGTGGGTGCGACGGGTAGATGCGCACATGCCAAGTTGGAGCACGCCGTGTTGGGAGGGGTCATGAACAGTACACCACCGCTTCCCTGGGCATTGTGAGAGGACACCTGTCGGGGGGGAGTGAACACGTGTGTGCACAGCAGCCGGGCACACGTACAAAGCGGTACCAGGCGCACCTCAGCCCACCCTCTGTGGACAAGCTGGATCCTGTTGTGCGCCCGCCATGCCCCTTGACAAGGCACACACAGCCCCAGTCGACCAGGTGTAACCCCAACATAGTCAATCCGCACAGGCGATACAGGGCACGGGATGGCAGTGGAGCATGGTGTGTGAGAGGTCTCCTCGCGCTCCTCCTGGTCATATCACGCAGGCAATAGAACCTCAACGTCTAGCATGGCACAAGTCAGATGGAAGTGTAGGGGGACGCACCACAGCACGAGCAGCACTGACGTCACGGGAGGTGGCTCGCACCATCCCATCCATTGCCCATCATACCAACCACGCCACATGCCATTGCGACTAAGTGCAAGCGCGTGCGCCACCACCCCCGAGCCCTCCCCAGAGAGGCCAAAGAGTGAATGTGTGGGCCATCAGCCACAGACGGACGCGGCCTGGCCGCAAGGGCAGCCACAGCCACTGGGTGTCGCAGGTGGCGGATCCGGAAGGCGAAGACTGTGATGCATAGTCCATGCAGGCCGGGTCTCCATTTGGGGCACCACGCAGGTGGACGGCGTCCCGCCACACATCATACCCTGAGACAGCCCACTCGTGCAACTGGACCCACACATACACTCCTTGCCCTCTCTGGTGCGAGCTTGGGGCTGCCTGTGCAAGCGCTAGCCTCGCAGGTGAGCATGCATATTGGGGGGCGAGGGGAGGACATGAGGGCTGGGGCGAAGATGACTGTATCACTGTCAGTTAGTACAAGGGATGACCCAGATGTGGAAAGGAAGAGACGTGTCCCGTGTGTACTGCAACTAGTCGCCAATCCAACTACCCCCCCATGTCCGGAATGTAAGCCCGCACCTAGGCCCGCCCATCCGCCACATCGAACATACCACCAGCACGACAACCTTCCCATTCGAAACACTGACTGGGGGTGGCGACCAGTGAACAATCATGTGTAGCCTACCCACGCGTACATGTGGGCCCTCCATGATCCATGTCACCTGCGGCAAAGACATGACATGCGCAATGAGGGAAGTGAGGAGAGCTGTCCGCCCCACGCGCAGAAGGTGCATCAGCTCCACAGACCCAGCAGCGAGTCCAGCAGGGGTCACATGTGCAGGGGCAGCTGTGCCTGGTGTGAAGGCACATGCATATAGACAGCACATCGACCAATGTGTAGTCTGCTCACATCCACAGTCCATCATCATGCGGACATAGGAATTGAACACAGGGCAACACATCTTAGTTGGTGCACCCACCGTGACCAACAATGCGCAATCATCGACGTACCCGCCCTGTGCATGGCCCCCCACCCAACGGAGGCACATCCAGTGCCACCATCCCACACCACAAGCCTTCCACGGAACATGCTGTGTCCAATGGTCAGTACAGAGTCAGCGCCCATCTGGTGGATCCTGAACAGGAGACACATGCACACACATGCCAGCTCCCACTATGTACGTCTGCCACCTGGCACGTGCAATGTAACCTCTCACCTGTGACGTGTGACTGCAAGCACACAGCCGTCTTGGCATGGGGCTGTCAATGTGGACACCAGTCAATGTTTCGGGAGCTGTGATCCGTACAGTGCTGTACATAGGGTGCAGTGCTGACACCTACTACTGTCTCATATCCCCTCGTGCCACAGGTCCCACTTGTATTGGCCGCTCAGCCCGTGCCCACATCGTCGTCGTCGTGTGCCATACTCATCCAGCCTCGGAAGCAGTTCCATGCTCAGCAGACACTCATGTTGCCGTGGCGTTGCCGCTTGACGAATATGCAGTCAGTCCCCATCAGCACGCCCCGCAAGTCATTGGGGCCTAGATCCCCATGTGCATGCACATGGCAGTGGTATGTCTCACTTGCCATTGCCATTGTTGGGAGACCTGTGTAAGTGTATTGTGGCCGTGCCGTCCCAGCTTGACAGCTGGGCTGTGGCTCATGTGCTTGCTCAGTCATGTCAGTGATGTGTATGCGAAATTGCTATGTGCCGTGTTGCTTTGACATGTGTCCTCTGCCATTTAACCCAGGCGGAGACCGAACATTGACCGCCCATACCAATTGCTGGCGGACATGGACGATACAGAGGTAATCAGGAAGTTTCGGCTGGACAGGCCAACCCTGCATCGACTGTGTGCCATGTTAGAGCCCCATCTCCGTCCCCGCAGGGTGTATCCGACTGCTGTCACCCCCACGGCTAAGGTGATGGCCGCCATGCATTTCTTCGCCACTGGGTCATTCCAGCACACAGTGGGCAGTGGAGGAGGGATGTCCCAGCCCATGTTCAGCAAGGTGCTGAGGGATGTACTGGCAGCCATGATGCTGTACCGAAACAGGTACATCAGATTCCCCAGGGCTCGTGAATTGGCGGCAGTGAAGGGTGCATTCTATGCCCTTGGCAGAATCCCACACGTCGTGGGAGCCATTGACTGCACACATGTTGGCCTTGTTCCACCACAGGCCACTGAGCACCTGTACCGCAACAGGAAGCACACGCACTCCCTGAATGTGCAAGTGGTGTGCCTTGCGGACATGGTGATCACCCACGTGTGTGCCAAGTTTCCAGGCTCGGCACATGACGCACACATAATGCGCAACAGCATCTTGCCACGACTGATGGCCAATCTGCAACAGGATCGTGGCTGTATTGTCGGTGAGTATGTGGAGTGGTGTAGCGTGCTGGTTGTGCGATGCTGTCCCCTGTCCAGTTGGAATAGCAACGGTTCTCTGTGTCCCTCACACCCAGGTGACTCTGCGTATCCGAATGGGGCATGGCTGCTCAGTCCATTGAGGAATCCTCGCACCCCAGCAGACGATCGATACAATGAGGCACATGGGAGGACCAGACGTGTGGTCGAGCGTACCTTTGGCCTCCTCAAGTCCAGGTTCAGGTGCCTGGACCGCACCGGGGGTGCACTGGCGTACTCCCCACAGAAGGTGTGCCAGATAGTGGTGGCGTGCTGCATGCTGCACAATCTGGCCATTCGGAAGCAGATCCCCCTCATTGTGGATGACGGAGATCAACCAGGGCCCCAGCCCGCAGACCAGGACAGCTCGAGTGAGGTGGACAGCGGAGAGGAGGAAGCTGGGAATGTGCGCCAGCAGCTCATCGCCCGCTACTTCACTTGACGGTGAGTGTCCATGTACGACGGATGATGTGTCTGTATCTGTGCAGGTGTGTGTGTGCTGTGTCAGGGTGGCCGTATGTTCACTGCGTGCAGTGTGTCAACGCTCCATGGCCAGGGTAGTATGCCACTGTTGGTGACTGTGGCATTGTGCCCTATTGCTCTGTGCGATGTGTGTACATTGCTTGTAGTTGTTGACATGTACTGTGTGATGGGTGTGTGACACACTCATTGAATGTGCTCCTGTTCTGTCTCCCACCCCTAGGTCCCTACAGGCCCTCCGGATTCCATTGCCATGCCACGCATCAGGTGCCTTTCCGCCCAAGGTGGCCGTTGTATTCCGTACAAATAAAACACAGGGCACAAACAGCAGTTAGTGAAAAAGGTGCATTTATTCCAAACTGTGACATGTGATTGTGTGTAAGGTGATGACAAAAGTGGTGCGTGCAGTGACAATGAGCTGTCGGTCATGGCTGCGTGAAGCTCAGGGTGTACCCACTGGTTCTATGTCCATAGTCCAACACACACATGCCATCCAGCTGGCTGTGTGGAGTGGGATCGTAGAGCAAGTCAATGCAGTGGCTGGTCAAGGAAGGCTGGCGGAAGGCTGGCTGGCTGCCTCACTTGCGACTGGAGCGTGCGAAGTCCTCCCGGGAGATCTGTTTCCTCTTCGGACGGCCCCTTCCACGTTTGGGAGGGGGTGTGTGGTGGCGACCTGCTGGTGGTGGGTGAGGTGTGCTCACTGGCTGTGGACGCAGGGGAAGTGGACACTGCTGCCCGACCCTGCGCCCTAGCAGGTGGTGGCGGAGGTGGTGTTGCTGGCCTTGCCTGTGACCCCACCGCCACCACCAGCTGGCCCATGAGGTCCACGAGTTGGTCCATACGGGACACGAATCGGCCCATATGGGCGTCCATGGACCTCAGCACCCCCAGCACCTCCCGCGTGTCTGTAGCAGACCTGGCCCATTGTCCTTGGGCCTCTTCATAGGCCCCAAGGACTCTGGCCATTTGAGGCAGGGCATGGCTCCCAGGGGAGGCTGGCGTTTCCCTGACCCTGCTCCTCCTACCAGTCCTGCTGCCACCGGCCTGCCCACTAGCCACATTGCACACCACGGTCCTCGCTGTGGCTCCCAGGGTGGATCCAGTCGGCCGGGCCACCACCTGCGCTGGGGCTGGTGCCAGCGAAGACGTGGTGGTGGTGGTGGCGGTGGTGGTCGGTGCGGCGATGGTGGCGGTTGCGGCAGTGGTAGTGGCCGCAATGACCGTGGGTGTGGCCGCAACGACAGTGGCAGCAGGGGGCTGGGACTGTTCAGCATCCCTGGATGATGGGTTGGTGGGTAGGAGGGGTCCTGGGGAGCGGCTGGGCCCTGCCACGCCAGATGGGCCTGCTTGGTGGTCCGTGTCCGAAGAGGAGGACAGATCCTCCAGATCCGTGTGTCCTCGTTGGGGGCTTGTGGGCTGGCTGTGCTGGCTGCTGTCTCCATCCCCAGCATCCGGCAGTTCGTCACCTGTGGAGAGAATGAGATTTGTTATTGTGTTGCACCTGGCGAAGTATGTATTTGTCGTCTGACATTGGCAGTTCGTGCAATCTCGTACATGGGTTTCCCGGAGGCGAGTGTGTGGCTGTGGCATCTGTAGTTGTGTGTGCTAGGCAATGGGACTGTGTGCTGTGCACATGTGGCATGGGACGGATTGGCCATGCCGATGGGTGTGTTGCTGTGCCCCTACTCATTGTGACTCTGGTGTATGCGGGCTCCTGGCCCATCCTGGGTCTGGTTTGTACTTTGCTTTTGGGGTTCATATGGAACGCTTAGGAACGCATATGGCAACATGGGGGCCATGCCCCAGATTCGCATTTGGGAGGGGATATGCTTTTGGGGTTCAAATGGAACGCTTAGGAACGCATATGGCAACATGGGGGCCATGCCCCAGATTCGCATTTGGGAGGGGATATGCTTTTGGGGTTCAAATGGAACGCTTAGGAACGCATATGGCAACATGGGGGCCATGCCCCAGATTCGCATTTGGGAGGGGATATGCTTTGGGGTTCAAATGGAACGCTTAGGAACGCATATGGCAACATGGGGGCCATGCCCCAGATTCGCATTTGGGAGGGGATATGCTTTTGGGGTTCAAATGGAACGCTTAGGAACGCATATGGCAACATGGGGGCCATGCCCCAGATTCGCATTTGGGAGGGGATATGCTTTTGGGGTACATGCTGTGAGCCATGGGTGCCGAACGTGACATGTGTTGTGGCAGCATGACAGTGCATGGTCTGAGGTGTGTGCATGCCTGACATGGCCTGCATATTTGCTGTCTGTTGTGATTACTGGACATGGCATTGGACGCATCGTTATGAGTGAGTGATAGTTGTGTGCCAGCCAACGTATTGCAGTTGTCCCATCTCCTTGGTGTGCGTGCTGCCCTGTGCCATGTGCATCACTGCAGTGCTCGGGGGGTGTGGCCCATGTTGTGTGTTGTTGCTCACAGTGTGTCGTGCGCTTAATTGACTTCTGGCACATGGTTGGTCATGGGCATGTGTCTTAGCATGACTGCTGTATGTGTGGCAGCTGTGCGGATGACATGCCTTTCATGAGACTGGGGCTGACGGATGGGATGGATGGTATGTTGTATGTGCATGGTGTGTCTGTGAGTTTGATGGGTTCAGTGGTGTTCGTGTGCATTTATGTTGTTCCGCTCTGTTGCGTCTAGTGTTGTTTGTCTTACATAGGCGTAGTTGTGGGGTGTGTGGTTGACAGGCAGTAGGGGCTACATGGACAGGACTTCAATGGTGTTTCGGTTGTGTGTGATGAGTTGCACAGTGGCTGCCGTGTGGGACTATATTCAGTGTGGCTTGTGCATGCAGACGTGGCTCCTTGGGTGTTGCTATGTCTGTGATGGGTCATGTGGGGTGTGAGTCTGTTGTTCATGTCCGTGTGCACATTGTTCACTTGTTCGTGACGGTGGGCGGTGCTGCGTGTTCGTCTGCTACGTGACATGTCCCATGTGTTGGTCGTGTTATGGTCCTCATGCCTCCAGTAATCCAGCCCTGTCCAGTTTCCCACCTGCAAGTTGTTCGTGCGTGCACTGTACTGGATGCCACATGGCTCTAAGCGGGGGTGCTCCATGTTGCAGGTCTGTGGGGGTGGGGGGTGTTGTGGGTCGTGGGGGTGGCTGGACACCCACTGACACCGATTGCTGTGGACCGTGATGTCTGCCTTTCGGCTGTCGTTGTGCACTGCGGTGGCTGACACGTGGCTGTGGGGTGTGGGGGATGCTCCTCCTTGCTGTGCTGTGGGACTGGGGCCTGGTGTGTGTTGTACTTGGGCTGTCCACCGTCCCACCCACTGCACTTTGTGTTCCTGCCACTTACCTGTTACTTGTCGGTTAGTGCAGCTGTGGCGGACACATGGGTGTGGTGGGTGCTCGTTGTGGCGCTTCTGGCATATTTGGGGACCTGTTGGTGGTTACGTGGCTGGCTTAGTGTACACATGTCCCCACGCATCTTACAGTTGTTCGGTTTGGGCTGTGTGTGGTAGTGTCTGTTGCATGTGTGTGTGATGTGTTGTGTATTGTGTGCTGGACATGGGGGTGTTTGTCCCTGGGAGCTGTGGCATGGTAGTTGCGCATGTGAGTACATAGCGGTGTGCTGGTATACATTAGTTTGTACTTACCAGCCTCCACTCCCCCTGCTAATCCGGCGAGGATCTCCGGATGGATTACGACTCGCACCTTCTCCTCCCACGCTTTGAAGGTCTTAAAGAGCGCGGGATTCCCTCCGCCAGTGACGGCAGCCAGCTCTCTGTTTTTGCCCTCCTTCTTCTTGACCAGGCTCTTTACGTCATTCCAACGTTTGTTAATTTCGACTCTGTTCCTGGGCAGGGTCCCGACTGCATTGACCTGGTCTACGATCCGGTTCCACATTCTGTTTCTGGTGGCTAGTGGTGTGTGCTGGACCATGTTCCCATAGATTTGTGGGTACACCTTGATGATCTCGTCGATCATGACCGTCAGCTCCATGGGCGTGAACTTGGGCATCCTTTGTGGTGCCATGGTGTTTGTGGTGCTGGTGCGGTGTGTGTTGTGTAATGTGCAGGGGGTTTGTGGTGCCGGGGTGTGGTGGTGGTGGTGGTGGTGGTGTTTGGTGGTGGTGGTGGTGGTGGTGGTGGTGGTGGTAGTGATGTGTGCGTTTCTGTGGTGTGCTGCTGTCCTTGCTGTGTCACTGTGTCCTCTCCTCTCCTCTCTGGTTTGCAATGTAGCAAGGGGTTGTGGTCTGTGGGAGTGCTGCTTTTGTACTCACCTATGTGGGTGTGTCCTCATGGTCTGTTGTTTTCAGGTGTGTTGTGTCTGGGGTTCTGGCCTTTGTATTTTGTGTTTGTCCGGGGGGTGTTTTCGGGATGTGTACTGTGCTTGTGTATTTGTGCGTGCCTTGCTGTGTGGACTTGTTGGCCATGTTGTGTGCTATTGGTTTTGTGTGCGGATGGTTTCTGTGCAGGTACGTTGGCGCCATGGCTTCTGCCGTGTCGATTCTCATCGGCGTTGTTTGCGCTGGCGGGCGGTATATTTGTGGTTTTCCGCGCTCATGGCGGTGCGATCGTAATTTCACGTGCGGTGTGTCGGCCGTGTGGGCGGGCGGTTTTGTGTTGTCGTGCGTGTTTCCGTCCGTGGCGGGCGGTTTGACTCCGACTCGGACGATGGCGGGCGGTATTTTGTGTGATTTTTCCGCCGATGGCGGTTTTCGGTTTGTGTAATCATAATGGCGTGGTCGGTGTTCAGGCGGTGTGTGCGGGCGGATTTTTGCCGCTTCCATGCCTGGCGGATTTATTTACGCCGGGTATCGTAATGGGCCCCTAAATTTTTGCAAACGATATTAAGCACTTCGATATTTTTAAAAACGATATTTCTTACCTTAAGTCGATATTCTTGACCACGATATTCCTGCTGTCGATATTCCTGACCCACGATATTAATGACTCGATATTTGTGCAATTCGATATTTTGTACTCGATATTCTGTCTCTGCACCGCCCGGCGGTTGCGGCCTCCAGCAGAGCTTCTGCCTGATACATTATGGGGCTCTGGATCAGTACGCTAGCGGGACAAAGCCATAGGACTTGCCCTCTGGAGATCCCCCTATTATTTGCCTTGCTTATACCGCCCTGAGTAGACACTACTTTCTGGTGTGAGGTGCTTCTCCTCCATAGTCATTGGGAACCGCACGCATTTTATTCTACCCCCTAAATACAGCAAAGGGGCTGCACCACCAACTGGGGGGGGGCTTAATGCTGACACCCCCGACCGATATCTTGATCCAAAGGGCCGAATACGCACTTCTAACAGATCTAGTGCACTTCTGAGGAGTGCAACTGAGTTCTTTTTCTTGGCCTATCCTGCATGAAGCACTCTATATTTTCTTCCAGCATGGAGGCATGAGCCTCATCCTACAGGAGTCCATCACTATGCCCACATAGTGCATTCATATTTATTTTTGAAAAATCTTCTGAAAATAAATAACATACGTTATTTTGACTTACATGTCCCTGTGCATATTACTTATCGCTCCCTGAGATATTGATTATCAATTACAACTTTGGTACCTTGTCCCCTTAGCGGAGACTACCTACCTTGGACCTCTTTTGGCCATTTTCGAACCACTGTTTTCAAAAATATCTAATCCACCCCAGGTTCTCATATTGGGGTCTCCTTATTTCTTTTACTACACATAGTGCATTCAAGCACAGCGCCTGGGACCCCTACATCCATCTGCATTCAAATATGCATCTTTGTCAACCCCCCTTCGAAGAGTCTTTGGAAAACAGGTCAGGCCAGTTACCTAGTGAGACCCTCATTGAGCCCACACTCTAGTGATGGGTAAAGGTAAGCCACAGCAGGGGAAACTCCCCTTCAAGAACAAGAAGTCTCAGTGACGGACGGCTTCGCTGCCACCACTGTGGATCAAATGGAGGATGTAGTGGGTGATGAGCCCTCGGGCTCCACAACGGTGATCGTTCTTTGTCTTTATGCAGGACTGCACTCCATTCATGCCAAGATTGACTCCATGGCTGCCCACCTTGACCTTCTCACAGAGCGTATGCATAGAAAGGTTGGTGCATATTGATGGAGCTGAATGGCGAATTTCAGACCTCAAGGAAGACGGTGTAGATGCTAATGATGTGAAATAGAGGTCCTGTCCATTGCAATGAAGAACGAGGATCCAGAGGCCCACAGTATACGCAACATAATTTGCATCATGGGCATCGCAGAATCTACCAGCACTGGACACATTGACATGTAAGTGGAGACTTTCCTAATTTCATTATTTGACCAACAGGACTTCTCTGCAGTATTCCTTGTGGAACGGGTGCACAGGTTTCTTGGCCCTCAGCTCCTCCAGTGCTCCTCGGAGAGTCCATTATTGTCAGGCTCCTTAACTACCAGGACTGCAACACTTTCCTTGCTCTTGCACGAGAGAATGGCCCACTTCAACATCAAAGTTTGATGATTTCCATATTTCCAGACTTCACTGCTGTAGTTTAAGAGACCAGACATAAGTTCGCTTAAGTATGATGCCTGCTTCTGGAATAAGTTGGACATTGAAGGCAAGGCCCATATTTTTTTTCACCAGGCACCAGAGGCCCACAAATTCTTCCAATAGCTCCCCACTTCTAGGTCCATACCTGCATCCCCGGCAAGTTCCACCATGAGCTGCTGCTCCATGCTTCATTTTCAGGCTGGAGCTACAGAGCTCTGATTGCCTGTGCCCTTGTGATCTCCTTCATTCTGTCCTCCTTTTTGTCTTTCACTGGATTACATTCATGTTGACTCCGTTTCCATGCATGCAATTGTTGTTGTCCTCCGGACTGTCTTCGCTTTCAAAATTCCTGACCTATGACTTTTGAGGTTAGGGGGGACATTGTAGGCAGTGGTTCCCCTTACACACATCTGGACTACTTACATTGATCCTTAATCTACCTTGCCTAGGTATGCTGTCATGTCCCATGGTGTGTAGCACCTCCAATATATTTGTTTTCTTGTTAGGGGAGTTTCAATTTGGGGTTTAGTATTGAATGTTGGGATATTCGGTGTGGGTGGGCGTGAGGGTAAGGGGATTTAACTGTTTTGTTTTTTCATCATCATGTCTTTCAGACAATGCTAGCTGCTCGACTCTTGCTCATACATATCTCTAGTTAGTCATAGCCCTCATTGCACCTCATAGTTAACCGCACATATACCCTTACATTGCTTAGCTGGTATGTGCGTGGCCTCAATATCTGCCATAAGACTTTTAGGTTGCTAACCTATTTGGATCGCCATGGGGTGGATATAGCCTGTTTACAGGAGACACATATAACGCCTACGCACCCAAGTTCCTTCGCTCCTCGATGGTCTCCACATTGCTTTCTTTTCCTTCTTTAGTATTTTCTCCAGGGGAGTGTGCGTACTTATATTCCCCCTTGTCCCTTTTAAGCGACACGATCGACACACCGACCCCGCAGGCCAATTTCTTATCCTTGAAGATACCCTCAGTAATGCTTCCATAGTGCTGATCAACACCTAAGTACCAAATATAGATGAACTCCAGTTCTTAGATATCTCTGTCAAACTACAGGATTGATACCCAACTACCGTCATTTGGCGGGGGTGACCTGAATCTCACACTAGACAAAACCCTGGACACCTTGGGATCACAGCATTCTCAACATACTCAGGCGGTGCAGACCCTTCAGGATCTTATTGATCTACATTGTCTGATAGATCTTTGGCGAGATGAATTCCCTCACGTTATGGAGTTTACTTTGCACTCTGCACAACATAATTCATTCTCTAGACTGGATTACTGGCTGGTAACCTCTGAGCTTACCTCCTCAGTCACGGAGGTGAAACATCTGCCCCCCACACTCTTTACTCATTCGCTGGTACTCTTTAAACCCACCTTACATACACCTCAATACCACAGGTCATACTGACGTTTCCCCCTCTCCTCCTTACTTGATTTGGTTTTTAAAGATGAAATCCAGAGTGCAATCCTACAATATTTCCAACTTAACACAAGGACGGTTTATAAATATGCTACTTTATGGGAGGCGTTCAAGGCAAATGTCCATGGATAGGACATATCCAAACATGCTGGGGTACTGAAAGACAACCAGTGACAACTTGCCCATTTGGAAGATGCAGTAGAGGCCCTCGAGGTCCAAATAGGATGCAGGCCTATAGCTGTCCAATTGTGGGAACAGAGCCAGCTTGTACAGCAATTTCAGCATTTGGCTAACAGGAAGGTCTACCATCTTGGAATACTAGCCCTGGCTAGACAGTAAGGAGAGGGGCAGAGGACTGGCAGAACACTGGCCTGTCTCCTTAGATGAGAAAGGACTAGATCACATATTAATAAGCTGAAGGGCCATGATGGGACGACCCTTACCACAGATGATGATTTCCTTTTTAAGTTCGTAGAATATTAGTTCCAGCTTTATGCCATGGCTACTACTAGATCCTCAGCTGACATAGACAGAATACCTAGATGAGGTTGCACTGGTATGATTGGAGGGCAGGTATTGCCAATTTCTTTGGCAGCCCATCACACCTGAGGAGGCCTTCACTGCTGATTCTACAAGACATACAAGCAAATGTTAGCCCCTAATCTCATCGAGGTCTATGCTGCGGCGCTGAGGGATGGAGAGCTGCCCCTCTCAATGCGTGAAACACTGGTCACCCTGCTCACCAAACCCGGGAAAGACCCCACACAATGTGCGTCTTATCATGCTCTTTCACTAATTAATTGCGATAACATCAATTGGTCCGAATCTGACCCCTTTCCACTCTCTGAAAGCACCATACCTGTCCCTATAGAATACCCTGTCAATGACTGACTCAATTAAAGAACTCCTCATAATCTTGCATAGACCACCGGAACAGGTAGTCAGGCTTAATTACGGGTCAAAATAGGCAACTTAATGCACCGTCTGGATCTATGGCTCCAGCTACCAATTTTTTGGGCTGGTAGGGCAGTCCTAATTAACATGGTGATCCTCCCTAAATTTCTCTATTTATTCACAAACGTCCCCGTACCACTGAATAAACAGTTTGTCACCACTTCCTGTGTCCTCCTAATATGGCTACTTTGACCAAAAAACCAGCACAAGTCACTTAGGACATTTAGGTTCTGCCATTTGATTGCGAGGGCTTTGAGATCCCCGAGCCTGAAATATAATCTATAGTGGTGCAAAGTCAGTTTGCAAACTTTTGGTACCACCCTGATGCACGCCTTTCTATCTGATATCAGAGCAAGCCCAGACCAGTGGAATCCCGTTGACCACTCAACTATGAATGGGCTTGCCCAGACCACATTGGGAAGTACATACAGTCGCCAAAACCTGTTGGGCCTGGAAAGCTCTATGCTGTAAGACCGGCAGTGCCGGTGTTTACTCCCCAGCCATTAAATGGCATTCTAATCCCATTCACTTACGATCGATCACACGGTGCAGAACACACTATAGATAATGGCTCTGGTGGAAATGGTTCATCTTTATATAAATAGAAGCTTTCTATCTATAGATCAGTTTCGCTCCAGAGGCAATGCTACTACCCTGGTTATATTTATATATGCTCGCTTATGAGACACGATGAAAAAGACAAGGCTTGGGTTCCCACAGGAACCTACCGAATTTCTTACCTTAACACTATTTATTACATCCGCTGTCCCCACTTGCTGAGTTTCCAAAGCTTTATAGTCTGGTGTCGCAACTCCAGATGGCCAATGCTGATAAGGTCAAGGAGGCTCAGGCGGCCAAGGCTGATATGGTCAGGGAGGCTTGAGAGAAGGAACTTGGCATGCCCCTATCTGCTGCATGGTGGAATTACTGTTGTCAATAAACAGGTACTGTGTCTATAAACTATATATATAATTTGTTGCATTACAAATTTCCGAATAGGATTTACATCACCCCAAGAAAGCAACTTAGGATACACCCCTCACTCCCTCACAGCTGCCGCCGCTGCAGGCACAACAATGCTAGATTTTTACATCTTGCCGGTGGAATGCCCCCTTATCCTGATTTATTGGCATGAGATCCTGAGGGTGATAGCTGACATAACACAATACACACTTTACATTTAGATCAACTGGTAGCCCTATTGGGGTATGTAAAGGAGGTACCTGCGGGAGTTCGACATCTCATGACAATAGCCTTTACTGTTGGCTAAACATAGTGTAGCAACTGACACAGTAAAAACTTCACACACTGTTCCTCAACTGATAAGCGCAATGAATAGCATCCTGTGATTAGTATTTGTATTTATTTGTATTTGTATTTATTAAGCGCGACAGTCATCCCGAGAGATATCACTGCGCTAGGAAAGCGTTATCCTGAGATAAGATTGGAGAATGTCCGGACATCTGAGAGCAGGGGGACCCAGGCTTAAAGGGCTGCAAGTGTCAGTGATTATATCCTAAGGAACATCCAAAGTAGTGTCCCAAGCTTACATCTTAAACCTATTTCTAGTATCCATTTTCACATTCAAACTAGGGTACATCTTTTAAAAACATTCCCTTAATGCAATCCACAACAAATTAGAAGTATGCATGTATTTTCTAAATCTCACTAATATCTGACACCTGGGGCCTTATTACGAGTTTGTTGGCCCCATGGACCGCGGTATCTGTGGTGGCAGTACGAGCCCGGTGAGCTCATCGGTCCGACTGTCATATTATGAGTTGGGTGGATCGGCTTTGCGAAGACCGCCACTAGACCATAGAGACCGCCAACAGACCACTGACGACCGGGTTTGCAGTCCGAGAAAGGCAGCTTCCATAGGGCAGTACAGGGGAGTTGCACCATCGGCATTTTACAAGCTGCCTGTTCAATGAGCAGACCACAGCGGTTCGACGACCTCCTTCAAGGTGGCAGTGACAAAGGATCTGGGGTGCATACTCACCTCTTTCTTGTTCTTCCAGGCAGATTCTGACATGGATCCTTTTCTACAGGTCCCCTCTTCACAGCAGGATCTTCACATGGAGAATTACAACCATGTTTGCGGCGATCTAACGGTGAGTTCTTTTTCAACCATATACCCATTGCCAGGACTGCCCACATATGTGCTGAACCCCGATAATGGGTATATGATATTTTTCCACATATATCATGCATATGTGTGCATCCGACAGATCTGCAGTCGAAATGCACACACAGGCACCGATATATTTGTGAAAAGTACTCACCACCGCTGCAAGATCCATGCCTCCAAACCTCCGGCCTGTGGTCAACTCATAATACAGCAGTCTTTGGACCGCCAGTACCATGGACTGCTGGTGGACGCAGTCCTACGGTGGTCAGACCAACAAACTCGCAATAAGGCCCCTGTTGTCTGCAGAAGCAAATTCCTTCTTCAACTTTTCAGCCTGCTTTTGCCCCCATTTAGTAGCAAAGATTTTCAAATATTATTCCAATTATTTAGATTCTGCACTTTTTAACCACTTTCTCTTAGTTCATCTCCATCATTGTCTATCGCGAAAGTGCATTTTATACTTGATTTTTGTTTTTATATCTATTGTGTGCATAAACCTGTGATGATATTCTTCTGTTCCGGTGATTAATTTCTTTGTGGACACATCAACATCATAATTTATAGCAAATGCTCTTAATATCTGCTATCACTAATTTACAAGTTCAAAGCAATTCTACATAAAGCCTTTCTCTTGCATCAATGACATCCTTCTCTATGTGTTGATTTTTTTCAAAGGCTTTTGTTATCCACCAAAACGTCACCAAAACTTGATTCTCACCCCTTATTTTAATCTCTTACTCTCTTACAACAAAATATGTTTTAAATATCACAAATGAGCTACAAATTTTGATGATTTTAGAAAAATGTTGTGAAGAAGTCTCTGCCCATACTGAAGACGATTAAACCTTAAAGAGAAGTTAATGTCTTCTAAATGTCATAAAAGGCATTCAAAAATATTCAAGCAGCTATTCATAAAGGGTGGGTTCTGATGCTACTACTGTTAAAATGGCTTATAGTTCATGTCTGTTCAGTATTTACTAAGGCAATATTAATTAATGATAAGGACAATTATACATGGTATCCCTTTCCTCAATAATAGGCAACAGCCTGGGTAAGCAAGAAATAACATAATTAAAAAATAATGTTCAAGCAGATTGAATTAATTGAAACAGAATTTCTTAGCAAAATACAATTAAAATGCTATGGATTCAAAAGCTATGCATATGGATTGTGTATAAATATAGTACCAAAAGGCAATAGGAAATGTGGATTAGTAGTTGTTACTAAACAAAATAAATTTCATTGACAAGGGAAAATGTTCAATAATGTGATCAAGAAAACAACCAAGTAGCAGCATTGAGCTTTCTATCAGGCAAAGAGTCTGGTCATGACTGAACCTAAGGGACCTAGCTTGGCTGTGGTGATGCATTAATGTATGGAACTAGATTGATAAGGATAGAGGAAAGTACCCTCAGTTTTGATGTGAGCTTGAGATGGAGCTCCCAGGAAGTAGAGCAATTCAGTTTCTCAAAAGTAAAAATAGATTTCTGTGAGTAATCCTTGACATCAACTTGATAGCAGTGGCCCATGATTTCAACTTCCCACAGAATGGAGGAAAGTCCTTTAGCAGCACCAAAATTAAGAAATAAATATCATAAATTTGCCAATTTGGTACATTTAGTAAAAAAAAGAAAAGTGAAAATCAACACCATAGTGATGAAAAATAATTGAAGGAACTCAGATCACTGTTTTTAAAGAAAATGTCCAAAATATTCATAGAACCAATTAGAGCTCAAATTCAATGTAAATCTAAGGGACATAGTGGGGGACACAGTGAAATGTGAACTAGGCACCCTCTGTGGTCGACCAGTAATGGAGTGGCATTTAGATAGAAGTTGCAGTTTTTCTGTGATCAGGTTCCCTAGAGTACTGGTACTTAGAGACCCTTTGTGACCGCGTAATGACAGAGCATCATTTAGGTAAAAGAGAGAGATCTGTCTGGGTTAATAATGTTACCTTAGAAACTTTTTCTCGGAGATCAAAATTCTACAGTGGGGCAAGGATTGGTTGTGGTAGCCAAACAAGGCTCTGTGAAGTAAGATACCTTCTTGTGATCACACAGTAGCACTTACAATCTCTGAGTGTGGTAAACCTAGAAAAAAGTGACAGCTAAGGTTTTCTCTCTTTTGAGTAGGCTTGATATCGTGTCCCAGTCTTCTGGACATTGAAAGATTTCAAAGTCCCTATTTTACCAACAGTTCAATAACTACATTTTAGATCCTCCAATTGCTCCCAAAAGTACAAGTGCTCTTCTTTGGGACCAAGGCCATGAATCTGAATCCCAAGCAGGCTTCTCAAAGACTCTCTTCAGAACCAAAGCCAAAAGGCCATTACCAACTGTTTGCAATGGTAGGCAGAGTACAACTTGTGCAGTCTCTTCTGTCTTCTTCAGATTCAGTATTGTTCCAGAGGCTGGACAGTCTCCTTTATAGCACTGGGTGTTGTTAACACTGAAACACGTAAGCTTAGCAGAGCTTGCATGTTTCACTTCCAAACATTCTGCACCATGGCCTTCTGGCTTCAAGGCACACTTATAGCTGGCTTATCCAATGTATTGAATGGCTTAAACATGCCAAAATACATTTTATTGTGACAAGTCAACATTGCAACTTGGTCTGCAATGCTCCAGAGCTCTTGCCAGTCCACCTGCCGCATTTTTTAAATCCCACGTGTCAGTGCTATAAAGCCAAACTTCACACTTAATGAACAGAAAAACCTGTAAGACAGTTATGTTGCTATGTTTCAGAAAAGCTTCTTGGAAGGATGAGCACAGAGATCAGCTTTATAAGAAATGTATATCTGAATTGGTCTATGCAGTATTGGGCTATTTCAACTTTGATTTATACAGGTGTTTGTCCTCTACCTTTGTTTAAGAAGGGAATCTGGACAATATTTTTGAAACCATACAACTTGAGTACTCAGTTTGGCGCATTCCAACTCATCACCTTACTTCATATGCGTTATAAAATGTGTATCTCTTAGTTATTATTGGATTGGTGGGATAAAATAGTTGTGATACTCATTCATAAATGTGACAAGATTCATTCCCGGGAGGCAGCTTTTTCCCTATACTTATTTTCCCATTAAGTTGAGTACATTGCTTAGACCACTGAGATCCCACTCTGCTCCACCCTCTTGGATGCCAACACAACCTTTGACCTGGTGGATATCATTAGAGGCTGCCTGTCTTTAAGCAACTGGAGAGGTTGAACAACTCGATTTTGGATCCTTTGCTCAGTAAATCAGTTCTCGAGCTCATGGCAGATAACTACCCCCTTCCTCTGAAAGGGCATTTGTTTAGATTCAAGCGCCCTAAGGTTATTTCAACTCCTGCCTTAGAGGTTTATAGGATAAAAGGATCAACAGTCCTTTATCAGGGAGAACGTTAGGATTTAGGTGTTCCACAAATGTACATGCTTGTGAGATAATCAACATCTGACCATGAGGTAAAATAATCAGGAACACAAAATGCTTATGAAAGCAAAGGCCACATACCGGATAAACTGTGAGATTTAAATACATTTACTTATTTTATTTTTGCTTACAGCAAGGCTGACACATTACATTGTCTTGGGGCGCAGATATTGCAAGTTGAGTGATTAGGAATATTTATCTGACCATTTTCCGGGTGCTGTGTCACCTTCCTCACTCATGCTCTCAGTTGTATCAAATTCTAAACAAGTTTGCTTTGATTAGTTACTATGGCCTTATAGCCCACCGTAGCAGGCTATACCGGCTATTAAAGGCCCGCTCCAGCATTAAAGGCCCGAGCCGAAGACGAGGGCCTTTAACAAGGGAGTGGGACTTTAATAGCCGGTATAGCCCAGCTATGAAGGGCTATAAGGCTATTAGAACATTCTGCCACCAGAGGGCAGGATGTTCTAACAAATAAAACAAAGGCCTCTCAGAGCCCGAGGGGGTTTAAGAGGCCTTTTTTCACAGCAATAGCTGAGAACAAAAGCAACATTGAAATGTTGCTCTGCGGGCCTTTACCGGCCCGTAGAAGCTCGGAGCACTCTATTGTATTCAATGGAGTGTTCCACATTCCAATGTTCTAATATAGCCTTATAGCCCGCTGTAGCGGGCTATACCGGCTATTAATATTAAAGGCCTGCTCCAGCGTTAAAGGCCCGAGCCGAAGGCGAGGGACTTTAACAAGGGAGCTGAACTTTAATAGCCGGGATAGGCCAGCTACGAAGGCTATTAGAACATTCTGCCACTAGAGGGCAGAATGTTCTAACAAATAAAACAAAGGCCTCTCGGAGTTCGAGGGGCTTTAAATCCTCTCGGGCTCCGAGAGGCCTTTGTGAAAACAACATTGGAATGTTGCTTTGCAGGCCTTTACCGGCCCGTAGAAGCACCGAGCACTCCATTGTCTTCAATGGAGTGCTCCACATTCCAATGTTCTAATATGCAATAAGACTTCCTTGGAAAGTGTTGACCATTTTGTCATTCAGTCTCATGAGCGCTGTCAATAAGAGTACAGCTACACGCTCCATGATTCACAGCAGTAATTTACACTGTACCCAGCTCTTTTGCATGTCATTCATACCTCACCCCCAAAAAATATGTGCATATTATTGTCAGAAATATATGCAAAGTGACAATGTTGTCAGCTACACATATTCTATGAAGGGATATTTTTGTCCTTGAACCTGTTTGACCAAATAGGTATTTCACTGTAATTGGAAGGGAGGAGAGGCAACTTTCTCTAACACGGAGAGGTCGGTGGTGTTTCTGCTATCGCTAATATCCCACTCTCTGATGTTGAAGCCTTGGAAAGAAGAGCCCTTCTCACTCAAGGGACTAGAGCTGAGGCTCCTATGTATGTTACAAATGCAGATGGTTATTTTTTACGTCTGGTGTTAGTAAAGACCTTTTGATTTTCCAAAAAATAAATGTACAGTATAGTTATTTAAAGTGGCTTTCAGCCAGCTTTCTTCATCTATTGGTCTGTTTGTGTCATGCATATTTTGCTTCCACCCACTACAGCATGGGGCAGAGGGTCAGCCCTCTTCAGCCACTGGATAACTTCACTTTAGTGACTGCATTTTGCTCTTTCGCTAGTTCCCTTCTATGCCAATGTTTTTGTTTACAATTTATTCGTTTTGCATTCACTCTGTGTTTAGAGTCTAATATGAAAGCAGGACCCTTTATACCAGTGAGACAGGTGATGGCACATGCCACATTCCACACTTTAGAAGTTCCTCTCACTGGCCAATGTTGTTAAATTCCTTTTGGTGTGTCGTTTACCTGACTGCTAGTGTTTAACACACAGCTGACTTAGAATCCCCTGCTGCCCAATAAGAGCACAGCAGATTAGCAGGGCCTCGAACATGCTCTTTCAGTTTGCAGCAAAACTGGGGCAGAAACGTGATAAAGAAATACTAGCCCTTTATAGAGCAAAATGCCTCTCCATTGCCACCTATGGGACAGGGGTATGGGGGTACAATAGAAGCAATAAGCTTCAAGTGGTAGAGACTAATTTTATTAGAAGACTCCTGATGGTACCTAAAGGTGCGTCCACAACATTTTGCCATGCCGAACTGGGCCTGGAGTACATTGAGAACTGCCCCGGTCTCGCCCCTTTGTGTCTATGGGCCAAGATCTGGCTGTCAGAGGATCTCTTTTTTTTTAAGAGATATCATCAGGGATTTTCTCGCTGTATCTAGTGTTGATGATATTCCCTGGTTCCATTTCCTGAAACGCATGTTTTATGAGATTGGCCTAGGTGACTATTTTGTAAATCCTCAAAATATGACCATTAAAGCAAAAGACACTATTAAATCTGCATTTTTTACCAGGGCCAATACGCACCACCTGCCCCGTCAGGGGAGATTTTGGAACTGTGTCACTCACTTTGGCTGATCCGTTGAGTACTTATTTAAAGTACTATTTAGTGCTTTGTACTAACTCACAAAATACATTTTACCTAACAAGGTTTCAGCTAGGCACATTGCACTTTTTGTTAGCTTTCTCTTGTCAAGGAGGTTGGTCGGCTAAGCTCGCACCATGTCTCTGTGACAATAGGTCCAAACAAAGTACTCTGCACTTAGGGGCCGATTCCGATCCTGGTCGGAAACCGTTCCGTCCGACACGTTCCCGGAGCGATTTCCGACCGATTCGTGCCCCTTGGCTCCAAGCGAGCGAGTATGATGCAGCCGCATGCTGACGGACTCGGTTCGGTCGGACTCCCATTGAAGTCAATGGGAGCCGGTCGTACGACGCGTACATGGGCTCCCATTGACTGAATGGGCACGTTGCGCAAAAGGGTGCCCCCTGTAGTGGGTATGCGTTGGTGCCATCCGCACCATACATGCATGTATAGGGGGGACCCTTGGGTCCCCCCCTGTGTCCGACTCGTAAGGCTACGGGTGAAGGGGGGTTCAGCACGGACCCCCGAAGTCTGCTTCCCAGAGCGTTTACGTGTCGGAGGCTCCGACTCGATCCGGCTGTCCAGATCGTGCATCGTACTGGCTCGGTCGTAAAACATCTCCATTGCGCGGTACGAATTGAGTGCGAACGAGTCATACGGAGCGGTTCGGACCCGGAAACGATTCGGTTGGCGATTTCGCGTTCATTCGCATCGTACTTGGGCGTCCGGACCTCTGTACGACTCGGTCGGAAACAAAGCCTCCGACTCGGATCCGGTAAAGCCGAATCCGATTCGGAGGCCTTCCGACCGAGATCGGAATCGACCCCTTAGTATTATTTTGTGCACTTTATAAGTCATTAAGAGCAAGATTTCTGCTTTACTTACTGAGAAAGCAGTGTTTGTATTCTTATTAAGTAGGTTTCAGTTATTTGCACTTATTGGCTTCAAGAGATACCTGTATCACGGTCCTGAATTTCATCAAGGGGGCCGTTGCCATTAGAAAATATTATGGGTAAAAACCTGCAATTTAGGGCCAGGATTTGCATTTAACAAGTTAAGTCCACTGAAATGTTTTATTACCTTCTGAATAAGGCATTTATTAAAATACATTTTTTTGTGCTTACCTCCCCCATCCAAACTATGGTGTATTAAACCAGGGGGAGGCTTAGTTGGGAGATATATATCAGCCCAGTGATATTTACTTATGGTCTTACAGTTTTGAATTCTCACATTTTTATAGGTTTATATATATTATCTTTCTACTTATTCCAGTGAACTGATTGAGCCGCCCTTGTCTATTAATTAACACTTCCCAGATTTGTGAGGACAACGCACTGAGCGCATTAACGAGCAGTTCTACTGGCGAGAAGGCCCAATTGATGAAGGGCACCGTCGAAGTATGAGAAGGACTGGGTAACGTACTTAGAGGAAGATATTTAATGAAAACCCTTTTTAAATAGCATGCGCCACAAGACCTATGAGAACAGATTTTATATGTAAAGTTTTGTGTGCAGGAGGGTGGCAGCCTTCATAGCGCCCCTTGAACATAAGCCAGAAGTAAGGCATCTAAAGAGTATTTTGCCATTTCCAATTGGCATAACCTCAAAGATAGGTCCGCTATTATACTGATTGTGACCAGGACGGCTGAAGGGATAATTTAGCCCTTAGTGTATTATCAGCCACAGGTAGCAGCTGAACATCTTAACACTGAATATGAGGTATACGACCTAACACTGGCTACATACAGGTGTTGTGGGAGTCATATTTGGGTCTTGAAAAAGATGGTCTAATTGGAATTTCACCATCGAAACGCGTTGACGCTTGGGTACGCAATCCGTGTAGTGGCTGGAACTACAGATATTGAATTAGGCACAACATATCGGGTTCCAGGCTTTAAGTGTCTTTAACACAGATGTGTGTTTCTTATGACAAATTGTATTGTCTTTTTTTGTGTACTCTCCATGACAAATTGTGCTGTCTTTTCTTGTGTATTTTTCTTGTTTTTATTATCTGTTATCTTGATGAGTTGTCTACAGATGTATTGTTTTTTCCTTCTCAGCCACAATTAAGGAAACATTTGTCTAATTTATGTATGAACTTGAAATTCACTTAAATTTTATGTGTAATTCTTTTTATCTTGTTTTAATGATCAATTGATTTTGATATGTTTTGTATATGCTTTTAATAATAAAAAATAGATATATTTTCTATTACTTGTGTTTTGGCCTTGGGTCTGCAACTAGACTCCCCTGTGTATAGCTGATGTGAAAATAAGTGGATGGGTGCCTGTTTGTGAGTGGTATATGCAATCAAGCAAACCAAAGGAAGCCTTGTTTTTCAATTGTTCATTACCATAGACAACCCGAGTCACATGGCGAGCCCTTCTGAGCTCACCCGCAAGGGGTCTCACTTTGAGGTTTGTGTTTCCCTGGTTTTGACTGTAGGTAATGGGCCACATTTTATGAATTGATGCATTATGTTGGAAATTGATTAATACATATATTCTGGTATGAAAGGTGATTGGATTGTTTAAGTTTTATGTATTTAAAAAAAAATTCTTGGCACTGTGCACTTTTATGGTTTCTTTTTGAACCGAAATAAAATCAATTAAACTGCAAACGGACTTTTGGAATTTCACATCATAACAGATTGTGTGCATTTGAAACAGTTCTGTATTAAAATGTTGAAAGCTTCAATATTACACATGTGAATTCTTAAGCAGACAATTCTTCAGAACTCGTTTATTCTGGGCTCAGTTTCACTAATGGTTCTTTAATAAACTTTGGAAGAAAACCAGCGTTTATCATGTTTAATTTGCAGCAATTGTAACACCTTCTTTCTTTCTTTCTTTCTTTTTCTTTCTTTCTTTCCTTTTCTTCTTCTCTCATCTCTCCTTTTCTCCACCTCTCCGTCTCCCCTTTTCTCCTTCTCTCCACCTCTCTGTCTTTCTTTCCTGTTTTCTTTCTTTCATTCCTTCTTTTTTTCTTTCTTTCCTTCTTTCTTCCTTTCCTTTTTTCATTCACTCATTCTTTCATTCCTTCTTGCTTTCCTTTATTCTTTCAGTATTTTATTACTTCTTTCCTTCTTTCATGATTTCCCTTTTTTCAGTCTGTACTTCCGTCTTTCTTGCTTTCTTTTTTCTTTTATTCCTTCTTTCTCTCTTGCCTTCTTTGTTTCCCTCTTTCTTGCTTTCTTCCTTTCGTTCCTTTTTTCTTCTTTCTTGCTTGCATTCCTTCTTTCCTTCTATTTTGCTTTCATTCCTTCTTTTTCTTTCTTTTTCTATTTACTTTCTTTCTCTTTTTCTTTCTTTCTCTTTTTCTTTCTTTCTTTTTCACTCATTCCTTCCTTTTCTTCTTTCTCTTTTTCTATCCTTGCTTTTTTTCCATCCTTCTCTCTGTCTGTCTTTCTATCCTTCGTTTTTTCTATCTTGCCATCTTTCTTTCCTTTTTTCTAGTCTTCCTTCTTTCTATTCCTCCTTCTTTCTTGCTTTCATTTTTCTTTCCTCCTTTCTTGCCATCTTTGTTTCTTTCTTTCTTGCCTTGCTTTCCTTCTTTCCTTCTTTCTTGCCATGTTTATTTTTTAGCATCTTTCTTTCTTTCCTTTATTTCTTCTTTATTTACTTCTTTCCTTCTTTTTCTTTCTTGCTGCCTTCTTTCTTTCCTTCTTTCCTTCCTTCAGTTTCATTTGTTTTCATCTTTCCTTGTTTCTTTCTTAAAGCCAAGAGGTAGCCAATGGCACAACAGTTGACTTTTCTAGTACTTTGATTTTACTAAAATTATGTGTATGACTTATAGGGCTTTTCAACCATACTTCATCCATTTGTCTGGAATTGTGTCATTCGCATTTTGCTCCAACCCACTCGAGCATGCATCAAGGGGCAACGTGTCACCATACTTCAGCCATTGGCTGACTTCAGTATGAGTTATGGCATGCTTCCCTTTGACAAGGAGCATATCCACACACAAAGTAGTTCCCTTCAGCACCAGGGAGTACTATGGTAATGTGTGCTTTTTGAGACCAAAAAACATTTCTGCCTTTAGTCAATGTTTTTTTTTTTTATTTATTTTAGATTGGCCCGGCAGCTTTCCAAACAATAAAGTTTTGCAAACGCCATGGCAAAACAAAACAAGAATTGCAAAAGGCTGGCAGACAACAACAGACCTATTGGCATTGCCAATGCTTGTTATGCAGTGGAACTGAGCCAGGGATTGAAAAGAGATGGGGTAAATTGTGGACAAATTGCCAAATATTCCAGCATATATTTCTTTTATTGGGTCCATGTTTTCCTATTTTAAATTAACTTGCAGCTGAAGATATTAATCATTATTAACCATTGCCATTTTAAATCAATAATTCTAATATGGCTTACTACTGGTGAAAGGACAGACCTATTTTGTGTTGTTATATTAATTTCGAGTGTGTTCTTCTTATGTTTACGATTTGTGCCTTTTGGTTACATGGAATTTACACCCTACAAAAGTAAACAACACAAATATTATAATAAACCAATCCCCTCTTTCCTCTCTATTTTAAGTGTGTCTAGGCATCATATGATGAAATAAGTAAACCTTCTGTCCAGCGGTCTAATCATCATTACTTTAGTGCCTGTCAGAGCGCGCGTGGTATCCCTGTATTTTTAAGCAAACAGCCAGCACGGTGAGAGGAGGAAACAACACGTCATGAGCTTTCTACCTGACGCCTGTTTTGTAATTTCTCAAAAGGAGTTGCTTAAGCAATAATTGTTTGTGCTTCATTAGCATGCAGAACGGGTTTAATGACTAAACGGCACACAAAGGAAGCCATTTGTGGTGAGTGCTCTGCGTTATTTAACTTTAGACAGCATTGTGTTTGCTTTCCTAACATAACAGTTCTAATTAGTACCTAGCACTCATCTTGAGCTTTTCAGCTCCAACACGCTGAAGGTGACAATCGTGTCACAATTCCATGACACTCGTTGTCAGCATCTGTCAAAATATAGCTAAGCCTTGCGCAGTTGTGATCTAAATACAAAAAAAGTTAATAGTCCAGAAAGAATCTGATTCGAGGTAATTCGAAAAACTAAAATTGCACATTAGCCCTTGCTTAAAAGCACAATGCCATTAATGCTGCACCATTAAGTGTGGCCTTCACAGCGCTGGATTCGATCTAACAATTCCCTGGCTTTGTTTTTATCAGCTGACCTTTCGCTGCTCTCCCTGTTCATTTTAATTCCAGTTCCTGCCTGGAATAGCCTGGGTGGATGAATGACGAAATGTGAAATCAATTAATCAGCACCGGCGAAGCTTTCAAAGATGATTAGCTGAACAGCTCTGTAGGTCCAGAAAATATTTCTGAAGCTTCCCACCTATAATGGAAATGTTAAAAGCCTATTCTAAGGCACTCTGAATGTTTGCCTTTCTTTTACATGTGATTGCATGCACGAGTATATCCGCTGCAGCTGTGCGGATTTGGGTCAGAAAATGAACAGCGTTGACTAAAACATCTTCCGCTCCTCATAATGTTTCTCCTCACTGTATCGACAGAGAACGAACTATAATTGTGAGACAGCGAGACATTACCGCCTTTGTAGAAAAAAAGTGTTTCTATATCATTCAGCAACTTAGGTGCACGGAAATATACTTAATTGTTCCAGGCAATTGCAGCACCAGTGATTGGCCGATTATAGGCAAAACCCAGAATGTGTGGATAACCGCGGTGGCTTTTACTGCGCGTTAGACGTGCCCCTGACGCTGAGATGTAACCTTAGACACTCGCTCTGTGTATTAACAATGGCGCGTGTTTCCACTCAAGTATCACATCCACTTTGCACTTACTTGATGATAGTCACAGTCAAAGTAGGTTATTGATTCTGTGTCCTGTGGAGTCAAAGCTTGCTAATCGATATCTTTCTGTGATAAACCAGCCCATGTTTCCTGCACGCTAGAGGACAAGCTCCCCATTATAGGTATGTTCTATTGTATACTGAGACATCAGGATAAACCGAGAATGGATCGGGTAAGGCTGTTTGAATATATCTTCATTTAATTACCTTTTAAACAGAGCATCGGCTGTCAAACCCATTGTGTGGGCCCCGAGGCCTTGCACTAATTGTGATTAAGCTGTTAGAGTGAAATAATTGCTATTTTATTAACTTTTAGAATGCACATCATTAAAAGGTTTTGAATACAAAAATGGGTTAATACTGAAATATTTAGAGCCCATGCTCTCCTTATTTTTCTTATTTCAAATTAACATGTTTCTTTATCTCAGCAGTTGTGTTGGTTTTTTAAATTATATATATATATATATATATATATATATATATATATATATATATATATATATATATATACCTGTTGGAAGCGTGGCCTTTTTCTTCCCTTGCTTTCTCCTGGCCTTGGTGTATTTTTGTGTGCAGAACATATCCCTTTCTCACTCTAGATGCTGTCCTTATCATGGGAGCCATTCAAAAAATTATTCTCAGAGACTTCAGGGGTACTTGAAAATCGGTCAAAGCAGCAAGGAGCTAGATGTTTTTTTACTGAAAAACAGAACCACAGAACATATCTTCACTTTCCAGATTCTTATCAAGAAACATCTAAAAAAACAAAAATGGGGAACTATTCTCTTGCTTTATTGAATTACAAAAGGATTTGATTTATTCAGGCACTCACGATTAACCATCTTCTTGAATATAGGGGAAACATATAGCATAATACAATGTATTTACTATTTGATCATGTATCAGTTGGGGGCAAACAAAAGGAAAGCTGCTGCTTTCATACAGTAATGGGAAGTCAGAGAAGGATAGAAACTAAGCCCAACCGTGTTAAATATGTGCAATATCGACATGCCAGAACAGGGCCGGCTTTAGCACTGGTGGCACCCTGTGCGACAATGTTTGTTGGTGCCCCCCGAATGACTACCTCCGCCACAGATTCACACACTACCACCATTTGACAGTGCTCCTCAAGTCTCAATAACCACTGTCTCTTAGATTAATTTAGTTTTATAGCGCGACTCATAACAGTTTAAGGTGTCAGAACACTTTACATCACACACACACTGCACAATCATACATGTGCAAATGAGTGTACAGGAAATGTTACATAAGACAAGGGCCTATAAGGTGTAGGAGTAAAATGTCATCCATTCTGGTAGGCAGTTTAGTTTAAGAGTCCTTGGTCTGGAAAAACACAAATTCAAAATTTAAAATGTTACACCAATGTTAGGGGTTTTCTTTAATAAGAAGAATTGATTTCTACATAAAGGAACCCTTTTTGCAATATTAGGATAACAAAAGACTGGCAAAGAAAACACACATAGCTCTAACACAATCCTTGCAGTTTGCATGCAGCTCTTTGATGACCGTTAATATATTAGGATTTTGGGGGGCGTGGCTACGCCCGGAGAAGATGGCGGCGGATCCCTGACTCTGCGGGGAAGACGGCGCCTGTAAACGGACCAAACGCGACTCACGCCCTTCAAATGGAGCCCAGGGTGAGGAAATAGCCGTATGAGCGGAGGCGGCATACGCTGAGCCCCTTTCCGCTCATTTTCTCAGCCCGTACGCTTCACTGCTGCAATTGCACGTCCTGAGGCGGCTTCGCTAAGGACGCGGCCGCCATTTTCTTTTCTTGGTCCCTGCCGCGTCTCACGCCCTTCAAATGGAGCCCAGGGTGAGGAAATAGCCGTATGAGCGGAGGCGGCATATGCTGAGCCCCCTTCCGCTCATTTTCTCAGCCCGTACGCTTCACTGCTGCAATTGCGTGTCCTGAGGCGGCTTCACAAAGGACGCGGCCGCCATTTTCTTTTCTTGGTCCCTGCCGCGATGAGGAGACTCCTTGCATGACGCATAAACAAGCACGCGTCTGGAGTCCTTGAATGCTGATTGTTGGCCTATTTTTGACCTGATCGTTACTGCAGCCTCATTTATTCTCATTTCTCATCTCAGTACAGGTATCTTTTTCAATACAGACTTTATCGTTATTGGCTTCTCTCAGTAAAAAAAAAAAAAGCCATCATGCCTGTCACAGCTTGAGTTCTACCCTCATGAATATTGGAACTCTTTTCTTTTGGAAATTTTTAAAAATGTTTTCCTCTTTGTACTTTACTATAAAACAGCCGTTGTTTTCTCTTATGCATGAGCTGTCTTTCATTACTTCGTGGTGACTCATTGGTGACTCATTGGCTCTACATTATACTTCGATGAGTATATATCTTTAGAATATACAACCTGCATCCTGTACCAGTATTATTTTATCTCGTTGATATCTATTTTTGGACTTGCCTCACTTGCTCATAACTATCTCAAAGCTATTTACTGTATTATTAATACACCTTTTATGGGGAAGTTGAGGAATATTAAACTGGTTGCGCCCTCTAAAGCTTCTAGGGTGTCTACGTTGTCGGATTCTGATTCAAATCCTAACGGCTCTGAAATGGAGGACCTCTCCCCTCAGAAACCTGATATTTCTTCAGGCGCTATTTCAAAACCGCAATTCTCTAGTAAGCTTCCTGCTATTTCCACCAAGAGACCCAAAAAAATCCACCTTCTCCTGAAAAATCCTCTCCATCAGCCATGGAGGTGATACTTGAAGAGATCAGAGCTCTAAAGCCCTTCATAGAGGAAACCAATAAAACTTTGCAATTTTTAAACGATAAATGGTCTTCCTTGGAGTCACGAGTGCTCATTGTTGAACAGCGAACGGAATCTCTTGAATCTTCATGCTCACGTATGTCATCTTTGGAATCTGAAGTGTCTCTTCTTAAAAAGCAAGCAGAAGATTTGGAAAATAGAAATCGCAGAAACAACCTTCGACTTTATGGACTTCCTGAGAACATTGAGGGTTCCAACCCTACCACCTTTTTTCAATCCTTCTTACCCAAGCTCTTGGACTTACCTGCCACCACTTCACTTAATATTCAAAGAGCTCATAGACTTGGCCCGAAAACCTCAACGAAACCTCGCGGTGTGATCATGCTTTTTCTGCAGTATACTGATCTCCTTCAAGTTCTTTCAGCGGTTAAGTCCAGGAAGCAGGTTTTTGGGAGGGTCATCGTCTCTTCTTTTCTCAGGATGTAGCTAAAATCACAGCAGATCGTCGGAAAAAATTTCTTGATCTCCGTCCTCAAGTACGCTCACTCAATGCCAAATATGGCCTTCTCCATCCATGTATCTTCAAGGTTACATACAAAGAGCGAACTACAACTTTTGAAGACCCTGCGGCGCTGCAGAAATTTCTTACTCTTCATGGAGCTGATACTATGGGCACCTCAAGACCTGCCTGAATGCTATATATGTTTCATGTTATGATGGCGTTCTTCTTTTCACTTGTTCTTAATTTATTAAGTGGCTGTTAATTCAGTTTATGTATCTGTAATGCCTCCATGGTGTTCTATTGTTACTTCTTTTTCTTCACTTATATTTCTTCACAACTTTTCTTATATCTTCTAATTTATAATATTTTTTCTCATTAATTCTCGTTTTACTTTTTCAATCACAGGTGTTTTGTTTCTTCAACAATTTCGCTCCTCCCTGACCCTCCTGTATCGTTGACATCCCTGATTTTGGTCCTTTCTTGATTCAACGGATTTCCACAACTGTCGTTGTCTTCTCCTGGTATGGTCTCCCTCCTAGCCGTGTTGTTTTTTGTAGGTATTATGTTCAGTCGTCTTTGTAAGACATGTACTGTCCCCTTGTTTTTTATTATCGTCTTTTTTCTGTTTCTTTTCTGTTTTTCCCTTCCCGCCTGCTCTGATCCTCAATCTTTCTCCTCCCTCTTCTCTTTTCTACTTAACTTTCTCATTTTCTCTGTTCTTTTCTTTAAACTCCATATTCTATACATTCTGTACACTTTATATATTTCTAAAATTGCTTTCATCTTGGAATTACTCTCCTCCCTTTCACTTTCATTCCTCAACGTTTATAAAGTTAATTTAATTGTTTTTTTTGTAAGCATAATGCCTGTTCACACTCTTATCAGTAAGATACGTTTCGGGTTACTACCTGGAATATTAAAGGATTGAATAATCCTATTAAAAGGCAACGGGTGTTATCTCACCTAGCAAAATTGAAAACGGACATTGCGTTACTTCAAGAATCTCATATTTCTGACATTGAAGCTTCCAAGTTAAAGAGATGCTGGGTAGGCCATGTATTTAATTCCCCTGCCCTAGGTAAGAAAAATGGTGTTTTGATTCTATGTCATAAAAAACTGAATGTCTCTGTGGTTCATCAAGAAACAGATTCGGAGGGTCGTTGGGTTATTGTTAAGTTGCTTATAGATAAGATTCCTGTTGTTAACTTCAATGTATATGGTCCTACTTTGATTGATAAACTTTTTTGGTCTAAATTATCAGACAAATTAGTTACGTTTGACGAGGAATATGTTATACTTGGTGGAGACTGTAATCAAATTCTAGACCCCATTCTTGACAGACATTCTACTGTCAGGTTTGTACCCTCTAAAATGCATGCCCAATTTGTTTCCTCCATTAAACGTAAAGCATTAGTTGACATTTGGAGGCTATGTCATCCTGACCTTAGGGAGTACAGTTTTTATTCTGCGGCCCACCACTCACAATCCCGTATTGATTATCTTTTCCTAAGTAAATCCCTTTCACAACATGCCATTCATTCAGAGATAGGCTCAATTCTAATATCTGACCACGCCCCTGTTCTAGTTGACATTGACCTGATCCCCTTTTCTCCTCACCCTGGTAGATGGCGTTTTAACAATTCCCTATTGCTCGACCCTAATTTTTGTCAAAAATTTAAATCCTTTGCCTTGGAATTTTTTACTATAAATAACACTCCAGAATCCCCTTTTGTAATGGTATGGGATTCCTTTAAAGCAGCCGCCAGAGGTTTTATTTTGAGTTTTGTATCACAAAAAGAAATCTTTTGAAATCAAATCTTCTCAATTCCTTAACAAAATTAAACAATTGGAATATACATACTACCATTCAAAAAATGAATCTAACCTGAAAAATCTTCTTGATGCTAAAATTACTTTTAATAAATTAACCACTGATGCAGCTTCTAATTATCTCCTGAAGAGTAGTTCTCGTTACTATGGGGGCCAAAACAAGATGGGTAAACTTTTAGCTAATTATTTAAAGATCAAGAAGGATAGAATTAAAATAGAATCCTTACAAGGTCCTGCAGGTACCTCTATTTATAAAGATAATGACATCTTAAATGAATTTGTTTCCTTTTATAAAAATCTTTACACTCCTGAATCTACGCCGGACAACTCTGATCTTCTTTCTTATTTTCGATCTATTCCCTCCCCGACATCTAATCACATTGATTTGGACTCTTTAGGAACTGACATTTCCTTGGCAGATATAACTCAAGCTGTATCAGTACTACGTCGAGGGAAAGCGCCTGGACCTGACGGTTTTACCATTGAATTCTATTCTCATTTTGCAGATTTTCTTTTACCCAAACTATTATGTCTCTTTCAATCCTTTGGAGTTATGGGCTCTTCCAGCGGTACCTTTCAGGAGGCATTGATCTGCTTAATACCCAAGGATGACAAAGATCATTCTTTCTGTAAAAATTATCGGCCTATATCATTAGTCAATACTGATTACAACATTTTTGCGAAGATTTTGGCTCTACGTATTGATCCTATCTTGCCAGATCTCATCGGTCCTGAACAAGCGGATTTTGTCAAAGGACGACTTGCCTCTGATAACTCTCGAGTCTTTTTCAATATCCTTAGCAAGGCCTCCTCTCTAGACCATCCGATTGCAGCAATTTCCCTAGATGCTGAGAAAGCATTTGACAGGATTGGTTGGGATTTTATGTTTCAAACCTTGAGATGGGCTGGTTTTCCTCCTAAACTTATAACTTTAATTTCTCTGTTATATTCTGATCCCCGTGCCTCCATATTTGCTAACGGTCACTCTTCTGATTTCTTCTCGCTTCACAGAGGAGTGAGACAAGGTTGCCCCCTATCTCCTTTATTATTTGTCATTGCCCTAGAACCTTTTTTAACTAAAATTAGACAGGATGATCGAATCACCGGCTTCCAATCTGACTCTCACCAAGTTAAACTATAAGTTTATGCTGATGACATTCTTCTGTATTGTTCTAATCCTGAAACATCCCTTAATCCCTTTCTTCAACAAGTCTCCTTCTTTTCTAAACTCTCAGGTTATCGTTTGAACGCCAATAAATGCGAAATTTTACCTTTAAATTTTTTGTGCCAAAAACATCTTTTTGACTCATCTGGTTTTTCCTGGCAGCCTACTAAAATAAAATATCTCGGTCTATGGTTCACGCCCTCACTAGCCAATACACTAAAAGTAAATTTTGACTACACTATTAAAAAATTAAATGATAATATTAATCGATGGCACCCTCTCTTTCTCTCTTGGTGGGGTCGGTTGGACTCTATTAAAATGATGCTTTCACCTCTAATACTATATATGTTATCGATGATTCCTATTCATATCCCTCAGTATTACTTCAAAAAAATTGATTCTATCTTGATAAAATTTTTATGGAAAGGTAAATCTTCACGTATAGCATTATCATCTCTCAAGAAAGATAGACCCAATGGTGGCCTCAAGTTTCCCGACTTTAAGACCTATCATGCTGCATTCTCACTAAAACAAGCTGCTAAGTGGATTTCTGAGGATCTTCCCCTACATCCACCCCTCTGGTTACAATTAGAAAAAGATCTTATTACCCCTTTTGGCTTCCAAGAAATTTTGACCTTCACTGCCAAAGTTACCTCTTTGCACTTCCCGGTCATTTCTCATTCTCGTAAACTTTTATCACCCCTGATATCCTCATCATATCCCTCCACTACCTCTTTCCATAATCAACCTATTTGGTATAATAAATCTTTGCGGATTCGTAACCGCTCTATATTCTGGAAATCTTGGCACTCTAGAGGCTTATATTGGATCTCACAACTTATAGACGACAACAAGCCTTTTTCTTTTTCTGATCTTCAATCTAAATTCTCTCTACCATCATCCTTCAGATCGCAATATAATAATCTCTATTTATCACTTAGTCATCTTCTCCAAAACTTACCTGCTTCTACCAACTCTCCTATATCATCTGAACCTCTTCTTTCAAGTCTAGAAGGTTCTCCATCAGCGTCAAAAATTTACAAACTTTTACTTTTTTCCACAGAAAGACTTAAATCGAAAACTGAAAAAAGTTGGGAAAAGGACTTTGCTCAAGAATGGTCAATTTCTACCTGGGACAAAATTTGGTCTAAACTCCATAAAACCTCTCGAGCTGCAAACACCACACAAACCCTTTTTTTCATTTATCATAGATTATTATTCTCCCCTATGTCCTTAGCTTCTTTTTCATCTGATTCACCCTCTGTTTGCTGGTCCTGTCCCTGTCCCACTGCAGATTTAAAACATATGTTATTTGAATGCCCCTCAATCTATCAATTTTGGAAATCAGTTTGGTCTCAAATTCTAGTAATTTTTAAAGTCCAAATCCCATTTTCCTTTATTAATATATTTTTGGGTACTCTGTCTCCCCAATGGCCTCAATCACCTCTAAGTTTCAAACTTTTAGATTTATTAATAGCTGTTGCTTTCCACTTAATAACTTCCAACTGGAAACAAGCGGATAAAGTCACTTTTCGAGCATGGTGGAACGCTGTCTGTTTCCATCATAGATTAGACACTAATTATGTCTCCCCCATATCCTTAGCTATTAAAAGAGATCTTATGTGGCTTCCCTTAACTAATTATTTATCTCATTCTGCCTCCTCTTCTGCTGCTCTTAAAAATGTACCTGACGAAGTTCGGAAACCACCTTGATTTTGCCCGTTCCGCCTTTTTATGCTCATATGTTTAATGATATCTCTTAGTTAATGAAAGTTTGTTACAGATTTCTTTTCACTGTTTCACTTAATAATATGCTTACAATGTTATTCACTATGTATATTTAGACAATATCTTTGATTGTCTTATATTGATGACTTATGTTTCTATTTTCTATTATCCCTCCCTTCCCCATCCCCCTTTTTAGTTCCTTTCAACGTATATTTGTTTTCGTACTTATATATATAGTATAAATTTAATTCCTATATTGTCTTCTAATTTTATCTAATCATTTTATTGTTCAATAGGAAGATTGATCATCTTTATGAATATTTGTTTCGTTTGTTGTCTTTTAATAAATCAAACTTTAAAAAAAATATATATATTAGGATTTTAACTATGAATGGGCCACGTTATTTGCAGCAGACATATTAACCCTCTGTACTACGAGTCAACATTTCTTAGACAAAGCTCCGGTCTCTCTCCAGGAAGAACATTAATCAGATGAGTTATCTTGACATTTTTATTGCTGGAACTAGGAACGCGGCACCAGCTGCTTCTAACACAATAAACATGACGCCCCCACCGCAAGTCAGCGCCCGGTGCGATGGCACCGATCGCCCCGCCCTAGGGCCGGCCCTGTGCCAGAATTGCTAGAGGGATCTTTGGTCTGATGCGGACTGATCCAGAAATACAAGGTCTGTTGTTTGAAGATGACCTGGTCATCCTAGCATTCTCCGATGAAGGTCTTCATTTCTTGAAGAGCACTTCAGAACACCGATCCTAGAGGTAAACTTAAAACATACCGCAATTATAATTTCCAGAAAAAGTGAAAGAACGGCAGAAAAGATTCCAATTCTTTTTAATGGTGCAGAATTTGAACACACCGCAGATTATACACAAATGTGGATCAGATATTTTAAATTGTCTGTAAAGAAACTTGAAAAAAATTACATGCATTCTTTCTACTCCATCAAGAAACTACTAGCACTTCAACGTTCCTGACCCATTAGTGCTAAAACTCTTTGATAGCATTATTCCACCAGTCTTACTTTATAGAAGAGAAGTTTGGGACCCAGAAGCAAAAACACTATTCAGGATGAGCCATATGCCGGACAGAATTCCAGCAAATAGAATTCTGAAAACAGACTATCTGTGTGCACAGAAAGTGACCAAGCAGTGGATCCTAGTGTCGCACCAAGGACTAACCTCTAGTTCCAGGGGAACCCACGGGAGCGAAGATGTTCCCCTCACCGTCTAATGAACACAACCCGCCAGTGACAGCCACACACTTGGCCAAGATGTATTCCCCGAAGGTGGGAGGAGGGAATGACGACAGGACCACTTCTGGGGGAGTCTGAAGGGGTGCGGGTGTGCTGCCAGAATATCGCTCAAGTGTCGTATAAAAAGGAATCAGAAGTCTCTCTAATGCACAGAAAGAAAGAAGAGAAGACAAGTATCTATTAGGAACACATACGTTAGTGTACTCTCTAGGCCCCTGTTACTGAATACTATGCATGTAAACTAACCAAGGGTGTACTCACCAGGGCTCCTGAAACAGCTTAGCAAGGAGTGGATTTTACTCATCATCCACAGCCAAAGGAAAAATGGACGTAGAGAGTTTCAGGAAGACTTCTGTCTTGTTTGCAGGTCAGCAACTGGCATACACGAGGACCCTGTTTCGTCACAAAGGTCTCGTTCGTGTAAGGTGATTAGCAAAGTCTCGTAATGAACGTACAAACGGGTCCGATGCTGTAGCGTACTTCACCAAAGAGATTCACACTGTCCTGCAGTGCAAAAGAAATGAAATAGAGGACACTCGGGTAGGAATAGGAGATTCAAACTGGAATCAGGCTCGGGCAGAGCGGAACACGGAAATGACGTCTAGCCGGGAAAGACTAGACCGCACAGGGAATATCCTCACGTACAAAGCGGAAGCGGAGTAGGGATCCAGGAAACAGGATTCGAAGCAAGGTCCATCGTCGCCACGGAAGAAATGAAGCCAAGCGTTGAGACAGCAGTGTCGGGAATTTATGTACTCTTCACTCGCTGTATCACGAGCGCTGATGGGCAGCCGCGGGTTGATACGAGCAGGTGAGCACCCTTGATTACCTCACACATGGGCTATCAGTAAAAAAAGGAAGGAAAGAAAAAGCTCTAGTGTGGGGGAAGTGTGTGCACTGGTTCTTCCATGTTAGGCATATACGGGTTCAAGTCTAGGGTGTGACACCTAGGGAGAACATCTTTGTAGATCAATATCCAAAATCACATCAATAAATAAATACTGGTGCTACTTAGCCAACCAGGCACTGAAAGACCAAACGGCCCAATCTACTAGAGATCCCTAAAAAACATTTTTTCACATCCATATCTTGGTCTCATGCAGCCCTAACAGAACTCTAAGAGATGAGATCAGCCATCAGCTGGAGGAGGAATATCTCATGTATCTAGACCACGTCTACAGAAAGCACCAAGCAACATCTGGGTGTTCACCTGTGACAACACAACTATCTACAATGCTACCAGTCACTAGAATTAAACTCTATTCTGCTAGCTACCTCACATTGGTGAGAAAAACAAACAATCTCCAACTACAGACTGAGTGAATGCAGGATTGAAAAATTAGAATTGCCAATACACATCAATCCACATACCTTAGGGAGGATAGCATTTTCCATCAGAGTGACTTGGGAGAAGTAAAGACTGGGAAACACTTCCTCCTATACAGCCTCACTTACCCAGACACTTGAGACACCTACATACCCACATTTCACAAGAAACACAAGTCTCAACTGGTGTAATTGATGAACTAAAATTCATTGTGCATCAACCTAGGAGAACTGCCAGAAACAGTGGAGAGGACCACAAAGTTAATCTATACCTGTCACCAAAACACACTATGTAGACAACAATGACATCAAAATAACCTGAAAATAGCAATGGCCACGACTGGGGAAGACTGTAACATTTAACATATTTAAATGTCTACTTTGGCAACACTTGTTAGCCAATAAAGTAGTTTACAGTGTGTAAAATTATTTTATTGATGACATAAGTGATGCCATTGGTGAATTAAGGGTGGTATTAGCAGTAATATTGTTGATGACGCAGTTATATAAAATTGACTTTATGATATGTCAGATCATGAGTTTTTGATTATGGGATTCAGGAACGTTTTGCATGCTGTCTCATCAACACCCATCACCTGAAGACATTTAATTTGACATTTTAGTGCAATAAACATGATGCTATGATTGTTTCTTTCTTAAAAGGAAAAAACGTCAAGATCAATAATGCACCCACACAGAATATCACTCCAGTGATACCACTGTGCAGGAAACATGTAGCTCCCTTTCCACTACTGATTTGGCTAGATTCCTCTAATTCGTGCTGGCCATGTCCTTCAACACTGTCATCCATCAACTCCTCCTTGATACCCAAATGCCAAAAGCACATCTCTGGAAATGTTTTGTAATGTTCATAACTATGAAGCAGAGTCTAGCTGGTACTTATAGAGTCATCTCCTCTTCACTTGTCATAATTTTCACATTTGAAAGATGGGTGTTTCTGCATGTTAGACTTGACAGCCTTAGGTTGGTCTTCCCCCCAACTTTTTGCCTTCCTCCTCCACTTTTTCTGATCTCGTTATTGCTGGTATTAGGACTCTGTGCATTTTGCCACTGCTAGCCAGTGCTAAAGTCCTTCTGCTCTCTTCCTTAAACATGGTAACATTGGTACATCACCAATTGCCAATTTAATTTACTTATAAGACCCTAGTAAAGTGGAACTCCCTGTACCCCGGATATGTAAAGTAAATGCTACTAGTGGGCCTGCAGCACTGATTGTGCTACCCACGTCAAACCATGTCTCGGCCCGCCACTGCAGGGCCTGTGTGTGCAGTTTAATGCTGCCATGTCGACCTGGCAATATAAACCTTTTGACAGGCCCAAACCTTCCCTTTTTAAACATATAAGTCACCCCTAAGGTAAGATCTGGACAACACAGAGGGCAGAGTGCAATGTATTTAAAAGGTAGCACATGCACTTTTAAGGTTTACATGTCCTGGTAGTGAAAACTCCCCAAAGTCGTTTTTCACTACTGCAAGGCCCATGTCTCCCATAGGAGAGCATTGGGATTACCTTATTACATTTTATAAGTGAAACTCACAATTTTAAAGAGATAGACTTTTCAAGTGTGGTGTCTCTTGAATCACAATTTAAGATCCAAACTTATGGTGAAGTCGGATTTTAAATTGCAAATCTGAAAATGCCACTTTTAGAAAGGTGAAAAAGTTAGAGAATGCACTCCTTACCTTTTTAACTTTTAAATAAACAAAATGACGAAATCTATTAGTTGCGTGCTGGTAGGTACTGTCCCAAAACACAGTATTATTGAAATATGCAAAAAAGGTGCGTAATATGACGCACTCCTCCTCCGCACTGCTGAATAAAGGGATTGTCCCTTTCTGTAAATCATGCTCCAAAACTTTATCAAATTTTCATTTAGTAAACCAATACTTAAGACCATATCTCTGCAAATTTAATCCATATTTTGAAACCACTGCAGAGACAGCATAGTTCCACTTAAATGTTTTATTCGACATTTTCAAATGCCTCCTGATGTCATCTTGACTTATAACAGCGGCACGTGTTTATAAAACATTCGTGTAGAGCAGGTTCTTTTCAATCCACCCAATGCATTTCGAACCTAAGCAGGCTCTTCGTCAGGAGTTACTACAACAAAATCAGAAAGGTAACTCAACCAACTGTTTAATACCAGTTTCACTAAACCGTTTTTAAAGCAGCATTTTATCACACTACTTTTATTGACCCACCCTCAACCTCTGTCACAATTAATTCAAAAACCACCCATATGTACAAACAAAAACAGTGTTCCATCCTTCAAACATTAAAAAAAAAAAAACACTCTTGTGAAAACGACTTAGTCCCCAGCATCTTAAAAACTGAGCTCATAAAGCTCGGGAACAAACTGTCACGCAACACTCCTTCAACCACCTTAGATCTCCCCCAAGTTCCTTTAAGATAACGACCCCAAAAGTTGTTATAATTAGCATTGCCACTCTCAAAGAATTGTTAACCTCGACATTTTTACCTTAAAAGCCGCGTACGGCAATCTATCCACTTCATGTGCCTGTGCTCTAAATACACGCAACGCCTCTTACAGCCCTTTTATCTTGGAATCTCGTCCTTGTGTGCGTAATCAGTAAAACATGAACCCTGACCCCTTAAACTCCCCTTTCAGAGCCATGAACCTTAAAGTGGTATACTCGATTTCAAATCTAAAAGTGCCATGCCCCACTACTTGAATAGATAAACTACACCACAGCGTGTTAAACCCTCCCGTGCATCGTGTCATAATTCAAAAAACCCTTATTTCAGCAAAATTAAATGAGTCCACGCCAAGTATGCGTATATTATCAACTAATCATGTGCCCATATTCCAAAATTCATCCAATTTGAAAAGACTCCTTTCTATTAAAGAAAATTCCAGTGCTAAACGGAATAAACTCAAATCAGGAGAAATGCATGCCAAATAAAGTTCAAAGTCACTGATGTAGCTGTTATAGTCAATAAAGATTCCTTTCAAATCCTCTCTCGATCTTCCACGTTGTTCTACTGTCTCTGAAGTGGTGTGTCGATCATCGCTTTTTTACATCTCTAAACTGTTTTGCATATTTCAATAATACTATGTTTTGGGACAGTTCACAGTACCTACCAGCACGCAACTAATAGATTTTGTCATTTTGTTTATTTAAAAGTTAAAAAGGGAAGGAGTGCATTCTCTAACTTTTTCACTTGCAATGCAATATTCATCTGTCCCGCTGACAGTTTGCACCCCATAGAGGACAAGTTTAAATATACGCATACTTGGCGTGGACTCATTTAATTTTGTTGAAATAAGGGTTTTTGAATTACGACACGATGCACGGGAGGGTTTAACACGTTGTGGTGTAGTTTATCTATTCAAGTAGTGGGGCATGCACTTTTAGATTTGAAATTGAGTATACCACTGTTCATGGCTCTGAAAGGGGAGGTTAAGGGGTCAGGGTTCATGTTTTACTGATTACGCACACGAGGACGAGATTCCTAGATAAAAGGGCTGTAAGAGGCATTGCGTGTATTTAGAGCACAGGCACATGAAGTGGATAAAGTGCCGTACCCGGCTTTTAAGGTAAAAATGTCGAGGTTAACAATTCTTTGAGAGTGGCAATGCTAATTATACCAACTTTTGGGGTTGTTATCTTAAAGGAACTTGGGGGAGATCTAAGGTGGTTGAAAGAGTGTTGCGTGACAGTTTGTTCCCGAGCTTTATGAGCTCATTTTTTAAGATGCTGGGGACTAAGTGGTTTTCACAAGAGTGGGTATTTTTTTTTATGTTTGAAGGATGGAACACTGTTTTTGTTTGTACATATGAGTGGTTTTTGAATTAATTGTGACAGAGGTTGAGGCTAGGTCAATAAAAGTAGTGTGATAAAATGCTGCTTTAAAAACGGTTTAGTGAAACTGGTATTAAACAGTTGGTTGAGTTACCTTTCTGATTTTGTTGTAGTAACCCCTGACGAAGAGCCTGCTTAGGTTCGAAATGCATTGGGTGGATTGAAAAGAACCTGCTCTACATGAATGTTTTATGAACACGTGCCACTGTTATAAGTCAAGATGACATCAGGAGGCATTTGAAAATGTCGAATAAAACATTTAAGTGGAACTATGCTGTCTCTGCAGTGGTTTCAAAATATGGATTAAATTTGCAGAGATATGGTCTTAAGTATTGGTTTACTAGATGAAAATTTGATAAAGTTATGGAGCATGATTTACAGAAAGGGACAATCCCTTTATTCAGCAGTGCGGAGGAGGAGTGCGTCATATTACGCACCTTTTTTGCACTTTTAGAAAGGCGGCATTTTCTTACTTTAGCCATTTGGTGCCTGTTTGCTGTCTCTGATCACTTGTCTGGGGTAGGTGACAGCTATGCTTTGTGTGTTCCCCTTAGACAGCCACATACAATAGGAGCTTAAGTATGACCTGGTGGGCCATTCTGGCAAAATGGGAGGGAGGAGTTGGAACCAGCAACACTTACACTTGAATAGGCAGTGTCTTGTCCCCACACAAAGGGCTTCATCCCCCCTGTAGTGAGTCAGGAGCCAGGGCAGGAAGGGATGACCTAAGTGCACTTCAAAGGCATGTCTTTAAAGTCTCCCCCACTTCAAAGTTACAACTGGGTATAAGTACTGGACCTCTGACACCACCACTTCAGTACACTTCTGGACCTGAGAAGACTCTGCCAGGAAGAAGGACGGTTGTGCTTCTGAACGGACTGCCACTCTGCTGGAATGCTATTTTGTTGGACTCCTGCTTTGCTGTGCAAACTTGCTGATCTGCTACCCTCCTGCCTGAGTGAGAAGGACTGGACTGCATCACATGAACCCAGAGTGACTCCAAGGGCTAGCTGGCTGCCCTCCTGATATGAAGTTTCAGGGACATAAAAGACTTCGGACCAACCTGCTTCTGCACCTAGCCATTTGTGAGTCTGCTCTGCCAAGTGGTGCTACCCCAGTCCTGGACCCTTGGGAGTGGGCCTAAGGTGCATCTCCAGTGGACCCAATGCATCCTCTGCTCAGTAACACATCTCGAGCTGAACGGAGCATCTCCTTGGCTGAACGGCGCATCATTGAGCAGAACAGATGCATAGCTGCTGTTGCATCGACTGGGCCCATCGCAACAGACACGCATCACTGCAGCCACCCTCATCTGGACTGATGCATCGCCTTTGGAGCCGCCACTATGGGATGCTTGACCCGGCACAAGTTCCTTGCATCCCTCTTTGATGGCAGTCTTGACGATGACATGGAATCTCCACATTGGAGCTTCACTGCTCTTCGGAACTGACACTTCGCTCCTGCTGTGCCTTGCATCCTCAACACTGGACTTCACATTGCAAGCTGTTACAGGGATTCTGTTTGGAAACAGCAATGTTCCTTGGGGGAACAGGAAGCCAGAATGTAGGGACTGAGTCTCTCTACCATGTCAGTATCTCTAGGCCCAAATCCGACTAGCTCATAGTGCCTCACCTGCACTCTTAACCTTTCCCGAATAGAAGGTGATTTCGGAAAATCTAGAACATGAACATCTAGTCTCCAAGAGAACCAGGGAAACAGATAATCACGTTTCGTTCTCGCTCATGCATGTTCATAGTAAACAGAAGAAAGACACGAAGGAAGTTTACGTAGTCTATTTTGAAGCAGGTTTGCTGTGATTCATAAACAGATACAACTACGAAAAGTAATCAACATTACTAACAGGCCGTAAACAACGAACAACCCAACAATGGCAACTAATATATCTATCTAGTCCTACCCTCACTATGTGAGCACAGGGATATATAAGTGATCGCTGGGATTAGTGCCGAAAACTATACCTGGTATGTGTATTTAGGTGGGCCGCATCATAGATGTAAACTCAGTTTATGCAGGCTGCTGCCTCCATTCCAAGACTGCTCTCTCTGCTAGAATTCTCCCTTCTGACCTCCAAGGGGTAAAGACACATTTTATATTATAAGAACTGTTGTGTTAGAAAGCTGCAGCTGTGCTACTGTGTTGTGTCTAAAAATGTTAGAAGATGTTGCTGACTGGGCAGAGAAAAACAGTACACCATGTTGTTCAACCGTGTATGAAATGCTCAGATGGAATCCCAAGAAGAGTTACTGATTAACAAATAATATGCGCAGTATATTTCTAAAATATTATGTCACAAAAACAAATGTATTATGTGTGGCTGTGAGAAGCAAAGGCAGCCTAAAGCTACTAATACGTGCAAACAAAGGAGAACCAAAGTGGGCCCAGAAGGGGCATTACTACACCCCCTCCTTGGTCAGGAAAGTAACTTAACGACTAACAATATAATAAAAACACAAGCACAAGCTAAGCAAATTCAATGCAAAATGTTATTAAAAAAATTAGAATCATAATAAAAAATATAACATGACAATTTAGAAAACGTGGCCAAATTAAGGTGAGCCAGAGGCACCCAAGATTTCTTCCACAAGATTAATGATTAGTGATTCCAGAACGGATTCCATTCTCGAAGACGATGATTCCGCAATTGCCCCATTTAAAAGCTCCAAGGAACAGACATGGTCCTTGTTATCAGATGATGCTGAGGAAGTGGCCTGGCAACCTGCATTCATGTTATTAGAGTCAAAGTTTGGTATTACTGGTTCTGAGGCAGCCGTTCCCCCCGGAGGGAGTGTCTCGTACCATGCTTGATTCCTGATGCAGCCACAAGCTCATGGGACAACTCCGAAAATGGGTTGTGAATGGACTCATCAACATGTTCATGTCCACAGGAACAGACAACTGATGAGTGAAGCAGGCATCCAGTGCCCATTTGAAGGGGCACCGTCGGCAATGAAACACGGGTTGTACACAGGTGATCCAGGCGGGTTGGAATGATCGTTCAGTTCCTGGAGCAAAGGGACTCCAAAGCAGCCGTGGACAGTGTAGGTAAGAGCGGTGGGAGGGCGGGGTGAGGGGGGAGCCAACAGACAACGACGAGGGAAAATAAATTGAAAAAAAAAAGAAAACCACTTACCGGCGAGCACAAGGTAAGTGCTGTTCTTTTTTCATATTTTATTTTCCCTCGTCGTCATCTGTCGACTCCCCCACCCCGTCCCTGCACCACCGCTCTTACCTGCACCAGATGCGTCTGCTCCAAAGAGTTGTATTATGCGCTCATGGCACAGCTGGACTGGTGGTAATTCCAGTACCAATGGGCTTCCAAATAGAACATCCATCGCGGAGTAACAAAAATAGAACCAAAATGCTGCAAATGAGGAATAACAGCAAGGGTATGCTCCCGAATACACTGGAAAACAATGAATGAATAAATGCCGGTATAACTCCAAAAATCTTTTGGAAGGCACTGACTAAGCCAGTCGCGAATACTTTAAAAACGTTTGCAATCCCGGCAGTATAAGAGGCATTAAATATTCAGTGCACAAGCTCACCAAAGTGTAATGGAAGATTGGTATTCAACAAGGACTGTATTTCACTGGATGTCCTTACAACTTGCAGTTCAAAAGTTTCTCGGGCAGATGTTAGTGCCACATCTTTTTGAAAGAATAAGCCTTTGAGTTGGCCTAGATTGTTAAAATCTGCCTTCAAAGTTGGAATTGAAGGCCACAATGTAGCATCTGAAACTGTATGCGCTAGTGAAAAAAACACATTATTGCAGCAGGTCACTATCTGGGAGAGCAAAAAAATATACGGGATTCTGGCCTTCATGCCGGAATAGTCTTGGTCGCTTAACATTAAATAGCTTACATTTGAAAGGACAGTGATGAGGGGGAGAATTGAAGGGGCTTATATGCCTTTTAAATAACAAGCCAAATTTGCTATCAAAGCATTGCATGCACTGTGAATGGTAACGTATTTACAAACAAGTTAGTAACCAACAGAAGAGTTGCATTCCTTTCCAGTGAGAAATACCTCTTTCTAAGTTCTCTCACATCGATAAGATAATTGGAGTGACCATAACTCATTAATAAAGCTCCTGCCTAGGGATTCATATCTACCCACCTGGAAATGTTTCATGCAAGCTGTGAACTGGAATGTTGAAATTGGCAAAAATATTGCACCATGTATCAACCACACTGCGGTCGGTGTTTCTGCTATTGTGAATGGGAGCAGTTCTAACTTCTCAAGGTCTAACATTGTGTAAGTGACGTATTTCTTGTCCATGAGGCTTTGCTAGCATGTCAGATTGAAAGGCAAGAATAGCTTTGTGAAATTAAGGTAACGACATGGCACGCAGCCACTTTTGAGGACCTGAAGTGTCCAGCTAAACTGCATAATAGATCTAAGCTAAGAAATCTAACAAAAAAGACATGTCACTATGCATCATATCGATATCAGACCACATAATGTTATTCCAGTTATAAATGTGAGAAGACAACGTCTTAATACTATTATAAACAACAGCAAGTACTTTATCCAAATTATCTTGATCGATTTGTCGTAAACGTGCAGCAGCTTCCATTTGTGATAATGTTCAAATTTCATTGTATGTGGCATGAATAAATCTTTTTGAACACAGAGACTTAGGACCCAATAAAAAGTCAGATAGGTCCATGTCTTCCGAAAGGAGAGACAGATGTTGTTTTAGTGCGGACAGTGTGGAATGTTACAACCATTGTAGTCACCACCTATTCGTTAGGGAAATTGGCCAATACCTGAGTGTTGGGAACGGGAATACCAGGGGTTGGGTCTGCTTGCCCGAAATCCCAATGTGGAATTCAATCCGAATGTGGAATTCAAAAAATGAGCACAACAACAATCTGTGTCCACTGGCCACAATAACCACCCATTTGGACCTGAAAGTGTGGAGTTGAATGTTCTATTCTGTAATATGCTATTGAGTTGCTCTACAGTTTAATTTGTTAAGTTTTGCCAATTATCAAATCGGGCAATAGAAGGAATGTTTTGTGCATTCATGGCTTTAATTTTTGCCAGTCCTAGACAAGTAGTCTGCTGGACTATATCATCCACAATTATAATTTGTGTGGGAATTAAGCAGGGTCGAAACAAGGTGTCTGTCCCCTGAACTTGCCAATATTTAGTACCCCAAATTGATTTCATGTCAATAGTATCCTTCCAATAATCATAGCCTTTCATGGCTAATTGTGTGACAAATTAATCTGTATATATTAGCTTAGTTTGTTGGAGCATATCTTTTTTGGTGGTGTAGGGACGAGTTAAAAAATAGAACAATTTTGGGTCTAATGCATTGTGTCCAGAAAAATATGTGAATTTATCCCTATATGTTTTGGAGCTCCCTTGTGGGGGAGTAGGACAATGTTCCCATTGTGCATAAGTAAAAGTATGTGTTGAACACTAGCTTGATATAAATAGTATGTTCATAATGATGGTCACAGAACATTTCACCATAATTAGCAGAATTTAATTACAGGTCCTCTGATTTGAAAACAGTATAGTATTCCAGCTCCAAGAGCATAGAGTTTGCAGTCTCAACATCCCAAACATCAGAATGTACCCCAGGTATCCATCACTCATTGAAACCCTAAAAACAGAAGGTATTTGCAGTATTTCTGTCAGTCCAAACATATCTCAAACAATCCCATCAGTTACTGGAACAGCTGAAATGTTCACAAGGGGCAAGTCTCTTTTTAGCTTATGTGAACATGAATGAGGCGTTAACACCTCATCAACCAGTTCTGTGGCAGATTATTCTGGAAGGTAATGGCTATTTATCAGCAAAAAGAAAACAGTCACAAATCCAATCCAAAGGAATAGAAAAACCAAGGAAAGTGTTATCCAAACATATATCCAAGAAGGGACCAGATAAGTGTGTTTCAGCCGTGAAAAGAAAATACAGGCCTATGTAGGCGGAGTGCCTAAAATGGAGGAACTGTCAAGAGTCAGATGAAAAATCATCTGGTCTCACAAAATAACCAGAAGCAGTTCATTGAAATGCATGAGCCACAGGTACAGTAAGAGAACCAGTAAAGTTCATGAGAGGTAGAGCAGTAGAAATGACACCAGCTGCAGTAGACGCAGTAGTAAGTACAGTACTCACTTCAGTCATGTGAATGGAATTTGTAGCTGTATTGAGAATCAACTGAAGTTAATTCTCCACCCCCCCCCCTCCAGCTGGGGAGGAACAGCTTTGATGTTGCTCACAAGCTGTAGCGGAATATCCTGTATGGTCACAAGAGGAGCTAGGGAACTACTGAGGACTCCTCGTGGCCTACTGTTTAGAATTGGCCACATGATGTAACTTGACGTGATCAATGGAGACAAAACTATTGTCTTTAGAACCAGCTAGCGGTGGCAATATTAGAGTTCCTGTACCTTGAATGCCAAAGACTGGCACCAGTGCTCGGAATGGTGGGCCAAACTCCTTCTTTGCTGCAATTCGTTCACGAGAAAAATCCCCTACTTGTGGAATTCAGCTGGAAGGTGCTGGCTGCTCCTTGATTCCTGCAGAGTCAGGCGTCTTCAACTGCTGGCTAGATTGGCCATCACAGAAGTTTTGTATGTCCTCTAAGAAAGCACAATGATAATTTACGTCAAAGGGCGTGGCTGGCGCTGCAATGTCTGGACCGTCGAGGTCTGGAACATACAATTTGATGCCAAAAATGACATTGTATGGGGTTTTGCCATCCAAAGATCTTTTAGAGAGATTATTTAATGTGCTTGTTGTACCTCATATAGGTGGTGGATCCAACTACGCCCTGTACCTAAACCTCTGGCTGTTAAGGACTGCTTTAAGTCATGGTTCATTCCTTCCTCAACAGAATTGCCCTCGGGTCAATATGGAGAAGAGTAATGTATGTCTACACTCAGGGTAGCCAAAGAATCCCTGTGAGTCTTAGAGGCAAAAGCAGGGCCCTGGTCTGACTGGAATGCAGCACATGCATGTGTTCCGATAAAAGACTTACAGATCTTTAAAAACAGTGCGAGCGGCAGATGAATGTTGTGGCTACACCCAGAGGAACCTGGAGCAAGAATCAACTGCAACTAGGATAAATTTAAATGCTCCATCCTAATTAAGAGGACCACAGTGGTCTAGATAAATGCGAAGGAAAGGTTTGTTGAAAATCAACAGGTGTCTGCAGTGGGTGAGCCACAGTGGAAGATTTAATTTGTTCACAAATGTCACAACAAAGGACATAATTCCTGGCCTGTTTGTATAAGCTATGCCACTAATGATGTTGCTTTGGCAACAACATTGTAGCAGCGACACCTGCATGTGCAGAAGCAACACCTTCATGCACAGCTATCACTAAGGCTAGCCTACGGTCTTGGTTGGGAATCAAACGATCGCCAACTTTAGGACTGATAGCAAAGGGAACGTTTTGTTCACTTGAATGATATGTGTACCTAATCCGGGAGCACCTAGGTAAAGGGGTGTCGTCACGTGTAGCATTATCAGCAGCTAACATATCATTGTCTACCCTCGTTTTAGAACGAGTGATCACAGCAACTGTTGCAGCCACGACTGTAGATTTTGCCTCTTCATCTGCCAAAGAATTCCCTACAGCTTGTGGCCCCACACATTGCTGACTCAGTGTATGCGTGACATGAGCCTATGGCAAACTAGGTTTGCCACCTTTAACCAAACCGTTTTATGCTTTATTGTGTTGCCTTTAAAATTCTTGAATCCATTTTGGTGCCAATAATGCAAATTGTCTGTAAAAGACTGGACACAGTAATACAAATCACACACTATAAGTGTGGGGAATTCTGGATCCGTATTTCCTGTGCAAGTAACAATGCTGTCAGTTCAGCCAACTGCGCAGTGCAGTCCCCTAAGGACTGTGTGCAAGTTTTTTGTGGTTGCAATTTTCCGTCCAACATCACACCAAGAACAGTGGGGCAAGCCGCTGAATATTGGTGCTTGGTATCTACAGCAGGTTGGGCTGATCAATCCATATAAACAATATATTTATATTGTTCAGGAGGCAAAATATTGCTAGGCATGGGATAAACATGCTCATATTGAAGAAAGTCTTGTGTCTGTAAAGACGGGTCAAAGACGAAGTCTACATCAACAGCTGTCAAGGATGTTGCCCACTATATCCATCTAGAAAGGAGGGCTTCAGCATTAGAAATGCTAGCTTTTGTAACAGCCTCTAAGGCTGAAATGGGAGTAATGACTATAATGTGTTTCCCTTGCGCAAGTGGCCGCTCTTTAAGTATGTCCATTTGCCATGCAGTCAGTATTTTTTCCATGGATGCAAAATGCATTTCGGCACTGAAATATAAATGCGATTTGTATGCAATCAGCACTGTCTCACCTTCGTTATAGGTGATATAAGTAAAGCTAATGGGATCCACAATTATACGGATGACCAGGTTGGTCATGTCGAAACGTGCATGTAAGTGTTGTGTCGCAAGCAAATCAGATTGTAACGATCTGAGTATGTCTGTGTGTTCTTATGTCCAATGTGAACTGGAAAAATCAGGTTTAATCAATTCATACAATGATTTAATGCATTGTGCATAATCAGGTATGTAAGTTCTGCCAAAATTAAGGAATCCCAACAAGGATTGCAATTTTGCTAAAGTATTAGGAGGCTGCAGCAAAGCACACTTCTCTAGGAAGCGTGGTGCAAAGCTTTTCTTCTTCATATGTAGGTTCATATCCTACAAAGATGACAGTGAGAAATGCTATATTAGATTTCTTAAAGTTGAACTGACAGCCAGCTTTGGGGAATCCCAAAATTATCCAATCTGTTCTGGCCAAACGTGTTTAACTCATCATTCGTCAAGTAGATATCATCTACATAGGACAATGCGTCAGGGTCAATCTCTTGTAGAATTGACACTATGCAGGCAGCAAACAGTCCAGGACTGTTCTTAGCCCCTATAGGGAGACGTGAAAACGACGTTGAAAGCAGAATACAGAGAAGGCAGTCCAATCTCTGCTTTCAGGACCTATATATTTTGTCAGAAAAAAACATTGGAAATGTCCAAGGTTGTTTTGTGTTTTTTATGGACTATATTATTTTTGTACTGTGTGAATTTTGTATTGCAAAAGTGCGTGTATAACTGTTTAAATGTATGTAGTCTAAGACTATGCAATATAAATGATCTGGTTTCAAAATGGGGAAAAAAGAGGATTATTCATTTGAGAGACACAGGGTTCATTTACACCCTGGTACTACAACTGGGAGAGTATTTCTCTAACAGGTGCTTTAGCATCCCGTTTTATTGGGTATTGTGGTTGCACTGGTGGGCTGAGCCGTATGGGTATTATATGATAAGGAGAATCCTTATGCCAGCCGACATGATTGCGATATAAAGCTGGGGCTAGTGCAAGAGCCCATTCTGCTGCATAGGTTTGTTTGACTTCATCAAGTACAAGCACAAAGAAAGATAGGAGTATAACATCCTCACCTTGTGGGGATGTTTGGACAAACTGTGGGGCCAATCAACCTCTGCTAGGAGAATGTCATATGACAAAGTTACATTTTCCCAGAATATCACTTTAATGGGTCACTGTATGTTAGCCTCAATTTGTCTATCAAATTATATAATCTTTCTGGAGGGGCTACGTGCCTGTCTGGTGTTTCAACTGTAAAAAAGTTATCAGTTGCTGTCGCTTCCAGAAACTCCTGGAGATTCCGGTGCACTATATGGACCTCTGCCAAGCTGTCGAGGAGAGTAACCTCCCACCTCATGTTCAGGAGGAGAGTTCTCGGTGGTTGTGGCATATTTAGTGGTTATAGCCACAACTTGCTTTTTCTCAAATTGGGGCTTAAATTGAGGAGGTTTTTTCTCCTTCTTTATCTTCACATCAGACGAGCGTTGTGAGTCCCTCTTCGGTTTCACATACTTCTCCTGTCTGCAGTCAAAATGCCTTCCACTCTCGTATTGTTTCTCCGGTGAGTCCTGAAAGGAACGAGAAGGGCGGGTATCAGAAAGCTGATACTGATCTGGTGCCATAATTTGTGTGCAATCACATAAATTATAGCATCTGTCAGAGGACTCCGGTGGTAGAGATTCCCCTCAAGATTTAGCTTTTTCTTTAGGTTTGGGTTTGTCCCATCATTTTTAACAAATTCCAGGTGTGGCTTGGCAGTCTCCTTGTCAGAGATAGGTTTGCCAAGTTGCTGTTTACTGCATTTAGTTTCCAAATTATAGCGTCCTATAGAAGTATATACTTCAGCAATAATTATAGGTAGTTCTTATTTCTGGTTGAGCAATGCAACATGTGGGAGCTGTTGGCGTATAGCTGGAGAAGCCACTTTGCGTTCAATGTTACAAAGAATCATTGTGGACACTATGGGAAAGTTTCCCATTAGTTTCATTCCCAAATCCATGGCAGCAGCTGCCCCATGTTCATTCTATGTTTGTTTTAAGACTGACATAGGCAGAGTGCCATGTTTTATGGTGTATATAGCGGCAAAGACTGTGCCCCAAGAGGCGCATTCACCTACAATGGGAACCATCCCATGGGGTAAGCACCTAGTCAAGATTCTGTGCTTATCTTGTAGTCCTGTAAGAGGAAGCACAGCTTCAATTTGATCAAGTTTTTGGGCGATTCAAAAAGGAATTACATCACAATTTGTGAGAATTTTGCCCATAATTGAATAAACGATTACAGGACTCATGGTAGGCACTGCAGGCAACTGGGCTTGCCCTGCTAGGCCATGTCTTGTTGGGACAGCCAGCAAAGGGCGTGAAACATATAGAATTAGGCATCTATATAGTCTAACTAGACCAGTGTATAATTGTTGTAGCTCTTGAGCATTGAGATTCGCTATATTGGGGAATAGTGTATGTGAGAAGTTGGCCTGGTATATGCTGTCCACTAGTTATAGTGGGCACCTTGCACCAGTCCAAACGACCTTTATTGATGTTAGGTTTAAAGACAACCTTTATTGAAAGCTATCCTAGTGGTAGCTATGGAGAGCAGCCTTCAGGCTAATTCTTGAAGGAGTGTAAAGCTGTTTGTTTTACCAGTCTATAACCTCTTGAATGGCTAAATGAAAGGAGACCACCCCAGGTATATATATAAAATATATGTATTTATTTCTAAACACACCCTACTAGTCTCTTTATGAGGCTAGAGGTCAAAGCACATATGTTACACTTCAAATATCACAGTAAATTAGCACAATATACGATTAGCCCTAGGGGCGTACCAAACCATATATTAAGAAAGTGGTATAAGAACCACGACTTGACTAGACACAAGGCCTAGAGCCTGTAGAATCACTGGGACCCCAAGGAACCACCCAAGGTAGTGACACAGGGGACCCACGGGGGACGTGTGCAGTGTGTGAACACAGCCGCGAGCTCCGTTAGCGTCTATGGGGAAAGTCGCGGTTAGAGTTTTAAAGTTTAGGGACACTTCGGAGTGGACTAGGAACAAACCCTTTTGGACTTAGAGGGTTCTAGGGCCAACACCCATGGGAGCACCGGATTACTTGTGTTACCTCACCCAGGGAAGCCGGGTGCATAGGTGTCAAATGGTGTCGGGCTGCGCCGTCGTTTTCAATGGCCGCTCGCTGGAAAGTGCTGCTGCCGGGAAGGTGCGACGTGTCCGAAGAGATCCAAGCCTGGATCGAGGATGTGAAGAACCTGAAAGCAGAGGGGACAGAGTCTGGGTCACTAGCCAGTGACCAGGGGCACGATAGTTGAATGCCCACCAATGTCGGGTGCTTTAAGTTCGAAGAGGTGAAGATTGTCTCTGCAGCCACGAGGACCAGGAGGGGTCGACGACAACCAGGAGCTGGATTCGAGCTGTCCCACAAAGGTAGTAGCTTGCTGCGGTGTCGGTGCCCGGATTGGACCCAACAAGCATTGGCAACAGCAACCCATGCAGGAAGAGAAAAAAGGCTTCGGTGCGGACCAGCGAGGTCCGAGGGACTCCCTAAGCAAAGGAGAGTCAGGGCAGGTCTGGAGCAACCAGGGGGGCCCATTGAAATTAGAGTTGTCTTTCTGAGGGACCCACAAGTCGATGGACAAGGGATCGCGAATGGACCTCAAGCGGAATCACAAAATGGCAGCTCATGGATCACTGGGAGTCGCCAGACCAACAATCTTCAGTGGATTCACTGCACGGGGTCGGGGCTACAAGTAACCCAAAGCACAGCCTCTAGGATGGACCAGAAGCTTATGCACTAGCAAATGTGTATGGTGTCCAGGGGTTCTGGTTCCACGGTACCCACGAGGGCTACGGGTCTCAGCTTTGCTGGAAACTCAGGTCAGCCTCTGGAAAGTCTGGAAACCCACCTCCTGGGTTGCAAAGTTGTCAGCATCCGGCGGGAGCTTTGGAGATGCAGACCGGACAGATGCATCTTAGGTGCCTGCCAAGCAGGGGAGTAACTCCTTTACTCCAAGGGAGATTCTTCAGTCATCTGGCATTTAACAGATTGTCGAAGGTCCAGGATTCAGTTTCAGAGTTTCGTCCAGGGATATCTAAAGTCCTGTTGCCAGGGGTTCCTATCTTATACCTAAGGAAGGGGTTGGACTAACTCAGGGGACCCACCTATGGGAGGGTTTGGAAAGAGGGGTGGCTACACCCATTTCCTTTGTCCAGTTTCACGCCAGAGCAGGGGCTGGTAGCCCCTGCAACCGGTTTGAACTGGGCTATGCACAGGGACACCAAGTGTGCCCCCAGTGCAGGATTTCAAAGCACTCTGAGAGTGCACCCACCCAGCCCCAATAGACTAAAGCCTGTCTGGGAGGTGCTAACACCCCCCTGGGACAGGAAACCTATTATCCAGGCCTCCCCTGCCGGAGTTTCGGTCAGCAGCAGGAGGCCAGACTCGTGTCTGTGGCTGCAGCATCCATTTTGTGAGGCCAGGGTTCTGTTAACTGGTACCGGGTATACCTGTGCTGTCATGTCTCTCCCTCTAGAAGGGTGGGATCATACGCCCACACCAGTTACTGGTATGGGGGTATGATTCCAAGGTGTTTGACACCAAACACAACATGTTTCCGTGCAGCCAGTCCAAAGTTAGCATTTACCGTTTAGTTATAATGCACTTAAGAGTATATGGTCAGGCTGCATCACAGACAACCCCGGAGAGGAGATTCCAAAGGCTGCAGAGGGGCTCTGCTCATGCATGGGCACCCTCTCACATAAAACCAAGCACCCTGCCTTCAGGATTGATAAGGCCTGCCATAAGGGTGACTGATAGGTTTCTATGTGCAGTGATAGGGTGAGATATAGTGAACCTATATCTCAGTAAGGGGTGCATGCACCACCTCACTCAGGCTGCTGTAGCAGTCTTGTGGTGTCATTTTGGAAGGCTGCCCAGGGGTGGCATAATACATGCTCCAGCCCCTGGTAGGCCTCTGGGGTACCTATGCCCTGGGTACATAGTATACCATATACTAGGGACTTATAAGGGCACCCCAGAATCCCATCTGTGGTGTACCTAAGGTACCAGAAATCAATTTAGAGAGGAAGCAGCTAGGCTGGGGTCCTGGATAGCAGGGCCCCAGCCAGACTAAAGTCGAAAAACAGTGAAACACCAGCAAAAAGTGGGGGTAATCATAAGAGACAGATCCTACTCTCCTACAGAACCCCCCCCCCCAAACGCAGGGACATTAAACTAACCTTGACCAGTTGAGTCTTCATGTTCTAAGTGGAAATATCTGGAGAGTCCATCTGCATTGGCATGGCTACTCCCAGGTCTATGTTCCACTGTATAGTCCATCCCCTGTAGGGAAATGGACCACCTCAAAAGTTTGGGGTTTTCACCCTTCATCTGTTTTAGCCATAAGAGGGGCTTATGGTCTGTTTGAACAATGAAGTGAGTGCCAAACAAGTATGGCCTCAACTTCTTCAGAGCCCAAACCACAGCAAAGGCCTCCTCTCAATGGCTGACCAACGTTTCTCTCTGGGGGTCAGCCTTCTGCTAATAAAAGCTACTGGCTGATCCTGACCTTCATCATTCAACTGTGCCAGTACAGCCCCTACCCCCAACTCAGATGCGTCTGTTTGCACAATGAACTTTTTGGAGTAATCAGGACTCTGCAGAATGGGAGCAGTTCACATAGCCTGCTTCAGGTCATCAAATGCCTTTTGACAGCTAACTGTCCACTGAACCTTTTTGGGCATTCTCTTAGAGGTAAGGTCATTCAATGGGGTCACTATGGACCCATAACCTTTCACAAATCTTCTGTAGTACCCAGTCAGGCCCAAGAAGGCTCTCACCTGAGTCTGGGTAGTGGGAGCAACCCAGTCCATTATGGTCTGGATTTTGCTCTGCAATGGTTGAACCTGGCCTCCACCCACAAGGTGGCCCAGGTACACAATCTGACTCTGCCCTATCTGGCACTTAGTAGCCTTGATAGTTAGGCCTACTTTTTGCAGGGCCTCCAAAACATTCCTTAGGTGGACCAGGTGATCCTCCCAGGTGGAGCTAAAGACAGAAATATCATCTAGATATGCTGCACTATAGTCTTCCAGGCCTGTAAGGACTGTATTCACCAACCTTTGGAAAGTGGCAGGTGCATTTTTCAAACCAAAGGGCATCACCACAAATTGATAATGCCCACTAGGGGTAGAAAATGCTGTCTTTGGCTTTGCATCATCACCTAGTCTGATCTGCCAGTAGCCAGCTGTCAAGTCAAATGTGCTCAGAAACTTGGCTGAGGCCAAAGTATCTATAAGCTCATCTGCCCTTGGGATGGAATGGGCATCAGTCCTAGTAATTGCATTGAGACCCCCGTAGTCCACACAAAACCTCATTTCTCTCTTGCCATCTTTGGTGTGAGGTTTAAGCACAAGGACTACTGGACTAGCCCAAGGGCTATCTGAGGGTTCAATGACTCCCAAATCCAACATCTTTTGGACCTCTGTCCTTATACAATCCCTGACATGATCAGGCTGCCTGCAGATTTTATTCTTGACAGGCAGCTGTCCCCAGTATCCACTTCATGAGTGCACCAGGTAGTCTGACTAGGTGTCAGGGAGAACATATGTCTGAACTGGCTGAGAACATTTCTGCAGTCAGTTTGGTGCTGGACAGTGAGGCTGCCTGCCAAGGCAACACCATCTACCGATCCATCATCAGGGTTCTGAGAGAGCAGGTCAGGGAGTGGATCACTCTCTTCCTCCTGTCCCTCATCAGTAGCCATGAGCAAGCCCATGTCTGCCCTGTCGACATATGGTTTCAGTCTGTTGACATGAAGTACCCTGTGGGGACTCCTGGGAGTTCCAAGGTCTACCAAGTAGGCAACCTCTCCCTTCTGTTCAACAATGGTATGGGGGCCACTCCACTTATCTTGGAGAGCTGCTGGGGCCACAGGCTCCAACACCCACACCTTCTGTCCTGGCTGGTACACAGTCAGCACAGCCTTTTGGTCATGCCAGGCCTTTTGTAATTCCTGGCTAGCCTCAAGGTTTTTAGCTGCCTTTTTCATATACTCTGCCATCCTGGAGCGGAGACCAAGTACATAGTTCACTATGTCCTGTTTAGGGGGTTTGAGAGGTAACTCCCATCCCTCCTTCACCAGACACAAAGGACCCCTAACAGGATGGCCAAACAAAAGTTCAAAAGGGCTGTAACCAACCCCCTTTTGAGGCACCTCCCTGTAGGCAAATAAAAGGCAGGGCAACAGGATGTCCCATCTGCGCCTAAGCTTTTCTGGGAGACCTTTGATCATGCCCTTTAAGGTTTTGTTGAACCTTTCAACTAAACCATTGCATTGTGGGTGATAGGGTGTGGTGAACTTATAATTCACTCCACACTCCTTCCACATTGCAGTCAAGTTACTAAACATGAAGTTGGCACCCCTGTCTGATACTACCTCCTTAGGAAAACCCACCCTGGAGAATACTCCCAAGAGGGCCCTTGCCACCACAGGTGCTGTGGTGGTCCTAAGTGGAATTGCTTCTGGGTACCCAGTGGCATGGTCCACCACCACCAGGATAAATCTGTGCCCAGAGGCTGTCTGAGGATCCATGGGACCAACTATATCAATCCCCACCCTCTCAAAGGGAACCCCCACCACAGGTAGTGGTATCAGGGGGGCCTTTGTGGTTCCACCTGCCTTCCCACTGGCTTGACAGGTGACACAGGAGCGACAAAACTCCTTGGTGTCTTCAGACATGTGGGGCCAATGAAAGTGAGGAACAATTCTGTCCCAAGTCTTGTTTTGGCCCAGGTGACCTGCTAGAGGAATATCATGGGCTAGTGCCAATAGGAAGCCCCTAAATTTCAGAGGTATTACCAACCGCCTGGAAGCACCAGGCTTGGGGTCTCTACTCTCTGAATATAGGAGTCCATCATCCCAATATATGTTATGGGTGCCACTAGCATTCCCAGCAGCCTCATCAGCAGCTTGCTTTCTGAGGGTTTCAAGAGAGGGGCAGCTCAGCTGCTCCTGGCTCAGATCTGCCCTGGAAGGGCCCCCTGTCCCCAAGAACTCAACCTGATCAGGTTCAAGCTCCTCTGGGACAGTTCCTTCTTCAGGACTAAGATCATCTCCCTCAGGAGGCTGATCTGTATTCTTAGTCAGGGGGGAAGGCTCTGCCTTAACCCAACTGCTCCTCCTCTTGGGAGGCACCTGGTCCATTATTCCAGAATCCAGAGCCTGTTCAGTGTTAGCCTTTTTGGCCTGTGACCTTGTCACAGCAAATACATGTGCAGGGATCCCTAGCATTTCTGCATGTGTCCTGAGCTCCACTTCTGCCTAAGCTGAAGTTTCTAGATCATTGTCAAGCATTCATTCAACAGGGAGGTCTGCACTTAGCACAACTTTCTTGAGGCCAGTTACCCCTCCCCAGGAGAAATTAACAACTGCCATGGAATGGTCTGTCCTGACATTGCTAGCATTGGTCACTTGGTACATCTCACCAAGTATAATCTGCCCAGGAGCCACAAGATCTTTTGTCACCATTGTGACACTTGCTCCTGTGTCCCTGTATGCCAAAGCCTCTTTTCCATTTATCAAAGGCTGCTGTCTGTACTTGCCCAAGTTACTGGGACTCACAAAGGAGGACATGTCCATGCCTCCATCACAGACCAGGACAGCCTGAGTTGGAACTCTGACTAGGCCAGAGCCCATCTCAGAACCCAGGGTTAACCCTACCACACCCTTATTCTGAGTACCACCAGTTGTAGCTGCACTAGGGGGTACAGTTGCCTTAGGGGTAATGGTGGCTGGACTTGAGTCTTTGGACTTGGTGCAATCACTGGTCCAGTGTGTTTTCTGTTTACAGATCTTACACCATGGTTTCTTTTGGCCTTTACTTTTGTTAGATTGGGTTTCCCCCCCACATGAAGATTTTTGGGGACCTTGAGAAGACTTCTGGTCTTTACCCTTTTCCCCACCCTTGTCAGGGTTCTTAGAATCTTGCTTCTTTGGGTCACCACCTTGGTTCTGAACCTTCTGCCTCACCCTGGTTCTGACCCATTTGTCTGCCTTCTTTCCCAATTCTTGGGGAGAGGTCAAATCAGAGTCCACCAGGTACTGGTGCAACGCTGATTTTGACAATTATTAAGGTTCTGCTCCCTCATAATTAAGTTGTACAATCCTTTGAAATCACACACCTTACTGCCAAGTAACCAGCCCTCCAGAGCGTTAGTAGCACAATCTACAAAGTCCACCCAGTCTTGATTTTGTGCCTTTTGGGTATCTCTGAACTTGATCCTATACTGTTCAGTGGTTAGGCCAAACCCCTCAATCAGTGCACTTTCCAAGATTTGGTAATCATCACCATCCTCTTCTCTTACAGTGAGGAGCTTATCTCTACCTTTGTCTGCAAAGGAGAGCCACAAGATTGCTGCCCACTGCTCCTGGGGGACCCTCTGAACTTTACAGGCCCTCTCCAGTGCAGTAACCCATTTGTGGATGTCATCCCCACTCTGGTAGGGAGGGACAATCTTGCTTAGGTTTCTATGATCATGAGACCTTTCCCTATCTCTAGGGAAGTGGCTGCCACCATGGGACTCTAGTCCCAACCTTCTTCTAGTTTTCTGAAGCTCCAGGGACTCCCTATCTAAAGCCAACTGCTCTCTTCTGATTCTAAGCTGAGCTTCTTCATACTTGAGCAGTCTCTCTTTCCTTTCATGAGAGGGTTCCCTCCTATGAGAGGAAACAGAGGTCCCTACTGAGGTGTCAGAATGGTTAGACTCCTGAGAAGGAGATCTTGACCTTCTAGGCACACTCTCAACTCTCCCTGGTGGGATAAAGAGGGGGCCATTGTGGCCATCCTCCTCATCTGCAGGGGGAGCTGGATTATCCAGGTTAAGATCATTGTCATCTTCCTGGTCAGCTTCAGAGGTCAGGTCATGGGTATCTTCACCCCTTGGCCTTTCCTCATCTGCTGTCCCAACCTCTCTGCCTACCCCATCAGACCCTGAGGTATTTTTGAGATCATCCAACAGCAGTGCCTCTATGAGGCGTTGGGTGTTTGCAGTTTTTCCTGTCTTCAATTACCTAGTCCTGCACAATGCTTTCAATTCCAAGAATTGGAGATTGTCATATTTGGATGGTGGAAGCCCATTGGCTTCTGGCAGGGACCCACTGGTTCCTGGCCTTGAAGACATCACTAGTGAGGTGTGGTGTATGCACTACCTACTCTAGTGTGGCCTACTAAACTCTCTTGAGTTGTAGAAAGGGTGTGCTAAGCCCTTGACACACAACTCTAAGTTCAGTAGAACTTACTGTAACTTTAAGCTTGAATTATATGTACCTCAGGTACCTTTAGTGGTTTTCAGTTAGTCACTCACTTGAGGTTATCTGGTAAAACAAAGGCAAGCTTGAATCCAACCGCTGCACACCAATGTGAGAAGTTGGCCTGGTATATGCTGCCCACTAGTTATAGTGGGCACCTTGCACCAGTCCAAACGACCTTATTGGTGTTAGGTTTAAAGACAACCTTTATTGAAAGCTATCCTAGTGGTAGCTATGGAGAGCAGCCTTCAGGCTAAGTCTTGAAGGAGTGTAAAGCTGTTTGTTTTACCAGTCTATAACCTCTTGAATGGCTAAATGAAAGGAGACCACCCCAGGTATATATATAAAATATATGTATTTATTTCTAAACACACCCTACTAGTCTCTTTATGAGGCTAGAGGTCAAAGCCCATATGTTACACTTCAAATATCACAGTAAATTAGCACAATATACGATTAGCCCTAGGGGCGTACCAAACCATATATTAAGAAAGTGGTATAAGAACCACGACTTGACTAGACACATGGCCTAGAGCCTGTAGAATCACTGGGACCCCAAGGAACCACCGAAGGTAGTGACACAGGGGACCCACGGGGGACGTGTGCAGTGTGTGAACACAGCCGCGAGCTCCGTTAGCGTCTATGGGGAAAGTCGCGGTTAGAGTTTTAAAGTTTAGGGACACTTCGGAGTGGACTAGGAACAAACCCTTTTGGGCTTAGAGGGTTCTAGGGCCAACACCCATGGGAGCACCGGACTACTCATGTTACCTCACCCAGGGAAGCCGGGTGCATAGGTGTCAAATGGTGTCGGGCCGCGCCGTCGTTTTCAATGGCCGCTCGCTGGAAAGTGCTGCTGCCGGGAAGGTGTGACGTGTCCGAAGAGATCCAAGCCTTGATCGAGGATGTGAAGAACCTGAAAGCAGAGGGGACAGAGTCTGGGTCACTAGCCAGTGACCAGGGGCACGATAGTCGAATGCCCACCAATGTCGGGTGCTTTAAGTTCGAAGAGGTGAAGATTGTCTCTGCAGCCACGAGGACCAGGAGGGGTCGATGACAACCAGGAGCTGGATTCGAGCTGTCCCACAAAGGTAGTAGCTTGCTGCGGTGTCAGTGCCCGGATTGGACTCAACAAGCCTTGCCAACAGCAATCCACACAGGAAGAGAACAAAGGCTTCGGTGCGGACCAGCGAGGTTCGAGGGACTCCCCAAGTGAGGGAGAGTCAGAGCAGGCCTGGAGCAACCAGGGGGGCCATTGAAATTAGAGTTGTCCTTCTGAGGGACCCACAAGGCGACAGACAAGGGATCACAAAGGGACCTTGAGCGGAATCACAAAATGGTGGCCCACGGGTCACTGGGAGTAGCTAGGCCAGCAATCTTTGGAGGATTTACTGCTCGGGGTTGGGGATACAAGTAACCCAAAGCACAGCCTCTAGGATTGACCAGAAGCTCATGCACTTGCAAATGTGCACGGTGTCCAGGGGTTCTAGTTCCACAGTACCCAGGAGGGCTATGGGTCTCAGCTTTGCTGGGAACTCAGGTCAGCCTCTGAAAAGTCTGGAAACCCACCTCCTGGGTTGCAAAGTTGTCAGCATCCGGTGGGAGCTTCGGAGATGCAGACCGGACAGATGCGTCTTAGGTGCCTGCCAAGCAGGGGAGTAACTCCTTTACTCCAAGGGAGATTCTTCAGTCATATGGCATTTAACAGATCGTCGAAGGTCCAGGATTCAGTTTCAGAGTTTCGTCAAGGGATATCTAAAGTCCTGTTGCCAGGGGTTCCTTTCTTATACCTAAGGAAGGGGTTGGACTAACTCAGGGGACCCACCTATGGGAGGGTTTGGAAAGAGGGGTGGCTACACCCATTTCCTTTGTCCAGTTTCACGCCAGAGCAGGGGCTGGTAGCCCCTGCAACCGGTTTGAACTGGGCTATGCACAGGGACACCAAGTGTGCCCCCAGTGCAGGATTCAAAGCACTCTGAGAGTGCACCCACCCAGCCCCAATAGACTAAAGCCTGTCTGGGAGGTGCTAACACCCCCCTGGGACAGGAAACCTATTATCCAGGCCTCCACTGCCGGAGTTTCGGTCAGCAGCAGGAGGCCAGACTCGTGTCTGTGGCTGCAGCATCCATTTTGTGATGCCAGGGCTCTGTTAGCTGGTACCGGGTATACCGGTGCTGTCATGTCTCTCCCTCTAGAAGGGTGGGATCATACGCCCACACCAGTTACTAGTATGGGGGTATGATTCCAAGGTGTTTGACACCAAACACGACATGTTTCCGTGCAGCCAGTCCAAAGTTAGCATTTACCGTTTAGTTATAATGCACTTAAGAGTATATGGTCAGGCTGCATCACAGACAACCCTGGAGAGGAGATTCCGAAGGCTGCAGAGGGGCTCTGCTCATGCATGGGCACCCTCTCACATAAAACCAAGCACCCTGCCTTCAGGATTGATAAGGCCTGCCATAAGGGTGACTGATAGGTTTCTATGTGCAGTGATAGGGTGAGATATAGTGAACCTATATCTCAGTAAGGGGTGCATCCACCACCTCACTCAGGCTGCTGTAGCAGTCCTGTGGTGTCATTTTGGAAGGCTGCCCAGGGGTGGCATAATACATGCTTCAGCCCCTGGTAGGCCTCTGGGGTACCTATGCCCTGGGTACATAGTATACCATATACTAGGGACTTATAAGGGCACCCCAGAATCCCATCTGTGGTGTACCTAAGGTACCAGGAATCAATTTAGAGAGGAAGCAGCTAGGCTGGGGTCCAGCTAGGCTGGGGTCCTGGATAGCAGGGCCCCAGCCAGACTAAAGTCGAAAAACAGTGAAACACCAGCAAAAAGTGGGGGTAGCCATAAGAGGCAGATCCTACTCTCCTACAGTGTATAAACAGGTGGCCTCTTCATTACTAAAGGGACTCATGCGTACTGGTGCAAGTACATGTATAAGGGCGCTCGGAACCAAATTTGACGTTCCCAATGTAATAATGGTATTTCTAAGAGCACATATGCTCTGTATTCTTGTGATGTATTAACATTTGTGTATTCATGAAATATAGGAGTGTTAACATTCACAGCCAGAAAATTGACCCAAGAGTAAAAACTTTTAAAGCCATTGTGGGCTTCAACCATGAAGATAAAGTCACCACCTGCATTTGTAAGGCCATGCAAAGTTACATGTGCATGGACTGCAGTGCTGCAATTGTCAGCAATAGGAACTGGTTGTGTCTGTGCCATTCTTACAAAAGTAAGGGAAACAAAGTGCAAACACAAATATGGGTTATCCTTTTAAATGTTCAACAAACCAACAGAAAAAATAGGTACTTCCTAACAATAATGTGGAGGATATATCCCAAACACCACAGATGTCTCCGGTGGTTGGTGTGTGGGTACTATGGGCACACACATGCACTACTCAGGAGACCCGCTGAACTAATACCAGACCATAGTTGGTGGCACTATGTTGCAGGGATTCAGTTTGGAAACAGAACTGTGCCTTCGGAGAACAGGACATCAGAATGTAGGGATTGAATCTCTCTACCACGTCAGTACCTGTAGGCCCAAATCCGACCAGCTCACAGTGCCTCACCTGCACTCCTTACCTTTCCAAAGTAGCAGGTGATTTCGACAAACCTAGAACATTAACATCTAGTCCCCAAGGGAACCGTGTAAACAGATCATCACCTTTCGTTCTCACTCATGCATATCCATAGTGAACAGAAGAAAGAAAAAGGAGGTTTACAATATATTTATTGAAACTATCGTAGTCTATTTTGAAGCAGGTTTGCTGCGATTAGTAAACAGATATAACTAAGAAAAAATTATCAATATTACTAACAGGCAGTATACAATGAACAACCCTACTATGGCAACTAATATATCTATGTAGGCCTATTATCACTATGTGAACACAGGTATATATTAGTGATCTCTGGGATTAGTACCGTACCCCTTACCTAGTATGTGTAGTTAGGTGGTCCGCATCACAGGTGTGAACTCAGTTTACGCAAGTCTGCTGCCTCCATTCCAAGACTGGTCTCTCTGCTGGAATTCTTTCCTCTAACCTCCAAGGGATTGAGACACAGTTTATATTGTAATAACTGTTGTGTTAGAAAACTGCAGCTGTGCTACTGTGTTGTATCAAAAACATTAGGATATGTTGCTGACCGGGCACAGAAAAACAGTACACCATGTTGTATGACCTTGTACAAAATGTTCAGACTGAATCCCAAGAAGAGTCACTGAAAACCAAATATTATGTGCAGCATATTTCTAAAATAACATCATGTCACAAAAGCAAATGTATTATGTGTGGCTGTGCAAAGCAAAGGCAGCCTAAAGCTGCTACTACGTGCAACCAAGGGAGAACCAAAGTGGGCGAAGAGGGGAAATACTACAAAGCCCCGTCAAGAGGATCCTCTTCTTTTAACTTTGTCCCGTCCAGCTCAACCAGATGTCCCAAATAACGCTTTTTGCTTCTAGGTGCTATTTTTCCCAATAAACTTTAAAATGTAATATCTCAATTTCAACTGATTGGATTTTTGTCATTTTGGTCTTGTATTATTCATTAAATCAACCTCTATTTTTCTAACCTGGTATGGAAACTTTTTCCATGGTGTTTTCTCTGGTTTACTGTTTGAAGTGTTGCACAGATACTTTACGCATTACCTCTAAAGTTCAGCCTGACAGCTCTGTGCCAAATTACCATAGGGTGAGCACAGGTTAATTTAGGGTGTACTTGGTCCTTACCCTGACTAGGATTGGGGTTACTGCTTGACTAGTGCTCAAACCCCTGCCAACCAGGAAACCAATTTCTAAGACTGCATTAATGAGTTTACAAATATATGTTTGCCCCTGCTGCTTTGACGCAATTGCTTTTCAACTAAATTGCATGTGACATAATTCTCAGCTAGTTTTTGCCCTCCTGCAGGTAAGGTAAACATTACCATACAATAGACTCTAGTGGCGATTAGAGACCTTCCACCTGTACACTGCCACAGCTTCTTCAGGATCTGCTCCTGCTCCTTTTCTCTAATATCTTTCTTCCCTTAAAGCCAACCTGACTCTTGGCAACAAACAGGAAATGATTTCTCTTTTAAAAGCAAAAACAATGAGGTGTCTCCTTTGCTAGAATATCGCAGAATGTGGAAAAGCAGAATAGATCCTTATTGAAAACTAGGAATGACTTGGAATGTAGATGAATATATGTTCAGGTATTAATGCCTCCTCTTCCTTTTGGGTGCATTAAATTGCCTCTGATGCCAAGAGTAATGATGTTTGTACATTTATGATTTTTCAGATTAATATTTCCCGATTTCCCCTGCTGAGTTTCTTTTCACATGATGTTCATGTGACATATTCTAGTTATAGCTTTTTATCACCAGTACTGGTGGAAAAGAATTGCCACATGATAGAATCAGTGGAGACCTGTGCAAGTATTACTGACTGAGCAAACAGGGACAGTGCGCCCTCTTATGAAAGTGCTGACCTCAGCTCTGGATTTGCCCTATGCTGGTCTTTCTCCTCAGAAGATATGGCTAAAGCTGGGGAAAGTGTTTCTTTTCTAAAAAAAGGAAGAACAGGAAAAGAAATCTGCTAGCCTCCTTTGCTATGGCTATCTCATAACAAGAAGAAAAGTTATATGTATAATAAGGATAACTACAATTTTTATGTGGAATAATATAGCCACGGGAACTAATGAAATGTTTCCAAAGGTCTCCAAGGATCAGTGGATTCTCTGCATTATGAAAGCAACACCCTGGTCCTGCAGAAATGATGTATATTCAGATGTTATCCGTGAGCTATGTTTATTTTACAGTGTCATAACTGGTGGATTTCAGTTGTTTTTAGGATTTTTCAACATATTTTACAGTGTTATAATGAAACCTAATTATAATTTCACTTTTGCTTTTTTTCAATAGATAGATTAACAGGCAATGTTGGATCTGGCTCTTTCTACAGGGTCCCCGAGATTTTGTGCCTTCATTTGCTGTACCAGTTTTAGCCTCAGAACTCGGTGCACTTTACCCCTGATAACTAGTAGTAAACTACTTGTGCTCTCTCTTCCATGCATGGTCAAATTGGCATACACTGTATTGGTACCTTTAATTTACTTATAAGTACCAATGGTTTGTAAATTAAATGCTACTAGTGGGCTGCAGCACTCATTGTGTCACCCATTAGAAAGTAGCATTGTAAAACATGTCTCTGGCCTGCGGTTGCAGCCAGTGTGCATTTTTTAAAACTGCCAATATTCATCCGGCAAATTAAACTTTTTGCCCAGACTAAACCTTCCTTTTTAATGTTTAGAAGTCACCTCTAAGAATGGTCTAAAAGCTCATAGGGTAGGGTGCATAGTATTTAAAAAGCAGGGCACGTGTACTTACGTTTTACATGTCCCGGCACTGAAAACCCAATAAAAGTTGTTTTTTTACCGTGTTGTCCAATAGACTAACACTGGGTTATCTTATGACATTTAATAAGTGATACCTTCAGTTTGGGAACAGCTAGAGAAAATCTGCTAAAACTGCCTTCTTTTAGGCTTAATTCCCCAGGAGGCAAATCATTCATGGTCCTAGGACTGAAAGCCTGGAACCAACTTCCAGGACCGCTTCGGTTCATTGCGAAACATGTCAGTTTCAAGAAGAATTTGAAGACTTGGCTGTTCCTTGCTGCTGATACCCCGTGCCACTCATTAATATATTTAGATGGGTACAGGCCTTTCTCTCCTTTGTCCCCTTCTGTATTTCCTCTTTTCTTGTTTCTTTCCTGTTCTTTTTTATTGAGGAATTGTGTTTGAATTAGTGCCAGGATGCTCTTGTTTGAGTGATCATGTGCTCTAAAAGTACTGTATGCATTCATTCATTCATTCATTCTTCCACTCTTCCACTCATTGGAATTGGAATTTAAAGTCCTCCTTAATGGTAAAGTCAGATTTTAAATAAATATTCTGAAAATGCCACTTTTAGAAAGTTGGAATTTTTCTGACTAAACAAAATCCCCTCTCTGCTATTGTCCAGGGTCACATGATTAGCAATGGCTCTCCTGTCATGTGATGTGTATTCCTTCCATACAGTGAACAAAAGGGGCCTGGGTGTAGAGAGAGTGGGCCTTTCCAACAGGATGGCTGGCGAGGAGTTGTGCCCTGCCCTGATTACACTTTAAAAGAACCTACCTCCAGCACACACAAAGGAACCTGCGAGCAGGGCTGCCCTTGCCTTTGTCCCCCTAGCCAGGTTGAAGCCAAAGCCAGGGAAGAGAGAAAAACTGGCCAGAACTAGTTTGAATGTATGCCATGGATTGCCTCCCACACACAGTCTGGCACTAGATATAAAAGTGGAACACTCAGAATCTAGAATCAGGATGTTCCTGGACTTGTGGAGACTAATATGAAAGATTGCCCTGCTGCCTGAAGCCTGAAAGAATATTGAACCTGTTACCCTACAGCCCAGGACCAGAGACGTTATTCCAGGGGCCAGTTGGATGACTTAAGGTTTGAGCTACAGAGCCACAAAATGTTTCTAGAGGCCTTCCCTGCAACGGTCCCGCTGATCATTACCAAGTGGACCTGCCTGAGCCCTACTGCTGGCTTCTGCTGGTGTGAGCCCATGCCACCAACTGACGAATCACAAAGAGGTGCCCCCAGGTCCTGGACAATTGACTGTTGTTAGAGTGTACTCCTCCAACCCCAAATCTGCAAGAAATGGACAAAAGTTCAAAAACCATAGGTCCTGAGCTCTTCATGTCTAAAAGAACTGTACCCGGATTTCCTCGTGTACGCGAGCGGACTTCTACGAGACCAACACAGAACTGCAGCCAACTGCTCACATGACCTTCCCAGATACAGACCCCGTACTTCACCACACAGAGTTGTTCGTGTTGACAACAACCACTCTGGGTCTCCCACCCATGCGAAGTTCTGATTGTCTACCAGCTCTTTGTGCCTACGATGAGCACACCTCGAATGCGAGGTTCCGACCAAGGTCTTGGACTTCAGCAACCCATTGTCACATTGACAACCGGTTGCTGAAGTGTCCCTCTCTGATCCAACCTGCAGCCCGACCGCCAATGACCTCATGGACAAAAACTTCTCGCAGGAAAACTGGATTAAGTTTGAAGGTAAACTTTCCACTCGGATGAACGTGGTCCTTGCATTCGACCCAAGCTCAGTCATGGTTGGTCTTAACTTTTGACTTTGACCTGGTTCAGTGTTACCAGATAACCACAATTGGTGCATTGTGCTCCTTGATGCTATTTCTACTAAAAACGTTAAAAATTCATATATCCTGTAATACTTTTGCATTTTTGTCATTTTGCTGATATTTATTAAAATGTACTCTATTTTTCTAATGACACCAACTCTTCAGTACGCTTCTGGATCTGTAGATACTCTTCCAGGAAGCTGTGCTGCTGAAAGTACTGCCACTCTGCTGGACTGCTGACCTGATGCTGCCCTGCTGTATCACTGCCTTTCTGCCCTGCTGCCCTGCTGCCCTGTTGCCTGGGGAAGGAGAACTGGACCTGCAACTTCATCTTGAACCCAGGGCTACCAGAGTGACTCTAAGGGCAAGTCTGCTGGCCTCCTTATCTGAGCCTCAGGGACATAAGATGCACCCCATCATCCTTTACTCCAACACCTGGATCCAGCTGAAGTGAGTTCCTGACCCCCAAGTGTTTGCCCTCAGGTCCTTGACCCTTGCTGTGGCTCAGATAGCTGCATTCAAGCTTTTGGGGTCTTCGCAGCCACAAACGGGGCCGTTCGCACCGAAACCATGCCACTCGCACCACAATTCAATATGAAGCACCATCAGCCCAACCCTTTGCACTAAAGCATCGACCACTCACAGGGACCACCAACGCGAAGCTCTAGGAATGCCCATCCACAATGCCTGACTTGAGAACGGGATGCTTGACACGGATTCAAGACGGTAAATCTTCAGAGGGCCTAACCTAGTGACTGTAGCTGACATGTGCTCCATCGCGGTCGACTTGAACTTGTGAGTTTGACCTGGTCCAGCGCGATCAGATATTCTGATTGGATTTTTTTGTTATGGTGTCAAATGATTTAATAAAATTTGCTCTATTTTCTAAATCGGTTTGGGATTTTTCTTGTGTTGTGTTTTCACTTTATTACTATTTCTATGCTGAATAAATACTTTACATATTGCCTCTAAGTTAAGCCTCACTGCTTTTTTGCCAACCTATCGGAAGACTGGGCAGAGAGTTATTAGTGATTTTCTTGGTTCACCATGACAAGAATTGTGTTTATTACTTGAGTGGTGCTCTCACCCCTCTCAACTAATAACCCGATTTCTTACATTGGTGTTTAGTGGTTGGATTTAGCACTTGTGCTTTTTCAGATGTGTGTGTGAATCCAAAAATCCTTTAATAATCTGACGTCAGAAATGTTTTTTTTAAATTCTCCTGTATTTTTGATTGGCCATTTTTGTATTTTCCCTAGAAGAGAGGGCTAACCTTGAAAAAGGGGGCCACAAAGGTGGACATTCAAATAGCCCTCAGAGCCTTTGAGGAAGATTGCAGGATGTAAGCTGAAGCAAAGAGCCGGTGGGTGATGACCCTGAGGATGAAGGGGTGGATAAAGGGGATGAGGGAGATGAAGGAGATGTCCTCACCATAGGCCCAGAGCTTCACCAAGGGGAGGAGGAACACTTGCCCACAGGAACCAGGCCCCCTGCCTTATCTGTGGCTGGGATCCATACCAGCCTGACTCCTGAGGAATTGAAGGGCAAGAGAACTGAAAGAGAGCTGAAACTGCAGCTGGCTAAGCTGAAATTGGCTCCAGAAGAGAAAAAGGCTGAGTCAGAAAGAGCCTTTTCAGAGAAAAGGTTGTTTGCTGAAAAAGAAATGGAAGGAGCAGCGTTGGCCCTAAATGAGAAAAGGTTGGCCTTAGAGGAGAAAAAGGCCTAGTCGGCTCAAGAGGCGAGCCAGAAGAACTGGATGTAAAAGCTAGGCAGGTAAAAGAGTCCAGTGAATATGGTGGCAGCAAGGTGCCTAGAGGAAGTAGAAGGGCACACATCCCCAAATACCTGTTGCCTAGCTTTGTGGTGGGGGGTGCCATAGACACATGGTTTGAAACCTTGGATATGGCCTATGAAATGCACAGAGTTGCTAAGGAGTATTGGGAATGAGATAATCTGTAAAAGCATATGCCCAATTCAGGGAGGGATACCCTACTTTCCCTAGGAAAGGGGGAACCAGATGAAGTATGCCCTGATGAAAGAAGCCCTGGTGGTGAAATATGGTCTTACCCCAGAAAAGTACAGCCTAATGTTTAGAGACAGTCAGAAGCTGTCTAACCAGTCTTAGGTCGTTTTATAGATTACACCAATAAGATGCTAAATGGTTGGGGGAAGGGCAGCAAAATGAGTGACTATGATGGGCTCTAAAATCTATTTTTGAAAGAGCACATGCTCAGTAATTGCTTTACAGATTGCAGCAACACCTGACAGACTCCAAGCCCAATGTACCAAGGGAGCTTGCAAAGGAAGCAGACCACTGACTAAGCATCAGGGTCCAAAAGAAAGTACCTGGGAATGATCCCAGGAGGGGTGGATCAGGTCTCTCCCAGCAGAGTGAAGGGGATGTCCATGGTAACACAGATGAGTCCCTAAATGTGTTCCAAAATAGCATGAGGGGGAAAGGATACCCATATCCTTTTCTGAGAATGGGGGGAGGTTCTCATGGGTGGAGGCCCAGTGCACCCTATTTCCAATCCTGTTGATTTGACTGTTCCCAGGGTACCCTGTCTATACTAGGAAAGCACCCACTTGTGGGAACTCCAGAGGAATGGCCAATGTGGCCTTTGGGGGGGAGCTAACCACCAGGAGCAGAGGGTCGAGCATGCTCTGGAGTCCCTTAATTGGGATGTGGAAACCCTTGTAATCCCCGAGGGTGGGAGTCATCACTTCCATCATGTCACCTTGAACGAAGTCCCTGTCACTGTTTTGAGGGCTACCTGTGCCAGTCAGACCATGGTGGTGGAAAGGCTGGTCTTTCCAAAACAGTACCTGTCAGCACAGGTTTGTAGGGTAACCTAAAACCGTGGCAGGACTTCTTCTGCCCTATGGCCATAGTCTCCCTGGAATGGGGTGGGGAAGTGGAGCAGAGCAGGGTCATAGTCAGTCCCCACATGTTCATTGACTGTAACCTGGGAAATGAACTACCACCAGTGATGAAAGAGCTGGGTGAGGCGGCCACCCAGGGCACCTCGAAAGTTTAGATTTTTGGGAGTACTACTCCCAGAGAGTACGGAGGCCAAGATTCAAAGCAAGGGGTAGGATGTGAAGGCATCCACAGTGGGAGGACCATTTATTATAGAATATTTGTAAAGTGCACAACTACCCACATACAGGCTTCCCGGCACTAGCAGCAAACAAGTGAGAGATCGTGAAGGATTTACTCTGATAGAGCGAAAAGGTGAGTTTTCAACTGTTTCCTAAAAGTGAGTACATTTTGGTCTGACCTTAAATGGGTGGGGAGAGTATTCCAGAGTTTTGAGATGAGGTAGCTGAAGGACCGACTCCCTCCTCTTGTTCTCCTGACTCTGGGCACACTTAACAGAGAGAGATTTTTTGATCTCAAATCTCTGAAAGTAATGCAGGGAGTAAATAGATGTTGGAGGATATGTGGTTAACGAGCATACTTTACCCTGTGAGCAATACAGAGAGCCTTACATTTTACTCTCTTTTTTATTGGCAGCCAATGAAGTTGCACCAGGGCTGCCCGTGCAGATTGAGTTTTAGATAGTCCTGTCAATACTCTGGCTGTGGCGTTCTGGGCAACCTACAGATTTCTCATAACATATGGGCTGCCCTGGTAGAGTGAGTTACCGTAGTCTAGTCTGGAGAGTATTAACCCTAGATTAATATTCTCCAGCACTGTAAAGGGAGCCATTTGTGTGTCTTCCGAAGAGACCTCAGGAGGCCGAAGCAGGTGCCAGTCACCTTTTTTGCTAGAACGGCCATTGTCAGGTCTAGGATAACACTTAGACTCTTAACTTCGGACATGGGGGAGGGGGGCATTCCCCCAAGTATGATGGCCAGAGGAATTGGTCCCAAAGTGCTGGATTGTTTCCTTTCACCATTACCTCAGTCAGTTTAATTTGAGGCAGCTAGAGGCCATCCAGTTGGATACCCTTTCCAGACAGATGGTGAGTCTGTCAAAGGTTGCATTAATATTTGTTGACAAAGAGACAATAATCTAGGTATCATCGGCATTGGAGACTATTGTGAAGCCCAGATCACAAATGATGTCTGAGAGCGGCCGTACATAAACATTAAATAAGGTGGGGCTCAATGAGGAGCCTTGCGGCACTCCACATTTCAGCTGGTGTGTTTCTGACAGAAAGGGCCCCTCACTAACTTGAAAGTGCCTGTCTGTGAGAAACAATGTTAATCATCTTAGAGCAGCCCCTGTAACTCCAATGCTTTCCAGCCTCTAGCAAAGAATAGGGTGGGAGACCATGTCAAAGGCTGCGCTTATATCCAACAAAATTAGCACAGTGGTACCACCCTGGTCCAGAGTTTTCCTTAAGTCCTCTGTTGCCAGCATAAGAGCTATCTCAGTACTGCAATCAGATCGAAAACCAGTCTGCATCTGGTGCAGTAGTCTATTGGACTTCAAGAAGTCAGATAAAATGCTGTTAATCCATTTCTTTAAGATTTTGCTGTCTCCAGGGAGAAGCGAGATTGGCCTATAATGTTCTGCCTTGCCTGGTTCCACCTTTGGTGTTTTTTTAATAGAGGACCGATAATCACGTGTTTCCATGGATTAGGAAGCCACCCGCTTTCCAGGGATAGATGATAAATAGATGTTAGGACCTCCATCACTGTCTCCCCCCCTTTCTGCATGATTTCTAATGGGGCGGGTCCAGAGGTGAGCCTGACTTCATTGTAATGGCAATTTCCATGACTACTTTCTGATTGTGACTCAGAAAGGTAGAAAGTTCCACGTCCAATTCCGACTTGGGTTTTATTCGTCTTGTTTTGTGCATTATCCAGAGTGTATGTGCTTGCTGACCCTGCCAAGGAGTTGTAGATTAGTCTGACTTTCTCTGAAAAATAGTTGGGTAGCATTTCGCACCATTCCTTAGAGGGGGAGGGACCTGCCCCTATGATATTGGGTTTAATGAAGGACCAATAGATCAACAGTTACCCGAGCACCTCAAGACTGACCCTGGTGAGGCCACTTCTGACCTGGAGGTGCTGCTCCACAGACATAATACAGGAAACCTGCACCAGGCAGACCCCTGCACAACACAGAACAAGTGTGTCACATTTTAGGGGGGAAATGGTTCTCCCCTGGAAGTCCTGGTTTGCCAGGCACTTGCTCCGCCACAGTGTACAGACCCTAGTCTGGAAGGACAGTCTCAGGATGCCACCCATGAGATGGTGGGAGAGAAAGTGGAAGTATGATGCCTATCAGACGGGGATGTTGCCCCCACTCTCAGAACCCTAAGATGTCAGGGAAGCCTCAAAAGCAAAGGGAGACTACTTGCCAGCCCAAAGGCTGGAAGTGAGGCCTGCCCAAAGACCCAGGTTGGAGCCTCCACCTTGGCAGTGGATAGGCCTGGGTCTGGACACTGACAGCTGTCAGTGGCCACTGTTGGTTGTGATTCGTTTGGGCAGAGTTTTCCCTGGGTTGAGGACAGAAGTCTGAATCAAGGGACAGAATAGGCCACTTCACTTTGTTGGCCATGATGATGTTGTCTGCCTACTGACATTAGAGCCGATGTGCACTTTTAAAACTGCCAGTTCAACCTGCCAAAGTAAATCTTTTGTCAAACCTTTGTTTTTAATGCTTATAAGTCACCCATCCCTAAAGAGTCATATGGCAGGGCACATGGTATGTAAAAGGTGTTGTATTCCTCTTAGGGTGTCCATACACGGGCTTTCCTGTATCATGTCCTTATATAGACACAATTCGCCCTGCCCTTATATAGGCATAAAATCCCAGTCCTTATTTAGGCATTAAACCGTGCACTCCAAATACAGGCATGGTCTCCGACATCCGTCCACCCTAACGTCACAACGAGTTCTTGAAGAACAGACCCTTAGGCTTCGGGAGTTTCCCTAGCACAGGACTATTGATTTCTTCAAGGACTCATCTATTATGCATGAACCGTTATACCTTAAGGGTTCATTCATGACGTCTTCCGCTGTCCGATTCACGTCAATGCTAACATTCTGAGGTACCTCTCAGGTATAAATATACCTTCCCTAGCCCCTGTAAATCAGAGGAGACCTCGACTTCAGAGGAGCCCGTTTCCCAGCCTGACGCACTGAGAAGACACTGTCATCCCTGCACGCAGAGAGTCCAGCTTCCAGTGATCTGACTTCCCTTGCGGGGTGTTGGAGTTCGAGTCTGGCAAGAGATTCCCACCTCTCTCATTCTTAAGGTATGGAGCTGACTAGAAACGCAATCTTCCTGGAACTGACGCCGAGGAGGTTACGTGAGCCGGCATGCTGATCGGACGAGGCGGGTTATATCAAATACGTAATTGAACACCTTGACCGGGATCCCCTGACCCAGCATGACCGCTGGATTTTCTATGTATGGACACTAGATGATTGAGTCCTTATAGCCAATGTTTGGGCTTCACTCCTTAGAATCAAAGAATTTGATCATTTTCTTGTGAAATTCTTCGACATACCAGCAGATTGCGTATCTATTCTCATGCATTGAGTTTATGAATGCACTTGTGCTTGATGCACATTTCATGTTGATCTACTCTTCATGACGATTGAGATGTTTTTATTGAAATACAGTGGACGCTACGACAACTGATATTTGTCCTGATGATGACCCTTCAATTATTTATGGGTTGAAACGTCGTCGACGCCAATAGTGTGGCTCTAATGAATGAGGACACCATTGTTTTATTGTGTATTTATGTTTTGTTTTGAAACCTGTTTTTGTAATTTTCCCTCAGCCACTACTTGCTTTGTTTACACTTGTCATTGTTCATAATTGTAACATTGTTCGTGTAACTGTACGAGCGCCCCTTTCAGTGTATTTATAAGTCCCCCACCCCCTCTTTTGATAATATTAAAATTAATCTTTGAAAACTAGAAACATTATTTGTACATGGGTACTGTGTGTATTAGGAGCTTAAGAGTTGGATAGGACTTCTAGAAAGTTGACATTTTTGTCTGTCTAAACGAAATGTGCCTTTTTGCCACTGTCCAGGGTGACTGTTAATAGCTGTCATGTGGTGTGATGTGCATCCCTCCCAGACAGGGAACAAAAGGGGACAGCGTGTAGAGGGAGTTGGTCATCCTAATAGGATGGCCAGGAACAATCCGTGCCCTGCCCTGATTAGACTTCAAAGGAACTTGCCTCCACCACACACAAAGCGACTTGAAATCACGCCTGCCCTTGCCTTTGTCCACCTAGACAGAATGGAGTTCAGCCCAGGGAAGAAGGAAAAACTGTCCAGAATTAGTTTGGGAGTAGGCCATAGATTGTCCCGACACACAGTCTGGCACTGGGTATAAAAGTGGCACGTTCAAAACTAGAATCAGGACACTCCTGGAACTGTGGAGACTCAGACAGACTGCCCTGCTGTCTGAGGCCTGAAGGAAGACTGGACCTGCTTGCCTGGAACCCAGGACCCCAGAAATAAACCTCCTGTTTGGACAAAAAGGGCACAACAAGCTTCCAGATTCATTTCCTGCAACTGCCCAGCTGATCCGAACCAACTGATTCTGTCTGAACCCTGAAGCTAGCCTCTGCTGGAATAAGTCCTAGCCCACAATTTCTAGACCCTTGACTGGTGTTAGAGTGTACTCCTCCAACCTCAAATCAGCAAGAACTGGGATCCAGGTGGAAAAACCAGAGGTTCTGAAATCTTCGCGTTAAAAAGAACCATCTCCTGTCTCCTCGCGAACATGAGCAGACTTTCACTGAGGCCAATGAGGGACCCGCAATAAACTACCGATGGGACCTTCCCAGATTCAGACCCTGGACTTCATCGCCTGGAGCTATTGTGTCGACAACAACTGTTCCGCATTTCATGCCATCATGAAGTTCTGATCGTCAACCAGCTCTTCGTGCTGATGATGAACGTACCACCAGCAAGAGGTTCTGTCTGAAGCCTGGGACTTCAGTAACCTGTCATCGATGAGTCCCTCTCCGAATCCAGCCTGCATCCGAATTGCTGGCAACATCATCCATGAGTGCTTCTCCCATGAAAATTGGACTAAGTTAGAAGGTAAACTTTCCACCGGGACGAACCTGGCCCCTGTATCCAACTTGTGCTCTATCGCAGTCAGTCGTAACGTTGGACCTTGGCCCGGTCCATCGAGGCCAGATACCTGCAATTGGTTCTTTGTGCTTCTTAGTGTTATTTCTACTAAAAAAATATAAATTCATATGTCTGGTTCTATTTATTGGATTTTTGTTGCTTTGGCATTATTTTATTTATTAAAATGTACTCTGTTTTTCTAAATTGGTTTGGAATTTTTCTTGAGTTGTGTTTTCACAATATTGCTGTTTGAGTGCTGCATTAATATTTTAGACATTGCCTTTAAGTTAAAACTCACTGCTTTTGTGCTAGGCTACCAAGGAATTCAGCACAGGTTTTTTTAGTGACTTTTATGACTTACCCTGACAAAGACTGTATTTATTGCTTGAGTGACCCATCTCAACTGATCACCCAATGATAGATAGTTAGATGGATAGAGATAGATAGATAGACAGATAGATAGATAGATAGATAATGTTTATACTAAAACACAGTAAAAGTTTAGTTATTGTTCAGTCACTAAACAAACAAAAAAAATCCACCCTTAGATTCATTTAATACCATGCTTTGCTCTTTGTACACAGCTTTGTTTTAAATGATATCTAAGTGGTGTACTGATCATGGTGGAGTTCATGAGTGTCACACTGGTTACTGGTGTATTGCACACCTTAACTAAGGATTTTGAAGGCTTTTTTAGGCTTTAACCACAACTAATATTTAACTGTGTTTTTTTCAATGAAGTTTATGGGTTTTACAATGTGTGGCATTCAGTAGCCATGTACGTGTTCTGCACTGTGCAGGGCCTCACCCAGGCCCAGGGTCCAGCTCAGTTGGATTCTTGGCAGCAGAAGTTGGTTGCAGGGACAGACTGCCCTTGAACTGGGCTTAATTTGTTAACTGTGTGCTAACGTTCAAGCAAATTCATCAAACAGTCCCAAAGCTATTAGTGAATAAAACTTTTGTTGTCCAATTTCCTTTTGCCCCTGATAGATCTGCCCAAAACATAACATGCACAACAGAAAAGAAAACCTACTAGTCGCCTGCCAAATTTCATGTATAATCACCACTTGCTACAAAATATATTAGCAAATGAACAATTGTTTGCTCCCCCTTAAAATCTATCCCTCCTTGATGAATCTCAATACAATTGTTAATATTGAGAAAGTCAATGTCAATGTGAAGAACGATAAATTTATGTATAGTAACTAACTTGCATCTCTATGAAAGAATTTGCCCGTTGTGAACTCCGCGTCAACCCCAACTCAGAAATACATAGTCAGGCAGGCTCTGAGATCTAGGCCTGAGGTCACTGATTGACAGGTCACTGGTGGGGCAGCACATAGCCGGCAGACAAACGTATGAACAAGAAATCCCAAATCAATCCCACAGATAGGCGCAGCGACACCACAATGGTCCAAGACGATTGGCCCCAGTAAAACACACATGGATGAAGGGGTACAAGCGCTCCCAAAATAACATAAAGTCAGATGTCACATAAGTTAGGTTCATATAGCCAATCAGGACACAGCACACACAGTACACGCTGTGATCACGCGCTCTGCATGCCGGACAGCTGGGCACGTTACCCACTGGCCGCATTGTGTCCACGCAAGGTCGAGGTCCACCTGGATTCCCCCTTGAACAAATTAATTTACATCTCCAGAGGCAGCAACTCACATTCCTTACCATACAAGGATCGCGGGAACCATTTATGGCTTCAATGAATTGCGTATAAACACATCTCTAATCAATTGTAAGTTGAGACAGTCCTCAGACCCAATATAGCTGAAGCTGTTCTACCGGCCACATTGTTTAATTAAAAGAACTGTTCCTGTTTTGTAAAATGCCTCTTGTCTCTTGTTTTTTCAAGGTATTTTGTGTTCAAGCAACATAATTGAGAAAAGGAAGGGCCTATTCACAAACTGCATTTCGTAGTATATTTAGTAGTACAACAATAGTCCTCCTCAGAAACTGCAAAATGTTATTCAGTAATCTGTGTGAGGATACTAAATGATAAATTAAGAATTGTATATTCAGATTATGAGTTTTTTTTTCTGATCTTTTTTCCTTCATTTGGACTAATACAACAATAGTGTTGCTCATGAACTACACAATGTTATTCAGTAATCTGTGAGAATAATGAAAGAAAAATGAAGAAATGTATATTCAGATTATGAGATTCTTCTTTCCTGTTTTCCTTTATTTGGACTTACAATTTTATTTTTCAATTCACACCTGTTGCAATCTATTTGTGATCTTTTTTATAAATTGAATAGTATTGAAATTTGAGGAGATATAATTCATAATCAAGAGTTGATTCATGATAAACCCACGTGGGTTGGATTTGGTATGTGCATTGGGGCTTTAATGCTTTACATCTGCTAAGTTTAATATTAAATCAGAATAGTCATATGTATTTTACCATCCCTCATGTCCTTACATGTGACAAACTTGTATGTATGTTATAACATCTGTGATGCATTACCCTTCACTGCAATCTGGAACCCAAAGGCACATTGTCCTGTTTTTATGTCTACACCATTACACGTAAAAAGTTGGAATGAGGAACACACCTTTGTGAAGGCTGCCCTATAGCTGAAACACGTTGTTTTTTTGCCACTTTTCTACTATGACTGCATTTTTGTGATTAAAATCTTTTTGCAGACTTACTGAGAGAGCGGTTTCTTTATTTGCTGATCTTTGTTCTCAGATATATATATATATATATATATATATATATATATATATATATATATATATATATATATATATATATATATATATATATATATATATATGTTACATAAGAAAGGCATTTTTTTATACCTTTATTAACTTTGGCTGCATTTGATGAATCTGCACAAAACTTAAAAAATAATAATTATTCCACTGGAGCTTGTACATGTAATGATTTGATCCGATCAGTCAAGAGGTGTTCAAGAAAAATGTGGGACCACAAAAGTGTGATTTCCACGTTAATTCCCATAGGAAATTTTGCTCTCCTATTAACAAAAAAGAACAGAACACAAGTACACCAAAGTTGGCAAAAAATTTGAACTTTGCTCCGAAAGCATGCTTTTTTATTTACTGTAAATCCATTGAATCTGAATTTAGAAATTAGCATTTGAAAAGGTGCTCAGGGTATGAAGGGGTTCCTGCTGATACAAAGTTAGAGATATGAAGACCATTGGTGACCAGATATGCTTTGAGTGGCCCATTTTAATGGATGGGTGGATTCTGAATGGCTGGCCACCCGGGACATCCACAATTTCTAATAACTTGGGGGATCAGAGGGGAACCCCTATGCTGCTGCCGGCTCCCCAGCCAGCACCTGCATTGGATGTCAGCTGGAGCTGACTATTTTGTCACAGTAGATGCACCCATGGCCCCTGCTGGCTCTCCAGTCAGCACCCAAACTGGGTGCCAGTGGGAGCCTGCTCCATTCCTTTGCTCCCTCCTGGACTGGAGCTGCTTTTTCCTGTGCTCCAGTCAGGCAGGAGCAAAGTTGTGTTCCCTGCCCGGGAGAGTGCAGGCAGGGAATTACATCTGTATTCCATGCCCACACTCTACCTGGCAGGAACAGCAGTGTCAAGGAGGATGGGATCCCTGGAACACTGCTTTGATCAGGCCCTGGGAGTGGGCTCCCAGGGGCCGGTCTACTACTCGAGGAGTGGAACGCTGCCCCTACTAAAAAATAAATGGTGTCAGGGGATGGGGTCCCTGCGGCTAATCTCAGGCTCAGGGAGGGGGGCACATGCCTCTCTTTTCAAAATTAATCAACCGGCCCCCGGGGATTGGGACCCCAAGACCTTAAACAGTCGCAATTGTGAAGTTATAGTAAGGCCAGAATTTCCCTAAGAAGAGTATTTGAGATGTGAATGTCATTTGAGATATCATCAGTGATGTCATCAATTTTGTCATTTAACATGTCATAAGTGGTGTAATATATAAGGTCTTAAGCAAGCCATATCGGGGCACAAGTTACAGTTAGCTCAGTTAACTCTGGTGAATTTCAGAGTTTTTGTTTTCTTTTTTAAACATTAGTTTTTATTTATTTGAACACTTAACTATAACCTCAGTTTAACCTTTGTTTTTTCCAGTGAATTTCTAGGGTTTTTAAAATGTAAGATAAGATCTTCTTACAATACCTAACTATGATGTCACTTTAACCTTTGTGTAAGTTTTACAATGTGGGTTTTTTGTATGTGGGTTCTTTGTATATATGATGGTGGATTTGTCTGTCATATGATGTTGGTTGTGTGGAGTATGGTGGTTGGTGTGTTTGGCTAGGATTGTTGTTAAATGGACATGAGATGGTAGTTGTAGTGATGCATGATGTTGCTGGTGTTCTCATATGACAGTAGATATGTTGGTGTATGATTTTTGTTATATGCACATACAAAGGTGGGCGTGTTGTTGTATGATTCTGGTTGTGTAGTTGTATGCTATTGGGTGTGTTGGCATAGGTTCTTTGGAAGTATGATGATGTATGTGTTGCCTGTGCTGTTAATTGTGTGAACCTATGATGTTGGATATGTTTTGATATGATGGTTGGTGTATTAGTGTAAGTATTGGTATATGATGGTGGATGGATCTCTGTGCCCCTGTAGTGCCAACCTACTTTGAACCCCCTCTTTGTACCTCATGCCGCCTGCATTAAAAGTGAGCCCTCAGTCCCATCCCAGTTGGGCTAATGTATGGTCTTCAAATCCCCCCTGCAGCCCTCCTGTCTGCACCAACTGCCCCATAGCCCCTCTTTGCCCCTTACTGCCTCACTATTTGGTCTCAGGATCCTGCAGAATTTCCCTGGATCCCAACTCCCCTCTGTGTTGGCCTGTCCCCCCACAAAGTCCCTCTGTGTATCTTTGGTCCTCCTACAGCCCTTGTATGCCACCCTAACCTTGTAGAACCTATATTTGCCCCTCTGCCACCTTGAATTTTCTGCATTCACCTATCCCCTCTATACCCCCTCCTACAGCCCCTATTTGCTGCCTTGCCACACCTCTTATTTCCCTCTGTTTGTGCCTGTCCATCCTATTGCAGTCCATCTGTATGTGGTCACTGTTAGCCCTACTGCCACCTGCCTCCTTCAGCTTCTTGGTGTGCCCCGGCCTCTCCTGCCCCTCTGTTCTCTGCCATGCTTCACCCTTGTAACCCCCTTAAGTGCCCCATGCTCCGCCTGCAATCCTACTGTTTGCTCTACACCCAGCATCATTTTAAAGATTTTCCCGGGCAGAAATATTTTGGGGGACCCTGTTTGGAACAATTCCGAAAGTGATTACCCGATGTTTTGCTAGTTCAAGCCCTCGGTTGTCTAACAATTTGACTTATATGTTAAAGATTATGATTAAAAATACACAGACGTGAGCCAGAGAGAATATTCACTTTCCCAGGGGGCCCCATGGAAGATGGGTGTCCTGGGCAATTGCCTACTTTGCCTATGCCATAAAACTTCTCTGTCTACACTCCCTATTTATGCCCTAGTCATAATTTCCATTGTCTGTCATTGTCCCCCGCGCACCGCCTATTTGCCACCCTGATATGTCCCCGCAGTCCCTCCATGTGCAAGAAAGAGAGCAGGTATTTCTATTGGGAACAAAACTACGGGCCACAGAGGAGTGTATCAACTGGCATTTCCTCCTGCTTTTTGTTCCCAATATAAACAGGAGCAGGAGTGAGTGCTGGCTCACCCATTCATCTATTCATGTTTTCTTTTTATCTGCAACCTCCTTGCCTTTGTGCATGTTGACGAGTCTCACCAACACGTCCATCCTCAGCCTTTGACAAGGCAAGGGGTAGGGGTCATTTACCTCTTCACTCTTGGGCAAGGCGAGGACATTATTGTCTCTTTTACTAATCCTCCACATTGGTGAGGTGAACTGAAGAGTTGGACATTTACCCACTCACTCTTATTCTCCCGGGGCCATTCCCCCTGCCTTTAAAAAAGGTGACAGGCGCACACCTGGACAAGGGTGTGTGTGTGCGTGCGCACGTGCGTGTGCACGCCCGCGCCTGTGTGTGTATGGTAGCATCCGATGTATTGGCCACATCGATGTTGTGGGAACAATATAATCATATTCCGATATAAGGGTGGAAAGATAGTTGAGATGTACAAGCTGCTCATCCCTGTGCCATTAATAATGAAATGATAAACACCAGTGCTTGATTAAATTGCCGCCATTGCATATAGGAATGCACATTAAACAGATCGCAAAATCATGGAAAACTTGTATTTTCTAAAGGATCACTAAGACAGAGAGACCACTCAGAGTAGCTGAAAACTCCTTTTTATATATAGTTTGTTATTATTTAAGTTGGAAAAGGCTAAACATTCAATTGGATGTTAAAACCAGAACTATTTAAAAAATCCAGTTATCAATAGTTAGAAAATCATGACTCACATGTATCAACGCATATCCCGATAGTCACGAATGGATAAAATATCCACTTGATACACCAGAAAATCTTTTTATGACTATTAATGGGTTGCTAAAAGAAAAATAACTTTAATCTTGCTCTCCAGAGGTGTGATAAGGCTGTTTATATATTTGGACCCAGGCAATATAGAACACATAAACACAGACAGAAGTGAATGAATACACTTGAAGAAGGGCCTAGCTCAAGCAGCATGGGATAAATGAGTTTTACTGTTCTTAATAATGTTAATTATGCATAGTTTTATTAATGAGTATGTTTGCTCTTCTGGGGCCATAAAAATAGGTTCCTCTGGGATGGTGCAGTCCAGCTCAATTTAGATCATAACACACATATTAAAATCCGAGATACATGATGCCTGCAGACCTATCACAAAACTCACATTTAGACTGTTGTACCAGCCTGATTAATAACAAAATATACATATTAATGAACCCTAATACAGTTAGAGTAATTTACTCAAATTAAAGCAATAAAAACACGCAAGTAATAATGCTAAAGTATTATATTTCCTTGAGCACTAATTATTAGATTAGTAGTCCTGAAAATAAAAGAAAAAAATGCATTATGGTTATTTAAAGTAAATGGAGAAATAGTTAATATTTATCTCATGAAACGCAATATAGGGTAGCGTCTATTGTTCAATGGGACTCAAAAGGTCTCATACTTAGAAATAAGGCTAAATGTAAACAATTTTATTTATTCAGTCACCATACAGAAAAAGCACACAAAGTACTGTCACACTCTAACCTTAAGACAGAAGTGCCAGATAGTCGGTTTGCACTGTAACTCATAATATGAACACAGTAGCTTTAACCGCAGTGTATTTGCTGCACATACATTTACACCACAAAATGCGAAGACTGAAGCACCAAGCCAGAGAGTACATCACCAACTCATGTGGCACCACACACTGAATACAGATCCAAGAACTACCCTAAACGCTGCAATACGTAAATCATTAAACCTTCATTTACTGCACCAAACCACGAATCCTTATACAAGCACACCTTGTGTCTTCCAAGACAGAACCACAACACACTGCCACACATTGCAGTTCATAACACTCCACGTGGAAGCCCACCACCAACATACCAGAACTCACTGCCACCCCAAACATGGTACCCTATGACACTCTACTTCCACATCAAAAGACGCCACACCACAATATGATGTAGTACCAGAATATTGTTGTTAGAGTATCGTATGAGTAAATGTCTGCTAAATATAATTTGCAATAATATTGCCCCACTGCAGTTACTAATAGAATATCTACACCCAATGCGACAGCATTTTTAGGATCAATATGCGGATCATGATATTTGTCAGACAATACTTTTGTAGACGATATTCTGACATGCAAACCACAGTACAAGACCTTTATTATACCAGACCACACCATGCCATAAAGCCCATACACGTAACATCTCTGAAAGCTCATCACATGCCACATCACCCATTTGTCCCACTCCACCACTACAGTCCCCCACATGCCACCACTTCCTGTCACACTCTTCACATCAGACCTCCACCCCACATGCCCCCACTTCCTGTCACACTCGTCACACCAGACCTCTGAACACGTTTCACAACACCTCACCCAATACCATGCAACTCATTGCATGGATCACATTAAACATCAGCATACAATGGCATTCTGCACACACTGTAACACTCAACACGACATACCAACATATAACACCATACCGGCAAACTTCACCTTAGCATATGACAATGCCACGCCCACAGCACGAGATTATATCAACACACACGTACCCCATTTCATAGTACCGAACACTACCATTCCTAACCATACAGCAGCAAATCACCCATTCCTAACATATCTGACTATATCATTAGTCACAAGGGTCTTCCTGTACCACGTCAATGTGCCACGCATAACAACCCCGAGCCACTCCATATTACTCACCCATAACTCAAAATATCTCTGTACATCTGCTCCAACACCCATCTCACAACACTGCATCACTCACATTTAGTGACTGGCAGCAAATATACACAAGGCCTCGATACCAAAGTACAGCTTCTACAAATGTTTTATTATGTTATGTTATCTGGTTTTAGAATATCTCAAATTCCACGGTTTCCAATAGTTGGCTCACTGAAATGTTCCTCAAGTTGGGTTACATTTCCAGATCCAATAGTCAAAATGTTCCTGACATGATTAGATCGTTCTCACAGCAGGCCATGCACCTTTTCTGGGCTAGTGTAATATAGGTTTCATTGGGGTCTAGCAAAGTAATTCAATATTGAGATCGAACCTTTAATTTAACATTCAGATTGGGAAGTGGTAGTGATTACCAGATAGACTGACGTAACAACGACTGAAGGCAGAGAGGCATATTTGGAATTCATTACACCATACATTTTTAAATGTCTGCATTGAAAAATTTGCCACCTGCTTTTAAAAATAGGAACAGGGTTAAAGTGACAATAATAATGTGAAATTAACCGAGGAGCATATTTTAATGCTCTGACCCTGATACTGAAACATTTATCTGAACATATAGAAACTGTTGTGTGCTCTGCAACTCAAATTTAACTCCCTTCAATGCACTGTTTATGGCCACACACATATATCTCAGAACGAGAACGTTCATTTAATATTCATGTACTTTATCTATTGCCCTGCATCCAGTCCCTTGGCCCACAGAATCTGCTGCAAGCAGCCTATGGCCGTGCACCCTGTAACTAGAATACAACAATGCAGAATTGTTGAAGCATCATTTCTCAGGTACCCTTTCCTCACTGCAGCCTCAGTCAAAGTAAGACAGCTGCACACAAGAAAAGGAAGCAGGCACGGGAGTAAAGTTGCCATTCTGAACACTAATGATTTAGTGAAAGAGGCATCACAACATCTGAATGATACTGTTGCTATAGACACCTAGCTCATGACCCCAAGGCTTATATTTTTCAGAAAAGCACTACCCAAATAGAGAAATAGAAGAACCAGGGCTTACTAAGTGATGAAGAATTGATAATTTCACAACCAAAAACTGCAACTTTTTTATCTGCTACCAAAGTATATAGGCCGAAAAGAAAATCTACTGAAAGACCCATAATCTCTAGCATTGATTCCATACCAATGCTCTTTGGAATACATTGAACTGTATTTACTACTGTATTCTCTTTACATTCCTTCATCAGGGACATTAAATCATACTCATGAAACTTCAACAGGTCCTCTGGCAAGCACATTACTGGCTTGTTACACTGGGTGTGCATGGTTGTATACATCTGTTTGTCATCAAGATAGGGTAAAACAGAGGCCTCTTTCGTGAAAACATGCTCCGCAGACTTTCAAATGGCCAGTGACATGATTCTGGATGTGATTGAAATATGCCTGTAATAAAGTTTTTCACTTCTCCCGTAACTTCATATATTGAAACATGTGTAACAACTATGGGGCCGATTCCGATGTCGGCCGGAAGGGCACCGAACAATGGTCGGAGCCTTTCCGACCGACTCGGAAGCTGCCGCTCGGATTCCTTTCCGACCGAGCCATTCCGATGGGCTCGGTCGGAAAAGAATCCGACTCGGATTTCCGGATGGCTCACGACGGGTTCGGAGAGCCCGTCAGCCATCCGGAAATCCCTCTGTACTCCCCCGGCTGCCTCTTTGCGACCGAGGGAGTACGATGGCAGTTTTTCACTGCCTTTTCGTGCCGGTCTTTCCGGCACGAAAAGGCAGTCGGTCACTGTCTTTGGGGGCCACCAGTGGGACACCATGGGTGCAAGGTCGCCGAATGGCGGCCTGGAGGCACCTATGGTGCCCCTCTGTTGAACCCTGCACCCGGTGGCAGGCACCTTGGGGTGCCGGCCACAGGGTGCAGGGTTGAACTGCACCCCTGCTTTCTCCAATGCCAGCATGCATTCCGTCCGGAATGCATGCTCCCATTGTGGGAGATACGAGTGCGACCGAACAGGGTTCGGTCGCATCGCACTGCCTGGGCCGTAACCGACGACAGCAGGTCGTTCGGTTACGGCTCCGGACCGATGTCGGACGGACAAGAGTCCGTCCGACATCGGAATCGGCCCCTGAGAGTGCAATATTTACAGGAAACATATTTATGCCCTTTGTAGAATGCTATTGGAAAACAATGTCTTGTTATACCTGTCCCATATCATCTTTTAGGGCAGGTATATAGATAACATGGTTATGATGAGGCAAGGGAATGAGGTCACTCTCAGAAAATAGTTAACAGTACCCTACAGCAAGCCCTACCCTATTTAAGTAACCGGCCAAAGCAGTCAAACAACAACAACATTACTAATTATAGAATTGTAGAGCAAACAACGCTATTTACATTCAGAACTCTACAGAAAAACAAGAGGTTGTAAATGTGACTTTAGGAGCAACCAGTGCAAATGTTGCCCATCAATTAAGTATTATCTCAAAAGGGGAACCTCTACAAATCTGATGTAACCATTCAGGAGACACGTTTTTTAAAATGGAAGCACAATAATTCATGACCTACCAAGCGATAAAGATGACCACAGACAAAGCTTATATATACGCAGCCTCTCTACTGAAAAGGAAAACCTTACTTAACAACTCTGAAAGGAAATTTCTAAATAAAAAGAAAATATGTATCACAACCTTTACTCAAGCTCTTTCAGAATGGAGGTGTATTCAAACAAAAACAATCTTATTCTTACTTCTGTCATGATACTATGGAATTACTCAGATGAAGCTGCATCATTGATATTTCAAAATATGAGGAGTTTACAGCAAGAACTATGTCAATCTAAACATTGTGATTCTTAACTCATGGAACAACAAACCATATTGTTTGTGTACCCCAATAAATAGGCATTTTCACAGGCCTAAAAAAGTCTGCATGTAACAAATGACCATTTTTTTGCGTGTTGTACCCCCAGAATTTTTGACTTGACTCAATCAATCAATCAAGCTGTAATTATATATTTTGACTAATCACCCCGAGGAGTATCCAGGCGCTGCATTGGAGGTATCAGTTAAAGAGCCAGGTCTTGCATCCCTTCTTGCGTCCCTTCCTGAAGTGGTTCAATGACGGTGATGTGTGGAGGGGGAGGGAGTTCCAGGCTTTGGTGGCGAGGTGGGAGAAGGATTGTCCTCTGGAGCGGCTACGGCAGATGCGTGGTGTCTGAGCGAGGGCGCGGTGTGCAATGCAGAGGTTTCTGGTGGGTTAGTGGAAGGTCATGCGGTGGTTCATGTAGTCTGGTCCTTGGTTGTAGAGGGCTTTGTAGGCGTGTGACAGGAGCTTAAACTGGCATCTCTTCTGGACGGGGAGCCAGTGGAGGTCTTTCACGTGTTTGGTGATGTGTGTCCTCTTAGGGAGGTTGAGGATCAGTCTGACTGCTACATTCTGGTTTGTCTGGAGTCTTTGCATGATTTCCAAGGATGCACTTGCATAGAGTGTGTTGCCGTAGTCGAGCTGGCTGGTCACAAGGGCCTTTGTCACAGTCTTTCTTGTGCTGATGGGGAGCAAGTTGAAGATTTTGTGGAGTGTGTGAAAGCAGCGTGAGGCAACGGCGTTGACCTGACGCTTCATGGAGAGTTCGCTGTCCAGTATGATGCCGAGGTTGTGGGTGTGGTCTTTTGGTAGGGGGATAGGGCCGAGCTCTGCTGGCCACCCGGAGCCATTTCAAAGGGTGGTGCTTTCAGAAGGTCAGAACCTCCATTTTGTTGAGTTTCAGCCAGTTGTCTTTCATCCATTTTGTGATGTTCTTCATGCAGTTGTGGAAGTTGGTCTTAGTCAAGGTTGGGTTCACTGAGAGTGAGAGGACCGTTTTTGTTGGCAGTAGAACTTTGTGCACTTTACTACTGCTAAATAGAGATAAAGTGCCTGAGCTCCCCCTTTCAACTTGATGATAATTGACATACCCCTCATTGGCATTTTTAACTTATCTATAGGTCCCTATGTTACAAAATTGTACCCAGGGCCCGGATGTTAAATGTCACAATTGGACTGCAGCACCAATTGTGCCATGCCATTTCCTGCACTGACAGTGTAAATATGATGGCAGGTCTGCTTGGCATAACCTGAATGTACTGGTGTAAACTGCAAATTTGACATGTCAAAATAGCCCCTTTTGACAGGCCTAAACCTTGATTTTTAATATTAATGCGTCCCCTCTAAGTAAACTTTACTGCCCATAAGGCACACTGTATGTTATTTAAACGTCAAGCATGCAAAGGTTTAATGTTAAACAAGCCCTTACAGTGAAAAGGCCCTAAAAGCTAAGCTCACTGTAGAAGGGTTGTGGCCTTTCCATAGTAAAGCATTGGGATACACTATTATTAGTCCTGGCAACTTTTGGTGTGGTTTCCCCATCTTATTGCTTCAAGTTCTAACCTCCTGTTTTTTTATGTGTGCTGAACTTTGTTTTTGCTGGTTTTAAAAGTCTGGGCACTTTACGACTGCTGACCAGTGCTAAAGTTCAAGTGCTCTATATCTAAGGTCTGATGGTAATTGATTTCTCCATGATTGGAATATTTGATTTACCAGTAAGTCCCTAGTACAGTGCACCATGTGTGCACAGGGCCTGTAAGTCAAATGCTACTAGTGGGCCATCCACATGAGTAGCCCCACAAACATTTCTCCGGCTTGCCATTGCAGAGCCTGTGTGGGCAGTTTTAATCTGCCATGTCGACTTGGCAAGTGCACCTACTTCCGAGGCCCAAACCTTCACTTTTATTACATGTAAGGCACCCCTAAGGTAGGCCCTAAGCATCCCCAAGTGCAGGGGTCAGTGTATTTAAAAGGTAGGACATGTAGTTGGTGTTTCACATGTCCTGCTAGTGAAAAAATGCTAAATTAGTTTTTCACTACTGCAAGGCATATCTCTCCCATAGGTTAGCATTGGAGCTGCCTTGTAACATTTTACACGTGTATCTTCCCATTGAGAGCTGATAGAAAATTGAAGTTTCGTGTCTCTAGACTCACAATTTAAAAACACATCTTTTAGTGAAGTTAGTTTTTACATTGCAGGTCTGAAAATGCCACTTTTAGAAAATTGGGATTTTCTTACTTAACCATTCTGTGCCTCTACCTGTCCCTAGAATACACGTCTGGATTGGATGACAGTTGGGCTTTGTAAATTCACTCTAGACAGTCACACACTAAGGGAGCTGAGGAGTGCCCTGCATATCTTGATGGCCCATCACCAGGCTAATGGGTCTTCCTGAGCTAGAGTGGTGTGAGGAGTTGACACTGACACCTGAGTGGGGCTGTGCCTGCCCCCATGCAAAGCAGTCTCTACCCCCCCTGTAGTGTGTCTGGAGCCAGGGTAAGCAAGGGCTGGGTCTTGTGCACTACAAAGGCCTTTCTTTGAAGTTTGCCTCCTTCAAAGGCCAAATTGGGTATAAGTACTGGACCTCTGACACCACTTCTGGATTGAGGACATTCTACCAGGAAGAAGAGCTGAGTTGCTGTCAGGAGGGACTGCCACTTTGTTGTTTGCTTTGCTGTGCTGGACTGCTGCTTGCTACTTCTGTCCTGGGAGTGAAAGGACTGGACTTTGCTTTCTATATCCTGCTTTCCAAGTTTCCCCAAGGCCTGGAGTTGAGATTGCCTCCTGTAGAATTCTCAGGGCCATCAAAGACTTCATCTGCCAGCATCTGGGCTCCTCTGCTGAGAGCTATGCTCTGCCATGTGGTGCCAATTCCAGTTCTGGGCCCTTGAAGGTGAGTTCTGGAATATCATGCATCGACTCCAAGCGTCACTTCGGAATCGGCGCATCCCTGCAACAACTGCCGCTGCCTGCAACAAATCTGTTGTCACTGCTCACCAAGTGTGGCCCTGAAGAATCACCGATGCATGAGTCTCGAGCACCGCATCACCAACGTCCGTGTCGCACCGCTCCGACTCCGACGCAGCACCCTTGGATTGACATCTATGCTGCTGAATTGATGCATCGCGCTGTGACATCGACGCATCATTGGCAATGTGTGGCCTTCCAGAACCGAGGTGTCACACTCACAATCGATGCATCACCTCCCCTGCTCCTCACATTGTTACCAGGCATTAGCAGTTGAGCGACAGTGCACCTCCTCCTGGAACCGACCCATCACTTACTAGAAGTGACACATCACCTCCTTTGTGCAACACACAGTCACCGAGTGAAAATGTATCAACAACCAGTTCAGGCTGGACTGTTCCCCTGAGGGACAGGGTCAAGACTGATTTGCATATGGCTGGGTCTGAACTGGGGTGGCAAAGTGAGCTAAAGAATGATGATGGATTCAACCCAAATCTGTGACTGGGGGTGAGTGTCTGAAAAGTTTCAGCACTCCCTCCATCATCTCCTTGTGTTTGCAATGTACCAACAACCTGCATAGCAGTAATGAACTGACTCATTGCCTGCTTTGATGACGCCTCACCTCCCTTGAACCATGCATCCTCTTTAGTTTTGGACACATCGAAGGCACTTTGTCCTGGCCAAGCACAACCATTCATTTCTAAGAGCTATTATTTTATTTAACCTTGAGATTTCATATCTTGACCTGTGTATGTTTGATGTTTGTCATTTTGGCCCTGTTTTATTAAGATAAATATTGGCCATTTTTCTAAACTGGTGTGGAATACTTTTGTGATGCTTTCACTGTATTACTGTGTGCATAAATAAATACTTCACACATTTCCTCTGAGGATAAGCCTGACTGCTCTTGCCAAGCTACCAAAGGGGTGAGCACGTGTTTTTCTAAGGGTGTAGCTTACTTACTTTGACAAGAGTGAGGGTCCTTATTTGGACAGGGTGCATACCACTGTCAACTAGAGACCCCATTTCTAAAAACTATTATATTTAATAATGGTAGTTCTAATTAGAAAACACCTACAAATTTCATTTGTAGACTTTTAAAAATATGTATTACAACTCCAATTCACTAGTGAAGTTGGATTTGTAATAAATATTTAGGAAAATTTATTTTTAGAAAGTTACCTTTCCCTTGCCTATAGCCCCCAGAGGCCCATTTGCATGATCTTCAATTGTCACCTGGTGGCTGAATAGCCCCCTTGGTAAGGTGTGTCCCTGTTCCCAGAGGTGAGGCAAAGGCCTTTGGTGTGGGGAGGTGTTCTGTTCCTATGACAGGATTGCCATCTAGTCTCTGCCCAGAAACGTAATTAACTCTAAAGAGGCCTACCCAGTTACAGGCAAATGTTAGCTGATACTTGGTCAGGGTCCATCAAGCTGGCTCCAATTTCCCCTCCAGCAATACGCCAACATCTTTCATTGATGTTCAGCGGTGGAATCCAGGATTTGTATATTGCAGTTCTACTCAGTTATTTAAGTTACAATTTGGCCTGGGCGGAGTTAAAAAACTCTGCCATAGTTCACCAAGTTCCACAAGCGGTGCAGTGCATTAGGTTGCACTGTTGGTGCTGATTGTTAGCGCCGGGTGTTTGTCCTGTGCTGGAATGGCACCATGCGCAGCGCAAGAGGGCGCTGCTTTTTCTGCTGCTTGAGTGGAAATTCTACTCGAGTAGCAGCTTCCTCAACGCGAACGGAAGGTTTCTCAACGTGAGCGGTTGAGGCCATCCGCGACCATCAGCATTGAGAAATCTCGCTGGGAGGTGGTCTGGAGTAAGATTTTACTCGCTCACCAACTTACTGTTACCAAGTGCGAGCGAGGAAAAAACTCAATTTCACGTCCAGGCCTAGTTAAAATCAAAAATCCCTTTGCTAACCTGACATTAAAATTGACTTTTAATTTTTCTAATTGAGTTTTAATTTTTAATTGGACATTTTTTGATTTTTCCTAAATTTCATTCCTACCTTCCTGGTTTGCACCTGCAATTTTTGACAGGACGGGAGTGGATCTGAGCAGCATTAAGAGCCTCAGCATAGCAAACCTGAGGAAGCTGTGTAAGGAGGAGATTGCTGAAACTGGCAAATGGGCACAGAAGGTAGGGAACCAGATAGCCATCAGAGCATGGGAGGGATTCCACCTGTTGCAGTCCACCACACAGGAGCAAGAGGATGAAGAAGAGGAGGAAGAAGGGGATGGTCCTGCATTGGACCCAGTGCCAGGGGAGGATGAGGTGCCCATAGGATCCAGATCACCTTCTTTGTATAGAGCTGAGAGCATTTGTCCTCTTGCAGCTTGGCCGTTAAGAGAACGGCAGATTGAGAGGGTGTTGAGGCTGAAACTGTCTACCATAGTGTTTTGAGGAAAAGAAGGCATTAGCGGAACCAGTGCTTGAGGAGAAAAGGTTAAGCTTGGCCTAGGAGCAGAATGCAGCCCTACTGGTCCACAGGATTAGTCAGAAAGAACTGGACCTGACAGCAAAGAAGATCTGTGAGTCAAGTGATGATGACAGCAGTGACAATGAAGTGCCTAAGAGACATCAAGAATCCACATCCCCAAAGACCTGTTGCCTACTTATATTGTGGGGGGTGACATAGATAAGTGGTTTGAGATATATGAGGTGGTCCTGTGCATGCATATGCCAATTGCTGGTCCCTAGAGATAGCTGACCAGACCAAATAAGATGTGCCCCCATAAAGGAAGTTCTTAGCAGATGGTTTGGTTTGCACAGAAGGAGAAGGGTTTCACTATCTTGGATTTAGGCAGAGAGAGTCACTGTGGGATTATTTGCAGTAGAGCACACAGGTAATGCTGCAAAAGTGGGTAGGATTGCCCCTGGCAACTTCTACCCTATTGATTAGAAAGTCACCCTCACTCACTGGCTGGTGTCAGCCATAAATGTGGCACCTACAGTATCTCCCTTAGGACATTTCTAGAACTGAGGAAGAACAGAAGAGAACTGGATCTGCTGTCTCTGACTGTGACCTGGGAAGAGCCTAGAAGACTGAACCAGCACACATCTTGTACTCAGGACATAGAAGTAGACTCCAAGGATCATAAGGCTGACCTCCTGTTCAAGCTACATGAACAGAGCAAGCTACAGGACGTGCTTCCCGCAACTTCCCAAAGGACCAGCCTGGGTGCTGATGCTGGCCTCTACTGGAGTAAGTCTGACCAACAAATGCAGTCCCCAGGGTCCTAGACCTTTGGATGGTGGCAAAGTGTACTCCTCCTAACATATCATGAAACATGGACCTTAGAAACGTTTTGGCTACAAAGATCTCCAGAGTACCAGGTCGAATATGCCTAGCCGATTCTATGAATGTGTGTTACCCCTTGGCCACAGATTTGAATTGCTCCTTCTTGGAACTTTTCCTCTGGAGCAAATCCACTTTAGTGGGACCTCGCGGAGAAGGTTTGCAGCCTCATAGAGCCCTCTTCTGCTGCAGTCTACTGCCTTGCCCCGCTGGAAGCTCCAAAAAAGTGACTAAGTCCGAAGATAGAAAGCTTCACTAGCCGGAGGCACAAAAAGTATCCGGCTGGCAAGGGACCTTCTCTGGACATAAAATTCAAATTTCTCTGCTCAGAGTTTTCCTGCCAAAAGTCAACGACTTCACCAAGACCTTGTCCAGCAGCTATCAGATGACATGGAGCCCTCTTCAGTCACAGCCTGCTGCCTTGCCCAGTTAAGGATTTCTTACTTCTATTTCAGAGACTGAGGGGCATATTTACAAGAACAGACTCATGGGCACCGATGCATCAGATTTCTTGAACCTGCCACATATACCCTGACAGCGCCATGGATGCACTGAATTTACAATACAGTGCTCCTCGGCGCAAGGATTCACAGGTGCATTATAAATTCTGACACATCTTTTGGAGCTAAAATGATGCATTGCTAGAGTCGGTCCTAAGATTGATGCAACTCCAGCAATGCGTCAGAACACAGAGGAGAGTCCCATGTTAAAAACCCTGCATCAATCCTTACACCTGGTTTGAGAAGGCATAGGTGACGCAGTGAAAAGTTGTACATTTCCCTGTGCCATTTCTACGTGGCTTTTAACGTGGGAATGCCTACCCTGCATACATTATACCTGGCGCAGGTATAATGTGATGCAGGCCTCTACAAACTGAAGCATTGGGCTCAATGCATCAGTTTGTGAATATGGAGCAGTGTGGAGCACTGATTGCGCCACCACTGCGTCAAAGAGAATTACCCTGCAGCGGCGCAAAATCCTTGTATATATACCCCTAAGTCCGAAGGTAAAAATTCAGACCACGTCAAACCTGGTTTCTGTTTCTGACCTCTCTCCATCACATTTGGCCTTAACTTGTGCCTAGGTACTGGTCAAGCACAACCAGAGGACCATGGTTGGCGATTAATGCTTTTTGATGCTATTTTTATATTTAAACTTTAAAAATTCACAACTCTGGTTACCCTGTTTGGATTTTTGTTGTTTTGGTGTCGTTTTATTTATTAAAATGTACTCTATTTTTCCAAATTGGTTTGTATTTTTTTTTTGCTGTGTTTTGACTTTATTACTGTTTTCGTACTGTATTCATACTTTACACATCGCCTCTAATTTCAGCTGGTCTACTCAGTTGCCTATCTACCAGGGGGTAGAACTCAGGTTAATTTAGTGGCTTTAGGGTTCTCCCTGACAAGGATTGTTTTTATTAATGGAGGTGGGTACTCAACCCCTCAAAATAATACTCTAATTTCTTACATAGAGTGTTCAATTTGGGAACGAACAGAACTAAAATGTTCCAATAGCAGGATCCCGTCAGATACAAAGTGAATAGCCTGATTAACTGTAATAGTGAATATGCGATTTATGCATTTTATTGTGCCTGTCACTTAATGCTCATTGACAAAGCCAAGAAACAATGAAAACTCAGAATCCAAGAACATCACCTTCTGTCCAGGGTAAAATCCGGATCCCCTACGGACTGTTGTCCACCACATGTCCTAAAAGATACCCTCTCCGTCCTTCCAAGCTCAGCCCTTGCTCTTTTGAATGAGTCCCTTTCCCAGGGTTGCGTCCCTAAAGCAATTGTGGTCCCTCTCTTGAAAAAACCTGGAGCAGACCCTCAGAGTCTGTCAAATTACCGCCCTATCTCTCTGCTCCCGTACCTGGCTAAGGTACTGGAGGCCCATGTGGCGAAGTGCTTGTCCAACTTCATGGAACAATCCAACTACCTAGACCCACACCAAGCGGGATTTCGTCCCGCTCACTCTACGGAGAGGATATTGGCGGACTTGGACACCCTACGAGACAAAGCTGACAGAGGTACCCCTCAGGCCCTGGTTCTATTAGATCTTTCTGCCGCCTTTGACACGGTTGACCTTGGTATATTGGCGGACCGTATCAGGCAGGCTGGCATCCAGGGCTCAGCCTTTAGCTGGATCAGCTCCTTTCTTGAAGATCGCTCCCAGGCAGTCCGCATAGCCCAGTTTACGGCACCTAAGCTAAGAACAACATGTTGGATCCTGCAGGGATCCTCGCTATCCCCCCACCTGTTTAATCTTTATCTTCTCCCCCTGATTCAGTCCCTGAAGGAAAGGAAAGTGACCACCTTCAACTATGCTGATGATTTACAATTAATGTTTACCATCGACAATTCACCTAAATCAGTCTCTGAATTTCAGGCTACTATGCTGTACATCCGCCACTAGATGGACCATAACCACTTAAAGCTCAATCCAGGCAAGACTGAATTAGTTCTGACGGGGAGCAGCCACAATTTCTGGGGCCCACACTACTGGCCTACGGAACTTGGACCCACCCACTCCCTCCTCCTCTGCCAAGAGCCTTGATGTCACTGTAAATAATGACCTGTCACTAAGAACGCAAGTCAGATCGGTGATCTCGTCCTGTTTCTTCCAGCTGCGAAAGATCAGAAAGATCAGCCGATTACATACACAAGCAGCACTGATACAGGTCGTGATCGCCATGGTGCTGTCACACTTCGACCACGCAAACTCAGTCTACCTGGGTAGGCCACTTTTTCTAACCAAGCGGTTACAGATGGTTCAGAACCAAGCTGCCAGACTGATTCACCAGCAACCCAGGTGGCAATCTGCCACCCCTCTTTTAAGAAAGCTACACTGGCTTCCCATTCCCCAATGCTGTGCCTTTAAAACTGGATGCCTAATCTTTAAATCTCTACACAGTCGTAGCCCCAAATTTATAGACAGTCTCATATCAAGGTACACTCCCTCACGCAACCTACGCTCAGCCCATCTTCAGCTATTGACTACCCCTGCCTTTAAGTTAAAACGACAAGGAGGATGCAGGTTTGCCTCCTTGGCTCCAAGATTGTGGAATTCCTTCCCTTTAGAGATCCGGTCATGCACTGACCTTCTGAGTTTCAGGAAAACTCTTAAGACATGGCTGTTTGTGCAGGCCTATGAATAATCTTTCCACTGGGTTCGGCTAATTCTAGACTCAGCGCCATGAAACCAACCGGTGTACGTGCGCTTTATAAAACCCTTATAACATAACATAACATCAATGAGGCATTATTGATTTGAGACACCTCCTTTCTGAAAACTTTGCTCAAAAACATGACAATGACCAGAACATAATTTTCCATGGATTAGAAGAAGCGACCAAAGAATGTAAGAGTTGATAATAGGCCTCGGTATGCTTTATGCACCAAACAAGTTCAAAGCATCTACATTTCTCTACATACAAGCATCACTTCCAGCAGGTACCACCACCTACAAAGCAATCAATATTTAACCTCAATCTTACATTGCCAGTTGAAGCAAATGCAACTACAGAACTTATTCATTACACAGCACCAATCCTGCTCTTGTTCAACCATCTTACTGACAGAAAATAGATGATGGTCACCTTTATGGTGGAGAAGCTGGAGGTAATTTGTGGGAGGTTAATTTCTAAAGTCACTGTGACATGTATGGTCAACAGGTCAGAAGCAAGGTAATATGTTTAAAAAGGACACATGGCAGGTTATCACCAAGAAGTGTAGTACAATGTGGATTATCACTAGAAATGCTATTAATGCCTAGAAGCACTAGGGGGCCCTCTGCCTATGGTCACAACTGAAGGTAGAGGTCCAGGTATCTAAGAAAGAAGGTAAGGTTCAATTCACCTATAAAACTGAAAAAAGGTGCTGGCAGTGGACTGCTGTAACCTTCATGTAGGAGCAGCTGGGGGCACAAAATTTAGGCATGATGGAGAGTACCATTTACTTCAATGGATAACACGTTTTCCTTCATACCCATGTAGGAGTGGAGAGGTGTGGTGCAGCGGCCAGGGCAGCTGACTTCGGAGCACAAGGTTCACGGTTTGATCTCCGGCAGCAGCTCAGCTCAGCACTGTGTGACTCTGGGCAATAGCTCACTTAATTTCCACTACGGCCCCCAGCGCCTTGAGACCCGTAAGGGTGAGTAGCTGCGCTATATAAAAACGGACTTACATTTTTTTTTTATTTTTTTTTTAGGTCTTCATTAATCTGTCACTGCATGAGCACATAAAGGTCAAATCAGGATGTTAACTCCACTGAGATAGTAGAACATGTGATGATATACCCATATCATAACAGACGGAGTTCACTTTGAAATAAATACTTTATAAAATCTAGTTCTCTGATCCAATATAGGTGTGCAGAGTGTCACATTATCAAACAGCACTATTTGCATTTCAAAATTTGCATAATGTCTAGAATGGAGGAAAAACACATTGACAGTCTTTGCAGAGGAATATGTGCCCACAGGTTTAACACAGATACCAGAAATACAAATACGTGATTTTTATTATACCCCCCTAAGCGAAATGAAATCCACCGTAAATCTGTGAAATTTCCATTTCCACCTGCCATAGATGAATAACAAAGGCAGAAGGGAGTGAAGAAGCTGAAAGTGTACAACAACCTGCACACTGCGCAATTCAAGGGCGGTTTGGGCGATTCGTGCACTGCATTCTGCTCACGTGGTTCTTCCCTGCACACTTTTTGCTGTCCAGGCAGAACCTTAGAAAAGAAAACCATGTTTACCTGCTTCACATGTGGTGTTGACTATATCCTAATTCTCGACACGTGGATTGACAAAAAAATGGACGAATTTCTCCCATTTCATATTTCAACAATTTGTTGCCTAAACTACACCCATGAGTGGTCGTCATGTAACATGACAATTTCATTTCAAACTCAAATTTGAGGCAACACTTTCAACATCAACCGGAAACTAATCACAAATAGCAGTAACTCTTTGAATAAACCTTCCCCCAAGTATAGGATGCTTAACAGTAAATCACTTTACAAACAGCGTTAATGCTATCATTATGATATGAACTCAAACATGTACATATCTGTCTGAGTTTAGAAAAACATGAGTATGGTACCTTATAACTACTTCTCTGAGAGGCCAATATCTGAAATATGCTGAAAAGTGGAGGTCTTTTGTGGCAGCAGCAAAGTCATATGGTCTAGTAGTCAGAGTCAAACAGTACTTTATTCCACCATATAATATATATATATATATATATATATTTATATATATATATATATATATATATATATATATATATATATATTACCTACTGGCGGTCGCCAGTAGGTAGTTATAGTTAGGACCACGTTTCCATAGGAAAAGCATTTTTTGATGTGCTTATAACTTTGGCGTCGTTTGATGAATCTTTACGAAATTTTCTAAAAAGTTCCTCTTTTCAGGTCAGCTGCTATCCTAAAAGTTTGTGGGGATTCGTCAAGGTGGGGCTAAGAAAAAGGGGGTCCCAAAACGTGTTTTCTCCATGCAATTTCCATAGGAAACTTTAGACAAGGCTACAGGTCAAACTGCTGAACGGAATTACGCCAAATTTGGCACAGAGAAAGGTCTTGGTCCAGAAAGCATGCTTTTGTTTAAATCGGGTAAATCCGTTCAGTAGTTTTAGAGAAATATCAAATTTTCCAGATATCGATATTTAAGAATTCTGACATCTGATTGGCTGAAGCGTTACGAGCACGAGCTTGCGGCTGATTGGCTGCGAACTGTTGAAACTAGGAAATGTTGGCAGCCATTTTGTGATTCAGTCCGTCAGCTCACAACTCTCACTCTACAAGGCATCAGGTCCGTAGTTCTACCTCTGCGAGGCAACTCTAAAAATATACCGCAGCTCTGTCTGTGCGAGATACCCCTTTCACGGTCCCTCTCCCCACATCACCAGCTCGCGGCTATGCCTTTAGAAGTGAGTCCGTCGGCTCGCAGCTCTGCGACTGCGAGCTGTGAGCCATTTTGTGACTCAGTCCGTCAGCTCGCATCTCTCCCTCTCAAAGGCATTGGATCCGAAATTCTACCTCTGCGAGGCAATACTGAAAATATCCCGCAGGTCTGTCTGTGCGAGATACTCCTTTTACGCTCCCTCTCCCCACATCATCAGCTCGCGGCTATGCCTTTAGAAGCCAGTACGTCGGCTCGCAGCTCTGTGTCTGCGAGCCGTGGGGCCCGCAGCTGTACCTCTGTGAGCCACCTCGTTAGCTCATAGCTGTGTCTGTGCTAGCAGGCCCGTCGGCCCATTACTCTCCCTTTGCGAGTTAGCCCGTCGGTTTGCAGCGCGGAGGGCTCGCAGCTGTATCTCTGCGAGCCAGCCCGTTAACTCATAGCTGTGTGTCTGCTAGCAGGCCAGTTGGCCCGTTGATCTCCCTCTGCGAGTCAGGCCACAGCTCTCCCTCTGCGAGCAGGTACGGTGCTGTACTTTTGCGAGCCAATGGCTCGTAGGTCTCCCTCTGCGAGCTGAGCCCACGGGCCGCAGCTCTTCCTCTGCGAGGCTGCCCGACGGCCCGCAGGTGTTCCTCTGCTAGCCGAATCACAGCTGATACTCTGCGAGTCGAAATTGGGAATATAAGGCGGCTCTAAAAAAAGCCCTTATGTTTATTAGTTGGAGCTACATGTAAGTGTGAATGCACAGCTTCAGGTTAATCAGGAAAATTCGGTTTCCCTCATCTGTGAAGTGTACTCCATCACTTCTGTAGATATCAGCGATATCAAAACGTATGTTGTTGTTGTAAATCGACCCCATTCTATGGTCTCTGAGGTATGCAGACACAGCTTTGTTGACATTCTTCCTAGATTTTTCAATCTTATGACAAAATTGGTTTGACCATTTCCACTTCTGTCTTTGGCATATATTGGAATATACAAAGACAGTTTGAGGCAAAAGTAACATCAATTGTGCAAAGGTGTCCTTCATAAGCATTTCCAAACCTACCCAGTCAATGTGGCTAGGTCGTTACCACCACAGTGCACAATCATGAGATCAGGGTGTTGGAGATGCAAACAGGTTTTAACCAAAGGGAGGAATTGGTGCCACTTCAATCCTCTCTGTGCAAACCATTTAATGTACACATTTTGTAAACCTAGGTCTAAGTCAATACGTCTCTGTTCTGCATACCTCTTGCACCAGAAAACATAGCTATGTCCTACAATTCACACTAGCATTTTGAAGGTATGGCTAGAAGATATGGATAAATGTCTGTAGCTCATGCAGTCCATTCGTAGAATAAGAGATATGTTTAAACATGGGGAACTACTTTTTTTTTTACATACAAAACGTTAACGGATTGGGAGATGAAATGTATTGTGTCCTAAAAAGTAGGGTGTATATTAGTTTTGATGAAAAGCATCTTTGTGATTGGTTAATAAAAAAGCAGTTTATACGTGGAGTACATATTATAGGATGAAATTTGCTCAGCTCAACCACACCTGCTAATTGTATTTGGAAGGTGCAGTTCAAACTTGAAAGAATGGTGAACTTTTGACCTCCACGTGCCGTTAAATATTGGAGAAAATGTTGCAAAAAAAAATATCGGTAGGTTTAAAAAAATGAACTTTTAACCTGCACGTGTCGTAGAATGTTCTAGAAAGTGTTGATACAATAGCTTGAACTTTTCACCTGTATGTGTCCTTAACAAAACAGTTTATATGGAAAGTTCAAAAATAAGCAATAAAGAGAGGTTTTGCAATCTAAAAAAAATAAGGAACTATTCTGATTTGTTCTTAACATGGATTTATGTGTGGAGCAACAGGGAAATTGTGCCATTACTGGTTCCATTCTTGATGAAAGCGGTGCATTACATGTACTATGTGACAAGAAAAGAATTGCATGCATTTGTGACATTTGAAATCTGCATACCAACTAGGAAGGTAAATTAGAAATTAAGAAGGTGTGTTATGTGCGGGGGTGTATCCCTTTGGCAAGCTCCGCCTCTGTGAGCCAGACATTGTTTTTGCATAGGTGCTGGACGACATCTGATGCAGCCCCATCACCTACGCAGTCTGATGTGTCAGGGGAACACAGCCATGCAGCCATCACCCCGCCACACACACCGGACACAGAACCCGTATGAGGGGAGTTTTGTACCACATTGCCTTTATTGCTGATGTTCTGTGATTGATATGTGTGTGGGCTGCATTGTGGGGGAATTGCCTGTGCACGAATGGCGATGCACACACACATGTTGGTATGTGGAGCCAGGTGCCCGTGCGGCCTTGCGCTGCTTGTGCTATCTCACTCTGTCTCTCTCCCTCGCTCTCTCCCGCCCTGTCATAGCAAACTTGTGAAAGCGATGGGTGCGCGGCTCTCAGCGCGGCACTCGAGTACTTCTTAAGTCTTTCAAACACCGAAGGGTATATTCTCAAGGACATATCGCCGAGTTAACGGCACTTTATCGCAACCAAAATAGTGAAAAATGTAACGCACCATTCACAAGCTGGAGCAAACAGCCGATATCACCAGTTTACCAGCGATAGCAGCCTCAAAAAGCATCGTCACGGATGAGTCCGGCAAATATTGCTAATGAGATGTAGAGTAGGCGTTCTTGTGCAAAAAGCAGTGAACACATCACTTCGCAAGTGTCTCAACCACCAGCAAGATCGTCGAAGAGAGTACAAAACAGGCGATAAGGTGCGTTAGTAGCAGAAAGTTTACACCTGCTCTGAACTGGTGTAAAGTCGGACTACAACCTGCAATATGAAAGGGAGCCCACCCAGAGCCATACGTGAATGACAACAGATGCAATGGAGCCAACAATCATGCAGCTCGGACACCCAACACTGCTCCGACACCCCCCGCCACCAGCCCCTTGTCTGCCATCCTCCCCTCACCTCCCCCCACACAAACAAATGTGACAGCAACGTTAGGAAATCTGGAACGTAACAAATTGGCTGATATCGCACAATTATAGTAAAGAAGATGCATGTGAGGTTGGACAAATAAGAATCTCAGTCATCTATGGATTTACATATAAAACATTTTATTTAAACAAAACAACAAAATAAAAGTAGGTACAGGTATGACGTGTCATCCCTCGACAATTTGTGAATCACAGCCTGCAAGACAAAAGGAAAGATAAGATTGTGCGTCATGCATCCATGAAAGGAGAGAGAGAGAGAAAGAGAGAAAGAGTGAGAGAGAGGAAGAGACAGAGAAAGAAAGAGTGGCACAGAGAGGAAGACAGAGAAAGAGAGAAAGAGTGAGAGAGAGAGGAAGAGATAGAGAAAGAGTGAGATACAAGGAAGTGAGAGAGAAAGAGAGAAACAGTGTGAGAGAGAGGTAGAGAGAGAGAGAAAGAGTGAGACAGAGAGGAAGAGAGAGAGAAAGAAAGAATGAGAGAGAGAGGAAGAGACATAGAAAGAGAGAAAGAGTGTGAGAGAGAAAAAGGAAGAGATACAGAGTGAGAGAGAGAGAGAAAGAGTGTGAGTGACAGAAAGGAAGAGATGGAGAGGGAGAGTGAGTGTTGACACTGTGGAGAAAATCCTTACAGCTCACCTTTCTGCCACTGGTGTGTCTCCAACCACGTGCTGGGACATAGTGGAGTCTTGAAGTTTAGTCATCTGAAACATAGTATAGAATCAGTAATGGCAGAGTACATACAACTGCACACGCCTAATTCTCTGTTTCGCCCCTGCGCACCCAGGCTGCTGCACCCCATCGACTCCCGCCACCCAGAGGTGTCTGGCTGCCTCTGCGCACCTAGGCTGCTGTATCCCACCCACTACCACTGCCCAGAGGTGTCTGCCCGCTGCTGTGCACCCAGGCTGGTGCACCCCATCCAGTCCCACTGCCCAGAGGTGACTGCCCATTCCTGCACACCCAGAGTGCTGCATCCCATCCACTCCCACTGCCTAGAGGTGTCTGCCCGCTCCTGTGCACCCAGGCTGCTGCACCCCATCCACTTCCACTGCTCGGAGGTGTCTGCCTGCTCTTGTGCACCCAGGGTGCTGCACACTATCCACTCCCACCGCCCAGAGGTGACTGCTCGCTGCTGCGGAAACAAGGCTCTCTGCTCACCTTCCGCCACCGGCGTGTTTTCGAAGAGGGTCCACCACGTGCTGAAGCAACCTCCTCAGGCGCAAGTTACGTACACGCAGTCAAGCCGAGCTCACAATTCAGAGCGGGTGTTGATTGCAGGATGGCCACGCATCATCGCAGGCTGCACACGCGCTCAGCTCTGGTGGCACTAACTCAGTGGAACTGAAGTCATCGCCTCGTGGCGGGAGGTCCGTGTCGGGGGGGTCGTCAATCTGTGAATCACAGCCTGCTAGACAAAAAGCAAGATAAGATTGTGCGTCATGCGTCCATCAAAGGAGAGAGAGAGAGGAAGAGAGAGAGAAAGAAAGAAAGAGTGAGAGGTAGACAGAGAGAAAGAGAGAAAGAGTGAGAGAGAGAGGAAGAGAGAGAGAAACAGTGAGAGAGAGGGAGAGAGAGAGAAACAGTGTGAGAAAGAGGAAGAGAGAAACAGAGGAAGAGTTAGAGAGAGAGAAAGAGAGAGAGAGGTAGAGAGAGAATGAAAAAACAGTGTGAGAGAGAGGAAGAGATAGAGTGAAAGAGAGAGGAAGGGAGAGAGAAAGAGTGTGAGGGAGAGAAAGGAAGAGATGGAGAGAGACAGTGAGTGCCGACACTGTGGACAAAACCCTCCCAGCTCACCTTTCCGTCACCGGTGTGTCTCCAACCACGTGCCGGGACATAGTGGAGCCCTCAAGCTTAGTCATCTGAAACGTAGTATGGAATCAGTAATGGCAGAGTACATACAACTGCACACGCCTAATTCTCTGTCCCGCCTTTGTGCATCCAGGCTGCTGCACCCCATCCACTTTCACTGCCCAGAAGTGTCTGCTCGCCGCTGCGCACCCAGGCTGCTGCACCCCATCCACTTCTACTGCCCAGAGGTGTCTGCCCGCTGTTGTGCACCCAGGCTGCTGCACCCCATCTACTCCCACTGCCCGGAGGGGACTGTCTGCCGCTGCGAACCCAGGCTGCTGCACCCCATCCACTCCCACTGCCCGGAGGTGACTGCGCCCGCCACTGCACGAACAAGCCTCTCTGCTCACCTTTCCCAACTTGCGTGTAGAAACGAGGGCCTACTTTGTGCCGCTGCAAGCCCCAAGTCCTGGGCCCGCGGACACGCACCCTGCATGTCATGCAGCCCCGCTCCGCAGGCCACCAGGTCTCACATTTGGGGCTGGGTCTTGATTTCACCATGGCAGAGTACATACCAGTGCACCGGGCTTTTCATCGCAGGCTGCACACCCGCTCAGCCCTTGCGGTGCCACTAACTCTGTGACCAGCGAGGCGATGCCACGTGGCGGTAGGCCTGCGCTGTCTGATGGCTCAGGCCTACACTGCGGTCCAGCAGGGCACACAAAACCTGAGCTGTCCAGGCCGCCGGGACGGGCCATCACCGCAGGCTGCACACCCGCTCAGCAGTTACGGTACCCGTACCTCAGTGGACCGAAAGTCACCGTCCCGTGCAGGTGTGCCTGTGCCGGCCGCAGTGTATCCGGTGCGAGCAACTCTGAAATGGCGTCGAGCACGTGCGCCCGGTCTTTTTTATTGGCAGGGTCATGTGTCTTGTGACGCGTGTGCTGGATGGGTGTGGTGTGGGTGTATACTAGCTGTGAGGGAGTGGCTGTGGCGTACTGACAACTAGGGTGTGACCAGCAGATCAGTGTAATGAAAATCTGGGCCATGTGGCGTTGTTGTCCTTCCCTGTAAGCGTAAGCAGAGTGGGCTGGCCTGGCATTTGCCAGTCCTGCGTGAGGCTGTGAAGAATGACTCTGGAGCTATGGGCGTGGCTCCGTCCTGGTCTGTATGAGGAATCAACTGATGGGGGTGTCCCTGTTGTAGTGCTGACGTCACCCGGGTCGCAAGTGCCAATGTGTCACTCTGTGAGCCAAGTCCCACAACATGGCCAACATGGAAGGTACGGGGAATCACTGACCCTACATTCATCCATAGTTCCACACATGAAAGATGGTGGACATGACACATCTGTGTGGATATGAATGTTTATTGCACATTCAGTGGAGTGTTGCAGCTGTAGCAATACAGGGCCATGGAAAGTTTAAGTTTCAGTTTTTGGCACATGGAGGGCAGCCAATTAGAGCCAAGCTTGTGTTCGGGGTTAGTCTGCGCCAACATATGTACATATAGAATTACTCCGCCAATCCCAAATCACATAAATTCACTATACACTCTCCTTGCAGTACTGTAATGATCCAGTCTCTACGTATGTACTTGTACAATGACCGAGAGAAAGTTACATAACCAAAGTTTTCCCCACTGCCAGAGTAACATGGTTGCATACGCTGTCCACAGCACAATGTAATGTGGTAGGGCCCAGGGGCGGCATCTTGCATACATAATGAACACACGGACACAGATAGATAGTGGAACTGGGTACGGGCACATGTGCTCGACTCATTTTTATTACCAGGGTCACATGTCCAGTGACGTCTGTGCTGGATGCGTGTTGGGTGAGTGTAAGCCAGCCCTCCGGGAATGGTTGCTGCTGGCAACAAGTACAACAGTAATCATTGGATCAGACACATAGATTCAATCATAAAGGGTCAATGATTTGTGCTGCACTAAGATAGGGGCAACAGATGTGAAATAATACACAGAAGATTGTATCGTAAAGGGTCCATGACTTGTGGTACACTGAGGTAGGGGCAGCAGATGTGAAATTATACACAAAACATTGTATCATAAAGGGTCCACGAGTTGTGCTGCACTGAGATAGGGGCATGAGAAACATTCAGCGTGTGCGCAGCCAGCGATGATGCGTGGTGCGGGCGAGCTGCACTGGGAGCAATGTCTGTTGCCTACTGGACTGAGTCATCTGCAATCGCGACTCGATGTGAATTGTGAGCCCTGCTATCCGCAGTGTAGATCGAAGGCAGTAGTCAGCACAGACATCGAAGAATGCTTTTAGTCACTTCCTGTTTACAAAATTCGAGGACATAGAGTACAATTCTGTCTGCAATAAATAAATCATGTCTCAATTTAAATTGTGAGCTCTGCTAACCGCAGTGTAGGTGTGTGGAACAAAAGATGAAACATTTATGGAATACACTGTCGAAATATGTAGGTTTCAGGGACGTTATAGTTAGTTGCCTACTGGATTCTGAAATTAATGAATGAAGACTGAATTTGAATTGTGAGCCCTGCTGAGCACAGTGTAGGCCGGAGGCAGCGGTCAGGAAGGGCCTACAGCCACGTGGCGTTGACTTGAGCTGCATACAGTTAGTGGTAGGTGTGGCGCTCAGCGTGTGCGCAGCCAGCGATGATGCAATGTCTCTTGCCTACTGGACTGCGTCATCTGCAATCGCGACTCGATCTGAATTGTGAGCCCTGCTGACCGCAGTGTAGGCCGGAGGCAGTGGTCAGGAAGAGTCCACAGCCATGTGGCGTTCACTTGAGCTGCATAGAGTTAGTGGTAGGTGTGGCACTCAGCATGTGCGCAGCCAGCGATGATGCAATGTGTCTCGCGTACTGGACTGCGTCATCTGCAATCGCGACTCGATCTGAATTGTGAGCCCTGCTGACCGCAGTGTAGATTGAAGGCAGTAGTCAGCACAGACATCAAGGAATGCTTTTTGTCACTTCCTCTTGACAAAATTCGAGGACATAGATTACAATTCTGTCTGCAATTAATAAATCAAGACTGAATTCAAATTGTGAGCTCTGCTGTCCGCAGTGTAGACTGCCATTCAGTGTTCCTTTGGACTTGCAAGATGAAGTTGGTCATTGTACTAAAGCTATAACTGATATAAAACAAGTTCTTGAAGCAAGGATACTAAAAGGATATTATGTAGGTTTTAGGGACGTAATACTTAGTTGCCTACTGGACTCTGCAATTAATGAATCAAGAGTCAATTTTAAATGTGAGCCCTGATGACCGCAGTGTAGGCCGGAGGCAGCGGTCAGCAAGGGCCCACAGCCACGTGGCGTTGAGTTGAGCTGTACAGTTAGTGTCACCTGAAGCAACCAGCGTGTGTGGAGCCTGCGATGATGCGTGGTCCGGGTGGGCCGCACTGGTAGCAATGTCTTTTGCCTAATGAATTCTGTCTTAATAAGTCCACGTGGCGTTGATTTGTGGTGCACTGAGTTAGTGGCACCTGAAGCACTCAGCATGTGCGCAGCCTGCGATGATGCGTGGTCCGGCCGGGCCACACTGGTAGCAATGTCTTTTGTCTAATGAATTCTGCCTTAATAAGGCTACGTGGCAATGACTTGTGGTGCACTGAGTTAGTGGCACCTGAAGCACTCAGCGTGTGCGCAGCCTGCCATGATGCGTGGTCCGGGCGGGCCGCACTGGGAGCAATGTCTCTTGCCTACTGGACTGCGTCATCTGCAATCGGGACTCGATCTGAATTGTGAGCCCTGCTGTCCGCAGTGTAGATCGAAGGCAGTAGTCTGTACAGACATAAGTCTGTGGTGCTCTGCTGCTGGGTTCGCAGGGGGCCTGTGTCGAGGAGGCCGGCGGTCACGGCGGAGGCCTCGTGGCAGGGTGAGGGCTGCCGCCCTGGCAGACGTTTTGGCCTTCCCACAAGTGAGCCACACCCAGAGCCCCAGCCTATTTATTCATACTCCTATGCTGGAGTGGGGTACGTTGGACCAGCCCACTCCGCTTCCGCTTCCAGGGGGGGACAATACAGCTACATGACCGAGATCTTCCCCACTGCCTGAGGTAACATGGTTGCGTCTATTGTCCACAACACTACAAGTACCAGCAGTATATGTCCACATGGAGAGGTTTGTGCTCTGCATAGTGAGGTCTGTCCACCACATCCCCACTACACTTGGTATTGTGTGCATCTTTATTGATGGGTGACTTGCGTACTTCACACATACTTGGTTGCCACATCTCCCAACATTCAGCTATTGTGTGGCTGAGGGACCATGCCGTTTTTGGAGGGTCCGCTGTCCTTTTCTGCGCTGCCTCGGTGGTAGTAGGGAAGGGGGTGGTCCGGGGGGGAGGTCCTGATGGTGATGGCAGTGGGTGTTGTGGCCTTCTTGGGTGTCGGAGCTGCATGGTCAGTAGCTCTATGACATGTGTTGGTCTTTAGATGTGGTTATGGGCTGGGCTCCCTTTCACACTGTAGGTAGTCGTCCTGCTTTACACCAGTAAAAGGCAGATGTTAAATTCTTACTGCTAATGCAGCTTATCGCCTGTTTTGGATCGCACCCCAGATTTGGCTGTTCGTTGAAAATATCGGGAAGTGGTATTTTCATGTTATTTTTGCACGGGAATGCCAACTCTGCATATTATTAGCGTTAGTTGTCGCTCTCATTTGTGGCAAATTTTTTTGCGGAAGCTATTGTTGGAGAACTGGCGATATCGGCTGTTTTCACTAGGTTGAGAATGGAATGATAATTTAAAATCACTGAAAAAACCATAGGTTTAATGAACATTATAATTATAAATTAGCATTTAAAAAACGTTTGACATTCACTGAAAAAACCATAGGTTTCAAGCACGTTATAGTTAGAAATTAGCATTTAAAAAACCTTAGAAATTCACTGAAAAAACCATAGGTTTCAGGGACGTTATAGTTAGAAATTAGCATTTAAAAAACCTTTGAAATTCACTGAAAAAAACATAGGTTTCAGGGATGTTATAGTTAGGCGGACATTTCACTCGTACAAAACCATAGAAATTCCACCGTTATAGTTAGTTCAGTTAACTATAACTCGTGCCCCCGCAATGCACTGCTCATGACGTCACATATTACATCATTCATGGCATGGTCAGTGACATCACTGATGACATCACTGATGACATCTCAAATGACATCACTGATGACATCACTGATGACATCATCCACGTGATAATCTGATGCACCTCATCACACCCTAATATAACCTTTAATACACCCACTGTAAAATACACACTACCATTTTCAAAACCATCCACACACCAATACCAGTTACTACATACTCACTCACTGATTCCTAGGTCTGCACACACATCCACTCATTCACGTATACAATCACTTATATATGCAGTCACTTATCAATGCAACACTATCATATGCACTCATACACCTATTCAGACACTCACACACCGCCACTCATCCATGGAGTTACTCACACACCTAGTCAGTCATGCAAAGAATCAATCACACTCCCATTTGCTCACCTAAACAGTTATACACACACCACCTCACTAATTCATACAGACAGTAACGCATAGTTACTCTCTTATGTAATCACTGAAACAAGTACAGACTCATCCATACATGCCACTCTCACAATCACTCAGTCTCACATATAGTTATTTATATACACAATCACTCACATATACTTCCTTTTACATATGTAGTTACTCACATATGTACCACTGAGACATCCATTCACTCACCAACACACCCATACACACACTTAGCCACCTATACAGCCCTTCACAGATGCACTCTTGAACCCATGCACCCAGTGAATCACCTACTCACACATCTATGCACAGAGTCACATACCTCCAACCCACCCACACACACACTCAGTCCCCCATACAAATACTCAAGCAAACAATCAATAACCCATATAGACACTAATGTAGCTACTGACCAACCCATGTAGCAGCTTACACAACAACAGACAGACTGATACAGAAATTCACACAGTTTAGTCACTAACCCATGCATTCAGTAAGACACGTTTAATCAGTCACTTATACAATCAGTTACATACCTCCTAAATCCTCCATCCAGACACTTATACACCCACTCATTCTTCAATACACCTTGCCATATATATAAAACATATTTAAACTTTACAGAAACACACAGTCACTGGATGATGTCATCAGTGATGTCATTTGAGATGTCATCAGTGATGTCATCAGTGATGTCACTGACCATGCCATGAATGATGTAATATGTGACGTCATGAGCAGTGCATTGCGGGGGCGCGAGTTATAGTTAACTGAACTAACTATAACGGTGGAATTTCTATGGTTTTGTACGAGTGAAATGTCGACCTAACTATAACGTCCCTGAAACCTATGGTTTTTTCAGTGAATATATATATATATTCACTGAAAAAACCATAGGTTTCAGGGACGTTATAGTTAGAAATTAGCATTTAAAAAACCTTAGAAATTCACTGAAAAAACCATAGGTTTCAGGGACGTTATAGTTAGTTGGACATTTCACTCGTAAAAATCTGAGAAATTCGGCCGATATAGTTAGTTCAGCTAACTATAACTCGCGCCCCCGCAATGCACTGCTGATGACGTCACATATTACATCATTCATGACTTAGGGGCCGATTCCGATTCGTGTCGGTAATTTCTCCGACCGAGCCGTCCTCGGAGAGATTTCCGACCGAATCGGACCCGTGCAGTCCAACCGAACGAGTCCGATGCATTCGTATGCCACCGGACACGAGTCGGTCGGACTCCCATTGTACTCAATGGGAGCCGGTCGTACAACGCGTACGCGGGCTCCCATTGCCTCAATGGGTGCGAGGCGGACAAGGGCGCCCCCTACAGCGAGTACGCCGCGAGCGCTTCGCGGCATACACGCACAGGTAGGGGGGACCCTTGGGTCCCCCTGTGTGCGCCTCGCACGGGTACGCGTACAGGGGGTCCGACACGGGCCCCCAAAGTACGGCTCCGACAGCGAGTTCGAGTCGGACGGCGCGAGTCGGTCGGAGCGGTCGAGGTGCGCATCGTACTTACCCGGCCGGAAAACGTCTCCATTGCGCGGTGCGAACCGGGTCCGAGCGAGTCGGTCGGAGCGGTACGATCCGGGTACGAGTCGGTCGGAGCGGTCGGGTCGCCCGGACGAGTCGGTCGGCGAATACGCATCGTACTCGCTCGCCCGGACGCGCGTACGACTCGGTCGGAAAATAGGGCTCCGGATCGGATCCGGTAAAACCGAATCCGATTCGGAGCACTACCGGCCGAGATCGGAATCGGCCCCTTAGTCAGTGACATCACTGATGACATCACTGATGACATCTCAAATGACATCACTGATGACATCACTGATGACATCATCCAGTGACTATGTGTTTCTCTAAAGTTTTAATATGTTTTATATATATGCCAAGGTGTATTGAAGAATGAGTGGGTGTATAAGTGTCTGGATGGAGGATTTAGTAGGTACGTGACTGTATAAGTGAGTGATTAAATGTGTCTTACTGAATGCATGGGCTAGTGACTAAACTGTGTGAATGTCTGTAACAGCGTGTCTGTTGTTGTGTAAGCTGCTGCATGGGTTGGTGAGTAGCTACATGAGTATCTATATAGGTTATTGTTTGGTTGCCTGAGTATCTGTATGGGTGCCTGAGTGTTTGTGTGGTTGGGTGGGAGGTGTGTGACTTTGTGCATAGATGTGTGAGTGGGTGATTCACTGGGTGTATGGGTTCAAGAGTGTGTCTGTGAAGGGCTGTATCGGTGAGTGAGTGTGCGTACGGCTGTGTTGGTGAGTGAATGGATGTCTCAGTGGTATATGTGTGAGTAACTACATATTTGAAAGGCAGTATATGTGAGTGTTGGAGTATATAAATGACTATATGTGAGAGTGAGTGATAGTGAGAGTAGCTGTATGGATGAGTGTGTGCTTGTGTCAGTGATTGTATAAGAGAGTAAGTATGTGTTAGTATCTGTATGAATAGGTGAGGTGGTGTGGGTATTACTGTATAGGTGAGTAAATGGGAGTGTGATTGATTCTTTACATGACTGACTAGGTGTGTAAGTAACTGTATGGGTGAGTGGCGGTGTGTGAGTGTCTGTATAGGTGTATGAGTGCATATGATAATGCTGTATTGATGAGTGACTGCATGTATGAGTGACTGTATGGGTGAATGAGAGGATGTGTGTGTAGACCTAGGAATCAGTGAGTGAGTATGTAGTAACTGGTGTTGGTGGGTCTATGGTTTCGAAAATGGTACTCTGTATTTTAGAGTGGGTGTATCAAAGGTTATATTCGGGTGTGAGGAGGTGCATCAGATTATAACGTGGATGATGTCATCAGTGATTTCATCAGTGATGTCATTTGAGATGTCATCAGTGATGTCACTGACCATGTCATGAATGATGTAATATGTGACGTGCATTGCGGGGGCACGAGTTATAGTTAGCTGAACTAACTATAACGGCCAAATTTCTCAGGGTTTGTATGAGTGAAATGTCCAACTAACTATAACGTCCCTGAAACCTCTGTTTTTTTCAGTGAATTTCTAAGGTTTTTTAAACGCTAATTTCTAACTATAATGTGCCTGAAACCTATGTTTTTTTCAGTGAATTTCAAAGGTTTTTTAAATGCTAATTTCTAACTATAACGTCCCTGAAACCTATGGTTTTTTTCAGTGAATTTCAAAGGTTTTTTAAATGCTAATTTCTAACTATGCCTACAGAGGTAGGACATGTGAAGAAAGAGGAACAAAGGCACAGAAAGAAGCAAGACAAATGCAGAAAGAGGCAACAGAAGTCCAGAAAGACGAAGAAAAGTGCAGGAAGAAGCAAGAGATGTGCATAAAGAACCAACAGAGGAACAGAATGTCCTCCTGTGCACCCAACTTTTTGCTGACGGGTACTGGTGGTAACTGACTCTGACTAACCAGGCCTAGAGCCAGTGCTATGCTAAAAGACACTTAGAATACAGTGAAAACACCTACATACACTAGGGAACACTATGCGTTGGGGTACCCCTGTGATTAGCATGACCTCCTCTGTAAGGCCCTAGTACATAATAGGGCAGGGGGATTAAAACTACCTCTAAGTCAGAGGTACAGAAAGATGCTTCTTTAAGTAGTAGTCACGTTTGCAGAGTGGTGGAGAAAGGGTGCTGGTCCTCTGACCAGCGTTCAGGAATTCCGCTGTGTAGGACTTACAGGAGGTACCAGGAGAGCTTCTTGGCCCCCAAACTCCCTCAGGAGTAAATTGGACTTCATCCCCCATCCCGTAGTCTGCCAGGAAGCGCGTTTGCAGAGTGGTGGAGAAAGGGGGGCATGGCCTCCGAAGACGTCTTAGCAATCCCACTGTGTGGGACTTAATGGAGGTAACAAGAGGGGTAGTTGGCCCCAAGGACATCCTTGGGGGCCAACTTCCCCTCCTATTACCTCCAGTAAGTCCCACACAGCAGCATTGGTAAGTACTTGTACCAGGACACGCCCCTTTTGCCCACTACTCTACAAACGCGCTCCCTGGCACGCTCTTGGATGGGGATTGAAGCCCCCTTCGCTGCTGGGGGTCCTTTAGGGGCAAACTAGCCTACCTCTTACCTCCAGTAAGCCCCATGCAGTGGGATTGCTGAGAGGTAGACAAAGGCCACGCCCCCTTTCTCCACCACTCTGCAAACGCGCCCCCTGGCGCGTTGTTATTTGGGGAATTAATTCCCTTTGAATACTGAGGGTCCCTGGGGGCCAACTAGCCCACCAGTTACCTCCAATATGCGCCACAGAGGTGGTCCAAGGCCACACCCCCTTTTTACACCACTCTGCAAACGCACCTCTTGGCGCACTACTGCTTGGGGATGAAGTCCACTTGTGTCCTGAGGTCCTCAGGACCCAAGAGGACCTCATCCCACCACCAACAGTGGGCCAAGAAGTGTGTTTGCAGAGTGGTGTAAAAAGGAGCATGGCCTCGGACCACCTCTCTGCAATCCAGCTCTGTGGCGCATATTGGAGGTACCTGGTGGGCTAGTTGGCCCCTAGGGACCCTCAGTATTCAAGGGGAATTAGTTCCCCATCTAACAACGCACCAGGGGGCGCGTTTGCAGAGTGTTGGAGAAAGGGGGCATGGCCTCCGGCGAGATGCCAGCTTTTTTTTCTTTTTTTTCTAACAAGGGGGGCTGTGTGGCCCCCCTTTTTTTTACTTTTTGGGGGCCCTGGGTACCCCATCCTCCAGCACCTTACCCCTATTTTCAATGTTTTTTTTTTAATTGGGAAGGGGCTGCGTGGCCCCCCTCCCGAGGCCAATTTCGGCCCCGGGGACCCCATCCCCCAGGGCATGGCCAGACTTTTGTTTTTTTATTTTATATTTATTTATATGAAGGGGGGCCACGTAGCCCCCCTCCTCAGGCCAATTATGGCCCCGGGGACCCCATCCCCCGGGGCCGGCCTTTTTGTTTTTATTTTATTTTTATGTTTTATTAGAGGGGAGGGGGCCGGGTGGCCCCCCTCCCAGGCCCCTATTGGCTGCTGACATGCAGCTCCCCTTGCTCAAAAGCAATTCTGCTTTGCTTCATTGAAGCGAGAGCAGGTTTCCCTGCTCTCACTTCAATGAAGCAAAGCAAAGTTTGCTATGGCAGGGCGGGAGCCGCACGGCTCCCGCCCTGCCATAGCAAACAGCAATGTCTCGGGGGTGAGCATCCCGGAACATTGCATGAGCCGGCCCTGGGGGGTGGCGGTCCCCAGGGCCATCAAGGGCTCCAGGAGGGGGGCTGCGCAACCCCCCTCCCCATGTTTGCAAAGCCCCAGGGAGGTGGTGGTCCCCGGGGCCGGGGGTCCAATGGACCCCCAAATTTGAATATTTGGTGCCCATGGGAGGTGGTGGTCCCCGGGGCTTAGGGGGGCCCGCGAGGCCCACCCACCCTAATTATTAAAAAAGCCCCTGGGAGGTGGCAGTCCCCAGCACTTGGGGGGGCCGCAAGGCCCCCCTACTTTTTGCACAATGCCCCTGGGAGGTGGCGGTCCCCAGGGCTGCGGGGGGCCGCGTGCCCCCTGCACATCATAAATAAAGTCCCGGGGAGGTGGCAGTCCCCGGAGCTGCGGGGGCCCCCGCGGGCCCCCGCCACATAATTAGGCATGCCCCCGGGACCTGGCCCACCCGGGGGCTTAAATACAACAAAGCGCGGGAGCCCGCTGAAGTAGGATGCCTTGAACAAAGAAGTAGAAGGAGCCGCTTATTGAAGAGAAGTTGAGTTTATTCAAGTAGGTACAGATGTAGACCCCATCCAGCAGCCAGCTAGGAGCAACTGCTGACCACACATTCAAGCGGCGCTTAGCAACCTTTGCCACGTTCCAGGTTCTGGAACCTGTGGCTTACAAAGAAGGCAGAGACACAGGTTGAGAACACAACATCACCTCCCCCTTCATAAAGAAACCTGAACATCATAAATCAAAGAGACAAACATTTTAAACTTAAACAGAACCTACATAACAACATAGGAGAAGACCCCTAAGCCATAAAAAAAAAACATAAAAACATTCAGTGAAAACAAACATTCAGTGAAAACTTACGAGTCTCAATCTTGGAGACGAAGAGGGACCCGTTTCAACCGTATGGGTCCCGAACTACACTCAGGTATTTGAACATTACTTTCTAAGGGTCTCGAACTACACTCAGGTATTTGAACATTACTTCCTCCTGAACATGAAGGGAAGCCATAAAAGGAAGTTGTCCCACATTTAACAACCCTTTCCAAATTCCAAATTTTGTGATCATTCATTCTTACTGCATTTCTAAACACCTTGACGACCTGAAATGGTCGACTGTATTTAGATACGCCAGAAGTTTTCTTTTGTAACCTGATCTTGACCCAGTCACTAACAGCAACCATGGTACATTTTACAGCTTTTCTTAGATCATAGCTAATTTTCCTTTTCATCATACCAGTACGTTCCTTGTCCTTCCATCCATCCACACAATCATAATTCTCATCAACCAAGGCTCTTTTGTCAGAAATCCAAGACGGAGCCACCTCCACATTAGCTATCCTCCCTTTAAAAAGGCGAAAAGGGGCTACCCCAGTAGAAGAGTGTGGAGTGAAACGATACTCTCTCACCTTTTTCTTCACTGCAACCTCCCAGCACACGCCACACAACCTTGCTTGCTGTATAGCTTCTTTGAGGACACGGTTAAACCTCTCAACCACGCCATTACTTTGTGGATGATAAAGAGAGGTTGTCTTGTGCTTAATACCTCTTGCAGACAAAAATTCCTCCACCGCACAAGAGGTGAACTGAACACCATTGTCAGAAAGCACAGTCCGAGGAAACCCTTCACGCTCAAACAGCTCATCTAGGAATTTGATAACAACATCAGATTCAACCGAATTAACAATCATTATCTCTGGCCACCGTGAAAACATATCAATACACACTATGACATAACGAACCTGTGACCTCAAATTAATAGGGCCTAAAATGTCCAAGGAGATATCAGACCACGGGGCATCAGCTAGTTCTCTCACCAACATGGGTTGAGTTCTGCACTTGTAAGACTTATCACAATTGGCACACTCAGTACACTCACGCACCAGTCTCTCAATTAAAACATCCATGGCGGGCCACCAAAACACTTCTCTGATTCTTTCCTTGGTCTTGGCTATTCCCATGTGTGAGGCATGGGCACTCCCCACCAACTTTTCTCTCAGGACCAGTGGGGGAATGAGCTTGCTGCCACGCATAAGCACCCCATCTACAACAGCCAAATCTTCCTTGACATGCCAAAAACCTCCCAAATCATCCTCGCAGTCTTTCTTTTTGCACCACCCGTCCTTCACCATGACAATTACCTTTTGCAAGATCACATCATTCAAAAGATGTTCCTTCCATACAGACTCTGAAACAACACCTTCACTAATGGCACATACATTGACGTCTTCTTCCAAATCTTCTCCACCAAAATCGTTAAACTCTTCAACAGAGTCAACATCATTTCCACCCAGTCTTGATAAGCAATCAGCAAGAACATTGCTGGATCCGGGTAGATATAAAAGATCAAATTCAAATTCTTGCAGAGCTACTACCCACTTACGAATTCTGTGTGACACAAAATCTATTCCTTTCTTTGTGAAAACTTCTTTAAGTGGTTTATGATCAGAGAAAACAGTGAACTTCTTTCCCCACAAAAATTTACGTAACTTGCGTACTGCCCAAAACACACCCAACGCCTCCTTCTCAATTACAGAGTAGCTACACTCTGCACCCCTTAAGGGTCTGCTGACGAACAGAATTGTCCTTTCCACACCATCTGTTTTCTGTAAGAGTACCGCCCCTAAACCAGTGGCACTTGCGTCCGTCATAAGAAAAGAAGGTTTAGATGGGTCAAAACTACTGAGGGAGGTGGTATGATTGAGTTCATCCTTTATACCAATGAACTCCTTCTCACAGTCTTCCGACCATAAAAATTCTGACCCTTTCTTCAATAAAAGTCTCAGGAACGAAGTCTTTCCTGCAAAATCTGGAATGAATTTATGGTAAAACTCCGCCATACCTAAAAATTTAATGAGCTCATCTTTACAGGAAGGTGAACGCAGATTGAGAATACAATTGACAAGAGACTCCTTAGGCCTAATTCCTTCACCTGACACAGTATGCCCAAGATATTCAATTTCTTGCACGTTAAACTTACATTTATCGGCCCGTAAAGTCAGACCTGCATCCTCTAGCTTACTCAAGACCGCTCTCAATCTCAGATTATGTTCGCCCTCATCACCTCCGAAAACAAGCACATCGTCTTGGTAGACCTTAACACCACCTAAGTCTCTGAGAATGCCTTCCATCACCCTCTGGAAAATGGACGCAGCAGAGATGAGGCCAAAAGGCATCCTCAGAAATCTAAAGGTGCCGAAAGGTGTGGCAAACGTTGTGTAATCTTGGGAAGAATAATGTAGCTTCACCTGGTGGTATGCGGAGCTCAGATCCAACGAAGAAAAGTGTCTGGCACCTTCCAGAGAGCACAACATCTCAGCAATGTTAGGTAGAGGGAAATGATCCACAATTACAGATTTGTTGAGCTCTCTCAAGTCCACGCAGAGACGAGCCTCTCCGTTGGCCTTCCGTGCCATGACAACCGGAGAAACCCACTCTGTCGCTTCCACCTCTTGGATCACACCTTTAGCAAGAAGTTTTCATTTTTCATACTATCTCTCACTAAGAGAGGAACGGATCTAACTTTGGCAACTTTGGGAATGACATTCTCTTTCAGCCTTATCTTGTGTACATAATTCTTACAACATCCCAACTCATTAGCAAACACCGCAGGAAATTCTTTAACCAAATCATTCACAAAGCTCTTGACTATGCTTACTGAGGGTGTCTCTTTTAGACGGACTTGAGGAACTTCGTTGGATCTAGAAAAACGTTAAGGTCCCTTTGATGAAGCCAACTAATGAGAGAGTCACCTTTCATAGACATGTAAATCTTTCCAGAAATCACTCTCCCTTTGCAATTTACCACACCCCAAAAGTACCCAAGTAGGTCTATCGGCACCCCTCCATAACCTTTGGGTCTAATATCGGGTTCCTTGAGAACAACCTTATCATGTAAGTGCTCATCATAGAATACCTTTGGAACAAGTGTAATTTTAGCCCCTGAGTCAAACAGCATATTGACGGCAGCATCGTTGATCAAAACATCCTCATATGGACCATCAGGTTCCTTACCTTTGACCTGACTAATAATAATTTCATCAGTGACATAAATATCATAGTCAACCTCTTTCACAGACTTGTCGACATTAAGGTTACTTGAGTTGCAACATTTCGAAACATGACCCTTTTTCCCACAGAGTTTGCAAATTGCTCTCCAACCCGGGCAATTTTTGTAATCAGCCATGTGACCTGAGTCTCCACACCTATAGCATTTGCCATGAAATTGTTTCCTAGCCCATGGCTTTTGGTTGGCTTTACGACCATCATAAGAGAACCTCTGAGGTTGGATATATTGTCTTTGATCAACGGGACTCTTAGGCTTGACTGACTTGTCCACCACAACTTTAACATCACATTGATCACTTTTCACAAGACTCGACTCTTTCTTTATAGTGTCAATACACGCTTTTGAGTGTTCATGGCTCTTAGCTATAGTGATGACTTCATGCAGAGACAGATTATCTTTCTGCCAAAGAGAATCCCTAGTCTTATCCTGCACACACCCCAACATGAACTGATCCCTGAGACGTTCCTCCAGGGTTGCACCAAAGTTGCAAGTTGACGCTAACTTCCGTAAAGTTGAAATGTATTGTTCAACGGATTCATCTTCCCTTTGCATCCTTCTACCAAAGTTCCATCGCTCTAGCACAGTGCTAACTTTGGGTAGATAGTGAAGGTCAAGTTTTTTTAAACAAATTTCGTACTCATTGAGGGATGCCGCTTCATTATCAGCGAGGTCTGGAAGGTGTTCAAAGACTTCCTGTCCCTCAGACCCTAAACAATGCATCAGAAGAGAAGATTTCCTCTCAGCACTGAGAGAGGTGCCGCAGACTCGTGCATAGTGATTGAAGACCTTTTTCCATTTCTGCCACAAGATGGGAGGAACACCAGGAGAAGAAAAGGAAAAACGGGGGTGCCGGTACATTTTGCATTGTAAGAAGCTTCAATTACTCTTCCAAACGTATTATGCTTGGACACTGTTATCAAATACCAGCTGAGTGCATCAGTGAACAGAAGAATAGAAATACGCTTCACAACATTGCAACAAGGGGTTGCTAACAATAACAAATTGGTGGAGAGCCCAAGGAGCAGCAAGTAGAAATGCAATATAGTATGCAAAATACGTGTTAACAAACGACCACCAACTAGTCCAGTTGCAGTGTGAGGATAATGAAGAAGGAATACAAGCTGTGTGCATCAGCGTACGTATGAAAAGCTGTGCACCATTCTCACCTAAAAGTGGGAATAGATACAAGTTAAATTGAAGATAACATAACGAAGCTGTGCGCATCAGCGTATGACAATCAGCTGTGCACATCAATCAGTGGAATAAGCTCGCGCAAACCAGAGAAGAATTGTAAAATTCTGTTGAAAATGATTTAAATTCACAGAAGGAAGCTGTGCGCATCAGCGTATCACAAACAGCTGTGCGCTTTAGTAAGGTGAAACAAGGCCGTGCGCACCGGCGTTCAATAGTCAAGCTTTGGTTGCTGGGTTACGAGAACACAATAAGGAAACGCGGCCACTCGTGCACTGAGTTTCAACAAAGCGACACTTGAATTCAAAATGGCCACATGAACGCTGCGTATCACGTCGCGTAGCCTCGTCGAGGGTCAGGCAGGACAGGCAGGAGACGCACGCGCCTGCACGCGATTAACAGCAAATGCGGCACGAGAGAACTCGCTCGCGAAGCTGAAAAGTCTGCCACAACAGGCCCCGATTTCGCAAATCACGGGAGGAAGAGGCTGAAAAGTCTGCTGGGGTTGCAAAGGTGACGGTATGAAACTTCCTTCCCCCCTTTCCTCCTTACTTGTGACAAAGAGGCGAGGCCGGTGATCATCAATTAGTTGGAGTTGCGCTTTCTTTGTACTTTCACGATGTTGGTGTCCGGGTGGGTTGTATGTCCGGCTTGGTTATAGGTCGCTTTTAGTTGATGGAAGAAAGGGTGAAGGTATGGATATGCTGTTGGGGTCTATTCTTCTCGATTTTCAATCTTTTAAATATCCCTGGTTGAGGCAGCGTGGGTTACCGATCGTCGCCAAAATGAAGTAGGATGCCTTGAACAAAGAAGTAGAAGGAGCCGCTTATTGAAGAGAAGTTGAGTTTATTCAAGTAGGTACAGATGTAGACCCCATCCAGCAGCCAGCTAGGAGCAACTGCTGACCACACATTCAAGCGGCGCTTAGCAACCTTTGCCACGTTCCAGGTCCTGGAACCTGTGGCTTACATAGAAGGCAGAGACACAGGTTGAGAACACCACACCCGCGCTTCATTTTTATTTTATTTTCTCAGCCGGATTCGCGACCCCAGCACGAATTCGACCGATTTAAAAAAAAAAATGCTTTTTTTTGGCCCTGGGGGTCCTTGTGGGACCACCTGAGCAGGCTTAGGGGTCAGGGTGTTTGTACCCTGCCCCCTTTTCATGTTTTTCATCTTTGTTTCACCCTTTTTCTTGTGACTCGGTTACCGAGTCACCAGATGGCTGCCAACACTTCCTGGTTTGGAGTGTTGGCAGCCAATCAGAGTGAAGCTCGTGCCCGGGAGGGTTCGCGAACCCTCCTCGGTGCTCAGATATCGATATTTTTATTTAAAAAATTTCTCAGGAACTACTGAACGGATTTACACCATTTCAGAAAAAGGGCGCAGTCTAAACCAAGACCTACCTTTTTGCCAAATTTGGTGTAATTCTGTTCAGCAGGTCGGGCTGTAGCCTGTAATAAAGTTCCCATGGAAATTAACATGGGAAAAACGTGTTTTGGGATCCCCCTTTTTTCTCGGCCCCCGCTTGACAAATCACCCCGAAACTTTCAACACACAAACTGAGCGGTCCGGCCCTGTTTTTTGGAAAATTTCACGAAGATTCGTCAAACGGCGCCAAAGATATTGGCAAATCAAAAACGCTTTTCCTTTGGAAAATAGGTCCTAACTATAACTACCTACTGGCAACCGCCAGTAGGTAATATATATATATATATATATATATATATATATATATATATATATATATATATATATATATATATATATATTCACTGAAAAAACCATAGGTTTTAGGGACAGTTATAGTTAGTTGGACATTGCACTCGTACAAAACCCGTGAAATTCCCCCGTTATAGTTAGTTCAGCTAACTATAACTCGCGCCCCGCAATGCACTGCTGATGACGTCACATATTACATCACTCATGACATGGTCAGTGACATCACTGATGACATCACTGATGACATCTCAAATGACATCACTGATGACATCATGCAGTGACTGTGTGTTTCTGTAAAGTTTAAATATTTTTAATATATATAGGGAAAGGCGTATTGAAGAATGAGTGGGTGTATAAGTGTCTGTATGGATGATTTAGTAGGTGCGTGACTGACTCTATAAGTGAGTGATTTAACGTATCTTACTGAATGCATGGGTTAGTGACTAAACTGGGTAAATGTCTGTATCCGTCTGTCTGTTTCTGTGTAAGTGACTGCATGTGTTTGTGAATAGCTACATGAGTGTCTATATGAGTTATTGAATGGTTGTCTGAGTATCTGTATGGGTGCCTGAGTGTTTGTGTGGGTGGGGTGTGTGCGACTCTGTGCATAGATGTGTGAGTGGGTGATTCACTGGGTGGATGGTTTCAAGAGTGCATCTGTGATAGACTGTATGGGTGGGTAAGTGTGTGTAAGAGTGTGTTAGTGAGTGAATGTATGTCCCAGTGGTACATGTGTGAGTAACTACATATGTGAAAGGCAGTATATATGTGTGTTGGAGAATATATAAATAGCTATAAGCGAGAGTGAGTGATTGTGATAGTGGCTGTATGGATGAGTGTGTGCTTGTATCAGTGATTGTATAAGAGCTTAACAATGTGCTAGTATTTGTATGATTAAGTAAGCTGGTGTGTGTATAAGTGTATAGGTGAGTAAATGGCAGTGTGTTTAATTATTTGCATGACTGACTAGGTGTGTGAGTACCTCTATGGATGAGTGGCGGTGTTTGAGTGTTTATATAGGAGTAAGAGTGCATATGATAGTCCTGTACTGAGTGACCATAAGTATGAGTGACTGTACGGGTAAGTGAGTGGATGTGTGTGTGTAGACCTAAGAATCAGTGAGTGGGTATGTAGTTATTGGTGTTGGAGTGTCTATGGTTTTGCGAATGGCAGTCTGTAATTTAGAGTGGGTGTATCAAAGGTTATATTAGGGTGTGAGGAGGTGCATCAGATTATCACGTGGATGATGTCATCAGTGATGTCATCAGTGATGTCATTTGAGATGTCATCAGTGATGTCATCAGTGATGTCACTGACCATGTCATGAGTGATGTAATATGTGACGTCATCAGCAGTGCATTGCGGGGACGCGAGTTATAGTTAGCTGAACTAACTATAACGGGGAATTTCACGGGTTTTGTACGAGTGCAATGTCCAACTAACTATAACTGTCCCTAAAACCTATGGTTTTTTCAGTGAATTTCAAAGGTTTTTTAAATGTTAATTTCTAACTATAACGTGTCTGAAACCTATGGTTTTTTCTGTGAATTTCAAAGGTTTTTTAAATGCTAATTTCTAACTATAACGTGCCTGAAACCTATGGTTTTTTCAGTGAATTTCAAAGGTTTTTTAAATGCTAATTTCTAACTATAACGCCCCTAAAACCTATGGTTTTTTCAGTGAATTTCAAAGGTTTTGTAAATGACAATTTTTAAATGTATTAATTGTTATATTTATTTTTTTGATACTGATTTACTACATTTTTTAAAACTATTTATTTTTAGATATTTTATTTATTAAATTACATTGTAATTACATTATACATTACATTACAAAATATACTTTCGCAGAATGAATTACTTTAGTTTAAATAGTTTGCAAATAGGCAATAGACTTTTAAGTACAGTAGTTACAGTTGTTGCAATGGGCAACACAATTTCAAACACAATGCAACATTGAGCTCAATGTGAATTTCTAGCTAAATGCAATTAGTTACTTTATGGATTACTTTTCTAACCACAGGACTGGATCCTAGATTCAGTCCTGGGACATCTCCTGTAAACAGTTGAGTAAAAGCGTTTTGGTTACAGTAGTGATTTTTAAGGAATATTATTGTATTTTAAAAGTTGACACTTAGAAACTTTTTCACATAGAATCACCAATGTTATCCTACAGGAGGAAATTCACTTAGCAGGTAAGTAGTGTTATCGTTACTTTTTCATACTCAGTGTTGGATCCTGGATCCAGCACTGGTGCATCTCCTGTAAACAGTTGAAAGAATGCGTTTAAGTCATACATGCGATTTTTAAGGAATATTTGTAGTTTGTGAAAATCGACACTTTGAAACTTTTCTGCTGAATACCAGACAATGGATTCCTATGGAAGGAAATATAAGTTACTGGTAAGTACGGTTAGAATTACTTTTCAGGGTCAGTGCTGGGCTAAAAGATGCAGCACTGGGTTCTCTCCTGATAACAGGTGAGTAAATCGGAATTCGTAGTTCGGTTGATTTTAGAGGAATATTATAAAGTTCCAAAACTCCACACTTAGAAGAATTTCCAAGTGAAACCAGTCAATGTTAGCCTATGGAAGGAAATTCAAGTTGCTGGTAAGTACGGTTAAAATTACTTTTCAGGATCAGTACTGGGCTGAAAGATGCAGCACTGAGGTCTCTCCTGATAACAGGTGAGTAAATCGGAATTCGTATTTCGGCTGATTTTAGAGGAATATTATAAAGTTCCAAAACTGCACACTTAGAAGAATTTCCAAGTGAAACCAGTCAATGTTAGCCTATGGAAGGAAATTCAAGTTACTGGTAAGTACGGTTAGAATTACTTTTCAGGATCAGTACTGGGCTGAAAGATGCAGCACTGAGGTCTCTCCTGATAACAGGTGAGTAAATCGGAATTCGTATTTCGGCTGATTTTAGAGGAATTTTATAAAGTTCCAAAACTGCACACTTAGAAGAATTTCCAAGTGAAACCAGTCAATGTTAGCCTATGGAAGGAAATTCAAGTTACTGGTAAGTACGGTTAGAATTACTTTTCAGGATCAGTACTGGGCTGAAAGATGCAGCACTGAGGTCTCTCCTGATAACAGGTGAGTAAATTGTAATTCGTAGTTCGGCTGATTTTAGAGGAATATTATAAAGTTTCAAAAATCGACACTTAGAAGAATTTCCAAGTGAAACCAGTCAATGATATCCTATGGAAGGAAATTCAAGTTACTGGTAAGTACGGTTAAAATTACTTTTCAGGATCAGTACTGGGCTGAAAGATGCAGCACTGAGGTCTCTCCTGATAACAGGTGAGTAAATCGGAATTCGTAGTTCGGCTGATTTTAGAGGAATATTTGTATGTTTCAAAAATCGACACTTAGAAACTTTTTCAGCAAAAAGCAGACAATGATATCCTATGGAAGGAAATTCAAGTTACTGGTAAGTACGGTTAAAATTACTTTACAGGATCAGTACTGGGCTGAAAGATGCAGCACTGAGGTCTCTCCTGATAACAGGTGAGTAAATCGGAATTCGTAGTTCGGCTGATTTTAGAGGAATATTATAAAGTTTCAAAAATCGACACTTAGAAGAATTTCCAAGTGAAACCAGTCAATGATATCCTATGGAAGGAAATTCAAGTTACTGGTAAGTACGGTTAAAATTACTTTTCAGGATCAGTACTGGGCTGAAAGATGCAGCACTGAGGTCTCTCCTGATAACAGGTGAGTAAATCGGAATTCGTAGTTCGGCTGATTTTAGAGGAATATTTGTATGTTTCAAAAATCGACACAGAAACTTTTTCAGCAAAAAGCAGACAATGATATCATATGGAAGGAAATTCAAGTTACTGGTAAGTACGGTTAAAATTACTTTACAGGATCAGTACTGGGCTGAAAGATGCAGCACTGAGGTCTCTCCTGATAACAGGTGAGTAAATCGGAATTCGTATTTCGGCTGATTTTAGAGGAATATTATAAAGTTCCAAAACTCCACACTTAGAAGAATTTCCAAGTGAATCCAGTCAATGATATCCTATGGAAGGAAATTCAAGTTACTGGTAAGTACGGTTAAAATTACTTTTCAGGATCAGTACTGGGCTGAAAGATGCAGCACTGAGGTCTCTCCTGATAACAGGTGAGTAAATAGGAATTCGTAGTTCGGCTGATTTTAGAGGAATATTTGCACAATGGTGAAGGGAGGGGCGGGGCCTGAGGTGACATCTGTGCAAACGCGCCCCGTGGCGCGTTTTAACTTGGGGGATTAAGGCCCCTTGAATCATGAGGGTCCCTGGGGTCCAACTAGCCCACCCTGTACGTCCAATAAGCGCCAGGGAGCTGCGTTGCAGAGAGGTGTTCAGAGGCCACACCCTTTTACACCTCTCTGCAACGCAGCTCTGTGGCGCTTTTAGAAGTACATGGTGGGCTAGTTGGCCCCCAGGGACCCTCAGGATTGAAGGGGATTTAATTCCCCATCTTAAAACGCGCCACGGGGCCTGTTTGCACACATGTCACCTGAAGCCCCACCCCTCCCTTCACCACTGTGCAAACGCGCCCCGTGGCGCGTTTTAAGTTGGGGGATTAAGTCCCCTTCAATTCTGAGGGTCCCTGGAGTCCAACTAGCCCACCATGTACTTCTAAAAAGCGCCACAGAGCTGCGTTGCAGAGAGGTGTAAAAAGGGGCGTGGCCTCTGTACACCTCTCTGCAACGCAGCCCCCTGGCGCATACTGGAGGTTCCTGGTGGGCTAGTTGGCCCCCAGGGACCTCCAGTATTCAAGGGGAATTACTTCCCCTTCTTAAAACGCACCAGGGGGCACCAGGGGGCGCGTTTGCAGAGTACCTTCCCTTGGCCACTTTTGGCCCCGGGGACCCCATCCCCCGGGGCCTGAGCATTTTTTTTTTTTTTTTAAATGAAAAAAAAAAAACGGGAAGGGGGCCGCGTGGCCCCCCTTCCCTGGGCCTGTATTGGCCCCGGGGACCCCATCCCCCGGGGCATGCCCTCGATTTATTTATTTTTAATTTGGAGGGGGGCTGTGTGGCCCCCCTCCTCAGGCCATTTAAGGCCCCGGGGACCCCATCCCCCGGGGCCGGCCTTTCCTTTTTTTTAAATTTTGCTTTTGTTTTTGGGGAGGGGGGCTGCGTGGCCCCCCTCCCGGGCCACTACTTGCCCCGGGGACCCCATCCCCCGGGGCTGGCCCTCTCCGTTGGGGACTGTGGGGGTCCCCAATCCCCCACAGTCCCGCGGCTCCCCGCGTCCCTTGGGAGCCGGCATTGCTTTCCACATGGGGAGCTGCTAAGATGCAGCTCCCCATGTGGAAAGCAATGTGCTTGGATATTGGAAGAGAGAGCAGGTTTCCCTGCTCTCTCTTCCAATATCCAAGCAGTTTGCAATGACAGGACGGGAGCCGCGAGGCTCCGTCCTGTCATTGCAAACTACAGTGTCCCGGGGGTAGGCACCCCGGGACACTGCAGGAGCCGGCCCTGGGGGTGGCGGTCCCCAGGGCCATCAGGGCTCCAGGAGGGGGTCCGCGTGGCCCCCTCCCTTGAATTGCACAGCCCCGGGGAGGTGGTGGTCCCCGGGGCTCTGGGGTCCGTAACGGACCCCCACATTTATTTTCTATGTGCCCCAGGGAGGTGGTGGTCCCCGGGCGTGTGGGGGCTGGAGCCCCCACACGTTATTTTGAATTTAAAAAGAAGCCCCGGGGGTGGCGGTCCCCGGGGCTGCGGGAGGGCAGGAGAGCCCTCCCGCACCATTTTTTTTATTAAGCCCCGGGGGGTGGCGGTCCCCGGGGCTTGGGGGGCCTTAGAGGCCCCCCATATAAACAATATACCCCCCCCGCATGCCCCCGGGACTTGGGCCACCCGGGGGAAAATTTGCATCGAAGCGCGGAGACCGCGCTTCGATTTTCTCGGCAGGATCCGCGCACCCTGAGCGCATCCTGCCGATTTAAAAAAAAAATGCTTTTCTGCCCAGGGGTCCTTGTGGGACCCCTGAGCAGACCTAGGGGGTCAGGGTGTTTCTACCCTGCCCCCTTTGTGCGTTTTACGCACTTGTTTCTGTCCCTCGGTTCTACCGAGGGACAAAATGGCTGCCAACACTTCCTGATTTGGAGTGTTGACAGCCAATTAGCATGCAGCTCGTGATCGGGAGGGTGCGCGAATCCGACGCGGCCATAGATATATATGTGATTTTCATTTTGATTTTCTCAGGAACTACTGAACGGATTTACACCATTTAACAAAAAGGGTTCTTTCTGAACCAAGAACTACCTCTTTGCCAAATTTGGTGTAATTCCGTTCAGCAGTTCGGGCTGTAGCCGTGTCTAAAGTTTCCTATGGGAAAATGAATGGGGAAAACACGTTTTGGGACCCCCTTTTTCTCGGCCCCCGCTTGACGAATCACCCCGAGACTTTCAGGGTAGGAGCGGACCGGAGCGGGCCATAAAGTTTGAAAATTTCGCGAAGATTCGTCAACTGGCAAGAGAGTTATTTCAAATAGAATGTCGCAGATTTCCTATGGAAAATAGGTCCTAACTATAACTATCTACTGGCGGCAACCGCCAGTAGATAATATATATATATATATATATATATACAAATGCTTAAATATAAACATTAATATAGACATTTTAAATCATTTACAATTAGCTGAAAGCAAATTAGATCTCATATTCCACCAGATAAGACATGTTCTAAAATTATTTGGCCCACGATCATGTAAAACATAAAAGGATAAGTCAGCAGAGATACTCTAGCTACAAAGAGATCCTTGAATGCAGTATTATCATAATGCAAACATTTAATGTCTTTTCCTTAATTCAATAGCCTTCCTAATAGAATTTAGTACAGCATAGCATATCTCTCGAGTGTGTAGTTTCTGTAAGAGGTTCAAGCCTTTTTTATATGTTCTCAATTTTAAATTCTTTAAAACAGGTTTTAAATAATTTCGCCTAAAATAAATTTACAAGGGACAGAACAATATAAGGTGACTTGTGCTTTGTGTGGAAACTTGATTGCAATTACAAGGGGGTAAAACATGCATCCAAACACTTGTTTGAGGGAATGCTACCTTATAATGTATCAAGCACAGCCTGAAAAGGGTAAGAGAACTTTGAAGAATGGAATTCATGACAAGAATATATGGCTCTGTATGATCTGTGATCGAGATCTTCACATATCTTTTCAGGAAGACCATAGTCTGTGCTTTCCTTAATCTTGTATCTGAGCAATATGTAAGAAAACATATTTTAACTATCTCCTCAGTTTTGTTTGAAATTTGAGAAGAGTTTTCCAACAATTCTTTTAACCCCTTCGCTGCTAGGCCTTTTCCCCCCCTGTGCTAAGCCTTTTTTTGGCTATTTGGGGTAGTTCGCACTTAGACCCCTGTAACTTTTTGACCACATAAGGTATCCACGCCAAATTTGCGACCTTTTCTTCCAACATCATGGGGATTCTAAAGGTAACCAGGGTTTGTGGATTCCCCTGGAGGTGACCCAGAAAGTAGCCAAAATATAGCTCCTTTTTTTTTGGGGGGGGGGAAAATGGGAAAAAGGGCTACAGATGAAAGCGTCTGGTTTTTTCCCTGCAAATGGTATCAACAAAGGGGCTGTGGGGCTGAAATCACTATTTTCCCAGCTTTCAGGGACAAGCAGACTTTTGTCAGAAAACCAAAACAAATTTACACAGTTTTGGCATTTTTCTGGGACATAGCCTATTTTTGCTATTTTTTGTGCTTTCAAACTCCTTCCAGTTAATGGTACAAATGGATATGAAAGAAATAATGGATCCTGGAAAGCAATACATTTTAGAAAAGTAGACAACATTTTAAATTCAGCAAGGGGTCATTTGTGTAGATCCTTCAAGGTTTCTTTATAGAAACTAACAGTTGAATATAGGAAAAATTGAAAATTAGTTGAAAAAAAACAGCCATTTGTGTCAACGTTTTCACATTTGACTTCTTCTAAATATGACAGCTGTTTGAAAGCAACATACCGTTACATCCGCTGGAACTATCTGGTTGTGGGGATATATAGAACTTGTAGGTTCACAAAGAACCCGACGAACCCAGAGCCAATAACTGAGCAGTGTCTTGCAATGGTTTTTTATTATGTACCAGGTATATAGCAATTAATTTGGGAAAATATATACATGGAAAAATCGGTATGAAAGACACCTATGTATTTCTGAAATTGGAACAGTTTAGAAACAGTAGATATTTGCACATTTCCGAAATTGTGAGTACCTATACTAGCATGAGAATTATAGGTCATTTTTCAAAATGACTTATTTTTTACACATTGTCTTTCATTTGGAAGGCAGAAATGCATCGAAAGTCAATAGGTAATAACAGTTGCTCTACAATTCTGTGTTACGCTAAGTCTCCCGTTAAAAATGGTACCTCACTTGTGTGGGTAGGCCTCGTGCCCGCGACAGGAAACGGCTCAAAACGCAGCATGGACACACTTTATTTTTACAGTGAAAACTGACCCTTTTTTTGCAAAGTGACTATCTGTAGATTTTGAACCCTAGCTCTGCCGGCACCTAGGGAAACCTAGCAAACCTATACATTTTTGAAAACTAGATACCCAGGGGAATCCAGTATGGGGTGACTTGACTGGCTCTCACCAGGTTCTATTACCCAGAATCCCTTGCAAACTTAAAAATTTGTAAAAAAAACACATTTTCCTCACATTTCTGTGGTGGAAAGTTTTGGAATCTGCGTGGATCCACAAAATTCCACCCACGCCGTGTTTCCCAAAGTCTTCCGAGAAAAATAGTACCTCACTTGTGTGGGTAGGCCTAGTGCCCGCGACAGAAAACGGCCCAAAACGCAACGTGGACACACCACATTTTCACGGTGAAAACGGACCCTTTTTTTGCAAAGTGTCTAGCTGTAGATTTTGAACCCTAACTCTGCCAGCACCTTGGGTAACCTAGTAAACCTATACATTTTTGAACACTAGACACCCATGGGAATCCAGGATGGGGTGACTTGACTGGATCTCACCAGGTTCTGTTACTCAGAATCCCTTGAAAACCTCAAAATTTGTAAAACAAAAAACACATTTTCCTCATATTTCTGTGGTGGAAAGTTCTGGAATCTGTGTGGTTCCACAAAATTTCACCCACCCCACATTCCCCAAAGCCTTCCGAGAAACATTGTACCTCACTTGTGTGGGTGGGTCAAGTACCCGCGACAGGCAAGGGCCCAAAACCAATTGAGGCGACATCAAAATTACCTATCACAAAACAACCTGGTTTTGCATGGGGGGTCCCATGAGTTTTTGGCCCCGGGGTCAGCGGCCATCTAGGGAAACCTACCAAACCCACACATTTCTGAAAACTAGACACCTGGGGGAGTTCAGCAAGGTATCGCTTGCGTGGGTCCCCCAACATTTCCCTACCCAGAATCCCCTGCAAACCTCAAATTTAGCTGAAAAAATCACTTTTTTCTCAAATTTCTGTGTGGGAATGTTCTGGAATCTGCGTGGATCCACAAATTTCCTACCACCCAGCGTTCCCCCAAGTCTCCCGATAAAAATAGTACCTCACTCGCGTGGGTGTGTCAAGTACCCATGACAGGCAAGGGCCCAAAACCAATTGAGGCGACATCAAAATTACCTATCACAAAACAACCTGGTTTTGCATGGGGGGTCCCATGAGTTTTTGGCCCCGGGGTAAGCGGCCATCTAGGGAAACCAACCAAACCCACACATTTCTGAAAACTAGACACCTGGGGGAGTTCAGCAAGGTATCGCTTGCGTGGGTCCCCCAACATTTCCCTACCCAGAATCCCCTGCAAACCTCAAATTTAGCTGAAAAAATCACTTTTTTCTCAAATTTCTGTGTGGGAAAGTTGTAGGATCACCGGGCTGACACAAATTTCCTACTACCCAGTGTTCCTCTAGGTCCCCCGATAAAAATGGTGCCTCACATGTGTGGGTAGGCATAGTGGCTGCAACAGGAAATGGCCCAAATCGTACTGTGGAGACTTCAAAATTACCTATAACAAAACTACCTGGTTTTGGGGGGGGCACCTATTGTTTTGGCCCTGGGCTTGCCGCCATCTAGGGAAACCTACCAAACCCACACATTTCTGAAAACTAGACACCTGGGGGAGTCCAACGAGGTATGGCTTGTGTGGATCCCCCAACGTTTCCCTACCCAGAATCCCCTGCAAACCTCAAATTTAGCTGAAAAAAACAAATTTTCTACATATTTTTGTGTGGAATCACCGTGACGGCACAAATGTCCTACTCCACAGCATTCTCCTTAGTGTCCCGAGTAAAATGATACCTCACTTGTGTGGGTGTCCAATGCAGAATTGGCTAAAAATGCATTTTTAAAAAAATATAGAGCTTAGAATTGTCAGTGCCATACCCTAAATCCCTATGTTTTGGGCTCTTCCCAGTCACAGGCCCTTGCCCTACCCACACAAGTGAGGTATCATTTTACTTGGGAGACTGAGAGGAACGCTGTGGGGTAGGATATTTGTGCCGGCACGGTGATGCCACCCAAAAATATGTGGAAAATGTGTTTTTTCCAGCTAAATTTGAGGTTTGCAGGGCATTCTGGGAAGGGAAACATTGGGGGATCCACACAAGCCATACCTCGCTGGACACCCCCGGGTATCTAGTTTTCAGAAATGTGTGGGTGTTAGATTTGGGGGTCTCTAGTTGGCAGAGGTAGGTACCTTTGTCCAAATAGGGACACTTGAGTCTAGTCAGGGAAAGTAGGTACACTCCTGAAATAACCCCTGCTCACCCTCTTGGTAGCTTGGCACGAGCAGACAGGCTTAGTTCAGAGGCAGTGTGTAAAGCATTTGTGAACACATACAGTAATCATGTGACAACACTACAAATGGACACCACACAGGTTGTATATTTATAAAAATAGGTATACTTTATATAGATTTATCACAAGACCATAAACGACAAAAATAATCCACAATACTGTCAAGAATGCTTAGTTCTGATCAAAAAGGCTTAATTCAAGGTTCTGTGCGAGTCGGTAGCCTCCTCCGGCTACGGCGATGTCAAGAACAAACAGAGTCTAACAAATCCAGCTGACCGCGTCGAGACGGGCCAACACAGCGTAGACAGACTCGGTCACAGTACCTTTTACTTGAAGCGGCAGGCACGGGCGTGCGAGCCGGATGGCTGTATGTCGCGGTCGCGATGCAAAATGGAAGCGTTGCAGGACTCGTCCCTTGATGCGGTGCAGGCAGCGGCTCGTTGACGTCGTCGAGACGGAGTCAGTGAGACCAGGGCCGTGCGTTGCAGGGCGAGACGGTGCTTCGATGCGGTGCTGGCAGGTTGAGGTGCGGCGACGGAGCCGGATTCGGGAGCTGGAGTCGATCAGTCCGGACAGCTGTGCGAGTCGGGCGGTGCGTCGCGAAGCGTGCGAGCGGTGCCCAACTCCGGTGCGGTCACAGGACTCGAACTCAGCAGCAGTGACCGTGTCGGTCGGACCAGTTCGATTCGGTGTAGCGAGGAGTTGCGAGGTGCGGTGCTCACAGGTTACGGTGCAGGCAACGGCTCAGTGACGGCTCGGTGACGGCTCGGTGACGGCGTCGAGACGGAGTCGGTGAGACCAAGGCTGTGCGTAGCAAGATGCAAGCGGTGCTCGATGCGGTGCCAACAGGACACCAAGCCGGTCATTAGAGTCGGTCACAGCTCCTTACCTCTGTAGCCACTGAAACAGAGTTTCCAGCAGCAATTCACAAAGGCTGGTAAAGTCCACTGGTCCTGGGACTTTGTTACAGGGGGAAAGCTCTCTTCCAAGCCCTTGGAGATCCTTCACAAGTTGATGAAAGTAACAGCAAAGAAAAAGTTCCTTTCTCCTTTCTTTGGCAGTCAGGCAAACCACTGCAGGCCAATCCCCCAAGCAGCACTTCAGGCTTAGGGATAGTCTCTGCTCAGTTTCTTCTTGGTTCCGCTCCTCAGCAAAGGTTTTTTCTTGTTCCCAAAAGTGATCTAAAGTTTCTGGGTTTGGGCCCCAGTACTTATACTCCTTTTCTCTTTGTTCTCTGAAGGCAGAGAGGCCTTTGCCTAGCTTAAACCAGTTCTGTGCAGCTTTGGAGCACTTTGTGTACATGACTCCTTCTTTCCTTTCAGAATGTGGGGCAGGGTACTCCGACGCCCGGCAGTGGGTGGAGCCAGCATTGTGGCAGGCAGGCACAGCCCTATTCAGACCCAGATGCAACTCCTCCCTCCACTCTGGATGCAGATCTCTCTATTCAGCCCTCGGCTGCCTCACCCCTGTCTCCTGTGGCCACCCCCAGCCCCTGTCACGCACAAACCAGACACACAATACACAAGCTGGCAGAGGCAGGCTGGATAGTTAGGCAAGAAAATACCCACTTTCTAAAAGTGGTATTTTCAAACACAGAATGTTAAAACCAACTTCACTAAAAGATGCATTTTATCATTCTGAGTTCAGGCATACTAAACTCGAATTTCTACCTAGTTCCCTGAGTCAGTTTAGGATTATAAGATGTTATAATCAAACTGCCCATTCTGGCCTATGGGGAACAGGTAACCTTGCAATAGTGAAAAACGAAAATGGCTGTAATTCACTATTAGGACATGCCACACACACCAGGCATGTCCCACCTTATCCTTACAATGCACCCTGCCCGTAGGCCTACCATAGGGGTGTCTGATATGAAGAAAAGGGAAGGTTTGGGGACTGGTAGGTGGGTGCACTTACCAAGTCGACATGGCAGTCACAGACTGCACACAGGCTCTGCAATGGCAGGCCTGAGACACACTTTACAAGCTACTTCTGTGGGTGGCACAACCAGTGCTGCAAGCCCACCAGCAGCATTTGATTTACAAGCCCTGGGCACACTCAGTGCACTGTACTAGGGTCTGACAGTAATTCAAATAAGCCAAACATGGAGTCACTAATTCACATCACAATTTACAATAGGGAGCACTTGCACTTTGGCACTGATTAGCAGTGGCAAAGTGCCCATGAGCATCTAGTCCAGCAAAAACATATCGACAACAGTGGAGGCATTATGAAAAAAATGGAAGGGGGACCCATGCCAAGGATGCCAGGTCTAACACGTGTCCCCTTCAGCTGAAATGTGGGGAGAACTATCCTACCCCTAGGGAGTTCTCATCACTAAGGCGGAAAAATCTGGACAGACCATCAGCATTGGCGTGTTCTGTACCAGGGCGGTGTTCCACCATAAAGTCCATCCCCTGTAGGGAAATGGACCACCTCAACAGCTTTGGATTCTCACTCCTCATCTGCATCAACCATCTGAGGGGCCTGTGGTCTGTCTGAACCCGGAAGTGAGTCCCAAACAGGTATGGTCTCAGCTTCTTCAGTGCCCAGACCACAGCAAATGCCTCACGCTCAATAGCACTCCATCTCTGTTCCCGGGGAAGTAACCTCCTACTGATGAAGTCTAGAGGATGGTCGAGGCCCTCCTCATTGATCTGTGATAGAACAGCCCCTACACCATGCTCTGAAGCGTCCATCTGAACAATGAACTCATTGGAGAAGTTGGGTGCCTGGAGCACAGGCGCCGTGCACATGGCAGTCTTCAAGGTGTCAAAAGCTTTTTGACAGGCGTCAGTCCAAATCACTTTCCTGGGCTGCTTCTTGGAAGTCAGCTCTGTCAAGGGGGCAACAATGCTGCCAAACCCCTTGACGAATCTCCTGTAATACCCGGTGAGTCCTAGGAAGGCTCTCACCTCTGTCTGGGTCTCGGGGGGCTCCCAAGCCAGAATGGTATCAATTTTCGGTTGGAGGGGTGCCACCTGGCCGCTCCCAACCTGGTGTCCCAAGTACACCAGAGAACCCTGCCCAATCTGGCACTTACTTGCCTTGATTGTGAGGCCTGCCCTCCGCAGCGCCATCAACACTTCCCAGAGGTGGCACAGATGTTCTTCCCAACTGGCACTGAACACTGCAATGTCATCCAGGTAGGCGGCACTGAAATCCTCCAGTCCAACCACCACCTGGTTGACCAACCTCTGAAAGGTGGCAGGAGCATTCTTCATCCCAAAGGGCATCACCCGGAACTGGTAGTGCCCATCTGGTGTGGAGAATGCTGACCTCTCTTTTGCCCCATCAGTCAAGGCGATCTGCCAGTACCCAGACGTTAAGTCAAACGTGCTGAGGTACCGCACAGCCCCTAACCGATCTATGAGCTCATCAGCTCTGGGGATGGGGTGGGCGTCAGTCCTGGTGACGGAATTGAGTCCCCTGTAGTCCACACAGAACCGGAGTTCTGGTGTGGCACCAGGTGCGGCAGCCTTTGGAACCAAGATCACTGGGCTGGCCCAAGGGCTGTTAGACGACTCAATCACCCCTAGCGGAAACATCTTGGAGACCTCCTCCTTGATGCAGGCTCTGACCCTGTCAGTCACCCTGTAAGCCTTGTGCTTAACAGGAAGACTGTCCCCAGTGTCCACATCATGGACGCACCAATGAGTGACACTGGGAACCAGGGAGAACAGGTCAGGGAACTGTCCCAACAGCTGGCGACAGTCACCCTGCTGCTCAGGTGTGAGAGAGGTAGAGAGGTTTACTCCCTCCACTGATCCATCTTGCTCTCGGGCTGACAGGAGGTCAGGAAGAGGCTCGGTCTCCTCCTCCATCCCATCATCTGTAGCTAAGAGCATGCCCACTTGGGACCTCTCCAAGTGGGGCTTTAGGCTGTTCACATGCAGGACCCGCAAGGGGTTCCTGGGAGACTGCAAGTCCACCAAGTAGGTAACTGGACTCTTGCGCTCCACCACCATGAAAGGGCCGGTCCACCTGTCCTGGAGCACACAAGGCTCCACAGGGGCCATGACCCACACTTTCTGACCAGGCTGAAGCTCGACCAGAGTGGCATTCTGGTCGTACCACCGCTTCATCTCCTCCTGGCTGGCTTCCAGATTTGCCTCAGCAAGTTCTCTGAAACGCCTAGTCTGGTTCCTGAAGGCCAGCATGTAACTGTATACATCCTGGGGAGGTTTCCTGGGAGATTGCTCCCAGCCTTCCTTGACCAGACTTAGAGGTCCTCGCACCGGGTGTCCATAGAGGAGCTCAAAGGGACTGAACCCTAGAGACTTCTGTAGCACCTCCCGGTATGCAAACAACAGGCATGGTAAGAGGACGTCCCATTTATGCCTCATGGGTTCTTCCAGACCCATAATCATGCCTTTGAGGGTCCGGTTGAATCTCTCAACCAGCCCATTTCCTTGAGGGTGGTAAGGAGTCGTGAACTTGTAAGTTACACCGCACTCCTGCCACAGGGACTTCATGTACTTGGACACGAAGTTGGTACCTCTGTCAGACACCACCTCTTGAGGGAATCCCACACGTGAGAAAATTCCCATCAGTGCCCGTCCCACCACGGGGGCCGTCACTGTCCTCAGAGGGATGGCTTCAGGGTACCGGGTGGCATGGTCCACCAAGACCAGGATAAACCTGTTGCCCATGGCTGTCTTGGGGTCCAGTGGCCCCACAATGTCAATACCCACCGGTTCAAAGGGGGTGCTGACCACAGGGAATGGCTGGAGAGGAGCCTTCTGCTTCCTCCCACTCTTTCCACTTGCCTGGCAAGTCTGGCATGTCCTGCAGTGAGTGGCGGCACTCCTGCGCATCTGGGGCCAATAGAAATGGGTGACAAGCCTTTCAAAGGTCTTGTCCTGCCCCAGATGTCCTGCTAACGGTACATCATGAGCCAACCTCAGTAGGAAGGCTCTGAAGCGCTGGGGTACCACCAGCACACGGGCTGACCCAGGCTCAGCAACCTTAGGCTCTGAATACAGGAGACCATTCTCCCAGTAAATCCAATGTGATCCAGACTGATCACCTGCTGCCTGGTCTGTGGCCTGTTGCCTCAGACCCACGAAAGAAGGGCATGTGTTCTGCTCCTCGCAGAACTCTTCCCTGGAGGGTCCTCCTTCTTGCTGCCAATGGGTCAGCTCAAGTAGGTCCCCCAGTTCAGCTACCTGTTCCCCTGTAGGCTCCAGGGCATCCCCCTCAGGGTCTGCCTCCTCCTGGACCGTGGGAACTTCAGGGGCCGGTTTCCGTGCCCCCTGCCTCCTCTCTCTCAGGCAGGCACCTGGGCCTCCCTCTCAGGCTCCAGGTCCTCTTGAACACCTTTAGCTGCCATTGACTGGGTGGTCACACATGCCCAATCAGGCAAGCCCAACATTTCTAAATGCGCACTCCGCTCCACCTTAGCCCAAGGTGAGCTCTCCAAATCGGTCCCTAACAAACAGTCAACAGGCATGGCTGGCCTCACAGCTACTTGAAGAGTACCCGAGACCCCCCACTCAAAGGGAACCTGAGCCACCTTGCAGTGACTCTCTGTGTTGTCAGCGGCAACAACCGGATAGAATGCATCAGGGACAACCTGTTCTTTAGACACCAGGTGACACTTGACAGCTGTCACACTGGCTCCCGTGTCTCTCAGAGCCTCCACCCTATGGCCATTGATGGTCACCCACTGCCTGTATTTTTTAGTGTTATCAGGGAGCTGGGTCCTAGGGACCATCTCAGAGTCTCCTAATGAGACAAGGGAAAACACTGTGGGATCCCCCACCTTGGGCACCCCACTCCTCCCCCAGGGCTACACTAGCCAACTGCCGGGGGACTGCACCAGTGGGTGCTGGTTTTCCATGCAAAGGGCAACGAGGATCGTTTGCCTTGTGGCCAGGGGCGCCACACTTGTAACACACCAGTGGTCCCTGGTGAACAGGGGGCCTGTCAGGGCCACTGGCTTCTTCTCAGGGGAGGCTGGGAACCTTTCCCTTGGTTCCCTTGGGGTCTACTTTGGGGCCCTTTATGGAACTCCCTCTGTTTACCCTTGTCCCCCCACTCTTCTGCTGGGGACCCTGCCCACCCTTGGCGGAGTCTCCCACGTGACCCTTGTGGACCCGGGTACTCACCCAGCGGTCCGCCTCCTCAGCAAGCAGCCTAGGGTTAGTCAGCTTACTATCAATCAGGTGCTGGCGTAGCTCAGGAAAACAATTACTGGACAAGTGCTCCCATGCAATCAAATCAAAGAGTGCCTGAAAATCAGTCGCTTTGCTACCCTTTACCCAACCATCCAAGGCTCTGCAAAAAAAGGTCACATATTCAACCCAGGTACTGCCTTCAATCTTCTTACAGTTCCTGAACCTCTGCCTATAAAGCTCAGGGGTCAAACCATACCTAGTCATTAAAGCATCCTTCATGTGGCTGTCTGAATTATAGACTTCAGAGGGCAAATCCAACAAGGTATCCCGCCCTTCACTCAGGAACCGCCCCCACAACCCCGCTACCCAATCCTTCTCAGGGACCCGGTGGGAAGACATGGCTACCTCATAGGCTTTGAACCACTGCCCAATGTCATCATTTTTTTAAAACTCCTTCACCACATCTTTGGGAATATACACCCTAGCTTCAACAGGCACAGGCGGTACACTGCCACCAGAGGGAGTAATCTCTAAGCTTTTGGCCTTCAATTCCAACTCCCTCAAAACCTTCTCATGTTCAAACTGCATTTTCTTTTCTTCTAGGGCTAATTTCCTAGTTTGCATTTCAAATTCTAACTGCCCATTCAGCTTGAGCTTGGTCAGCTCCATTTCGTGCATCCTACTCTCTTTCCTGTCCTCCAACTCTTCTGGAGACAGACCTCTGGCAGAAACACTGCTACCTACTGGGGAAGGTGGTCTTCCAGCCCCTTGACCCAATAGCCCCTCCAGCTGCCCTTCTGCATTCTCTGCCCCCTCCACAGGGGCACTCCTTGATTCGACCCAGGCCCTCAGCGCCTTTTGGAGGTCCTCCTTCCTGGAGAGCCCGGTCATGGACACTTTAAACTTTTTGCAGAAATGCTTGAGCTGCTTGAGGGTGTAGCATTCTAGCCTCTCCTCTTCCCAATCACACTCAACAGAGGCTACTGATGCTGGTTTCTCCATGGTGATTAAACTTGGCAGTTGCAAAAATAGAAAATCCCAGAATAAATGCTATCAAAGAGTATGCGGTTGCGTTTTGGTCTGCACTCACTAGGTAGTGTTCACCAATTACTGTACATGAGTCACAAATGCAAGTCCAAAATCCTCACCGCTGACCACCAATGTTAGATTTGGGGGTCTCTAGTTGGCAGAGGTAGGTACCTTTGTCCAAATAGGGACCCTTGAGTCTAGTCAGGGAAAGTAGGTACACTCCTGAAATAACCCCTGCTCACCCTCTTGGTAGCTTGGCACGAGCAGACAGGCTTAGTTCAGAGGCAGTGTGTAAAGCATTTGTGAACACATACAGTAATCAAGTGACAACACTACAAATGGACACCACACAGGTTGTATATTTATAAAAATAGATATACTTTATATAGATTTATCACAAGACCATAAACGACTAAAATAATCCACAATACTGTCAAGAATGCTTAGTTCTGTTCAAAAAGGCTTAATTCAAGGTTATGTGCGAGTCGGTAGCCTCCTCCGGTTACGGCGATGTCAAGAACAAACAGAGTCTAACAAATCCATCTGACTGCGTCGAGACGGGCCAACACAGCGTAGACAGACTCGGTCACAGTACCTTTTACTTGAAGCGGCAGGCACGGGCGTGCGAGCCGGATGGCTGTATGTCGCGGTCGCGATGCAAAATGGAAGTGTTGCAGGATGCGTTGTCCCTTGATGCGGTGCAGGCAGCGGCTCGTTGACGTCGTCGAGACGGAGTCGGTGAGACCAGGGCCATGCGTTGCAGGGCGAGACGGTGCTTCGATGCGGTGCTGGCAGGTTGCGGTGCGGCGACGGAGCCGGATTCGGGAGCTGGTGTCGATCAGTCCGGACAGCGGTGCGAGTCGGGCGCTGCGACACGAAGCGTGCGAGCGGTGCCCAACTCTGGTGCGGTCACAGGACTCGAACTCAGCAGCAGTGACCGTGTCGGTCGGACCAGTTGGATTCGGTGTAGCGAGGCGTTGCGAGGTGCGGTGCTCACAGGTTACGGTGCAGGCAACGGCTCGGTGACGGCTCGGTGTCGGCGTCGAGATGGAGTCGGTGAGACCAAGGCCGTGCGTTGCAAGATGCGAGCGGTAAATGATGCGGTGCCAACAGGACACCAAGCCGGTCATTAGAGTCGGTCACAGCTCCCTACCTCTGTAGCCACTGAAACAGAGTTTCCAGCAGCAATTCACAAAGGCTGGTAAAGTCCACTGGTCCTGGGACTTCGTTACAGGGGGCAAGATCTCTTCCAAGCCCTTGGAGATCCTTCACAAGTTGATGAAAGTAACAGCAAAGCAAAAGTTCCTTTCTCCTTTCTTTGGCAGTCAGGCAAACCACTGCAGGCCAATCCCCCAAGCAGCACTTCAGGCTTAGGGATAGTCTCTCCTCAGTTTCTTCTTGGTTCCGCTCCTCAGCAAAGGTTTCTTCTTGTTCCCAAAAGTGATCTAAAGTTTCTGGGTTTGGGCCCCAGTACTTATACTCCTTTTCTCTTTGTTCTCTGAAGGCAGAGAGGCCTTTGCCTAGCTTAAACCAGTTCTGTGCAGTTTTGGAGCACTCTGTGTACATGACTCCTTCTTTCCTTTCAGAATGTGGGGCAGGGTACTCAGACGCCCGGCAGGGGGTGGAGCCAGCATTGTGGCAGGCAGGCACAGCCCTATTCAGACCCAGATGCAACTCCTCCCTCCACTCCGGATGCAGATCTCTCTATTCAGCCCTGGGCTGCCTCACCCTGTCTCCTGTGGCCACCCCCAGCCCCTGTCACGCACAAACCAGACACACAATACACAAGCTGGCAGAGGCAGGCTGGATAGTTAGGCAAGAAAATACCCACTTTCTAAAAGTGGTATTTTCAAACAAAGAATGTTAAAACCAACTTCACTAAAAGATGTATTTTATCATTCTGAGTTCAGGCATACTAAACTCGAATTTCTACCTAGTTCCCTGAGTCAGTTTAGGATTATAAGATGTTATAATCAAACTGCCCATTCTGGCCTATGGGGAACAGGTAACCTTGCAATAGTGAAAAACGAAAATGGCTGTAATTCACTATTAGGACATGCCACACACACCAGGCATGTCCCACCTTATCCTTACAATGAACCCTGCCCGTAGGCCTACCATAGGGGTGTCTGATATGAGAAAAGGGAAGGTTTGGGGACTGGTAGGTGGGTGCACTTACCAAGTCGACATGGCAGTCACAGACTGCACACAGGCTCTGCAATGGCAGGCCTGAGACACACTTTACAAGCTACTTCTGTGGGTGGCACAACCAGTGCTGCAAGCCCACCAGCAGCATTTGATTTACAATCCCTGGGCACACTCAGTGCACTGTACTAGGGTCTGACAGTAATTCAAATAAGCCAAACATGGAGTCACTAATTCACATCACAATTTACAATAGGGAGCACTTGCACTTTGGCACTGATTAGCAGTGGCAAAGTGCCCATGAGCATCTAGTCCAGCAACAACATATCGACAACAGTGGAGGCATTATGAAAAAAATGGAAGGGAGACCCATGCCAAGGATGCCAGGTCTAACAGTGGGTTTGGTAGTTTCCCAAGATGGCCGCCGAGCCCGGGGCCAAAAACCCAAGTGACCTCCCTTGCAAAACCAGGTTGTTTTGTGATAGGTCATTTTGATGTCTCCTCAATACGTTTTGGGCCCTTGCCTGTTGCGGGTACTTGACCCACCCACGCGAGTGAGGTTTCATTTTTATCGGGAGACCTGGGGGAACGCTGGGTGGTAGGAAATGTGTGGATCCACGTAGATTCCAGAACTTTCCCAGACAGAAATTTGAGAAAAAAGTGATTTTTTTTCAGCTAAATTTGAGGTTTGCAGGGGATTCTAGGTAGGAAAACGTTCGGGGACCCACGCAAGTCATACCTCGCTGGACTCCCCCAGGTGTCTAGTTTTCAGAAATGTGTGGGTTTAGTAGTTTCCCAAGATGGCCGCCGAGCCCGGGGCCAAAATCCCAGGTGACCCTCCTTGCAAAACCAGGTTGTTTTGTGATAGGTCATTTTGATGTCTCCTCAATAAGTCTTGGGCCTTTGTCTGTCGCGGGTACTTCACCCACCCACGCGAGTGAGGTATCATTTTTATTGGGAGACCTGCAGGAACGCTGGGTGGTAGGAAATTAGTGGATCCACGTAGATTCCAGAACTTTCCCAGACAAAAATTTGAGAAAAAAGTGATTTTTTCCAGCTAAATTTGAGGTTTGCAGGGGATTCTGGGTAGGAAAACTTTGGGGGACCCACGCAAGCCATACCTCGCTGGACTCCTCCAGGTGTCTAGTTTTCAGAAATGTGTGGGTTTGGTAGGTTTCCCTTGATGGCCGCTGACCCCGGGGCCAAAAACTCATGGGACCCCCCTTGCAAAACCAGGTTGTTTTGTGATAGGTAATTTTGATGTCGCCTCAATAGGTTTTGGACCATTCCCTGTCGCGGGTATTGACCCACCCACACAAGTAAGGTACAATTTTTCTCTGAAGACTTTGGGGAAAGCGGGGTGGGTGGAATTTTGTGGATCCACACAGATTCCAGAACTTTCCACCACAGAAATGTGAGGAAAATGTGTTTTCTTTTACAAATTGTGAGGTTTTCAAGGGATTCTGGGTAACAGAACCTGGAGAGAGCCAGACAAGTCACCCCATCCTGGATTCCCCTGGGTGTCTAGTTTTCAAAAATGTATAGGTATGCTAGGTTTCCCTATGTGCCGGCAGAGCTAGGGTTCAAAATCTACAGCTAGGCACTTTGCAAAAAAAGGGTCATTTTTCACAGTGAAAATGTGGTGTGTCCATGTTGCGTTTTGGGCCGTTTCCTGTCGTGGGCACTAGGCCTACCCACACAAGTGAGGTACCATTTTTCTCGGAAAACTTTGGGGAATGCGGGGTGGGTGGAATTTTGTGGTTTCACACAGATTCCAGAACTTTCCACTACAGAAATGTGAGGAAAATGTGTTTTTTGTTTTTACAAATTTTGAGGTTTGCAAGGGATTCTGGGTCACAGAACCTGGTGAGAGCCAGACAAGTCACCGCATCCTGGATTCCCCTGGGTGTCTAGTTTTCAAAAATGTATAGGTTTGCTAGGTTTCCCTAGGTGCTGGCAGAGCTAGGGTTCAAAATCTACAGCTAGGCACTTTGTAAAAAAGGGTGAGTTTTTACTGTGAAAATGTGGTGTGTCCACATTGCGTTTTGGGCCGTTTCCTGTCGTGGGCACTAGGCCTACCCACACAAGTGAGGTGCCATTTTTCTCGGAAGACTTTGGGGAACATGGGGTGGGTGGAATTTTGTGGATCCACGCAGATTCCAGAACTTTCCACCACAGAATAGTGAGGAAAATGTGTTTTTTTGAACAAATTTTGAGGTTTGCATAGGATTCTGGGTAACAGAACCTAGTGAGAGCCAGACAAGTCACCCCATCCTGGATTCCCCTGGGTGTCTAGTTTTCAAAAATGTATAGGTTTGCTAGGTTTCCCTAGGTGCCGGCAGAGCTAAGGTTCAAAATCTACAGCTAGGCACTTTCCAAAAAAGGATCAGTTTTCACTGTGAAAATGTGGTGTGTCCACGTTGCATTTTGGGCCGTTTCCTGTCGCGGGCACTAGGCCTACCCACAGAAGTGAGGTACCAATTTTTTCTGAAGTCTTTGGGGAATACGGGGTGGGTGGAATTTTGTGGATCCATGCAGATTCCAAAACTTTCCACCACAGAAATGTGAGGAAAATGTGTTTTTTTGGACACATTTTGAGGTTTGCAAGGGATTCTGGGTAACAGAAGCTGTTGAGAGCCAGACAAGTCACCCCACCCTGGATTTCCCTTGGTGTCTAGTTTTAAAAAATGTATAGGTTTGCTAGGTTTCCCTAGGTGCCAGCAGAGCTAGGGTTCAAAATCTACAGCTAGGCACTTTGCAAAAAAAGGGTCCTTTTTCACTGTGAAAATGTGGTGTGTCCACGTTGCGTTTTGGGCTGTTTCCTGTCGCGGGCACTAGGCCTACCCACACAAGTGAGGTACCATTTTTCTCGGAAGACTTTGGGAAATGCGGGGTGCATGGAATTTTGTGGATCCATGCAGATTCCAGAACTTTCCACCACATAAATGTGAGGAAAATATGTTTTTTTTTTTACAAAGTTTGAGGTTTGCAAGGGATTCTGGGTAACAGAACCTGGTGAGAGCCAGACAAGTCACCCCATCCTAGATTCCCCTTGGTGTCTAGTTTTCAAAAATGTACAGGTTTTCTAGGTTTCCCTATGTGCCAGCTGCGCTAGGGCCCAAAATCCACATTCGGAGAACAGCTCTCCGACATGATAACTCAGTGCTCACTCCGTGACTCCAACAACATAATTCTAGGTGACCTCAATCCACACTGGAATGAGGAAAACAACTCGCTAATCAAAACCTTAAACGATCTCCTAATCAACAACGACCTCACCCAACACTGCACAGAGATAACCCACAACAGATGTTCAATCCTGGATGCCATTATCGCACAAGCAGATATAGTCTCTATTGACCTCACCTTGCCTGTTGACTGGTCTGATCACCATATCATTCTATTCCACATCAACCAAACAATCCAATGCCAGCCCGGTACGCAAGACCCCCCCCGCTGGGCGAGAAATCTAAGTCAGATTCCTCTTGCAGACCTGAAGGAAAGGGTAAGCTCCCTCCTCCCTATCCACACTGGGGAGCTCTCAACAACTGAACTCACCGCTCACTACAACACCACTATGACTTCCATTATGGACCAAGTAGCCCCCCTGAAACTAAAAAGAGGCAGGAACATACCATCTAGATCATGGTTCAACACAGACATATACTCTGAAAGAAGAGAACTAAGAGTGGCAGAAAGACTCTGGCGGAACAACCCCTCCACTATCCTTCGAGCCAGACTCAAATCAGTACGCGGGAAATATAAAAAACACATAAAGAACAAAAAAACTTCCTTCTTTTCTAATGCCCTTGGCAATGCTAAAAACAGGCCCAAAGAACTCTTTAATCTCATCAGGCAACAAACTTCCAAGCCCCCCTCGACCCCTGCTAGGGCCTCCAAAGACCTCTGTGATAACTTTGCCAATTTTTTCAATGACAAAGTCACCAAGATAGAACTCTCCTTGAACACACACCACAGTCCCCCCGGCAGTAAATCACCCCCGGGGACAGAAGATATAACACCCAAGCTCCCCCCTAACCTATGGAATTCTTTCAACCCCATCTCCGAAGCAGAGGTCATCAAAATGATCTCCAGCGCCAAACCCTCAACACATGTCCTGGATCCCATCCCTGCCCAACTGGCCCAAAAACTCAATCTCTCTAGCCCCACACTGGACCAGGATCATAAAAAGCTCCCTGACTACTGGAGTCGTGCCTGATTGTCTCAAAACCGGCCAAGTCACACCTCTACTGAAAAAACCGGGCTCTGACACAAACGATATGAACAACTACAGACCCGTCTCCAACCTCCCTCTCCTAGCAAAAATCCTGGAAAGATGTGTTCTCCTCCAACATACTCAACACCTGGACAACACCAACCTTCTAGACCCCTACCAATCGGGTTTCAGAAAAGGCTGCAGCACAGAGACAGCGATCCTAAATGTAATTGATGATATGCACAAATCTCTTGATACGGGCCAATGTTGCTTATTTATACTCCTGGACCCATCGGCAGCCTTTGACACGGTCGACCACAAACTACTCATTAAGGCACTGCAACAAAGGTTTGGAGCGGAAGAGGTGGTCTTACAGTGGTTCACCTCTTTTCTACAGAACTGCACCCAAAGAATAAAAATCAAAAACTTCACGTCCGACCTACTCCCCGTTAGCAGGGGTGTCCCCCAAGGATCCATACTCTCGCCGCAACTCTTCAACATCTATATGGAACCCCTCACCACCATACTAAAAAAAAACAACATTCCCTTCCACCTATATGCAGACGATACCCAGATCTATCTGGAAACCTCATCCATGGAAGACATTCAGAGACTGAACGAAACTCTAAAAGAAGTCCAACACTGGTTATCACACAACCACCTAAAACTAAACCAAGACAAGACTGAATTCCTCCTCATCTCCAACAAGGAGAAGAACCCCCAAAGCATAGAATGGCTTAAAGCTATTGATGCTCTCAACTACAACCCCACCCTAGCCGATGCTGTAAAATCGCTGGGAATCACTTTGGACCCTAAATTAGACATGAGCAAACACATCAAGAATAACGCAAAGAGCGCCTTCCTTAACCTTAAACTACTCAATAAAATAAAACCCTTCATCCCCCCGAACGACCTCAAACAAGCCACTCAATCCCTGGTGCTGTCCAGACTGGACTATGGGAATGCAACCCTCACAGGATCAGCAAAATCTCATCTAGCTCCACTCAGAACAACTTTGAACGCAGCAGCCAGAATGGTCACCGGAGTTAAAAAATATGAACATATCTCACCGGCACTCAGAGAGCTCAAATGGCTCCCAATCGAAATGCTTGCCAACTTCAGAACTGCCTGCCTCACCCACAAAGTGCTGCACACAGGGAAACCCGCATACCTGGCCTCCAAACTCCAGAAGGCCGGTCAGACAAAAAGCCTAAGGAGTACCAACACCTTACTCCTTATCCCTCTGACAACTCGCAAACAAAAAACCACATCTCGTTCCTTCACAGGAAATGCACCCAAAATCTGGAACTCCATACTAGTCCATATCAGGACTAACCCCTCCTACTTAAATTTTAAAAGGCAGCTCAAAGACCTCCTCCTCAAGCGTGCTCTCCCGAATGGATAGTTTCAGCCTAATCGCAGGAGCCTTCCCACAACAGCACACAGACACTTTGACATTAAGACCTCTACCTCACTCTCCTCAGGACTACCTCCTCTAATCCCCCCCTACCGGATCCAATCCCGTCATAAGTCACTGTGCTTTTGCGGCGACATTACGTGAAGCGACATGAGACAATGTACAGACTACTGTGATAATATACCCTACGAATGTCACTGTGATCTCTATGACGAGACTATGCAATGCGTCTTGAGGCACTGTACATATTACTGTGTTAATGTATCATACGAATGTTAAGGCTGTAAAGCGCTCCGATACCTCCGGGTCTGGCTAGCGCTATATAAAACTCTTAAATAAATAAATAAATAAATAAGGTAGGCACATTGCTAAAAAAAAGTTGGTGCCTAGTGGGCTTTCTGCCACCCTGGGGGGGAATCGGGGGGGAGGGGGAGAGTTTTCCCAGATATGCCCCCAAGGAGGGCAGAAAGACTGTGGCTATTTTTTGTGGGGGTGGGGACACTGGTATGCCCATTCTGGGCAGCCCCCACCCCCACGCATAAAAAAAGCCAGCGTAATCGCTGGCGCCTAGTGGGCTTTCTGCCCCAAGGGCCACTGCCCCCATCTGCCCCCCCTGTGGGGGCAGAAAGACTGGAATTTCTCTGGGGGAGGTATTGTCATGCCCATTTTGGGCAGCCCCACCCCTACACGAATAAAAAAAAAATCCCTGGTTTCTAGTGGGCTTTCTGCCCCCGGGGGGGGGGGCAGATTGGGGGCTTCTGCCCCCATATGCCCCCCAGGTAGGCAGAAAGACTGGAATTTTTGTGGGCGGGGGATGGGGGCATTGGCATGCCCGTTTTGGGCAGCCCCCACCCCTGATTCAAATTGGCAAAAAAAATCCCTGGCATCTAGTGGGCTTTTTGCCCCCCCGGGGGGGCAGAAGGCTGTAATTGTGGCAGGGGGGGGTGGGGGCATTGGCTGGCCCGTTTTGGGCAGCCCCCACCCTAATTAAATTGCGCAAAAAAAATCCCTGGCGTCTAGTGGGCTTTCTGCCCCCCCGGGGGGCAGATTGAGGGCTACCGCCCCCATCTTCCCCCCAGGGGGGGGCACAAAGGCTGTAATTGTGGTGGGGTGGGGGCATTGGCATGCCCATTTTGGGCAGCCCCCACCCTAATTAAAATTTCCCAAAAAAATCCCTGGCGTCTAATGGTCTTTCTGCCCCCCCGGGGGGGCAGATTGGGGGGTACTGCCCCCATCTGCCCCCCATGGGGGCAGAAAGACTGAATTTGGCCAAATTGTTTTAGAGGGAGTGAAGGCCCTTGCCCAAGGGGCCGCTCCCCCCTCCCTGGTGTCTAGTGGGTGGATCCCTGCTTGGGGATCGCCCTCCTGGGGCAATCCCCAAGCAGGGATCCACTGGGGAGGGGTACAATTGGGAAGGGGAGATTCTTCCTTTTCCAATGATACCTCTCCCGTCTTTCTATGTGCTCAGGGGCTGAGATAGCCCCCTGAGCACGTAGAAGTGAAACTGAAATGAGCCTAAAGGCTCATTTCAGTCTCGATTTCTGTGAAATGACGTCAGCGCGACGTGCGCGCTGATCGTCATTTCACAGAAACCGTGAGGGCCTCGGGAGCTGGGGAAGCTCTTCCCCAGCTCCCAAGGCTTTGGGGGCGTAAAAGAAATCCCTCTGGTGCCTGCACCAGAGGGATTTCATGTGCAATGGCGTCGGACGCGCGGGAGCCGTCCGACGCACAGTTACACTTATTCGCCGGATGGCTCCCGCGCGTCCGATGCATGCAAGGGGTTAATTCAATGGCTTTAAAGGTTTGCTTTAGATATGTGATCCATGGGATACGAGCCACAGCATCTAAGGCGAGACTATCCCGGATGCAGGACCTGACCAAGTGAGCCTCGCGGTTTGTCCATAGCTTGATCCATAATAAAAGCGGGCAAGTCCCAACCTATATTCTAGGTACCCTAGACCAAGTTCTTCATGACTGGCAAGCGCGGCAGGCCCCGGTGGAGTCATCAGTATTCTGCAGATGAATCTATTCTCTACCCTTTGAAGAGTAGTCAAATTTGTATATCCCAAGAGACCTGCCCTGTATGATCCAGCAGAGATATATTTGATGTTATACAGGGTTAGGATTTATTTAATGGGCTTCCTACCCAACCTATGCGAGAATCTAAAAATTGCCTCCAGGTTTTTCTTAAATTGTTGAGTCCTGCTAATCATGAGAGAATTCTATTTAAATCCAGAATGAAACAGTCTAGTAGTCGTATTGGGCCATCCTGCATTTTAGCACCATCTAGACTATACAGACAACCCTTGCATCCCTGTGCACTTCCACGAGTAAAGACCCCATGCATATCATGTCCTAAGAAAATATGGTACCCTGCAGAATGTTTGGAGACCCTACATGCAGGAATTGTGATGTGATGCACGGCTTCACTTCTCCTGACACTTTGCCTGTAAATGTGAGGTTGAAAGGGGCCAAAAAAAACAGACACACCCCATATATATAGTATGAACTGTAGTAGATGTTTGCAGCATGACTATTTCAGGGATTAGTTTGCATTGTGACACAACTAACCAATATAATCATGCATTGAAAGTACTATCACTCAGTAATTTAGTTCTTCCATTTATGTTCTAAGAAACAATTTCTGAAAGCCATCTCTGTTTGTGGTCAATGATCTGCATCGGCTCTCAGCATAAACGATGTGAATGTTTCAAACTGTTTCCGACAATTGACCAATGATTATGTGGACCTTACTCATATCAATAAAGCAGGATTGTTACGTAAGTGTCCTGTCCTGTGTAAGGTAAGGAAATTGATGAGAGGGCATGGTACCTTATTATCATAGCCAGAATATCATCTGATCTATATGCTGTGTCCTAAACATAGTTTGCGAACAATATTGGCCCATTGCAGTTAATTATAGAATATCTACACTTAATCAGACAATATATTATATTTCAGACACAATACTTGTGTTGGATCATATTTTTGTGTATGATATTCTGATATGCCACTCAAGAGAGGTTGTCTGCACATTGTGTTAACAACAAAGAAATAGGGTCTAAAAAGAGTTATTTTATCCATGGCTGCATTGTGGGCCATGAATCAACACCAATACTTCCTTGCAGAACTTGGCCTTCAGACAAATAGTTGAAGGTGGTGAGTGAAGGGAAAATGTTTCAGAACTGTGGCAGGCTGTAGCAAGTAGGGGAGAAGAAAAATAACTCAGCTGCATCAACCATAAAATATATAATGATAAAGAACAGTTACTTATACATTGATTTTACAACACATCACCTATAAATGTTTAAGGTACTTACGAGTTATGGGTGTGGTGAAATCCAGGGGGCGTGAAATACAAGTTTATCGTAATTGTATGTTTATTGATTGCATACCATAAATAATGATAACCTGGGGTTTATTATTTATTGGTTGGGATAAATAATGGCAATTATGTGTATTGCCCTCAAAATGAGGCCTAACATGTAGATTTTAGGGCTTACTGTAGCAAAATTCACCTGTCCCCTTATTTAACAGGTCTTTTTCATTTGGTAATTTTTGGCAGATTGAGCTGTACAAATTGATCAGCTGAGACTTCCGACTGGCATATGTTTTGACACACTCATAATTCCAACAGCTGTGCAAACAGTGGTGTGTATGATTGGGGGGACTTTTATGAGGCATTCATAATTGAGGACTATGCCTGTGTTTGTAGGAAATAGGGTTGCTGAAATATGTATATGCAGTAGCTCGGAATGGATACATGCATCCATATTGTAGCTACAGTATTCCACAGATGTATAGGGCAACTAAACCATTTGATGGCGTTTTTGGCTTCCAGTCCATGGCGAGATCTTGGGGCGATAAGGATCTTGATATATCCACAACTACAGCCTGCCTCAGGGGTTTACGGAAAGGGATCCTGGTGTTCCTTATCCATGACACCTTCGCTTCTCACCTCTTGAAACATTATAGATCAGCAGCCAAATTATGGCTCGGTAACACTCTCTAATAAAGTCCTTCTTCCTTCAAGAAAGTACTCCTTATGAACACATTTATTCCCTAGATATTAAGATGCCCTTCATCCCTCAAGCACATTTATGACTACTCTCACCTGTGACTTCGGTGTTTTAAACTTAGCAGTCCTGACTCCACTCTCCCGTTTCACTGCCTGATCCTACAGTTGTATTGACTATGATTTGCTGGCTTTTATTGAGTTGTCCCCTCTGCCATTGAATATTGCAAAGCGTACCCTCCATTCTCTGGGTGCCACCTATATCCTGTATCTTTCTTCCTCGTATATGATCTTATTGTTATCACTGTGCTGTTCTTTGTAAATTTGTAAAGTGCTCTGATACCCGCAAGTGTCAAGTTCACGCTATAAATAACTATCAAAATAGAAAAAAACAATACTAGGCAGGGCTTGGCAGGACTTGGCAGGACCATGAGATAATGCTTTGCTATCACCTGTCTTCTGTCATCCTGGATCCCTCCCCTATTTTCCTCAAAACCACAGGAACCTTTCGTTACCCATTAGATTGACTGACCTTAATCATTTCAATGCATCCACCACCCTACCTCCTTCATCCATTTGAGAAGATGCTAGAAAATAGCTTCCATGTGCCCAGGCCTTTACATGAAAAGGTGGATATGGTCACTCTGATAGTGGGAGAGGATGGCTAGGACCCATTTGAAGAACGCAAGAGGAATATTACAGGTGGCTTTCTCATCCCATTGACCCTTTTCTAACATATTCCCCAGTGAAGCTTGATTTTATTTCCGCTATGCACATTTTGACATTTCCATTACTCATGAGGGAATTGAAAGTGTCTTCATAAGTATAGAAGTAACACAGTGATACAGGAGGTTTCTAGTATACTAAACATCACACAAACACACATATGGGGGCCTATTACGATCTTGGTCGGAAAGCCTCCAACCTGAGGTCAGAGGCTTTCTGACTCAGATCGTTGGTTTTGATTCCGACCGCCTAATTACAATCTAGGTGGTCGAAATCGAAGCAGCCAGTCATTCGGAGACCGGCCTGTAATCCCAATGGACTGCCTTTCCGCTGTTTGGATTATGATGCTCGGTTTCCCACCGGCATTCCATTCCGGGCTTTCCGATATGGAAAGCCTGTCCGAAAGCAAGTTTGGGGGCCCCTAGCAGGGCCCCCTTCGCGGCCTCCAGTTGGGGGCCAAGGAGGCACCTATGATGCCCCCCTGTTCATCCCTGCAACGTGAGGCAGGCACTATGAGGTGCCTGCCACGCGGTACAGGGATAAACACAATCTCCAATTTCTCTATGGGAGCATCGTAATTCTGAGGTCGGGATCGCCAACTGGAGGTCGGTCGTGATCGCCGACCGGAGGTCAGTCGGTCCCGATTCTGCGATGATGTCGGTCGGAGGCAACTCCGACCGACATCATAATCGGCCCCATAATTTAAAATGTGTTTGTTGTGGCACGCACAGTTTTTGTTTGCTTGCCAAGGTCACTAGTGACATGTTCAGAGATGTGTGCATATGGATACAGGCAGTTTGTGGGAAAGTGCAGGTAACAAAGTGAAAATGTGAAATGTGAAGTAGTGGTGAGGAATTTGCTCAGAGATCAGGGTGCTGACATAACTGTTACATCGGATGGCATCTTTGGGATCTACCATACATGCGAAGCAGACCTTTATGAGAGGGATATCGTCATGACTGGATGATGTTGGAGGGAAAGGCACAGATGCTTCCTTTGTTTACAGCGCCCTGCTGCTGCCAGTAGCAGCCTGTCTGGTGTAACAATTCTTAAAGAAGATCATGTTATCAAGGTATGTTGCCCACCATCAACGCCTCCAAATCTTGATGTTAGATTTAATTTCTGGACTGCTCATCATTTAGCTCCTGTATTCACGTGACCAAGGCCGACCAAGGAAGTTGATGAGTGAATACGCCACTGAAATTTGGCCTGGTCCCATTGCCTCCTCTCGTTTATATATGTCTGATCAAGGGTTGCTCCTGGTCCAACAACCATTAAATCATGGTTTCTGCTCTTTATGTGCATCAGGTGATATAATGGGGTGGAGACAGTGGAGTATATAGTGGGGAATTGAGCACAACGAAACCTAATCCTCTGGAGGACAATCAAGCAGGGGCTGCAGTGGACTGTTGAATGGAGTTGAAGCATAGAAACGGGTGTATCTACGGAAATATTTGGCATATTGACAGGTTGCATGAACTCATCGTGTGAGTTCTGGGTAGTTGCAACCAGGATCTGAGGTATGGGTCCTTACACCTTTGTATGCTGAATTCTGAAGAGATCTACACAAGGACTGTTCCACAGTGACTGTCTACCACAGAGCCCTTGAATAAGGGATATTGTCTAGGTAAGTCTTCACCTTCACCTGTGGCCTGGGAATGGTGCATACTTTCCTCATTATCTTGCCTTTATTGTCCTGGGCCGTTGGTAGCCAAGAGTACATGTGGATTCTTGCAAAGTGGTGCACAGTAAACCTTACAGGCAGAAGGGGCATGTGGTTCAGTTATTGTTACGCAGGTGCTGCTAGGCATGAAAGACACAATTTTATAATTGAAATTTCGCACAACAGAGGTTCAAAATGGCATTCCAATATATGTATGGAGACACAATTGACATGGTGTGTGATAGAGACATGTAAGAACAAAGGCTGTAAAGAGTGGAAAGAGTTAAAGATTAAAATGTGCAGATGGTGTCCTGCAGCTATTCACATAACTGACTCTGCCATTGTAGATGGCTGCATGGCCCATCCGAGTTGCATTATTGGCCAACCCCTATCTAAAGGAAAAGACTAGAGTTGGAAATTACCCCGGGCAATGAATATATGTGCTGTTGAAAGTGGTGATGCAGACGCTGGTGTGCACTATAGAGGTTCCCAGTACGGTGTACTGCAGACATGGAAACAGACTTGACATGGTGTGTAAGAGAGACATATGTGAGAGGACTGGTCATAGAGGGAGTACGGGTTTATGTGGGACACTATAGGGGTGATGTCTTGACACTGACACACCATAATGGCATTACCACATTATTGGTTATATGTACAGTCCTGATTGTAGGGTAGGTCCTATCCCACTGGTTGCAGTGACTGGATAGAAGGGCTGTATTGACCTGAGGGTTGTAAGGGCACAATACAATTTTTTAATTATAATTTTCAGTGTTTAAACATTTTACTTTTAAGAGATTATTTGTACATTTGTAGTGGCAGATGGAGGAGACACTTTTGCAGGGCTTAGGGGGTTTTAACTTTCCTCATGTAGAGCATGTAGCAGAGCCTAGATGGACTGATTGGATAGAGTGTGAGTGCAAGGGATTTAACTTGTGGAGTGCAAATGCAGGAATATATACCTGTACATAGTGCTAGCGAGCATACCTGCCCTTATCACTGCCGTCTAGGGACAGACAGGTCTTGCAGTATGAATTTGGAAGATGTTGATCAACTGTCGCTCTGTGGGAGCGAGTCAGAGATATGCTCCAGATCCATCAACAAGCACTGTAGCTGCCTCCCATTTCTGACCGTGACATTTACCTTGTCTTCCAAAGGAAGCATCTCTCAATCACTATGACATTCAACACAAAAACATATTTTTCGTTAAAAATATATTCAGTATCTCCTATAATAACATGTTTTCACCTCTTTCAGCTGTGAAATGGAAAAACACTTCTTAGATTATATATCCGGCTAATTTATGAAATAGTAAGAATCAATTTGGACAATCAAGTCAGGCCCAGCTTCACAAAATCAATTAATTAACAGATATTCGAACATGATGGGTCGGCGTTTCCTTTGAAGAAAATACACATATTACAAAATAGGGATCTCTTCAAGGGGATTCAGCGGTTACAGCAGTACGTTTCTTAATTAAACCTAAAACCTCACCATAGAGTTGATTTCCGATTTCAGACAGTACCAAAACATTTAGGAAAGAATACTGGTGTTTACAGTAAATCATGGGCATAATTCAGTCGTGGGTCCATACAGATTCTAAAACTTGGTTGGAGTGTAATGATATTTTTGTAGACTTTTCAAGAGGATTTGCTGGGTGAATCTGTCTTCAGAAATTTCATTCTTAATTCCCAGACTTTAGTCCTGCCCATAAATCGTGTTCACATTCTGAAAAAAGTGAATTTACTGTGATTAATGGTCCATCGCGGTTCAATATTTCCAGCACTTTTTACGCTGAATTTGCATCTGCTTTTCATTGATAAGTTCATTATAAGAACAGATAAATTCATGTAAAGACAATATTAACTTGAACCTTTCTTTTCCTTATTGTGCTCATTAATTGTTGAAACTGAACCGAGGCTTTATCTAAGTAGTCAAATGCCCTTACCAACTTATTCAGCAACTTATTACTATGTCTTCGGTTCGAGGGCAGGATTCCTTCCAGTTTGACTTGGTCTATTTTATACATTTACCAGGCAGATGCAGGTGTGACACTCATCACAGAAATGTATTTAAAATGCTCTTTTCTGCATTAATACATAGTACTTTTACAGTGGAAACAGCAATCTTGACTTCTCTTCTCGCTAATTTATTATATATTTGAATGAAAACTGGTTCTAACTCTCCGATATGTTAAGATATCAATCAATTATAAAGGTCTTTTGTAGGAGTAGGCAAGCCTTAACCTCCAAATTTACAGAGAGTGTTGCAGGTGGCCTTGCAAAGCATTTCACCTTTTGTTGTTATTTAAATCCAAGAAAGGTCCTGGCGAATGTTACATCATACATTAAAAAATCTACAAAATAGTTTTTAAGAATCCAATTTAGATTATATTGATTATTGGTGATCACGAGAAATTTAATTTGAAACCATATAAAAAGTATTGCAATTTTAATTTGCAGTAAATTACAGCCTGTAATGTTGAGTAGGACTGATACCAAAAGAAATCATAATACTTGTGACACAACCTGCTGCAAAAACACATATTTTTTTGCATATAAATGAATTTCGAACTTTTAGCCTAGCTTACCAGAAGTAAAATATTTATATGGAGAGCTTGACAGTTGCCCTCTTCAAGTTACAATAAAGCTGCTAGTTGATTATATGTAATTGCCCTGCCCTTGCAATACATAATTCCCGGTATGTGAATAAAGTCGGAGAGGCACATACTACATAGTTCTTTTACAAATATTTTTGGGTGACAGCAAAAAATGAGGGGACATCACCCAGGGAATCCATGACCACCTGCCCTGGAACCTGGAGCCTTGTCTACCAGGGCCTGCCTGTTTCCCAAAAGCAGTTTGCCTAGTGAGGAAGAAGTGAGTGTTAGAGGGAGAGAGGTCCAGTGGGGAGCCCTGGCGAGTGGACTCCCTCTGCAAGGTGTGAGGAGACAGCTGCTGCACCAATCGGGTCATTGCCCATAAGAAGAAAAAATGCAGAGACCCCCATATGTCAGAGGAGGGCTGCTGTGAATTTAGCTGTGTGCATCACTGCATCAATCGGGCTGTGCATAGTGGGAAACGAGCGGCCCAGTGTGTCAGGAGGGGCTTCCGTGTGGTAAGGGCCATAGCTCCTGTGCGGTAGTGAGCTGCAACTCTGTATTCCAGGAGTGGCTGTGGCCAAGTACTTCTTTTTGCCAATTGGGCTGAAGCCCATGTACTGTGAGAACCTGGTGACCCCGTATGCCAGATGGGGTCATTGGGAAAAGCTAGTCGTAGGACCTAGTCAGAGTCCTGACCAAGAGGAGTGAGGTGATGTGGGCCCTGAGCACCTGCTTGGGACAAAGGAATCACACCAGGAGCTGCGCATCATCACCCGACCCTCGAATTGCGGGAGAAAATAGAGACTTACCCAGTGAAAAGGATTCGTCGAGAATCTCTGGTCGCTGAAGAGCCATGACCATGTGTGAACACACTCTGACCGCTGAATGGAACACGCTTGAGGCCATGTGCAGCAAGTTCATCTGAATAACTGCTGCCACTCCAGGCCTATGGAAGGGATGCACTCAGCAACTCTGGTCCCTCCAATACTGAGAGGTGCAGGTAAGACTGATTTTGCGCGAATCGGCCCCTGAGAAACTTGCTGCTAATAAGCTCTGCGGCACTGGAACACATTTGGACTCTTGACACTCAGATTACCAATAGGGCATACCCTGTATGTTGCAATATTGAATGAGGAATAACTACTATCTCTAACTTGAGGAGGAAGTGGGACAGGGAACCGTCAAGGAAACATTAGAGCCCTGACCTCAAGGGAATTGTGTGGTTATTTGTGAATGTCATATTCTTCCTTTGTGTGAGTAGTGGGAGAAATAGAATATCTCTCTTTTTTCATAAAAGTGAGTATTTGGCTGGGCAATGATTTTGTGCTGCTGCTGCGCACATGTTGAGTAGTGAACCTATGTTCACTACCCTGTTTCCACATCCCCCCTCTCCCAGGTAGTCTTGGACTGCTCTGACCACCCTAACCCTGAGAGTCAAGTGCATAAGGGGTACTTGGCCCAGTTGTTCAGAATCCATAGTAAGCCGGGCACCAAGACATCAGGAGTAAAAGGCCTCAACCCCCACAGTTAGGCCCAGCAACCCCCTGCTTGCCCTGTGGCCCTCTGAAAAGGGTTCTGACAATATACATACATGTATAGCATGTGGTGATCACATTACTTTCATTATTTGGAATATATATATATATAGACTTTGCTGTAGAAATGGCAAAAGACTTTATCCCTTTCTAGCTCAGCATGGATGGCACAGTGCTAATCCTATGCTTGAAAACTTTGCTAGAAAAACAGACATTTGAGGAGAGCAAATTCAGAGTGTCACTGGTGTTGTAGGGTGCTTTACACAGGAGCTGCTCTCCACCTAAACTTGAGTACTACCCGAAGTTCTCTGCATCTTTTTTGCATAATTTATGCTGCATTCTAACCCTGAAAGTGTATGTGTATACATATATATACATACACACACATATATACATATATATATATATAAATATAAATATATATATATATATATATATATATATATATATATATATATATTCACTGAAAAAACCATAGGTTTCAGGCACGTTATAGTTAGAAATTAGCATTTAAAAACCTTTGAAATTCACTGAAAAACCATAGGTTTTAGGGACAGTTGTAGTTACTTGGACATTGCACTCGTACAAAACCCGTGAAATTCCCCCGTTATAGTTAGTTCAGCTAACTATAACTCGCGCCCGCAATGCACTGCTGATGACGTCACATATTACATCACTCATGACATGGTCAGTGACATCACTGATGACATCACTGATGACATCTCAAATGACATCACTGATGACATCACTGATGACATCATCCAGTGACTGTGTGTTTCTGTAAAGTTTAAATATGTTTAATATATATAGGGAAAGGCGTATTGAAGAGTGAGTGGGTGTATAAGTGTCTGAATGGATGATTTAGTAGGTGCGTGACTAACTGTATAAGTGAGTGATTAAACTTATCTTACTGAATGCATGGGTTAGTGACTAAACTGGGTGAATGTCTGTATCCGTCTGTCTGTTGCTGTGTAAGTGGCTGCATGGGTTTGTGAATAGCTACATGAGTGTCTATATGAGTTATTGATTGGTTGTCTGAGTATCTGTATGGGTGCCTGAGTGTTTGTGTGGGTGGGGTGTGTGCGACTCTGTACATAGATGTGTGAGTGGGTGATTCACTGGGTGCATGATTTGAAGAGTGCGTCTGTGATGGACTGCTTGGGTGGGTGAGTGTGTGTATGGGTGTGTTAGTGAGTGAATGTATATCTCAGTGGTACATGTGCGAGTAACTACATATGTAAAAGGAAGTATATATATGTGTTAGAGTATTTAAAAGGCTATACGTGAGAGTGTGTGATTGTGAGAGTGGCTGTATGGATGCGTGTGTGCTTGTATCAGTTATTGTATAAGAGCGTAAGAATGTGCTAGTATTTGTATGAGTAAGTGAGCTGGTGTGTGTATAACTGTATAGGTGAGTAAATGGGTGTGTGATTAAATTTTTGCATGACTGACTAGGTGTGTGAGTACCTCTATGAATGAGTGGCGGTGTGTCAGTGTTTATATAGGTGTATGAGTGCATATGATAGTCCTGTACTGAGTGACCGTAAGTATGAGTGACTGTACGGGTGAGTGAGTGGATGTGTGTGTAGACCTAAGAATCAGTGAGTGGGTATGTAGTTATTGGTGTTGGAGTGTCTTTGTTTTTGAGAATGGCAGTCTGTAATTTAGAGTGGTTGTATCAAAAGTTATATTAGGGTGTGAGAAGATGCATGAAATTATCACATGGTTGATGTCATCAGTGATGTCATTTGAGATGTCATCAGTGATGTCATCAGTGATGTCACTGACCATGTCATGAGTGATGTAATATGTGACGTCATCAGCAGTGCATTGCGAGGCGCGAGTTATAGTTAGCTGAACTAACTATAACGGGGAATTTCACGGGTTTTGTACGAGTGCAATGTCCAAGTAACTACAACTGTCCCTAAAACCTATGGTTTTTTCAGTGAATTTCAAAGGTTTTTTAAATGCTAATTTCTAACTATAACGTGCCTGAAACCTATGGTTTTTTCAGTGAATTTCAAAGGTTTTTTAAATGCTAATTTCTAACTATAACATGTCTGAAACCTATGGTTTTTCAGTGAATTTCAAAGGTTTTTTAAATGCTAATTCCTAACTATAACATGTCTGAAACCTATGGTTTTTTTCAGTGAATTTCAAAGGTTTTGTAAATGCCAATTTTTAAATGTATTAATTGTTATATTTATTTTTTCATACTGATTTACTACATTTTTTTAAACTATTTATTTTTAGATATTTTATTTTTTAAATTACATTGTAATTACATTATACATTACATTACAAAATATACTTTCTCAGAATGAATTAATTTACTTTAAATACTTTGCAAATAGGCAATAGACTTTTAAGTACAGTAGTTACAGTTGTTGCAATGGGCAACACAATTTCAAACACAATGCAACATTGAGCTCAATGTGAATTTCTAGCTAAATGCAATTAGTTACTTTATGGATTACTTTTCTAACCACAGGACTGGATCCTAGATTCAGTCCTGGGACATCTCCTGTAAACAGTTGAGTAAAAGCGTTTTGGTTACAGTAGTGATTTTTAAGGAATATTATTGTATTTTAAAAGTTGACACTTAGAAACTTTTTCACATAGAATCACCAATGTTATCCTATGGGAGGAAATTCACTTAGCAGGTAAGTAGTGTTATCGTGACTTTTTCTCACTCAGTGGTGGATCCTGGATCCAGCACTGGTGCATCTCCTGTAAACAGTTGAAAGAATGCGTTTAAGTCATACAGGCGATTTTTAAGGAATATTTGTAGTTTGTGAAAATCGACACTTTGAAACTTTTCTGCTGAAAACCAGACAATGGATTCCTATGGAAGGAAATACAAGTTACTGGTAAGTACGGTTAAAATTACTTTTCAGGATCAGTACTGTGCTGAAAGATGCAGCACTGAGGTCTCTCCTGATAACAGGTGAGTAAATCGGAATTCGTATTTCGGCTGATTTTAGAGGAATATTTGTATGTTTCAAAAATCGACACTTAGAAACTTTTTCAGCAAAAAGCAGGCAATGATATCCTATGGAAGGAAATTCAAGTTACTGGTAAGTACGGTAAAAATTACTTTTCAGGATCAGTACTGGGCTGAAAGATGCAGCACTGAGGTCTCTCCTGATAACAGGTGAGTAAATCGGAATTCGTATTTTGGCTGATTTTAGAGGAATATTTGTATGTTTCAAAAATCGACACTTAGAAACTTTTTCAGCAAAAATCAGGCAATGATATCCTATGGAAGGAAATTCAAGTTACTGGTAAGTACGGTTAAAATTACTTTTCAGGATCAGTACTGGGCTGAAAGATGCAGCACTGAGGTCTCTCCTGATAACAGGTGAGTAAATCGGAATTCGTATTTCGGCTGATTTTAGAGGAATATTTGTATGTTTCAAAAATCGACACTTAGAAACTTTTTCAGCAAAAAGCAGGCAATGATATCCTATGGAAGGAAATTCAAGTTACTGGTAAGTACGGTAAAAATTACTTTTCAGGATCAGTACTGGGCTGAAAGATGCAGCACTGAGGTCTCTCCTGATAACAGGTGAGTAAATCGGAATTCGTATTTCGGCTGATTTTAGCGGAATATTTGCACAATGGTGAAGGGAGGGGGCGGGGCCTGAGGTGACATCTGTGCAAACGCGCCCGTGGCGCGTTTTAAGTTGGGGATTAAGTCCCCTTAATCATGAGGGTCCCTGGGGGCCAACTAGCCCACCAGGAACCTCCAGTATGCGCCAGGGGCTGCGTTGCAGAGACGTGTACAGAGGCCACACCCCTTTTACACCTCTCTGCAAGGCAGCTCTGTGGCGCTTTTGGAAGTACATGGTGGGCTAGTTGGACTCCAGGGACCCTCAGGATTCAAGGGGACTTAATCCCCCATCTTAAAACACGCCACGGGGCCTGTTTGCACACATGTCACCTGAAGCCCCGCCCCCTCCCTTCACCACTGTGCAAACGCGCCCGTGGCGCGTTTTAAGTCGGGGGATTAACTCCCCTTGAATCCTGAGGGTCCCTGGGGGCCAACTAGCCCAACAGGTATATCCAAAAAGCGCCACAGAGCTGCCTTGCAGAGAGGTGTAAAAGGGGCGTGGCCTCTTTACACCTCTCTGCAACGCAGCCCCTGGCGCATACTGGAGGTTCCTGGTGGGCTAGTTGGCTCCCAGGGACCCTCAGTATTGAAGGGGAATTACTTCCATCTGCAAACGCGCCAGGGGCGTGTTTGCAGAGTGGTGAAGGAAGGGGGCGGGGCATGCGGCCCGATCGTTTTTTTTTGTTTTTTTTCCTGAAGGGGGCTGTGTGGCCCCCTTCCTTTTCCTATTTTTGGGCCCTGGGGACCCCATCCCCCAGGGCCTTATCCCCTTTTTTTTTTTTTTTTAATTATACGGGAAGGGGGCCGCGTGGCCCCCTCCCCTGGCCGAATCCTACCCCGGGGACCCCATCCCCGGGGCATGGCCACACTTTTTCATTAATTTTTAAGGAGGGGGCTGCGTGGCCCCCTCCTCAGGCCTCCTTTTGCCCCGGGGACCCCATCCCCCGGGCAGGCCTTTTTATTTTTAAAAAAATTATTTCTGGGGAGGGGGCCGCGTGGCCCCCCTCCCGGGCCACTACTTGCCCCGGGGACCCCATCCCCCGGGGCCTGGCCTCTGGTTGGGGACTGTGGGGGTCCCCAAACCCCCACAGTCCCGCCGGCTCCCCGCCTCCTGCGCGAGCCGGCATTGCTTTCCACATGGGGAGCAGCTAACATGCTGCTCCCCATGTGGAAAAGCAATTGTCTTTGGATATTGGAAGCGAGAGCAGGTTTCCCTGCTCTCTCTTCCAATATCCAAAGCAGTTTGCAATGACAGGACGGGAGCCGCGGGACACTGCAGGAGCCGGCCCTGGGGGTGGCGGTCCCCAGGGCCACCACAGGCTCCAGGAGGGGGCCGCGCGGCCCCCTCCCATCCAAATGCACAGCCCCGGGGAGGTGGTGGTCCCCGGGCTCGGGGTCCTTAACGGACCCCCATTTTCAATTTTGTTAGTGCCCCGGGAGGTGGTGGTCCCCGGGCGTGTGCGGGGCTGGAGCCCCCCAAACATGTTAATTTAATAAAGAAGCCCCGGGAGGTGGTGGTCCTCGGGGCTGCGGGAGGCTCAGAGCCCTCCCGCTACTTTTTCAAATAAATCCCCGGGGGTGGCGGTCCCCGGGGCTTGGGGGCCCTTAGAGGCCCCCCATACATAAAATAAACCCCCTCCCAGGATGCCCCCGGGACTTGGCCCACCAGGGGCAAATTTACATCGAAGCGCGGAGACCGCGCTTCGATTTTTTTTGCAGGATGCGCGCACCCTGAGCGCATCCTGCCGATTTAAAAAAAAAAAAATGCTTTTTGCCCAGGGGGTCCTTGTGGGACCCCCTGAGCAGGCCTAGGGGTTAGGGTGTTTCTACCCTGCCCCCTTTGTGCGTTTTGCGCACTTGTTTCTTTTTTTTCTCGGCGGGATCCGCGCACCCTAAGCGCATCCCGCCGATTTAAAAAAAAAAATGCTTTTCTGCCCAGGGGTCCTTGTGGGACCCCTGAGCAGACCTAGGGGTCAGGGTGTTTCTACCCTGCCCCCTTTTGCGCTTTGCGCACTTGTTTCTGTCCCTCGGTTCTACCGAGGGACAAAATGGCTGCCAACACTTCTTGATTTGGAGTGTTGACAGCCAATTAGCATGCAGCTCGTGATTGGGAGGGTACGCGGATCCGACGCGCCCATAGATATATATGTGATTTTAATTGTGAATTTCTCAGGGGACCACCACCCCCCGGGGCACTAAGAAAATTGAAAATGGGGGTCCGTTTTGGACCCCCAAGCCCCGGGGACCACCACCTCCCCGGGGCTTTCAAAATGTAGGGAGGGGGCCGCGCGGCCCCCCTCCTGGAGCCCTTGATGGCCCTGGGGACCGCCATCCCCCCAGGGCTGGCTCCTGCAGTGTCCTGGGGTGCCTACCCCCGGGACACTGCTGTTTGCTATGACAGGACGGGAGCCTCGCGGCTCCCGTCCTGTCATAGCAAACTTGGTTTGCATTTTGAAAGAGAGAGCAGGAAACCTGCTCTCTCTTTCAAAATGCAAACCAACTGCTTACCACATGGGGAGCAGCATGTTAGCTGCTCCCCATGTGGAAAGCAATGCCGGCTCCCATAGGACACGGGGAGCCGGCGGGACTGTGGGGGATTTGGGGACCCCCACAGTCCCCAACCAGAGGCCAGGCCCCGGGGGATGGGGTCCCCGGGGCCATAAGTGGCCCGGGAGGGGGCCACGCAGCCCCCTCCCCAAATAAAAAATAAATAAAAAAATAAGGGCAAGGCCGGCCTTGGGGGATGGGGTCCCCGGGGCCTTAAATGGCCTGAGGAGGGGGCCACGCAGCCCCCTCCATATTTTTATTTAAAAAGAGGGCATGCCCCGGGGGATGGGGTTCCCGGGGCCAATAGAGGCCCAGGGAAGGGGGCCACGCGGCCCCCTTCCCGTTTTTTTTTTTTTAAATAAAACAAAAAAATGCTTAGGCCCCGGGGGATGGGGTCCCCGGGGCCAAAAGTGGCCGAGGAAAGGGGGCCACGCAGCCCCCTCCCATAAAAAAAAAAAAAAAACGGCATCGTGCCGGAGGCCCCGCCCCTCCCGGCAGTACTCTGCAAACACGCCCCGGCGCGTTTAAGAAGGGGAAGTAATTCCCCTTGAATACTGGGGGTCCCTGGGGCCAACTAGCCCATCAGGAACCTCCAGTATGCGCCAGGGGCTGCCTTGCAGAGAGGTGTACAGAGGCCACGCCCCTTTTACACCTCTCTGCAACGCAGCTCTGTGGCGCTTAATGGAGGTAGCTGGTGGGCTAGTTGCACCCCAGGGACCCTCAGGATTCAAGGGAGTTAATCCCCGACTTAAAACACGCCACGGGGCGCGTTTGCACAGTGGTGAAGGGAGGGGCGGGGCCTGAGGTGACATGTGTGCAAACAGGCCCCGTGTCGCGTTTTAAGATGGGGAATTAAATCCCCTTCAATCCTGAGGGTCCCTGGGGCCAACTAGCCCAACAGGTACATCCAGAAAGCGCCACAGAGCTGTGTTGCAGAGAGGTGTAAAAAGGGGTGTGGCCTCTCTATACGTCTCTGCAACGCAGCCCCTGGCGCATACTGGAGGTTCCTGGTGGGCTAGTTGGCCCCTAGGGACCCTCATGATTCAAGGGGACTTAATCCCCCAACTTAAAACGCGCCACGGGCGCATTTGCACAGATGTCACCTCAGGCCCCGCCCTCCCTTCACCATTGTGCAAATATTCCTCTAAAATCTGCCGAACTACGAATTCTGATTTACTCACCTGTTATCAGGAGAGACCTCAGTGCTGCATCTTTCAGCCCAGTACTAATACTGAAAAGTAATTTTAACCGTACTTACCAGTAACTTGAATTTCCTTCCATAGGATATCGTTGCCTGCTTTTTGCTGAAAAAGTTTCTAAGTGTTGATTTTTGAAACATACAAATATTCCTCTAAAATCAGCCGAAATACGAATTCCGATTTACTCACCTGTTATCAGGAGAGACCTCAGTGCTGTATCTTTCAGCCCAGTACTGGTCCTGAAAAGTAATTTTAACCGTACTTACCAGTAACTTGAATTTCCTTCCATAGGCTAACATTGACTGGTTTCACTTGGAAATTCTTCTAAGTGTGGAGTTTTGGAACTTTAAAATATTCCTCTAAAATCAGCCGAAATACGAATTCCGATTTACTCACCTGTTATCAGGAGAGACCTCAGTGCTGCATCTTTTAGCCCAGCACTGACCCTGAAAAGTAATTTTAACCGTACTTACCAGTAACTTATATTTTCTTCCATAGGAATCCATTGTCTGGTTTTCAGCAGAAAAGTTTCAAAGTGTCGATTTTCACAAACTACAAATATTCCTTAAAAATCGCCTGTATGACTTAAACGCATTCTTTCAACTGTTTACAGGAGATGCACCAGTGCTGGATCCAGGATCCAACACTGAGTAAGAAAAAGTAACGATAACAGTTTTTACCTGCTAAGTGAATTTCCTTCCATAGGATAACATTGGTGATTCTATGAGAAAAAGTTTCTAAGTGTCAACTTTTAAAATACAATAATATTCCTTAAAAATCACTACTGTAACCAAAACGCTTTTACTCAACTGTTTACAGGAGATGTCCCAGGACTGAATCTAGGATCCAGTCCTGTGGTTAGAAAAGTTATCCATAAAGTAACTAATTGCATTTAACTAGAAATTCACATTGAGCTGAATGTTGCATTGTGTTTGAAAATGTAACTACTGTACTTAAAAGTCTATTGCCTATGTGCAAAGTATTTAAACTAAAGTAATTCATTCTGAGAAAGTATTTTTTGTAATGTATAATGTAATTACAATGTAATTTAAAAATAAAATATGTAAAAAAAATTGTTTCTAAAAATGTAGTAAATCAGTATGAAAAAAATAAATATAACAATTAATACATTTAAAAATTGTCATTTACAAAACCTTTGAAATTCACTGAAAAAACCATAGGTTTCAGACATGTTATAGTTAGGAATTAGCATTTAAAAACCTTTGAAATTCACTGAAAAAACCATAGGTTTCAGACACGTTATAGTTAGAAATTAGCATTTAAAAAACCTTTGAAATTCACTGAAAAAACCATAGGTTTCAGGCACGTTATAGTTAGAAATTAGCATTTAAAAAACCTTAGAAATTCACTGAAAAAACCATAAGGTTTTAGGGACAGTTATAGTTAGTTGGACATTGCACTCGTACAAAACCCGTGAAATTCCCCTGTTATAGTTAGTTAAGGTAACTATAACTCGCGCCCCCGCAATGCACTGCTGATGACGTCACATATTACATCACTCATGACATGGTCAGTGACATCACTGATGACATCACTGATGACATCTCAAATGACATCACTGATGAGATCACTGATGACATCATCCATGTGAGAATTTAATGCATCTTCTCACACCCTAATATAAGTTTTGATACACCCACTCTAAATTACAGACTGCCATTCTCAAAACCATACACACTCCAATACCAATAAGTACATACCCACTCACTGATTCTTAGGTCTACACACACACATCTACTCACTCACCCGTACAGTCACTCATACTTACAGTCACTCAGTACAGGACTATCATATGCACTCATACACCTATATAAACACTCACACAACGCAACTCATCCATAGAGGTACTCACACACCTAGTCAGTCATGCAAATAATTAATCACACTCCAATTTACTCACCTATACAGTTATACACACCAGCTCACTTACTCATAAAAATACTAGCACATTCTTACGCTCCTATGCAATCACTGATGCAAGCACACACTCATCCATATAGCCACTCTCACAATCACACACTCTCACTTATAGCCATTTATATACTCCAACACACATATATACTGCCTTTCACATATGTAGTTACTCACACATGTACCACTGAGATATACATTCAATCACTAACACACCCATACACACACTCACCCACCCATACAGTCCATCACAGATGCACTCTTGAAACCATGCACCCAGTGAATCACCCACTCACACATCTATGCACAGAGTCACACACACCCCACCCACACAAACACTGAGGCACCCATACAGATACTCAGAGAACCAATCCATAACCCATATAGACACTCATTTAGCTAGTCAGAAACCCATGCAGTTGCTTACACAACAGACAGACAGATACAGACATTCACACAGTTTAGTCACTCACCCATGCATCCAGTAAGATACGTTTAATCACTCACTTATAGACTCAGTCACGCACCTACTAAATCATCCATTCAGGTGCTTCTACACCCACTCATTCTTCAATACGCCTTTCCCTATATATATTAAACATATTTAAACTTTACAGAAACACACAGTCACTGGATGATGTCATCAGTGATGTCATCAGTGATGTCATTTGAGATGTCATCAGTGATGTCATCAGTGATGTCACTGACCATGTCATGAGTGATGTAATATGTGACGTCATCAGCAGTGCATTGCGGGGGCGCGAGTTATAGTTACCTGAACTAACTATAACGGGGAATTTCACGGGTTTTGTACGAGTGCAATGTCCAACTAACTATAACTGTCCCTAAAACCTTATGGTTTTTTCAGTGAATTTCTAAGGTTTTTAAATGCTAATTTCTAACTATAACGTGCCTGAAACCTATGGTTTTTCAGTGAATATATATATATATATCCATATATATATATATATATCCATATATACATATCGTTTGTTGCCCAGCACAGTGCTACAATCTCAAGCCAACCATTCTTCAGCCACTCACTTTGAGGAGGAAAAATCCGGCTGTAAGAGACATTCGTCCAGATTGCGAACCAACTGCATGATGGGATCTGCAGTCCATAACTATGAACTGGCCGAGTGTTCTGTGATGAGATATGGTGTAGGTGTGCCCCACACTACTTTAGAAGGAGGGGCTTAATAAATAAATGGAAACTTTGACATTTGTAACACCGGAGGCATCTGAAGAGGCTACCGCCGAAACGCGTCATGCCAGAGAATTCGAATAAATGATTCCTTGAAGCCCTGCCGTGTCCCCTTGTCTTTTTCGAAGGAGGAGGATATTTTTTGCATATATATATATATATATATATTTATATATATATATATATACATATATATATATATATATACAAAACAAATCTCCTTCCGTAAAAGTAGACAAGGGGACACAGCGGGGCTCTGAAGACTCCGTTTATTTCAAAAACCCGGCATGACGCGTTTCTGCGACTGCCTTCTTCAAATGCCTCGGGTGATCTGGGGTTTCAATTCACTCTGTGTGAGCCCATCCTCCTAAAGTAGTGTGGGGCACACCTGACTCACATTACATCAACGACACTCACGCTGTTCAGTGTTCAGAGACTGCAAGTCCCAGCATGCAGTTAGTCCGTAGTGCTAAGGAGTGTTTTTGTCAGCCTTGTTGTTGCATACTCCAAGTGAGAGGCTGAATAATGTGGTTCAGGCTGAAACCTTGACACAGTGCTGGACAATAGACAGTTTCTCCGCCCTCACTTCCAACCGTCCTCTTCCCCGCTGGCAGTGTGCCTGGAGGCACTGGTTCAAGTAACTGCGTTCTCTCCATACGTTATGGTCTGTCATTGACAACAGGTTCACTGCTTCCTGGGGACGGGCGGCGATCCAGGTAAGTTGCCATTGATACCTTGGATGCTTGCGGAAGGGTCCCCTTTGCGTGTCAGTGGCAGCACGCCAAATATACAAAACAAATCTCCTTCCTTAAAAGTAGACAAGGGGACACAGCAGGGCTCTGAAGTCTCGGTTTATTTAAAAAACCCGGCATGGCGCGTTTCGGCGACTGCCTTCTTCAAATGCCTCGGGTGATCTGGGGTTTCAATTCACTCTGTGTGAGCCCATCCTCCTAAAGTAGTGTGGGGCACACCTGACTCACATTACATCAAGGACACTCACGCTGTTCAGTGTTCAGAGACTGCAAGTCCCAGCATGCAGTTAGTCCGTAGTGCTAAGGAGTGTCTTTGTCAGCCTTGTTGTTGCATACTCCAAGTGAGAGGCTGAATAATGTGGTTCAGGCTGAAACCTTGACACAGTGCTAGACAATAGACGGTTTCTCCGCCCTCACTTCCAACCGTCCTCTTCCCCGCTGGCAGTGTGCCTGGAGGCGCTGGTTCAAGTAACTGCATTCTCTCCATACGTTATGGTCTGTCATTGACAACAGGTTCACTGCTTCCTGGGGACGGGCGGCGATCCAGGTAAGTTGCCATTGATACCTTGGATGCTTGCGGAAGGGTCCCCTTTGCATGTCAGTGGCAGCACGCCAAATATACAAAACAAATCTCCTTCCGTAAAAGTAGACAAGGGGACACAGCGGGGCTCTGAAGACTCCGTTTATTTCAAAAACCCGGCATGACGCGTTTCGGCGACTGCCTTCTTCAAATGCCTCGGGTGATCTGGGGTTTCAATTCACTCTGTGTGAGCCCATCCTCCTAAAGTAGTGTGGGGCACACCTGACTCACATTACATCAACAACACTCACGCTGTTCAGAGACTGCAAGTCCCAGCATGCAGTTAGTCCGTAGTGCTAAGGAGTGTCTTTGTCAGCCTTGTTGTTGCATACTCCAAGTGAGAGGCTGAATAATGTGGTTCAGGCTGAAACCTTGACACAGTGCTGGACAATAGACGGTTTCTCCGCCCTCACTTCCAACCGTCCTCTTCCCCGCTGGCAGTGTGCCTGGAGGCGCTGGTTCAAGTAACTGCGTTCTCTCCATACGTTATGGTCTGTCATTGACAACAGGTTCACTGCTTCCTGGGGACGGGCGGCGATCCAGGTAAGTTGCCATTGATACCTTGGATGCTTGCGGAAGGGTCCCCTTTGCGTGTCAGTGGCAGCACGCCAAATATACATATATATATATATATCACTCCAAGTCTCCCAACAGTTGAGACCGCACTCCACATAAGGTGAGTTTCCACTCTTTTATTCAAATTGGAATGCAGCTTTCCATCCCCGGATCAGTCCCGGCCTTACGCGCTTCGAAGCCATTAATGCTTCTCATCAGAGGCCGATGTCAGCAGACGATTTCCGATGCAACCACCATTCTTCTGCGTGCTTTTCTTTTTTCTTTTTTCATTGGGCCTCAGGTATGCCTCATTTCATTTACACTGATGCACGCTGGGAATAGTAGTTAATTTACATCCTTTCACACCCTCCATTAGGTTTGCCTGCTGCATCATTTGTGGGACAAAGTTTTTCAGCCCTCCGGTGGGCTTCAGGATAGAACTATGCATGCCAGCGATAAAGTCCTTGCTGTGCCTTTTCAAAAGTGCAAAGTTCACTCTTGCGGGTCCGTTTGGTTTTTCGGCGGTGCGTCGTCTCACGTGGCATTGGGAACGCCGCTTATGAATCACTTCAAGTCTCCCAATAGTTGAGACCGCACTCCACATAAGGTGAGTTTCCACTCTTTTATTCAAATTGGCATGCAGCTTTCCATCCCCGGATCAGTCCCGGCCTTAAACGTTTCGAAGCCATTAATGCTTCTCATCAGAGGCCGATGTCAGCAGACGATTTCCGATGCAACCACCATTCTTCTGCGTGCTTTTCTTTTTTCTTTTTTCATTGGGCCTCAGGTGTGCCTCATTTCATTTACACTGATGCACGCTGGGAATAGTAGTTAATTACTTCCTTTCACACCCTCCATTAGGTTTGCCTCCTGCATCATTTGTGGGACAAAGTTTTTCAGCCCTCCGGTGGGCTTCAGGATAGAACTATGCATGCCAGCGATAAAGTCCTTGCTGTGCCTTTTCAAAAGTGCAAAGTTCACTCTTGCGGGTCCGTTTGGTTTTTCGGCGGTGCGTCATCTCACGCGGCATTGGGAACGCCGCTTATGAATCACTCCAAGTCTCCCAACAGTTGAGACCGCACTCCACATAAGGTGAGTTTCCACTCTTTTATTCAAATTGGCATGCAGCTTTCCATCCCCGGATCAGTCCCGGCCTTACGCGTTTCGAAGCCATTAATGCTTCTCATCAGAGGCCGATGTCAGCAGACGATTTCCGATGCAACCACCATTCTTCTGCGTGCTTTTCTTTTTTCTTTTTTCATTGGGCCTCAGGTGTGCCTCCTTTCATTTACACTGATGCACGCTGGGAATAGTAGTAATTTACATCCTTTCACACCCTCCATTAGGAGACTTGGAGTGATATATATATATATATATATATATATTGTTATAGTTAGGACCTAGTTTCCCTAATTTTTTACTTCACAATATCTTTGGCACTGTTTAACGAATCTTCATGAAATGTTCCCAAAAAAGTATCAATTTGGGTCTAGTTGTGCATGGTAAGTTTCGGGGTGATCCGTCACGTGGGGGCCAAGAAAATGGGGGGTCAAAGAAAGTGTGTTTCCTATGTTTATTCCCTTAGGGATTTTGAACAGGACTACAGCTGAAATTTGGCAGAAAAGTAGCTCTTGGTCCAGAAAGTGCACTCTTTGTTATTTGGTGTAAATCCGTTCAGTAGTTTTAGAGTTATTAAAAGAAAACCAAATTTGTATATATAGGTATGCGGATCCTTCATGATGCCTACACAGACCTTCATGAATCCTGGCGCCAGGAGCAGTGGTGTGATTGGCTGGCCACAGTCTGTGTAGAAAGTCGCAGCTGCCATTTTCTAAACCTGAACCCTGTTCCGGGGGATGACATTTACAGTTAAATACTATAGAAGGAGTCAGGATAGAGGTACCCAGACCCCTATGGGAGCATTGTAGGGGTCTCGGATGGACCCCTTATGAATACCAAAATGCCCCAAACTGTTATTTTTCCATGTGCAGCGAGTCGTGGACCCATCATGACACTCAGCATGGCCCCCTTTGTAGCATAGAGGTCACGATCCTTGCTGAAAAAAAAATGAATTCACACACTCAGCTGCCATTTTATAAACTGGGACATGGTCCCAGGGGATGAAAAATGAGGAGAAACACTAAAGAAGGAGTCAAGGTAGAGGTACCCTGACCCCATGGGTGCATTTTAGAGGTCTTATGAGTGTCAGAATGCCCTAAACTGTTTTTTTTATGTGCGGAGAATTATGGACCCATCATGATGCTCAGCGTAGCTCCCATGTAGCGTCACAGCAGAGTTGCGAACCTTGCTGTGAACATTTTTAAAAATGTAAAAATTCACAGTCACTCACACACTAATACACACACTCATAGACCCATTCAGATACTCATATACCCACTCACAGACCCACTCAGGCACTTCTGCACCCACTCAGACACTTACACACCCACTGAGTGACCCACTCAGACACTCATGCACCCACTCACAGATCCACTCAGACACACATGCACCCACTCACAGACTCACTTACATACTCACACACCCACTCACAGGCCCTCTGAAATATTCACACACCCACTCACAAGGCCCAATTGCAGACTAACGCACCCACTCACAGACCCACTCGGACACTCATCCATCCAGCCACATACCCCCTCAGAGACTAACCCATTTTTAGACCCACTTACAGACTAATGCAGCCACTCACAGACCCATTCAGACACTAAAACACCCAGACACTGACTCACTGAGGCGCTCATGCACCCACTCATAGACCCACTCAGACACTCACACACCCAGTCACAGACCCACTCAGAGACTCACGCACAGATCCACTCATGCACTCACGCACCCTCTCACAGATCTACTCATGCACCCATTTACAGACCCTCTCAGACATTGACATGCCCACTCACATGCACACTCATGCACCCACTGACAGACCCACTGAGGCACTGGTGCGCCCACTCAGACATTAACGTACCCACTAAGAAACACACTCAAACACTCATGTGTGCACTCACAGATCCACTCAGACACTCATGCACCCACTCACAGACCCACGCCAAGACTAATGCACCCACTCCTAGACACACTCAGACACTCATGCACCCAGTCACATACCTATTCAGAGACTGACACATCCATTTACAGAGCCACTCAAACAGTAACGCACCCCCCACAAACCCATTCAGACACTAATGCACCCAGACACAAACCCACTCAGATGCTCACGCGACCACTCACAGACTCACTGAGAAACTCACACATCCTCTCACAGATCCACTCATACACTCATGCACTCAGTTACAGACCTATTCTGACATTGCCACATCCACTCACAGACCCACATAGACACACATGTTCCCAGTCACAGACCCACTGAGACACTTACACACCCACTGAGAGGCCCAGACACTGATACACTCATTCACAGACCCACTGAGACACTCACACACCTAATTACAGGCCCACTCATAAACTCACATACCCACTGAGATACTCACGCACCCACTCACAAACTGATGAACCCACTCACAGACCCACTCGGACACTCATGCACTCAGTCACATACCCACTTAGAGACTGATGCACCCATTTACAGACCTACTCAAACACTAGTGCACCCACTCACACACCCATTCAGACACTAAAGTACCCAGATACAGACCCACTCAGATGCTTATGTTCCCACTCACAGACCCACTCAAACACTCACGTACAGCGGCAGCTGGCACAGGTAAACGCAGTGGGGTGGTGGGGCAGGGCGGTGTGGGAGGAAGAGGTCAACAAATGACAGAATAGGTATAATTAAATAAATAAACAATACCTATTCCGTCGCCCGTCGACTTCCCCCTGCTGTGTCCTGCCCCGCCCCACCACGCTTACCTGTGCCAGCAGCTGCTGCTCACGCACTTAGTCACAAACCGACTCAAACACAAATGCGCCCATTCACAGGCCCACTCACAGACTTACGCATCCTCTCACACTCATGTATGCATTTACAGACCAACCCAGACATTGACATGCCCACTCACAGACCCACACAGACAGACATGTATCCAGTCACAGACTCACTCAGACACTGATGGACCCACTGAGAGACCCAGTCATACACTCATGTATCCACTCATCGACTGACTGAGACACTCACACACCCAGTCACAGATCCACTCACAAATCTACTCACAAACCCACTGACACACTCACGCACCCACTCACAGACCAACTCACAGACTGAAGCACCTACTCATAGACCCACTCAGACAGTAACACCCACTTAAAGACTCCATTAGGCACTCACACAGCTACTCACTGGGCCATTGCCACAGTCAAACATAGAGTCGTGAATCATAAATTTGGTCTTGTAAATTGAATGTGTGCTTTTGGTTTGTGAGTCAGTAACAGATTTGCAACTCCCCAAAAAAAAAAAAACTGATTTTAATTGAACATTATCTAGTGTTTGGGAAAAGGGTAGTTCTCAGAAGAGCCTTTGTGTTAATTGTGTCTAGATTATAACTACACATACAACAGAATGCAGTCTTTCAAGTTGTCAAGGAATATCCTGTTGCCTGTCTCTGAGACATGTACTCCATCATTTATTTATATTTAAGCTTCATGTCAAAGCATACATTGTTGTTGTAGATGGAGCCCATGTTGTGGTCTCTGAGGAATGCAGAAACATTTTTAATAACATTTTTCCTGGCTTTGTCTGTTTGTGGACAGAATTCATTTGACCACTTCAATTTCTGCCTTTGGAAAATGTTAGAGTACACCAAAGCAATGTGAGGGAAAAGTCTCATTAATTGACTAAAGGTATCCTTAATTAGTATTTCCAGTCTTACGCCAGCAAGTGTAGTAAGTAAGGACAGGACCTGGTTTAAAAAAAGGAAATATTTAATTGGATGGTGTAAATAAGTTGGTAGCAAAAAATAGGTAGTGATTTAAAACGTAAAGTAAGTAGATCTGTTATTGGCTCTGGATAAATTAAAAAAGAAGTTATACTGTTTAGGGTATGTTTACATTCTCAGACAGTCAACCTCATCTGGTACAGTATACCTTGAAGCTAGTATGCTGCTGACAGAAAGCACTGTGAACTTTTGACTTACTGGTAAAGTAGAGTTTTCCAAAGGATGTTTCTATGGCAGCCGAGGTTAAACAGTGTAGGGCAAAGGGTGCTTCAGAAACTGTATTTTCAAACTTGAAAGTAGAGTAGTTTGATATAGCATGTCTTCAGAAATACAAATTTCCTAAATCAGTACCATCATAGAAATTTAAATATAGATGAGAAATGATAGCAGCATAATGGTAGTAGCGGACGCACATCTGAATTCGCGACTCCTTTGTGCAGTTAAACAGGGGGCTGCGCTGAGCATCACGAGTGAGTCCAAAATCTGCCCACAGACACTACCAGATTGGGCTTTTTACAAGGAAACTAACAATATATATATATATGTATATATATATAGATATATATATTAACACTGTTCCTCCAAGTAAAGAGAAGAAGTCTGCACTCGGGGCATAAGTATTTTCTTTCATTTATTTGCAGGCAATGCTCACCAAGGTTCAATTTCAGCAGCTTATATTCAGATTTAGGATGCGTTTCAGCTTTTCCTGCAGCCTTTCTCAACTTATAAGAGTGACAGTATATATATATATGCTTAAAGCTTGCACGTAAGTCCAATCGAACTAAAATATTAGAAATACTTCACTTCTCAGCACCAGTTCAAGTTCGTAAATAAATCATAGACCAGTGTCACATATCTTTTTTTGCAGCCTGGTACAAGCAGAAATAAAACTCACTGTGTAATAAATTTGTCATTTTAAAACCAACATTCTTTTGAATTCATTACAGCTTTAACTTTAAAATTGATTACAGTCTCTGCAACTCGCTGTTGTTTTCCCACTTACACCTCACCACTAGGCATCTGCCGTCTGTGGCACCCAGGTCCAAAATACCTCTGTCCTCAGGAAAGGGCACTCTGCAGGAAAACAATCCTTGCCACGAGAGTCTCAGCATCTGCCTTTCTGTCACTGCTTACTTTCTTTCCATCACTCGGTACAGGTTACAGGGGCACTCTGGCCTCACACGTTGTAACCCTTCACAGTTGCAGTTTTGCCGAAGTGCATCAGATCGCTGGGGGTGCAGACAGTGATGTCAAAGCTGGCACCTTAACATTAACACTCTTCCTCCAAGTAAAGAGAATAAGTCTGTACTTGGGCATAAGTATTTCCTTAACTTATTTGCAGGCAATGTTGACCAATGTTCAATTTCAGCAGCTTAAATTAAGATTCAGGATGCATTTCGGGTTTCCCTGCAGCCTTTCTCAACCGATAAGAGTGCAAGTATATATATATATATATATATATATATATATATATATATATATATTCACTGAAAAAACCGTAGGTTTCAGGCACGTTATAGTTACAAATTAGCATTTTAAAAACCTTTGAAATTCACTGAAAAAACCATAGGTTTCAGACACGTTATAGTTAGAAATTAGCATTTAAAAAACCTTTGAAATTCACTGAAAAAACCATAGGTTTTAGGGACAGTTATAGTTAGTTGGACATTGCACTCGTACAAAACCCGTGAAATTCCCACGTTATAGTTAGTTCAGCTAACTATAACTCGCGCCCCGCAATGCACTGCTGATGACGTCACATATTACATCACTCATGACATGGTCAGTGACATCACTGATGACATCACTGATGACATCTCAAATGACATCACTGATGACATCATCCAGTGACTGTGTGTTTCTGTAAAGTTTAAATATGTTTAATATATATAGGGAAAGGCGTATTGAAGAATGAGTGGGTGTATAAGTGTCTGAATGGATGATTTAGTACGTGCGTGACTGACTCTACAAGTGAGTGATTAAACGTATCTTACTGAATGCATGGGTTAGTGACTAAACTGTGTGAATGTCTGTATCCGTCTGTTGGTGTGTAAGTGGATGCATGGATTTGCGAATAGCTACATGAGTGCCTATATGGGTTATTGATTGGTTCTATGAGTATCTGTATGGGTGCCTGAGTGTTTGTGTGGATGGGGTGTGTGCGACTGTACATAGATGTGTGAGTGGGTGATTCACTGGGTGGATGGTTTCAAGAGTGCATCTGTGATAGACTGTATGGGTGGGTAAGTGTGTGTAAGAGTGTGTTAGTGAGTGAATGTATGTCCCAGTGGTACATGTGTGAGTAACTACATATGTGAAAGGCAGTATATATGTGTATTGGAGTATATAAATAGCTATAAGCGAGAGTGAGTGATTGTGATAGTGGCTGTATGGATGAGTGTGTGCTTGTATCAGTGATTGTATAAGAGCGTAACAATGTGCTAGTATTTGTATGATTAAGTGAGCTGGTGTGTGTATAACTGTATAGGTGAGTAAATGGCAGTGTGTTTAATTATTTGCATGACTGACTAGGTGTGTGAGTACCTCTAAGGATGAGTGGCGGTGTTTGAGTGTCTATATAGGAGTAAGAGTGCATATGATAGTCCTGTACTGAGTGACCATAAGTATGAGTGACTGTGCGGGTGAGTGAGTGGATGTGTGTGTGTAGACCTAAGAATCAGTGAGTGGGTATGTAGTTATTGGTGTTGGAGTGTCTATGGTTTTGCGAATGGCACTCTGTAATTTAGATTGGGTGTATCAAAGGTTATATTAGGGTGTGAGGAGCTGCATCAGATATCACGTGGATGATGTCATCAGTGATGTCATTTGAGATGTCATCAGTGATGTCATCAGTGATGTCACTGACCATGTCATGAGTGATGTAATATGTGACGTCATCAGCAGTGCATTGCGGGCGCGAGTTATAGTTAGCTGAACTAACTATAACGGGGGAATTTCACGGGTTTTGTACGAGTGCAATGTTCAACTAACTATAACTGTCCCTAAAACCTATGGTTTTTTCAGTGAATTTCAAAGGTTTTTTAAATGCTAATTTCTAACTATAACGTGTCTGAAACCTATGGTTTTTTCAGTGAATTTCAAAGGTTTTTAAAATGCTAATTTGTAACTATAACGTGCCTGAAACCTACGGTTTTTTCAGTGAATTTCAAAGGTTTTTTAAATGACAATTTTTAAATGTATTAATTTTTATATAAATTTTTTTCATACTGATTTACTACATTTTTAGAAACAATTTCTTTTACATATTTTATTTTTTAAATTACATTGTAATTACATTATACATTACATTACAAAAAATACTTTCTCAGAATGAATTACTTTAGTTTAAATACTTTGCACATAGGCAATAGACTTTTAAGTACAGTAGTTACAGTTGTTGCAATGGGCAACACATTTTCAAACACAATGCAACATTCAGCTCAATGTGAATTTCTATTTAAATGCAATTAGTTACTTTATGGATTACTTTTCTAACCACAGGACTGGATCCTAGATTCAGTCCTGGTACATCTCCTGTAAACAGTTGAGTAAAAGCGTTTTGGTTACAGTCGTGATTTTTAAGGAATATTATTGTATTTTAAAAGTTGACACTTCGAAACTTTTTCTCATAGAATCACCAATGTTATCCTATGGAAGGAAATTCACTTAGCAGGTAAAAACTGTTATCGTTACTTTTTCTTACTCAGTGTTGGATCCTGGATCCAGCACTGGTGCATCTCCTGTAAACAGTTGAAAGAATGCGTTTAAGTCATACAGGCGATTTTTAAGGAATATTTGTAGTTTGTGAAAATCGACACTTTGAAACTTTTCTGCTGAAAACCAGACAATGGATTCCTATGGAAGAAAATATAAGTTACTGGTAAGTACGGTTAAAATTACTTTTCAGGACCAGTACTGGGCTGAAAGATGCAGCACTGGGTTCTCTCCTGATAACAGGTGAGTAAATCGGAATTCGTATTTCGGCTGATTTTAGAGGAATATTTGTATGTTTCAAAAATCAACACTTAGAAACTTTTTCAGCAAAAAGCAGGCAATGATATCCTATGGAAGGAAATTCAAGTTTCTGGTAAGTACGGTTAAAATTACTTTTGAGGATCAGTACTGGGCTGAAAGATGCAGCACTGAGGTCTCTCCTGATAACAGATGAGTAAATCGGAATTCGTATTTCAGCTGATTTTAGATGAATATTTTAAAGTTCCAAAACTCCACACTTAGAAGAATTTCCAAGTGAAACCAGTCAATGTTAGCCTATGAAGGAAATTCAAGTTACCGGTAAGTACGGTTAAAATTACTTTTCAGGACCAGTACTGGGCTGAAAGATACAGCACTGAGGTCTCTCCTGATAACAGGTGAGTAAATCGGAATTCGTATTTCGGCTGATTTTAGAGGAATATTTTAAAGTTCCAAAACTCCACACTTAGAAGAATTTCCAAGTGAAACCAGTCAATGTTAGCCTATGAAGGAAATTCAAGTTACCGGTAAGTACGGTTAAAATTACTTTTGAGGATCAGTACTGGGCTGAAAGATGCAGCACTGAGGTCTCTCCTGATAACAGGTGAGTAAATCGGAATTCGTATTTCGGCTGATTTTAGAGGAATATTTTAAAGTTCCAAAACTCCACACAGAAGAATTTCCAAGTGAAACCAGTCAATGTTAGCCTATGGAAGGAAATTCAAGTTACTGGTAAGTACGGTTAAAATTACTTTTCAGGACCAGTACTGGGCTGAAAGATGCAGCACTGAGGTCTCTCCTGATAACAGGTGAGTAAATCAGAATTCGGATTTCGGCTGATTTTAGAGGAATATTTGTATGTTTCAAAAATCAACACTTAGAAACTTTTTCAGCAAAAAGCAGGCAATGATATCCTATGGAAGGAAATTCAAGTTACTGGTAAGTACGGTTAAAATTACTTTTGAGGATCAGTACTGGGCTGAAAGATGCAGCACTGAGGTCTCTCCTGATAACAGGTGAGTAAATCGGAATTCGTATTTCGGCTGATTTTAGAGGAATATTTTAAAGTTCCAAAACTCCACACTTAGAAGAATTTCCAAGTGAAACCAGTCAATGTTAGCCTATGAAGGAAATTCAAGTTACCGGTAAGTACGGTTAAAATTACTTTTCAGGATCAGTACTGGGCTGAAAGATGCAGCACTGAAGTCTCTCCTGATAACAGGTGAGTAAATCGGAATTCGTATTTCGGCTGATTTTAGAGGAATATTTTAAAGTTCCAAAACTCCCCACTTAGAAGAATTTCCAAGTGAAACCAGTCAATGTTAGCCTATGGAAGGAAATTCAAGTTACTGGTAAGTACGGTTAAAATTACTTTTCAGGACCAGTACTGGGCTGAAAGATGCAGCACTGAGGTCTCTCCTGATAACAGGTGAGTAAATCAGAATTCGGATTTCGGCTGATTTTAGAGGAATATTTGTATGTTTCAAAAATCAACACTTAGAAACTTTTTCAGCAAAAAGCAGGCAATGATATCCTATGGAAGGAAATTCAAGTTACTGGTAAGTACGGTTAAAATTACTTTTGAGGATCAGTACTGGGCTGAAAGATGCAGCACTGAGGTCTCTCCTGATAACAGGTGAGTAAATCGGAATTCGTATTTCGGCTGATTTTAGAGGAATATTTTAAAGTTCCAAAACTCCACACTTAGAAGAATTTCCAAGTGAAACCAGTCAATGTTAGCCTATGAAGGAAATTCAAGTTACCGGTAAGTACGGTTAAAATTACTTTTCAGGACCAGTACTGGGCTGAAAGATGCAGCACTGAGGTCTCTCCTGATAACAGGTGAGTAAATCAGAATTCGGATTTCGGCTGATTTTAGAGGAATATTTGTATGTTTCAAAAATCAACACTTAGAAACTTTTTCAGCAAAAAGCAGGCAATGATATCCTATGGAAGGAAATTCAAGTTACTGGTAAGTACGGTTAAAATTACTTTTGAGGATCAGTACTGGGCTGAAAGATGCAGCACTGAGGTCTCTCCTGATAACAGGTGAGTAAATCGGAATTCGTATTTCGGCTGATTTCAGAGGAATATTTTAAAGTTCCAAAACTCCACACTTAGAAGAATTTCCAAGTGAAACCAGTCAATGTTAGCCTATGGAAGGAAATTCAAGTTACTGGTAAGTACGGTTAAAATTACTTTTCAGGACCAGTACTGGGCTGAAAGATACAGCACTGAGGTCTCTCCTGATAACAGGTGAGTAAATCGGAATTCGTATTTCGGCTGATTTTAGAGGAATATTTTAAAGTTCCAAAACTCCACACTTAGAAGAATTTCCAAGTGAAACCAGTCAATGTTAGCCTATGGAAGGAAGTTCAAGTTACTGGTAAGTACGGTTAAAATTACTTTTCAGGATTAGTACTGGGCTGAAAGATGCAGCACTGAGGTCTCTCCTGATAACAGGTGAGTAAATCAGAATTCGTATTTCGGCTGATTTTAGAGGAATATTTGCACAATGGTGAAGGGAGGGGGCGGGGCCTGAGGTGACATCTGTGCAAACGCGCGCCGTGGCGCGTTTTAAGTTGGGGGATTAAGTCCCCTTGAATCATGAGGGTCCCTACGGGCCAACTAGCCCACCAGGAACCTCCAGTATGCGCCAGGGGGCTGCGTTGCAGAGACATGTACAGAGGCCACACCCCTTTTACACCTCTCTGCAACGCAGCTCTGTGGCGCTTTCTGGACGTACCTGTTGGGCTAGTTGGCCCCAAGGACCCTCAGGATTGAAGAGGATTTAATTCCCCATCTTAAAACGCGCCACGGGGCCTGTTTGCACACATGTCACCTGAAGCCCCGCCCCCTCCCTTCACCACTGTGCAAACGCGCCCGTGGCGCGTTTTAAGTCGGGGGATTAACTCCCCTTGAATCCTGAGGGTCCCTGGGGTGCAACTAGCCCACCATATACCTCCAAAAAGCGCCATAGAGCTGCGTTGCAGAGAGGTGTAAAAGGGGCGTGGCCTCTGTACACCTCTCTGCAAGGCAGCCCCTGGCGCATACTGGAGGTTCCTGGTGGGCTAGTTGGCCCCAGGGACCCCCAGTATTCAAGGGGAATTCGTTCCCCCCTGCAAACGCGCCAGGGGGCGGGTTTGCAGAGTGGTGAAGGAAGGGGGCGAGGCCTACGGGCCCGATCGTTTTTTTTTTTTTTTCCCTCTGAAGGGGGCTGTGTGGCCCCCTTCCTTTTTCCTATTTTTAGGCCCTGGGGACCCCATCCCCCAGGGCCTTACCCCTTTTTTTAATAAAAATAAAAATAAAAAAACGGGGAAGGGGGCCGCGTGGCCCCCTTCCCTGGGCCTGTATTGGCCCCGGGGACCCCATCCCCGGGGCATGGCCTCTTTTTTTTTATTTGGAGGGGGCTGCGTGGCCCCCTCCTCAGGCCATTTAAGGCCCCGGGGACCTCATCACCCGGGCCGGCCTTGCACTTTTTTAAAAAAAATTCCCATTTTTTACTTTGGGGAGGGGGCTGCGTGGCCCCCTCCGTGGCCACTTATGGCCCCAGGGACCCCATCCCCGGGGCCTGGCCTCTCGTTGGGGACTGTGGGGGTCCCCAAGCCCCCCACAGTCCCGCCCGGCTCCCCGTGTCCTACGGGAGCCGGCATTGCTTACACATGGGGAGCTGCTAAGATGCAGCTCCCCATGTGGAAAGCAATCGGCTTTGGATATTGGAAGAGAGAGCAGGTTTCCCTGCTCTCTCTTCCAATATCCAAGCAAGTTTGCAATGACAGGACGGGAGCCGCGAGGCTCCCGTCCTGTCATTGCAAACAGCAGTGTCCCGGGGTAGGAGCCGGCCCTGGGGGGTGGCGGTCCCCAGGGCCACCACAGGCTCCAGGAGGGGGGCCACGCGGCCCCCCTCCCTACATTTTGAAAGCCCCGGGAGGTGGTGGTCCCCGGGCTTGGGAGTCCAAAACGGACCCCCATTTTAATTTTTCTTAGTGCCCCGGGGAGGTGGTGGTCCCGGGGCGTGTGGGAGGGCTGGAGCCCCCCACACAGGTTTTTAATTTAAAAAAGAAGCCCCGGGAGGTGGTGGTCCCCGGGGCTGCGGGAGGGCTCAGAGCCCTCCCGCACCATTATACATAAAGCCCCGGGGGTGGTGGTCCCCGGGGCTTGGGGGCCCTTAGAGGCCCCCACACATAAAATTAACCCCCCCAGCATGCCCCCGGGACTTGGCCCACCCGGGGGCCAGTGACATCGAAGCGCGGAGACCGCGCTTCGATTTTTTCCGGCAGGATTCGCGCTCCCTGAGTGCATCCTGCCGATTTTTTAAAAAAAAAAAAAATTTTTTGCCCAGGGGGTCCTTGTGGGACCCCTGAGCAGACCTAGGGGGTCAGGGTGTTTCTACCCTGCCCCCTTTGTGCGCTTTGCGCACTTGTTTCTGTCCCTCGGTTCTACCGAGGGACAAAATGGCTGCCAACACTTCCTGATTTGGAGTGTTGACAGCCAATTAACATAAAGCTCGTGCTCGGGAGGATCCGCGGCCCTAGATATATCTATCTTTTTACTTTTGATTTTCTCAGCAACTACTGAACGGATTTACACCATTTAACAAAAGGGTTCTTTCTGAACCAAGAACTACCTCTTTGCCAAATTTGGTGTAATTCCGTTCAGCAGTTCGGGCTGTAGCCGTGTCTAAAGTTTCCTATGGAAAATTGCATGGGGAAAACGCGTTTTGGGACCCCCTTTTTCTCGGCCCCCGCTTGACGAATCCCCCGAGACTTTCAGGGTAGGAGCGGACCGGAGCGCCACACAAAGTTTGAAAATTTTGCGAAGATACGTCAACCGGCAAGAGAGTTATTTCAAATAGAATGTCGCGGATTTCCTATGGATAATAGGTTGTAACTATAACTATCTACTGGCGACCGCCAGTAGATAATATGTATATATATATGCTTAAAGCATTCACGTGAGTCCAATCAAACTAAAATAGTAGAAATAATTCCCTTTGTCAGCACCAGTTCGAGTTCGTAAATAAAACATTGGCCAGTGTCACATATCTTTTTATTCAGCCTGGTACGAGCAGAAATAAGACACAAAACAATCGCAGTTTACCACCTACTTCAAGTACATCCCCTTGCAAATCCCTATTAGGAAGGGGCACCCTTGGCAATCCCCTTCCTAATAGCGACTCGCAAACCCTATTTTGGGAGTCGGTAACAGGTTACCTACTCGTAAAATAGGGTTTGTACATAGTAAAATGCATTTTACCAGTCGCAAACGGCCAGATGTGCCATTTGCGACTGGTAAAATGCATCGTACATCTGGCCAGTAGTTACAAGATCCGGTTGTTTAGATCTACACTTATGGACCCATACATATGGCATGCCACCTATACTGTGACTCACATTTATTTACAAAGGTATAGAACTACTTATACACCAAGTCAGACAGATACAGATGCACGCATACACCTACACAGCACTTACAAATGTAGCAGTAACTGAGGCAGTTGTACACACTGTTACTCACTAATACAGCCAGTAAGCAATCCATGCAGTGACTTACATACAGATTTAGAGACTCATAAAGTTACTATGAGAGCCAGTCATATACCGACGAGTTACTTATACATCCAATGACACACCCACAGAGGGACTGATACACACACTTACTCATGTACCGAAGTACTGACACAACCAAGTCACCTATCCAGACAAGTAGTCCATTAAACATGTCTTGAGCCCGCAGAGGCTGTATGTGCAGCTTTATTGCAAGTTCGACTTGGAATGTATAAGCCCTTGGCAAGCCCTAAACTCTCTTGTACTACCTGTAGCCCACCCTTAAGGTAGGTCATAGGGAGGGTGCCATGTTCTAAAATGTTAAGAGAGGTACTTTTAAGTTTAGTGAGTTATATGCACCCTTATATAGCCATACACCCAGTTATATATGCAGTTTCTCACCCATACAGCAACTGACATAGATATGCACAAAATGATAGAGCCACTAACACAGCCAGTCAGACAGCAACAGATGCATTTACACATCCATTATTTCACCCACACAGAACCTATGTATCGAGCAATAACTAAGACAGCTGCATACACAGTTAGATACCCCAAAGACTCACTAACACAGCCAGTAAACAATCCATGCAGCTAGTTACATACACACCCACAGAGTTACTATGAGAGCCACTCATATACCTATATAGTTACTTAGACATCCAGTGACACATTAATAGAGGGACTGATACACTCACTCACATATTTACTCAAGTAGTGAGACAACCAAATCACCCATGCAAACAAGTAGATCTTTTAGCATGTCTTGGGCCTGCTAATGTAGAGCCTGTGTGTGAGTATCACTGTCAGGTCAAATTGACATTTAAAACCCTTGGCAAGCCTTCACCTCTCTTTGTAGTACATATAAGCTACTCTTAAGGTAGGCTGTAGGTAGGCCATAGTTTGGGTATCATATGCTCAGTTACATATCTATTCTGCCACTCATACTGTGACTCGCATACCTATTTACAAAAGCATAGAGCCACTGACTCACAGTCAGACTGTGATAGAGGCACTTCGACATTCACTCACACACTGACAGATCATTGATGCATCTAGCAGTAACAGAGCCAGTTGAACACACAGGTACAACCTTGAACACTCATTAACACAGCCAGTATGCTATCCTTACAGATATTTGCATATAGTTTTACAAACCCGTAGAGTTACTAGGAGAGCTAGTGATATTGTTACTTAGACATCCAGCCACACACCCACAGGCAGACTGATACACTCACTCAGATATGTACTCAAGTACTGACACACCCAATTCACCTAACAAGACAAGTAGCCATTTAAACATGTGTAAGCCCTAGCACTGCAGAGCCTGTGTGTGCAGTTTTACTGCTAAGCCGACTTGCATTTAAAACCCCTTGCCAAGCTTTAATCGCCCCTTTTTCTTCATATATGTCAGTGCTAAGGTACACTGTAGGTAGGCCATAGGGCAGGCTGTTATGTGCTTAGAATGTAGGACATGCACTTTAAAGTTGTAGTGAATTATATGTACAGTTGCAGACCTAGATGCCAAGTCAAACATTCAATGTTCAACCTATTTTGCAAGTCACATACGCATTTACAAAATCATAGAGGCACTCACTCACCCAGTCAGTCAGAGGCACTTACACATTCAGTCGCATACCCATACAGTACTTATGTATCCAACAGTAACAGAGCCAGTTGCACACACAGTTATATATCTTGGCACTCAGTAACAGAGCCAATAAGTAATATATACATGAGGTTACATACAAATAGAGAGGCCTACAGAGAAACTACAACCCCTAGTCATATAGGAAGTTAGTTAGTTATACATCCAGTAACACAACCAAAAGAGAGACTAATACACTTATGTAGTGTAGTGTAGTGAAGTACTGATGCTGTTAGTCACTCATCCAGACTAGTAGGCCTTTAAACATGTGTTTGGCCTGCTACTGCAGAGCCTCTGTAAGCACTTTTACTGCCTGGCCCAGTTCATTTTTAAAACAACTTTCCAAGCTATAAACATCTGTTCTACTACATTTATGTTAGTCACCTCTAACATAGGCTGTAGGTAGGCCATAGGGCAGGGTGGTTTGTGCTTAAAAGGTAAGAAAACTAGTTTGAGGTTTTAGTGAGTCACATGCACATTTCCAGACCCATATGCCCAGTTAAACATCCAGTCTCCAACCATACTGCAACTGACATACATATTATGAAAAGCATAGAGATACTCAGCCACCCAGTCAGAGACAGAGGCACTTACACATTTACTCAGATCTCCATACATCAGTTATGTATTAAGCTGTAATAGAGACAGTTGCATGGAGACCTATTAACCCCAACACTCAGTAATAGAGCCAGTAATTAATAGATACACAGTTATAGAGATACTAAGTGAACCGCTAACACAAGTATATCATTACTTGCACATCCAGAGACATATCTAGACTAGAGCTGATAGACTTATTTAGGTATGTACTCGAGTTGTGATACTGCTAATCACTCATCTAGATTAGTAGGCCGTATTACCAGTGTTCAGCCTTTCTACTGCAGAGCCTATGTGTGCACTTTATCTACCAAGGTGAGTTCATATTTAAAACTACTTGCAAAGCTTAGAACTTGTATTGTACTACATATAAGTCATGCCTAAGGTAGGCTGTAGGTAGGTCCTATGGCAGGATGTTATGTGCTTAAAATGGTAGATATGTACTTTTAACTTGCAGTGAGTTAGAAGTGCACTTACAGACCTATATGCTCAGTTATATATCTTGTCTCCCACCCATACTGCGAATCACATATCCATTTAGAAAACCATACAGCCACTCACCCAGTCAGATAGCAAGAGAGGCACTTATACATTCACTCAAACACCATTTATGTATCCAGCGGGGCAGAGACAGAATAGCGAATGAAAAATATCGATTTACACAAATATCGAGTTAAAAATATTGTGGGTCAGTAATATCGACAGACAAATTCTCGTGGTCAAGAATATCGAACTTAGGTAAGTAATATCGATGTTAAAAATATCGAAGTATAAAATATTGTTTGCAAAAATAAAGTTAAAAATATACATTTTTTATTAATGTGATGTATTTTAGTATATATTTTATATCTATGTGATGTATGTTTTTTGTGTAAGATTTGTTTGTATTTTTAATATATGTGTTACATTTATAGCAGTTATTAATTTTATTTTATTTGATTTTTGCAATCTTACTTCCATAGCGGGTTGTGGGTTTATAGGGGAATAGGGTGGAAAGTAATTTAATTATATAAAATTAATTGATTATTTTTAGTAGTTATTAATATTTTTTTATTTGAATTTTGCATTTTTAGTTCCGTAGCGAGTTTTGGGTTTATAGGGGAATAGAGTGGGGCGTAATTTAATGATATTAAATTTATTGAATATTTTTATTTATTATTATTTGTTTAATTGAGATGTTATAGTGTTAAAAAAGGTAAATTAATTTATTATTAATTAATTAATAATTGGTTGTTAATTAATTTTCATTGGTTAATTGGTAATTAATTATGGTAATTGTGTAATTAATTTTAGGTGTGTGTTGTGGTGTTTATAGGTTTAAAGGGTGGGAAGTAATATATTTTTAATTGATGAATTAATAATTAGTTGTTAATTAATTTCAAATAATTAATTAGTAATTAATTTTGGTAATTGTGTAATTTATTTTAGTTGTGTGTTGTGGTGTTTATAGGAGTAAAGGGTGATAATTATTTTGTGTTTAATTAATTATTATATTGTTAATTAATGTTAATTATTTGATCTTTATTTTGTGAAATTGTTTATTTTTTGTGTGTTGTTTTTACTTTTAAAGGGGTAAAAGGTGGGTACTATTAAATACATTTTTAAATATTTAATTATTAGTTGTTAATAGTAATAGTTTTTCTTTTAAAAATAATATTTAATTGTGTTTTATTATTTTATAGTTTAATTTAGGTGTGTGCTGTGGATATTATAGTGTTAAAGCATGTGTACTCAATGAATGTTTATTATTTTTTTATTAATAAGATTTATTTAATTGATTATTAATTATGTTAATTATAGAAATAAATGTAATTAAAATGTTGAAGTGTTTTGTTATTGATGTGGTGTTGTAGGGTAGGAAATAAAATAAATACATTTATGTTTTAAATAATTTTTTTGTTTGTAAATATTTGCTACTTCTAAATAATTATTGTTTATTAATGTATTTATTAATTGATTTTATATGTTATTTGTAGGTTTTTGTTATATGTAATTACTATTATAATATGTGTTCTTTTTATATGTTTAATATATTTAATTTTCAGTTTTAAAATATTGTTTATTTATTTTTATGATTTTTAAACTTTTGTAATATTTTTTGTTTTTTTCTAATCTTTAAGTGTTATTAGTAATTTTTGTTTCTCTGCTATCCAACACTTTCCCTAATGTTGCAATCACTGGAGTGGATATACTAATTTTTACCTCTCCGCTATCCAGTACTTTCCCTACTATTGTATTCATTGGAGTGGAAATAGTAATTTTTACCCCTCCGCTATCCAGCATTTTCCATACTGTTGCACTCCCTGGAGTGGGAATAGTAATTTTTACCCCTCCACTATCCAGCACTTTCCCTACTGTTGCATTCACTGGAGTGGGAATAGTAATTTTTGCCCCTCCGCTATCCATCCCTTTCCCTACTGTTGCACTCACTGGAGTTGGAATAGTAAATTTAATTACACCGCTATTCAACACTTACCCTACTTTTGCACTCACTGCACTGGGAATAGTAATTTTTACCCCTCCGCTATCCAACACTTTTCCTACTGTTGCACTCTTTGGAATGGGAATTGTAATTTTTGCCCCTCCGCTATCCAACAATGTCCCTACTGTTGCACTAATTGGAGTGGGAATAGTAATTTTTACCTCTCCTCTATCCAAAGTTTTCCCTACTGTTGCACTCACAGGAGGTGGAATAGTAAATTTAATTCCTCCGCTATCCAACACTTACCCTACTTTTGCACTCACTGGAGTGGGAATAGTAATTTTTACCCCTCCGCTATCCAACACTTTCCCTATTGTTGCACTCTTTGGAGTGGGAATAGTAATTTTTTCCCCTCCGCTATCCAACACTTTCCCTACTGTTGCTATCACTGGAGTAGGAATAGTAATTTTACCCCTCCTCTATCCAACACTTTCCCTACTGTTGCACTCCCTGGAGTTGGAAAAGTAAATTTAATTATTCCGCTATCCAAAACTTTCCCTACCGTTGCACCTATTGTATTGGGAAATGTAAGTAAATTTTTTTTTTATAGTTTAATGTTTTCATTTATTATAGAATGTTAAAAAAAAAATATTGCTATATATATATATATATATATATATATATATATATATTATTTTTATATAATTTTAAAGTTTACAAATTAAATAATGATAATAGTTAATAAATTATTTTAAGTAAATATATGTATATGTATACATTTTTATGTTTGTGTTTACATTTTTTTAAATTAAGTTTATTTGTTATATTTAGTTAAAATGTATATTAAATGCAATTTATTTTGTTAAAAATAATATTAATATTTAATATATTTACTATTTAATATTTTCTTTTATATATATTTTTAAATCGATATTTTTTACATCTATATTTTTTACCTCGATATTTTTGATTCAATATTTTTGTACTTACCTTTTAGGTTATTGGAGTCGATATTTTTGCAGTCAATATGCTTTTTTTCGATATTTAGAACATCGATGTTTGTTACATCGATATTCTATCAGTGACCCATATCCAGCAGTATCAGAGCCAGTTGCACACACAGTTACATATCCCAATACGCACTAACACAGACAGTAAGCAATCCATGCATCCACTTACATACATATTTACAGACCCATAGAGTTATTAACAGAGCTAGCCATATAGCGTGATATCTGCTTGCAGATTCAGTGACACAGTAATAGAGAGACTGAAGCACTCACTTAGATATGTATTCATGCACTGACAGAATCAAGTCACCCATTCATACAAGTAGCCATTTAAACTTGCCTTGGGCCTGCTACTGCACAGTCTGTGTGCGGTTTTACTGCCAGGTCGACTTGGCATTTAAAACCCCTTTGCCAAGCAGACACTAATGCATACAGTCACACACCCAAACAAACACTGAAGCATACACTGAAACACCCAGGCACACACTCATCCAGACAGTAACATACCCAGGTACACTTCCACTCTGATGCATATAGTGACATAGCTACACATTCACTAATGCATACACTGACATCCTCAGGCGCACACTGGTGCACACACTAACACACCCAGGCACACACATACTTTCACTGACACGCCCAGTCACATACTGAGATACCCAGACACACACTGATGCATATGGTGATACTCTCAAGCACACACTGATGCATACAATGATACACTCAGCCACACACTCATGTATACAGTAACACAGGCAGACACACTGTTATTTAAATATAAAAAGTAAGAGACTTATATTGGGTATAACTTAGTAAAGGGAATGTTTCTATTACAACATAAATGCATATCATGTGTCATTTAATAGTATATAATGAAAGACTAAATTCATTGATTTGTGCATTTAATTCAGACATCTATCTACAAATCAAAGCAGACAGTAAAAATGCAGACAAAAAGACAGAAAAAGGGAAGAAATAGAGGAAAGGATGCTATTTAGTTACAACATAGACACAAAAGGGACAGAATGTGAACAATGCGTCTAAAGAAAAAAGCTGCTGGTAAGAAAACTAAAAGGTTTCTTAAGATAGTATGTACAAAACTACAAAGTGAACAAAGCCAAGTTAATAAAATAATGTGTCAAATCAGCTAAGAAAGCAAAAAAAGTAAGTGACAGTAAGAATAAATTGTATATGAAAGGAGATAGTTTAACAAGGAGACAGAGGCTGTTTAAAGAAATTAGAGTCAGAATGTTCCATAGTAGGGTCACTCAGAATCTCATACGAATTATGAAATGGTTTGAAAGGAGAAGAGACGCAGACAAACAAAAGGAATGTGTTGAGGCTTTAGATGATAAGGCATTTGCCCTGAAGAGGAAGCTATTAATTTTGATTCTGAGCAGAATGAGAACACTGGACAAAACAATGTTGTCTATGAGAAGAAGCCAAAAGAAAAGACTTGTGCATAGAAGTAATTTTTTCAAAGTTTTCAGTGGTGAATGGAAACATGCATCCAGTACTGAGCCTTTCTTTAATGAAGAAAGCTAGTTCTAAGAGAACAACATTAGTGCATGCAGTTGAAACAACTGGCCGATGCTATCAGGTGAAGGATGGGACTCCCATTTCAAAAGAGGAGATAATTCCTAGGAATCTTGAAAAGGTGATAGGTGAAGAAGTATAAGGAAGGTGTAGACAGGCACCTTTATACAAATGGAACTGTAGCAGTATTTGCAGTGTTCGCCAGGAATCAATTGATATATTGAGAACCTTTCTACGTATGTTTCCATGCAGAAGTCTGAAACAGAAAATATGGATTTTGCAAGGATTAGATTCATGCAAAGTATAGAAGTAAACAAATATACAGGGACATTCACTTGCATGTCTATCAAAGAAATTGATCCAACAAAGCTTTCATCACTACAGAATGTTAGCTGTTCACCACTCTAAAATGCGAAATTTAGTTAAGAGACTTTATTATGTAAAAACTCCTTCCTTATGTTTAGGAGAAATGAATAGAGCTCTTTGGCATGGTACACTAGCAGAGGTAGAAAAAGTGTGTGAATATGTTCCGTTTCATTTCTTTGGTCCTGAACAGGAGTCTAGGGAAAATGAGGAGTTGGTATGTGCACATGTTGAAGAACAGGACACAACTATTAGTGTTGTTAACTTTACAGAAACAATTAGGACGTTTAACACAGTTTCTTCTGAAAAACCAAACTGTGTTTGTATTTGTTGTTGACGCACTCACTACAAAAGCCAAACTCACAATGTAATTGTATTCTCAAAAACTAAACAGGAAAACAGAGATAAGTGGCAAGAATTTGTTGTTTATTTATTTGTAGAGGAACGGTTTGAGCTGTCTGCATGGAAGAATATATGTAGGTACTGTTATGATAAATTAGAGGTAAACAAAATCTCAGCTATAGCAGTATATAACAAGTTAGAATTAGTATCTATTCCACAAGAACTATGAGATTTAAATGTTTATGAATCAATTCTCATACAATATATACACCCATTTCAGGCTATAGTTCGTATGGAGCCAAAGACAGGGAAGCTGCCACCAACTGACCTTCAGAAAGTCCTTAACAAATAAATTGTGTACTTATCTTTAGATTTTAAACAGAATATTTAAACTGTTGGTTTACACAGAGATATTCAGGAACCACTTACCATTCTAGTAAGTGGTGCGCCTGCAAAGAATAAAAAAATCTGGCAAGTATTAGGTGATGTTAGTAAATTCAGTAAAGCAACATGATTGATTGATTGATTGATTGGGCAACTTATAAAGCATGAACAAATGCTGGAGGGCATCAAGGTGCTGAAGCGGATAATCTGCCAGGGGGCCAGAGTGGTAAACAGCCATTACATCGAGTTTTTTACTTCGCGATACCATTACAACACATGCATTACCACGCATGCGTTGTACATCGCGAAGTAAAAAACGATGCATTTTTTTAGAACGCATGGTCCATGTCACGCATGCCTTTACAACGAATTTCGTTGTAAAGGTATGTATAGTAAATGACCATGCGTTCTAAAAAAATGTACACGATTCACGTTGTTGTAAGGAAACAGAGGCTGTTTACTCATAAAGACGAGCACCGCCCCTCAGAGACGACGTGAAGCAGGAACCAGGAGGAGAGAGGAACCACGAGGAGAGAGAGGTAAGGGGGATTGGGCATGGGGTGGGGGTTACTTTTTTAGGGTTTAGGGGGTCGGGGGGTCATGCTGGGGGTAGTGTTTTAGGCTTTAGGGTAGTGTTGTGGTGTTTGTGTAGTGTAGGGTAGTGTTTTAGGGTTTAGGGTAGTGTTGTGGTGTTTGTGTAGTGTAGGGGGTCATGCTGGGGTAGTGTTTTAGGGATTAGGGTAGTGTTGTGGTGTATGTGTAGTGTAGGGTAGTGTTTTAGGGTTTAGGGTAGTGTCGGGGGTCGTGCAGGGTAGTGTTTGAGTGTAGGGACCGGACTAAGGGTCAGGGGGGTCGTGCTGGGGGTGGTGTTTTAGGGTTTAGGGTAGTGTTGTGCTGTTTGTGTAGTGTAGGGTAGTGTTTTAGGGTTAAGGGTAGTGTTGTGGTGTTTGTGTAGTGTAGGGGGTCGTGCTGGGGTAGTGTTTTAGGGTAGTGTTGTGGTGTATGTGTAGTGTAGGGTAGGGTAGTGTTTTAGGGTTTAGGGTAGTGTCGGGGGGTCGTGCAGGGTAGTGTTTGAGTATAGGGACCGGACTAAGGGTCGGGGGGTCATGCTGGGGGTAGTGTTTTAGGGTTTAGGGTAGTGTTGTGGTGTTTGTGTAGTGTACGGTAGTGTTTTAGGGTTTAGGGTAGTGTCAGGGGTCGTGCTGGGTAGTGTAAAGGTAGTGAGAGGACTGTCACTTACCTTAGAAACTTTTACCACGACTATACCTTTACCTCACATGTTTTTGCGTTGTAATGGCATGCGTGGTAAAGGCATAGTCGTTGTAAAAGTTTGCGTTGTAATGGTATCTCGTTGCAATTGACAACGCGTACTAATACCTGCGTTGTAATGGTACGCATTGTATTGGTACGCGTTGTAACGAGTGCTATTCGGCCAGAGCATCATCCCTATACCAGAAAGACATTACAAGGCAAGAAGCCAGGTCTACAAAACCTTACGAGACGGAAGGTGGGTTACCAGACCAGAGATGGATTGAGGGAGAATGTTCAAAGCTAAGATGCCGCCACAGCAAAGGCTCTCCCTCCCAATCTTGCCCTCCTAAACCTAGGAATAACCAGCCGGTTTTTATCAGCAGAACGCAGCTATTTAGTGGGAACACACCATTGGAAAAGATGCTTAACTCCCTCAGGGCCTGAATTATGAAGTGCCTTGTGAGCAATCATACCTAGTACAAAACAATATTTACTATAAAAATGTTTGAGATATAACAGATATAGAGATGAAACATTACCATAAGTAGACAGATTAAAAAAGTGCATTGATCCAGATCAGAAGAGATTTACAAAAACTACAGCATCCATCCGCTGCGTTCTAAAGAAGCCATTGGTAAAGCTATTGATCTCTTTCAAATGAAGCAGGCAAAAGGAGCGCCCATTAGTGTGTGGGAGAAAAGTTTAAAAGCTTGCTGTTTCCACAACTGTTTCCCACTGGAGTAGGTAGCCACTTTGATGACCGTCCTGTACAGATACCAGCAGCTGAATACTGGTCAACCAGATTATACTCAGACGATCCAAGATTTGGGCAGTGTATTCCCTGCATATTCCATTTTCTATTTAAGAGTGACTTGTCTGTACTTTCATGTGCTGTTAACCACATATGAAAGACAGGAGCTGATCTTCAAAATCTCTCTGCAAAGGAGTTCATTGACAAAGTTCATTGAAAGGATTAAAACTTAGAATACAACTTACTTAATTTGATGGTGTTCCAACTTGGCACCGAGTATTAGTATCACTGTCATGACATGCATGTTGAGAAATCTAGGTGCACCTACTTGGTTTCTGAAACTCAGTTGTGCTGAGTATGCCTGGGATAACCTGCTTGAATTTTTGAAAGAAGCGAACTCTTGCATTAAAGATATCAAAGTGAAGATAGCCAGAAATCTTTGCTTCTAAGATCCCACTAATGTTTGCAGATATTTTAACCACAGGTTTCAAGCCATGATGTATTTCATCTACAACAAAAGAAATCCCCCTCTTGGCAAAGTAACTGATTTCTTTCGGCGAAAAGAGTACCAAGCAAGAGGTGCTCCTCATATTCACATGTTGTTATGAACAAAAGATGCACCAAAATTTGGAACAGACAGTGTCTTTCATAGAACAGTATGTGACCAGTTTCAAACTCATGGCTGTGGGAAGTACTATCATCGAAAATACAGAAGCAAACGAGAATTATACACAAGATTACATTTTAGATTTCCATGAGCCGTCATTTCAGAAGGAAGAGTAGGAAGAGTAACCAGGTTTTTATATGCAGTAAGACATACACTGACATGAAAATCACTGAAAAACACATACAATCTGAGAAGAACAGCGGCCTTGAAGTATATTAATGACTATAATCCAGTCATTCTTAAAATGTGGAATGCGAACATGGATATACAGTTTGTTGCAGACAACTCCATTGCTGTTCTCGTTATGTTACTTCATAAATTACAAAATCAGAGATGAAGGAGATTTGGGAGGAGATTTCTGCATAAAAGAGTTTTACCAAGAAATTGTGTAACTTCAGCTTGAAAATGCTTTCTCATAGAGAGATAGGGTTCTATAAGTGCTAGGATCGGTTGAGCTCAGCTAGTTTGTTCTCAAAGTCAAGGGGAATTGTTTGGGTATGTCTAGGCCTTGCAAACATGCTAAATAGAGTATTGAAGTATTTTCTAGAAATTCAGTATCTAGCAGAGGGAGTCCAGGGAGGACCTGGCTTGGCAGTTCGGGCTGGACTGTTCCCATGAGGCACAGGGTCAAGACTGATTTGCATATGACTGGGTTCAAACTGGAATGGCATGGTGAGCAAAAAAACGATGGATTTAGGCCCAGATCTCTGTACTGGGGTGAATGTATGACATTGTTCTGCATTCTGTCCATCAACTGTTGCTTTTGCATTTGTCACCCCGAGTGGGACGGGTATGCCCAGACGTGGGTCCTGTGCTCTCCATGCCACTGGAATCAAGCTATCCTGGCTGAAGAGGGGTGAAACCCCGAAACCGGTCCTAGGATGCTTGTTTCCAGTCCAGGGAGGACCTGGCTTAGCAGTTAGGGCTGGATTGTTCCCATGAGGCACAGGGTCAAGACTGATTTGCATATGGCTGGGTTCAAACTGGAATGGCATGGTGAGCAAAAACATGATGGATTTAGGCCCCAGATCTCTGTACTGGGGTGAATGTATGACATTGTTCTGCATTCTGTCCATCAACTGTTGCTTTTGCATTTGTCACCCCGAGTGGGACGGGTATGCCCAGACGTGGGTCCCGTGCTCTCCATGCCACTGGAATCAAGCTATCCTGGCTGAAGAGGGGTGAAACCCCGAAACCGGTCCTAGGATGCCTGTTTCCAGTCCAGGGAGCACCTGGCTTGGCAGTTCGGGCTGGACTGTTCCCATGAGGCACAGGGTCAAGACTGATTTGCATATTGCTGGGTTCAAACTGGAATGGCATGGTGAGCAAAAAAACGATGGATTTAGGCCCCAGATCTCTGTACTGGGGTGAATGTATGACATTGTTCTGCATTCTGTCCATCAACTGTTGCTTTTGCATTTGTCACCCCGAGTGGGACGGGTATGCCCAGACGTGGGTTCCATGCTCTCCATGCCACTGGAATCAAGCTATCCTGGCTGAAGAGGGGTGAAACCCCGAAACCGGTCCTAGGATGCTTGTTTCCAGTCCAGGGGGGACCTGGCTCGGCAGTTCGGGCTGGACTGTTCCCATGAGGCACAGGGTCAAGACTGATTTGCATATGGCTGGGTTCAAACTGGAATGGCATGGTGAGCAAAAAAATGATGGATTTAGGCCCCAGATCTCTGTACTGGGGTGAACGTATGACATTGATCTGCATTCTGTCCATCAACTGTTGCTTTTGCATTTGTCACCCCGAGTGGGACGGGTATGCCCAGACGTGGGTCCCGTGCTCTCCATGCCACTGGAATCAAGCTATCCTGGCTGAAGAGGGGTGAAACCCCGAAACCGGTCCTAGGATGCTTGTTTCCAGTCCAGGGAGGACCTGGCTTGGCAGTTCGGGCTGGACTGTTCCCATGAGAGACAGGGTCAAGACTGATTTGCATATGGCTGGGTTCAAACTGGAATGGCATGGTGAGCAAAAAAACGATGGATTTAGGCCCCAGATCTCTGTACTGGGGTGAATGTATGACATTGTTCTGCATTCTGTCCATCAACTGTTGCTTTTGCATTTGTCACCCAGACTGGGACTGGTATGCCCAGACGTGGGTCCCGTGCTCTCCATGCCACTGGAATCAAGCTATCCTGGCTGAAGAGGGGTGAAACCCCGAAACCGGTCCTAGGATGCTTGTTTCCAGTCCAGGGAGGACCTGGCTTGGCAGTTCGGGCTGGACTGTTCCCATGAGGCACAGGGTCAAGACTGATTTGCATATGGCTGGGTTCAAACTGGAATGGCTTGGTGAGCAAAAAAACGATGGATTTAGGCCCCAGATCTCTGTACTAGGGTGAATGTATGACATTGTTCTGCATTCTGTCCATCAACTGTTGCTTTTGCATTTGTCACCCCGAGTGGGACGGGTATGCCCAGACGTGGGTCCCGTGCTCTCCATGCCACTGGAATCAAGCTATCCTGGCTGAAGAGGGGTGAAACCCCGAAACCGGTCCTAGGATGCTTGTTTCCAGTCCAGGGAGGACCTGGCTTGGCAGTTCGGGCTGGACTGTTCCCATGAGGCACAGGGTCAAGACTGATTTGCATATGGCTGGGTTCAAACTGGAATGGCATGGTGAGCAAAAAAACGATGGATTTAGGCCCCAGATCTCTGTACTGGGGTGAATGTATGACATTGTTCTGCATTCTGTCCATCAACTGTTGCTTTTGCGTTTGTCACCCCGAGTGGGACGGGTATGCCCAGACGTGGGTCCCGTGATCTCCATGCCACTGGAATCAAGCTATCCTGGCTGAAGAGGGGTGAAACCCCAAAACCGGTCCTAGGATGCTTGTTTCCAGTCCAGGGAGGACCTGGCTTGGCAGTTCGGGCTGGACTGTTCCCATGAGGCACAGGGTCAAGACTGATTTGCATATGGCTGGGTTCAAACTGGAATGGCATGGTGAGCAAAAAACGATGGATTTAGGCCCCAGATCTCTGTACTGGGGTGAATGTATGACATTGTTCTGCATTCTGTCCATCAACTGTTGCTTTTGCATTTGTCACCCCGAGTGGGACGGGTATGCCCAGACGTGGGTCCCGTGCTCTCCATGCCACTGGAATCAAGCTATCCTGGCTGAAGAGGGGTGAAACCCCGAAACCGGTCCTAGGATGCTTGTTTCCAGTCCAGGGAGGACCTGGCTTGGCAGTTCGGGCTGGACTGTTCCCATGAGGCACAGGGTCAAGACTGATTTGCATATGGCTGGGTTCAAACTGGAATGGCATGGTGAGCAAAAACGATGGATTTAGGCCCCAGATCTCTGTACTGGGGTGAATGTATGACATTGTTCTGCATTCTGTCCATCAACTGTTGCTTTTGCATTTGTCACCCCGAGTGGGACGGGTATGCCCAGACGTGGGTCCCGTGCTCTCCATGCCACTGGAATCAAGCTATCCTGGCTGAAGAGGGTGAAACCCCGAAACCGGTCCTAGGATGCTTGTTTCCAGTCCAGGGAGGACCTGGCTTGGCAGTTCGGGCTGGACTGTTCCCATGAGGCACAGGGTCAAGACTGATTTGCATATGGCTGGGTTCAAACTGGAATGGCATGGTGAGCAAAAAAACGATGGATTTAGGCCCCAGATCTCTGTACTGGGGTGAATGTATGACATTGTTCTGCATTCTGTCCATCAACTGTTGCTTTTGCATTTGTCACCCCGAGTGGGACGGGTATGCCCAGACGTGGGTCCCGTGCTCTCCATGCCACTGGAATCAAGCTATCCTGGCTGAAGAGGGTGAAACCCCGAAACCGGTCCTAGGATGCTTGTTTCCAGTCCAGGGAGGACCTGGCTTGGCAGTTCGGGCTGGACTGTTCCCATGAGGCACAGGGTCAAGACTGATTTGCATATGGCTGGGTGCAAACTGGAATGGCATGGTGAGCAAAAAACGATGGATTTAGGCCCCAGATCTCTGTACTGGGGTGAATGTATGACATTGTTCTGCATTCTGTCCATCAACTGTTGCTTTTGCATTTGTCACCCCGAGTGGGACGGGTATGCCCAGACGTGGGTCCCGTGCTCTCCATGCCACTGGAATCAAGCTATCCTGGCTGAAGAGGGGTGAAACCCCGAAACCGGTCCTAGGATGCTTGTTTCCAGTCCAGGGAGGACCTGGCTTGGCAGTTCGGGCTGGACTGTTCCCATGAGGCACAGGGTCAAGACTGATTTGCATATGGCTGGGTTCAAACTGGAATGGCATGGTGAGCAAAAAAACGATGGATTTAGGCCACAGATCTCTGTACTGGGGTGAATGTATGACATTGTTCTGCATTCTGTCCATCAAATGTTGCTTTTGCATTTGTCACCCCGAGTGGGACGGGTATGCCCAGACGTGGGTCCAGTGCTCTCCATGCCACTGGAATCAAGCTATCCTGGCTGAAGAGGGGTGAAACCCCGAAACCGGTCCTAGGATGCTTGTTTCCAGTCCAGGGAGGACCTGGCTTGGCAGTTCGGGCTGGACTGTTCCCATGAGGCACAGGGTCAAGACTGATTTGCATATGGCTGGGTTCAAACTGGAATGGCATGGTGAGCAAAAAAACGATGGATTTAGGCCCCAGATCTCTGTACTGGGGTGAATGTATGACATTGTTCTGCATTCTGTCCATCAACTGTTGCTTTTGCATTTGTCACCCCGAGTGGGACGGGTATGCCCAGACGTGGGTCCCATGCTCTCCATGCCACTGGAATCAAGCTATCCTGGCTGAAGAGGGGTGAAACCCCGAAACCGGTCCTAGGATGCTTGTTTCCAGTCCAGGGAGGACCTGGCTTGGCAGTTCAGGCTGGACTGTTCCCATGAGGCACAGGGTCAAGACTGATTTGCATATGGCTGGGTTCAAACTGGAATGGCATGGTGAGCAAAAAAACGATGGATTTAGGCCCCAGATCTCTGTACTGGGGTGAATGTATGACATTGTTCTGCATTCTGTCCATCAACTGTTGCTTTTGCATTTGTCACCCCGAGTGGGACGCGTATGCCCAGACGTGGGTCCCGTGCTCTCCATGCCACTGGAATCAAGCTATCCTGGCTGAAGAGGGGTGAAACCCCGAAACCGGTCCTAGGATGCTTGTTTCCAGTCCAGGGAGGACCTGGCTTGGCAGTTCGGGCTGGACTGTTCCCATGAGGCACAGGGTCAAGACTGATTTGCATATGGCTGGGTTCAAACTGGAATGGCATGGTGAGCAAAAAAACGATGGATTTAGGCCCCAGATCTCTGTACTGGGGTGAATGTATGACATTGTTCTGCATTCTGTCCATCAACTGTTGCTTTTGCATTTGTCACCCAGAGTGGGACGGGTATGCCCAGACGTAGGTCCCGTGCTCTCCATGCCACTGGAATCATGCTACCCTGGCTGAAGAGGGGTGAAACCCCGAAACCGGTCCTAGGATGCTTGTTTCCAGTCCAGGGAGGACCTGGCTTGGCAGTTCGGGCTGGACTGTTACCATGAGGCACAGGGTCAAGACTGATTTGCATATGGCTGGGTTCAAACTGGAATGGCATGGTGAGCAAAAAAACGATGGATTTTGGCCCCAGATCTCTGTACTGGGGTGAATGTATGACATTGTTCTGCATTCTGTCCATCAACTGTTGCTTTTGCATTTGTCACCCCGAGTGGGACGGGTATGCCCAGACGTGGGTCCCGTGCTCTCCATGCCACTGGAATCAAGCTATCCTGCCTGAAGAGGGGTGAAACCCCGAAACCGGTCCTAGGATGCTTGGTTCCAGTCCAGGGAGGACCTGGCTTGGCAGTTCGGGCTGGACTGTTCCCATGAGGCACAGGGTCAAGACTGATTTGCATGTGGCTGGGTTCAAACTGGAATGGCATGCTGAGCAAAAAAACGATGGATTTAGGCCCCAGATCTCTGTACTGGGGTGAATGTATGACATTGTTCTGCATTCTGTCCATCAACTGTTGCTTTTGCATTTGTCACCCCGAGTTTGACGGGTATGCCCAGACGTGGGTCCCGTGCTCTCCATGCCACTGGAATCAAGCTATCCTGGCTGAAGAGGGGTGAAACCCCGAAACCGGTCCTAGGATGCTTGTTTCCAGTCCAGGGAGGACCTGGCTTGGCAGTTCGGGCTGGACTGTTCCCATGAGGCACAGGGTCAAGACTGATTTGCATATGGCTGGGTTCAAACTGGAATGGCATGGTGAGCAAAAACGATGGATTTAGGCCCCAGATCTCTGTACTGGGGTGAATGTATGACATTGTTCTGCATTCTGTCCATCAACTGTTGCTTTTGCATTTTTCACCCCGAGTGGGATGGGTATGCCCAGACGTGGGTCCCGTGCTCTCCATGCCACTGTAATCAAGCTATCCTGGCTGAAGAGGGGTAAAATCCCGAAACCGGTCCTAGGATGCTTGTTTCCAGTCCAGGGAGGACCTGGCTTGGCAGTTCGGGCTGGACTGTTCCCATGAGGCACAGGGTCAAGACTGATTTGCATATGGCTGGCTTCAAACTGGAATGGCATGGTGAGCAAAAAAACGATGGATTTAGGCCCCAGATCTCTGTACTGGGGTGAATGTATGACATTGTTCTGCATTCTGTCCATCAACTGTTGCTTTTGCATCTAGCAGAGTTTAATCCAGAAAGCACAGATATTGTGAAATCAAATATGTTGGATACGTACTATCCAAGAAGGAGTCCACACCTAGAAAACATGTGCCTTTATGAAGTACTTAACATTACAGACAAAAGCAATGTAACTGAAAACATAGAAGAAGGAAAATATGCAGTAGTTGGATGGGACGGTTGTTTGTTGACACACGCAAAAGGAAATTTAGTTAATCACAGAAAACATAATTGCCAAACTCCAGACAGAAAAGAGTTTTTCTATTTGCCACTTCTACAACTCTTCAAGCCTTGGCGTGCTGAATCAGAACTACATGGAGACTATGACTGTTACGAAGATTCTTTCAACACTGTGAAAGACAGCATTCAGTGTTCAGTCTTTGCAAACTATTTGCAAGTGTTAAATGATGAGATTGAACAGGAAGAAATGATTGCTGCTGAGGTAGCTAAGGAAAGTTCTCAAAGCAGTCAAAGTTCTGTATCACTGAGTCAAGATCCTCTTGCACAACCCATAATTGAAAACAAAGTTGCAATAGCCATCAATGAGGTGGAAACTGCAATGGAACTAGCAAACAGAAACTGTTAATTTCAAACAGTTAGTTGGACAACTGAACGAGGAACAGAAATACATTTATATGGAGGTAAGACAGAAAATAGAGCACAGATTCCTGGATGAAGAGAAAGAATGTAAATGTCCTCATTTAAACCAATACTATTATACATCAGTGGTCAAGCTGGCACTGGGAAAAGATGTTTAATGAAAGTTCTCACCACTTACCTACCGAGGACCACAGAATCAAATTTATCATGTGTAGTAACAGCACCAGCTGGATTAGCTGAACACAACATTAAAGGAATTACCATACTTCAACTACTAATACTACCTGATGAACATGACCATAAACTGTAATACCAGAAGTTATCTGGTGAAGCTTGCCATGAGGTATCAAGAGTATTGAAGAAACTGAAGCGTTTTATCATTGATGAGGTAAGCACTGTCTCAAACTTAATGCTTGCCTACGTACACTTGAGAATGCAACAGATTTTAAAAACAGGGTATGACGTGCTGTTTGGAGGAAAGAATTTACTTGTCTTCAGTGACCTACTGCAACTTACCCCTGTCAAAGACAGCCTGTTTTCAACACATTTCTAGTTGATGAAACTTAGAATTCTTTGGGAAGTATTGGCAATGTGAGTATTTGGCTAAACTTTGAATACAAGGAAGTACTGAGGAATATGTATCAAGCACCCAACATGAAATACAAAAATATCCTGAAGGAGATTAGAGTAGGAGTTCTGACAAAGGAAAGGAAATATACCTCAGAATGTCGAATTATCCCCAAACATTTTTCCTCTAAGAACACAGCAGACCAGCTAATGTTCAATTTAATTGAAGAAGGCAAATCTATAGTCTGTTTAATGCCTATACTTCAAGAGTGCTATAATTTTAATGAACAATTACTTAAACGGGAGAAAGAAGAAATTTTGGAAGCTACAGCTATTGACAAAATGGAACTCCAGGGAGTAATACTACTGCTAAGTGGAAAGCTGGAAGCAAAATTGGATTCATTGGAGAAATATGTATCGAAGACAGTAGGATTAAAAAAGTGTTTACACGCATGCAAAATCTGTAGAGTAATTTTGCATAAAAATGTAAGTGTTGAGGAGGGATATAAATGTTGAGGAAGGATTAGTAAATGGTACTATTGGTAAAGTTATTGATTGCATTAATTTTCCAAATAGAGATAAAGTTGAATCCTTAGCCATAAAATTTGATCAGATTGTTGGCGTGAAGCAGATTGGCTGATGCGCAGTATGTTTTTTGATTATAAAAGGGTTATATGTCTGGCGACAGCAGTTCCCATGATCTCTAGCGTACACTGTAACTATCCATAATTCTCAAGGTTTAAGTGTAGATGCAGGTTTTTTAATATTGGTAGTACTGTTTTTAAAGATGGTATGGCATATGTTGCATTGTCTCGAGTAAGAACATTTTCCTATTTGTTTTTGATTGATTTTGATGACAGAAAAGATAGTGCTGATGCAAGTTTTGTCTGAGAGTACAATCGTTTAAAAAGTGTGTACACTCCTCATATAGAACAGTATCCCATTTATGAAAAACAGATAATCTGTCCAAAGCAGAAGCTCACAAAATAATCTACAGATGTTGCTGAAAAGAAGGCGTACAAGGAAGATGTTAAGAAAAACTGGAGAATGAGGGAGAGTTTGTAGGTTACTAGTTGTCAAACACTTTTGGTTACAACTGCTATGTAAATGTTGCTCTCAATGTACTGCTTCATTTACCACATCTTACGAATGCAATTGAACAGAAACCACAGAAGAGATTATGTTCTGCTCCGTGTGCTTTGCAACAATGTTTACTTAGTGACAGGACTGTAATACATTGTGCTCCCGGCATTCGAGATCTAGTAGATATATGTAGTGGATCATACCATTTACTCAGAACACTCAACAAGATGGACAGGAATTTATAATTGCCCTCCTTGGAGTTTTAGATGAAGAAAAATAAACATAGATGACTTATTTGTACTCAGTTGCAAATGAAACCATGACTGTGAAGATTGCTCTTTTACGTCTACCACTCAAATACATTTTGAGAGATTTCTGTACTTAACAGTACCGGATTCCAAAACCGTGCCTTTTGACAGATTGATTAAAATGGCTAAACAAACTAAGACCTGCCCAAATTGTAGATCAGATGTTATGTCTACATTGTATATACAAAGAAAAGGAAAATACCTTCTATTAATTCTGCAATGATGAAGAGCAGATGGATCTAAATTGTAAACTGAAATTACAAACTTCAAAGCAGGACACATATTACTTTCTGGAAGAACTTATACCACTATGGCTATCATCTTTCATTAGGACTTAATATAACATCTGAACATTACACTGTCTATTTAAAGAGTGAAACTGTATGGACGGAATGCAATGACAGCAACCTTATGCTCAAGCCAAAACTGCATTTCAAACTATGAAATTCTTACTTTTTGTTTCTTCAACCAAAGTTCAAAGAAGTATTTCTGGAAAAAAAGTAATGTACAATGTTTCCTCTACGTGGCTCATCAGTCTTTTAGACATCAATCGGCCTATCAGGGGTGATGTCTTTAAAAAGTTCTCTAAAAATCAAGAGTGCTTTTATCTTCCACAAAGGAGTTAATATAACATCTAAATACTACACTCTCCAATTAAAGTGTGAGACTGGATGGATGCAATACACTCACAGTAGCCTTTAATTGAAACTAAAAATGCCTTTCAAACTACAAAATTGGCACCTTTTCTTTCTTCAACCATACTTCTATGTACTATTTGTTGAAAAAAAGTAATGTAGGGGATTTTGTCTGCAAGGATCATCAGCGTTTTAGACATTATTTGGCCGACCAGGGGTGATGCTTTCAAAAGGATCTCCAAAATTCAAGTGTGGTTTATATTTATTAGTAGTATTGTACCAGGTTAATAATAAATAGTGTATTAACTGTAGTTAAAACAACTGATTAACAAATAATAGTGAGCGCAATGCATAGTGTTCACTTATTTATTGTGATATACTTTGCAGTTTTTTCTACAATCTATATGATTGTTTTCTCAACTGTTCAAAGATGAAGCTTCATACAGTACATTGTTTATGGTGAACAAGTATGAAAGCTCAGAACAGTAAAAAAGGGAAAATAAAATGATTTACTATATTGTGATTTACTGTTGCAGCATAAGCAATGTGTACTGTTATGTTTCTGGAATTTTGCAAATAAAATACTACCTTACATTTCTATTCTTTTGCTTTTACAACAGTGTACATTTTGACATGCCTTTAGATGTGTGAACATATCTGTAGTGCCACAGAAATACTTCTTTGACATACTCGTGGAGAGGGTCTTCATCTTCATGCATAAAGAGCCTTTGATTTGCCACCAGTTTCTTTTGCCAGAGGGGGATGGTGAAAAACTTAATTTATTTGCTAAAAAAGGATAATTCCAGCTTAAGGCCCTCTAGCAGTGGGCATCTATCCAGCATGTGCACCATATCCGCTCCATATTCCCGACATCTTGGGCACCTTGTTCCTCAAGTAAAAGTCCTTATGATCAAGCTCAAATTCTGTTGCAGAGCTTCAAATGTCTTTACCGAGTTTGTAGTAAAAAAATCCCCCAGACTGTATGGCCCATGAATCGACAACTTACTAACACATGCATCCCAGTAGATTTTCGGTAAAAGAGGGTTGCAGTGTGTTGGTGTATAAAAATAAAATCTGCCAATGCCTACTCTTTTTCGAACTTTTGCCCGTATACGAAAGACGGCTCCAGTACTTTAAAACGAATTTTCTTGTAAGACCCAAACTCGATCTGCAAAAATGAACAACCCCAGCTTTTTTCACCCAATAATAACTCATATATCGAAGGAGTGGAGATACCCCTCCCAGGTCTTGTCTCCTTTTCTTGCAAAAGAACTGTCAAATGTAATACTGCGGCCCAGTAATATAATTTGAGATTTGGTACTGCCAGACCACAACATTCTTTTGGCAAGGTCATAAATCTTAATGCCCTCCTAGGGTTAGCGTATGCCCAAAGAAAACATGTTAGCATCCCATCAAGTATTTTGAACCACTTATTTCCTACTCCAATGGGATGGCCCAGAAGAAATACAACATTTTGGGTAGAAACATCATTTTAACAACATTACTTCACTCTATCAGCGAGAGTCTCAGGTTGTCCCATCTCCCAAAATCCAACTTAGGCGTTGATTATGATGGCGGGCGGATCGCCACCGCCGTCCGCCCGACATCACAACCACATATACCCCCCGCCATTTTACCATGGCGGGGGGTATCGCGGCAGACGGAAAGTCCGTCCGCCGCTTTCCCGCCGGTCGGCAATCGTCACGATTGCCGGCCGGGCGGAACTCGAGCATAATATGGTGGCGTTACCTGGAAGGCACCGCCATCCATATTATGATGCCTGGCGGTTCTGGCCATGGCGGTGATGCAGCCATGGAAGGGCTGGCGAGAATTGCTTTGGGGGCCTGTTGCAGGCCCCCGGGGGATGGGGGGCTGCACTTGTCATGCTCAAGGTGGCAGGCACCTCACGGTGCCTGTCACGTTGTGCATGGCAATGCACAACATGCCTCTTTGGCATTGCTTACAGCAGCACCCGCCGCAATGTTAAAGATGAGTGATGCGACCACCAGGGTGGCAGTCGCATCCTAATTAGTGGTGAGGGACGGCCGCACCGCTGGCGGCCGGTCCCAGCACCGCTAGGGTGGCAGGCAGACTGAAGTCCGCCCGCCATCCTAATGGGGCTCTAAGTGTTGTATATCAGGGGGGCCAAGTTAGCTTCTACACTTTTTTCAACGTCTGCCTTGATAGTAACGCCTAAATATACTGCATCGTCTGCCACATATCAGAGAATATTGTTCTTTATTAATTACAACCTGTGTCTTTTCCTGATTTAACAGGTAACCAGAAAAATCCCCAAATCTCTTGGCTTACCTTTCAATTTCTAGCAGGGCGCTTCTAGGATCGGGGTGACAATAGCCAAATCATCGGCATAGGCCAGAATTTTTGTTTCCCCCTCTAGAGAACTTATTGGCAACATTGCTGAGTTGTGTTGAATTTGCCTAATCAAGGGATCGATATATAAAGCAAAGAAGAAGGGGGAACATGGGCACCATTGCCTAGTTCCCCGCTCTATATTCACTACTTCAGACAGACCCCCCCATCAATGAGATCTTAGCTCTACGGTTGTAGTAGATGGCTTTCAAAGAACTGATAAACCCTGGGCCAATCCCCTTGTTTGACATAACCTCTCAAAGATATGAGCAGGAGACCCTGTCAAAAGCTTTTTCTGTATCCAGAAGTATTAATGCCATAGGGTCTCGAGTTGTTCTGGTCGCATCAAAGAGGGTAATAACCCGTCAGATATGGTCAGAGGTTCCCCTCCCTGGAATAAAACCATGCTGGACTGGCGAAACAAGGCGGTTATAGCCGATAATCGTGCTGCCAAAATGTTTGAATAAATCTTAGAATCACTGTTTATAAGAGTGATTGGCTGATATGAGCCTAGTTCACAGGGTGGCTTCTTTTTCTTTGGAAAAACAATAATGTTGGCCATAGCCCAGCTTTCGGGGGGACAGTTCATTTCTGAACTTGCTAGGATAAATCCACCAAATAACTTTTAAGTACGGTGGAAAAGGTTTTTTATAAAACTCCCTGGGAATAAAGTCCATGCCTTTGGCTTTCCCTGACTTTATACTGGTAATAGCCTATCTCACTTCTTCTTCTGAGATAGGCAGTTCTAGCATATGCCTGTCATCTGCCTCTGAGGCATCTTCAAGAACTGAGGTCAGGTCTCACGCCTACAAATGCCTACACAACAACGGACCCAAATACCTCAATGACAGAATCAACTTCCACGTATCCAAAAGAAACCTCCGATCTTCCAACTTTGCACTGGCCGAAACCCCGCGCATCCACAGAGCCAGAGCAGGCGGAAGATCCTTCTCTCACATTGCAGCCAAGACCTGGAACGAGCTACCAGCAGACATCAGACGCGCCCCCTCCCTGAACACCTTCAGGAAGACCCTCAAGACCTGGCTCTTCGGCTAAACAGATCTGTGGACCCCCCCCCTCAGCGCCTTGAGACCGTCACGGGTGAGTAGCACGCTTACAATTCCCTGATTGAGGTCCTCCCCCATTGTGTTAGTAATTTCACCTGCATCCTTAGAGTATAATTGTTGATAAAAACGTTGAAAGGCTGACCGTATTCCAGCAGGGTCTGATTTAACACCCAGCACTGTGTCTCGTATTTCCTTAATATGGCCACCAATAATAGTTTGTCTAGTTCTAATTGCCAAGAGTTGCCCCACCTTCTCATTGTATTCACAGAACTTTTCTTGCCACACTATGTATTTATCTGCAGCTTTGTTTGAAGCAATATCAGAAATTGCTGCTTTGGCTGTTGCTATTTCCAGCAAAGCAGTCTCAATCCCATGCCCTGTAGAAACCAAGTTAACCAGTTTTGATTCTGCTTTAGCTAAGCTTGAATATAGGTTAGTCATCTGTGATTTCTCTCTTTTCTGCTGCTCCACACTGTATCTCAGGGTTTCGCCACAAAGACTGGCCTTAAATGTGTCCCAGATTACACCAGCTGAAGCACTACCATTATTAGCCATCATAAACTGAGGGATCCACTCCTGCATATGTCTCACATATTCTGGATCTAATAAGAGTGGCCTCTCAAATGCCCAGTCCAGTCCACCTTTGATGGATGAGTCATTTCGACCTCTAGTACTAATGGATTATGGTCTGACATAACCCTAGGAAATTAAAACATTTGGCACAAGTTCTTCTGATATAAAAAAATAATCCAGTCAGGCATGCACCCTGTGGGGGGCAGAAAAAAAAGTAAAACCAGGATCCACTCTCATATTTTCCCCCAAACATCAGCCAACCGATGACTTAGCCTTAAATGAGCAATGCCCCCATAAGGTTTTGGTTTTCTACCTTGATAGGCTTTAAAATCTTGTTTAGAAGACTTATTGGCTAAATTGATATTAAAGTCCCCACAGACTATTGGAGGCAGAGGCCAAAGTGCCAGCTCATTATTCAACCAATTAAAAATTGTTGGATCATCCAATACTGGGCCATATATAGAACAGAGCGTAAAAGAGCCTGAAAGGGAACAACACTCTGTAATGGCCCAGCTCCCAAGTTTCTCTGTACAAGACCGAGGAAAATTGCAGACCCCCTTTCTTGATAAAATAGCAACCCCTGAGTGCACATTCCTTGGGTAGTGCAGCAGACAATTTGGAAGCCCAGACCACTAAGCATATTTTGGCGTGAATTCTCTATATGCATTTCTTGCAGACATAATATATTCGCTTTTAAAATCCGTAAGTCAAAGGCCGCCCTTTGCCTTTTCAGCCGATCATTGAGCCCACATACATTAACTGACACTATACAAAGTTTTCTCATTTAGAAAGGGGAAAAAAAAAAGCAACACCTACATACCAGATTGCAACATTTAAGCGTTTCTCCCCGTAACACTTCAGGTGCTTCCTCAAATTGTCTGCTTGTATATTCCCCCTCTCCCCTTCTGCCAACCCCCCTCCTACCCACTCACCGCCCCATTGCCAACCAACCCACCACCAACCCCTCCCTTAGACTCCAAATCTGCATCAAGCAACAGGTCATTTCTGACCCTAGTGATGATTCCTACTAAGGTGCCACTTCCATGCCCCAGCGACTCCGGTGAATCAAACAAACCACCCCACTGTGTAACCCATGACCTGAACCGCATCCCAAACAAATGAGAGACCACCGCACAACAACATCCAAAGGGGGGCAGAAAAGCCAGGCAGCCCTCTCATCGTTGCCCTATGCTGTTTGGGTTTGAAACGTCGACTTTGCTTCCAATTGGACCTGTACTTAAATATTCAGCCCAGAAGCAGAGAATCTATCATGCATTCATGGCATCGCATTACTTGGGTTGTCTAGTCAGCTTTTGTTACATTGTTAAACAGGTCGCTTTCATCCTTGTAACATATTGTAAATATTGTTAATTTTATTATCACATCCCCTTCCGTCCAAGAGCACTACCTCGAGCACTTTACTCACCTTTTCACTTTGGAACAACCAATGAAATTGTGAACTTGTTATTAATTCATAATATAAACTTTTTTGATAACCAAGTTATCCTGGTCATTGTTCCATTCAATTATTGAGGGGTGTCCTTTAATTTTGTTTTCCACCTCGAGAAGTTCACCGGGCAGTTGGGCCACCTATTGTACGTACTATTATTGGCCGAGGGCCTGCTGGGTACTGGGTATACCCTGTTGTTATTATAACAATAAGGTCTCAGCCAAGGCATGCATTTCTGTGTTATCATTCACGGGGGCAAACCTTTCAGACACCTTAATTACCTGGTCTTGTAGGAAATGCGTATAGTCAAGGAAAGTGAACCAAAGTATATAACAAATTATTCAAGAAGGTAGGTAGAGGACTTCATTCAAGACCCTCAGCCATGTATTCAACCTCAAAGCCGTATGTTTTGCCCTGCTAGGGTTGATTTTGTGGTTAGCATCATCATTGGATCTTCTTCACTTGAGTGTCCTGTTCTCCAAGTCAAGGAATGCCCTCCTTCCTAGTAGGTCAGCTGTCTGCTTATAGGCACTGCTGAAGTATGAAGTGAGTTTAAAATTATCTCCAATCCCAGAAAAATAGGATTTACTTAGAACAACAAATAAAATGGGATAGGGATAAGGTTAAAATCAGGAAGCGATGTTATTAGGAAGTATTACTTATCCCATACATCTAGGGTGTCATGTATGGGTGACATGTTTCAGCCGTGAATAGCCCTGGTGGGTCTGTGGCTTTGTCAGGAGCGGGTGAAGTGGTAGCCCTAAGATTTGGAAGGAACTTATGCAAGTAGCTCTCTCTTGCATGTATCTTTGTCCATGCAACTCCTTATAGATGGACATGTCAAAAATATAAGCCCAATAGTGGCCTTGTTCAGAGAACATATTGCATCATGGGTTTGGAAGGACCTGTGGGTCCCTTCAAATTTGGAAACCGGCAATTTGCACAAGTGTCCTGGTCTCTTCCGACTCAGATGTAGAAGATGCAACAATGGGATAACTTGGCCCATCGTACTGTCCTCTTTGCTAACTTCCCATGTGAAAACCAAAAAAGGAAGTAGCATCAGTGTCAGGCATTTGACTAGGCCCCATTTGTCCCCATCCATGGTCATAGCTTTCCCAACTGCATCCCCACCTCTTTGAAGGACATAGTCATTGATCTGTTTATACTGCTCAAACAGACATTGCAACATGTAAAAGGTCGAGTTCCAACGTGGTGGCACCTCCTGTATCAGGGCTTTAAAAGGTGCCCTATTAGTGCGCTGTATAATCCGCAGTTGCTTCCAGGCTTTAAAAGAATAGCTGAAATGAGTGCAGGTTCTTCTGCAGTTGCTCAGTATGTTTCTGACTGTCTTCCTTTTTGGGGAAGTCTTGCACCACCAGGTTGATGCAATGGGCCAAACACAGGACCCTGAAATAACCTCCACCTGACATGGCCTTGAATATGTTACTACCATTGCCTATGGCAACAATTCCAATTCTGAAACCTCTGGGTTGTGGCCATCCATACACCTTGCGGTTAAATTCCTCCAAGATGTTTACAGCTGTATGTGATTTCTCCATTGCGAATATGGCCACTGTTGTATGCTGCCGAAGGCTCTTAAAATTTTCCATGGGGCCAAGAACTGACGACATCTTTTGCTTTACCCCCGCAAAAGAGATCCTGTGTACAGTGATGCACTTTTAATCAGTCGCCTGACAACTGGTCCACATGTTTGTTGTCAGATGGATGGTGTGAACAACACTTTGCAGCAAAGCTTGTCCAACCAACTGCAGCGCATCGTGATGCAGCACTGGAACAGAAACTCTGGCAAAATAGATCCTACTTGGTACCTTCCATTTTGGGCAGATGGCTGCCACAAATTCTAAGATTCTAACTCCTTCCAAAAAAGAAAAAGGGAGGAGGTCCAGCGCTACAATTTTCACCAGCTTCCCAGTGTACAAACGTTTGGTTGGGTGCTTTCGCTCGTAAGGCCCATCCTGCCTAAACATGCGCGTAATAGTAGCATGGATTTTTTTCTTTTCTTGGGGCACTGACAGAGGCGTCTTTTGAGAATTAGATGATAGTAGTAGACTCAACGTGCGTCATGGTGGGGCAGTCACTGTATGCCGTGGTGTCTCCAGCTCACAGAGTCTTTTTGTGCCATTGTGAAGTTGCTGAGGTGGGTAAATCTGCTGGTGCAGTGCTGGAGACACGGCTGCCTTGCATGAAGATGTCACCCTCTTCTTCCTCATCAGCATCACCTTCCACCATGAGTGGACTTGTAGCTGATGCTCCCCGGCTCTCCTCACCACCACCACGACATTCAGCCATTTTTTAAGGTGCTCCTCCCACTTGATTGATATGGGTCATCTGGCCTCTAGTATCATAATGTGTACCAGGCTTACCTTGACAAACATTGGTGTGGCAAATAGTGCATACTGCAAAGTGCTCCCCCTCTCTGCTAACCGTAAAAAAGTCCCAAACTGGGGAGAGTACTTTTTTACTGTACCACTCACTGCCAATGCCTGAAGAAGAACAGGAGGTAGGTGGGTGTGTCACTGTTTGCCTCTCTGCTTCTCCTGAGGCAGGGGCTGGTGCAAGTCCCAGCTGGGGCTTCACAAATATGGGAGCTGGTGGTGGTGCTACCTGTTCCACATCCCCAGGAGCAGGTTGAATAGCAATTTCAGACTCCGCTGTGTCACCTTCCACCATGACTACCTCATCATCGTCATCCTCCTCATCATCCCTCCCATAAGTCTAAGTCATTCTGGAACTTTTTTTATCCTTGCTTCTCCTGTTGTCTCCTGGTTTCTGCTGGGGTCCACTCCATGTCCCTATCATCATCATCAGAATTGGTGCTTGGAGAAGATGGTGAAGTAGTAGCCTTCCTTTTTCTTGCTGGAGATCTGTGAGCCAATTATTGTAAAAGAGGAGGTTCAACTTCCTGCTCGGAAGGATGCTCAACCTCCTGTTCTGCCCTAACATCAGGCAAATGTGCTATTGCTGGCTGCAGTTGCTGTCCACTTTGCTCTGTTTCCTGCAACAATTGTGTACTACTTTGCCAAAGGGACAAATCCCATTTAACATCACTACTCGTCGGCGTCGACATGATTGCACTGGCTGCCTCACTGACAGACATGGTCCTGGGCTTAGGTTTGGGGGTGGTGCTGTTGATGCAGGAGTGCTGCTCTCAGCTTGCTCACCGGAGGCCGGTGTGGGAGGCACAACTTTGCCAAAAAAGGTTCTGGTTGGCACACCAGTGTTGAAAATCTACTTCTTCTTCTCCCTACTAGCTACTTTCTTGGCAGCACCTTTCTTTGGGGCCATTTGAGCTGTCAGTTGGCAGTGGCACTTAGCTTGTGTTGTGTAGTCAGTCACAAGTCAAGTCGTGCTCAGGTCTCTGTCTGGCAGTACTGTGTGTGATGTCTCTTCTCTTGTGCACCTAAAAGCAAACAAGCAAGAAGAATATCAGTGAAGTGCGGCATTGTTGCAGTTCAAGTAGTAGTACAAACAAACAATATCATCTAGAGTGGTTACTTAAGTTATTTTAAATAATTAGCAATATAGTCTAACTATCAATTCATAAAACCACACCAACATAAACTTTAATTGTGTGCAGTACACTCAGGAAGGATCAGAAAGAGCAATAACAACAACAGACAGATGTAACTTTTTGCTTTATGTGCATCATGTTGGGATGTGGCACTCAGGGATGTGCAGGTGACAATGAAATAATCCTCAGACAATGAATGCTGTTGTGCAGTGCACCTATATCAGTCATGGGGTTGATGCCTGATGTTAGAAAAATGGGGAAAAAATGTTTACATCAAAATTTTAAAAAATGTAAATAAAAAAACAATTTGTTTTAAAGAAATGTAAAAGGAAATTCCAATTACGAAAATTTAAAAAATTCAAATACAACTAAAAGAATACAACATTAAAAAAGCTAAAATAAAACAAATTAAAGATAAGTGAAATTATCCGCAAGCATATTAATTTATTAAACTGCTATCATTCTCGACCATCCATGCAAGCCTATGGCAAAGGGACACACTGGCTGGATGGCTTGGATGCACAAAATGGCTGTCAGCCAGTGCCACATGGTCATCAACAACTAACACTGAGCAAGGAGGCATGGCCACAAACAAAGAAGAAATGCAAGCCTATGAAAAAAGCACACTGGCTGGCTACACAAAATGGCCACCAGCCACATGGTCAGAACAACAAAAACCAGCAAGAAGGCATGGCCACAACAAAGAGACATGCAGGCCTATGGCAAAAGCAGCACACTGGTTGGCTACACAAAATATCCGTCAGCCACATGGTCACAACAACAAGCAGAGGCCTGAAAACAAAGAACACATGCAGGCCTATGGACACTGACTATACAAAATGGCCCCTGGCCACATTGCATGGGGAACAAAGACAAATGGTGGTCTATGGCAGGCAAACTACCCAGACAAAGGAGGGATGGTAACACAGAGAACACAGCATTAATTCAGCAATGCCAAAAATGAAAATTAACGGGGAATAAATTTTTTACAACAACACATATTCTTCAAAGGCATTACCCCACCTATACCTATACACTGTTTGCAGGGCAAAAAGTGAAATACCACTAAAAACACATTTTGTATTTTAATCTAATGCCATCCATGGCCTAAATGATATTTAAATTCAACAGACACCACAGAAATAGTTGTTTCATGCACCCATGACTAGTAGAGGGCCAACTGGCTAGAAAGGTCCATTGGCAGACTAGGCCAAATAGTGAATATAATCAATATTAGTGGAGAAAATGCAGTAAAGTATGCAACATGTTTCATTTACAAAGGAAGAAAAATGAAATGCAAAAAAATAACTTGGCCCCTACTGAAGTTGCAGGCCACCCACCACAATAAATTTAATAAATTGACTAAAAGTACAAATAAATCCAGGTGCATGCCCCCAATCATACAAACAACACCCTTTTACACTAGTTTTTGACTTTACTTGTGAAATCTCAAATACAAAGTTCTGAAATCCAATAATATGTATGCAGCAGACAAATCCCAATGAAAAGTGACCAGGAGAGGGTCAAAGCACTGGGAGGAGCTTGCTAGACAGGAACAGGAAGTTGGAGTCTCTGGGGCATTTCCTTCCTGTTTAAAAAACAAGTTTTAAAAAATGGCTTCTCACAAAAAATAAACAACTCCAATGGCCAGTTTGAGAAGATAAACCACTCCAAATGCCTCTCAGCTGCAGCTCCAGCAGAAAAACTGCCCGACCGCTCCGTTTGCGATCGGCACTAAGAATTATACTAGATTGGCGCCGTTGTGGCCAGAAGCGGTGTGAGTGAGCGCCAAGTCTTGCGGGAGCTCGCTAGAGGTGCGAAAAGTGTTGCTCAAGCGCCCAAGTGGCCCAAGACTCTTGGCGCTTGCGGTTGAGAGCAAAAAGAAAACTCATGCAAGTGAACAGAAAAAAAACCTCAGCGGAGTGCTGAATTCTGCAAACACCCCACAAGCGGAGAGGAGTTTACCGCCCAGGCTTAATATTTACCAATGGATCTTATCATCCCTTCACCAAACAGCAGTCCCTTTTCCTCCTCTGAGGTCTCTTTTCAAGCGAAATCACACAATTTTGGACTTATTCGCATCAATACTGCCTTTCTCCTCTCAGCAATTAGACATTCATTTGCACTCCCTAGAAAGCAAATAGCCCTCTGACTCCAACCTCTCATAAGCCCAATGTTTATGTAATTTCCTTTAATATATGTTTCCTCCACTAAAGCAAAAATGTGTGCCTTTGGACCCAATACATCCAGTAACTTGTCTTCACACTGTTTTAATTCACACTCCAATCCTTTTCTAGGATCTTTTCCTAGTTTAAACAAGTGCGTAATCAGTGCCAGATCTAAATTCGGAGTCATAGTCTCCTCCACTTCCACAACTAATCTAGGTCATACCGCTCTCATTAAATTTCTCTCCTCTCTTTCTAGAGGTTTCCTGATCCTCTGCTTAATATAATCTGCCCCATGCTTCAATGGCCAGCAATCCATACTTCTCAGATGCCTTACATCCTTTGGGTCAAACAATTTGTGACCTAATTGGCCCTTAACCGATTTGTCAGATACAACCTTAACTTCCTCAACATCACCAAATTCTTTACCTGAGTAATTGTCACTATCAAGTTAAAAAAATATACTCATCCCATTCTTCATCCCATTCTTCTCACTTGATACAACCCAATACCCTTTCATTTGCAGGGACACTCTGGCGTTTTTCTATGTCCTATGTTCTATTTTCCCTGTTAGCCACTTTGGACTCCAAATGCAGAAACTTCAGACACCTCCTCCACAGTCATATGTCTTTTTTTCTTAATACACTTACCCTCTGGACCTCCATTTGTACTGATCTCTTCTTCAGACAATGACCAAAATTCCTCCTCCTCATTATTGTAGACTCTCCTCTTCCTACCATCCCTTAAAATTGATTTTACAGTTTCCTCTGGACCTCCATTTGTACTGATCTCTTCTTCAGACAAAATTCCTCCTCCTCATTATTGTAGACTCTCCTCTTCCTACCATCCCTTAAAATTGATTTTACAGTTTCCTGAACTGTATCCTATATCTCCTTCTTCACAATATCCCTTACTCTGTCATCCTTCTTTACTCCCAGCTACTCTGCCACACTGCAGGCTAAAACAAAAAGCGTCCTTATTATCCCTTAAATATTTTTTTTAAATCACTTCTTACTTTTGATAAAGGAGAAGCATATTCTCTTCTCTTACGCTCCAACTCTCAAACTGGGGCAAAAAGACACTCCTCAGCATGTTCTTAATCCAGACAAACAAGCTCACGATACAAAGAACCACTCACAAAGTGAAAGTTCTTTCCTCTAATTATTCAGAATGCTCCTTATGTGCTCCCAATTTCCCTTAAGAAATAGTCTCCACCATGGTGCATGCCCTAATCAAAGATGGTCACCCATTGTAATCGCTCCTTGAATTTTATGGCAAGACAGGAGGCTAAACAACTTTTATTTACTACCCCCAAGCAGCAAACACATTACAAAGTTCCATTTAAGAACATTTTATTACTCATAAAGTGAACCAGAACATCCTGTCCATAAAACCTCACAACATTCCATCTTCTCTCTCTTTTGTTTGCTGCTTTTGAGCAGATAAGTATATCTAGATTTATAGGCTGAATTAGTGCATTAATTTGAGATCATGAGTATGGGGTCGATTCCGATTCGGGCCGGAAATTTCTCCGACCGAGCCGGACCCGGAGAGATTTCCGACCGAATCGGACCCGTGCAGTCCGACCGAACGAGTACGATGCGTCCGTATGTTATCGGACTCGAGTCGGTCGGACTCCCATTGAAGTCAATGGGAGCCGGTCGTACAACGCGTACGCGGGCTCCCATTGACTCAATGGGTGCGAGTCGGACAAGTGCGCCCCCTACAGCGGGTACGCGGCGAGCGATTCGTGCCGTACACGCACAGGTAGGGGGACCCATGGGTCCCCCCTGTGTGCGACTCGCGCGGCTACGCGTACAGGGGGTCCGACACGGACCCCCAAAGTACGGCTCCGACAGCTCTTACGAGCCGGACGGCGCGGCTCGGTCGGACTGCTCGCGGCGCGCATCGTACTTACCCGGCCGGGAAACGTCTCCATTGCGCGGTGCGAGTCGAGTCCGAGCGAGTCGGTCGGAGCGGTTCGAGCCGGGAGCGAGTCGGTCGGAGCGGTCGGGATGCCCGGACGAGTCGGTCGGCGATTTCGCATCGTACTCGCTCGGCCGGACCCGCGTACGGTTCGGTCGGGAAACAGGGCTCCGAATCGGATCCGGTAAAGCCGAATCCGATTCGGAGCCCTACCGGCCGAGATCGGAATCGGCCCCTCAGTGTTGTGAGGTTGCAATCCAATTTATAGATTGTTTTAAGACAGAGGATTGAATGCTGTTTGAGTAGTTATTTTGTATGCAATTTAACAATATATCATTTAATGCTGTATCTGTCTAAAGAGAAATTTGCAGATAAGTAGTAACAATTTGGGGGTGTTAGTTACCTTGGGAGAGGATATTTTACCATAAATGTTTCTGTGAAGGCTTTCAGTTGTAATGCGGCGTTGAAAAGGCGCATCTCATGCTTCCTCTTTAGGCGTTAGAAGGTAAGGGTATTTAAAAAGAACACAAACCAGAAGTAAATGTACTCCAGTTCGTGGCTGGAGAATTCCAGCACCACCCATGGCCACTCCCGGGTACTGCAACATACTTCCATAGAAAATAATGGAGGTAGAAATGATGTTAAATTAAATAAATGTATTTTAAAAAGTTAAAAATATAAATTGTTTTAATTTAAGGGAAAATAAATATAAAAATAGAACATATATTTTTATTTAATATATTTTATTAAACATTTTTCAATTTAAAATGAAGATAAAATTATTTTTATTAAAATATAATTAAATTACATTGAGTTAATTCTATAGAGCACTTCCAATATTTATTAATACATAATTTGAAAAAATAATATTTTTAATGTAGGTGGGATTTTTTTAAATTTAAATTTCTGATAAATAATTGTAATTTAATTTTATATATATTCAAATAATCACATTTTAAATTTTAAATGAGTTATTAGTGCAGTAGCATGTTTTCTTTTGTTCTACATGTATATTACTATATAAAAATATTTCTATTTTTAACAATAGTTAACATAAAAATATTTGTAATAATTTTGTTTGAGTTAAATAAACTTTTATGAATTTCCTTATATTTTATCTTAGGGAATCTCCACAGTTGGGTGGGGCTCTCCATATAGAAAAGTATAGGGGAAAGTAAAAAATAACTATTACATTTTGAAAAACAATGCAAAAATATTTTTGGGTAAAATAATATTGTAAACTAAGTTTATGTTTTTTTGCAAAGGTAGAGTAAAATAAAACAAATGCTATAACACCATTAACTTAATTTTGAATTACATTTTAGTTCATTTAAATATATTAAATTAAATTGTGCTGTTTTATCTTCTGTTTTGTTAAAAACTAAATCCAAGCTCAAAAAAAAATGTTTTCTTTTATGTGTTTATAATTATTAAAAGTGATGCATGGAATTATTTAAAAGTATTCTCATTATAATAAAAAATAATGTTGCATTCTTTTTTAAATTAAAAGGCTGATTAAATATTTAAAAAATAAAATTAAAACATGTTTTATTTTGGATTTTGTTGGCATTAAATTATATGTATTTATATTTTTAAATATGTGCATAATTTACTTTAATGTGACATTATTTCCTATGGGGTTCTATTTTAAATCACTACCTCTATTATTTTCTATGGGAGGGTGTTGTAGTATAAGTAGTTGGCCATGTGTGGTGCTGAACATACTATTGCTTCTTTTTTATCAATAGTAACTTTACACTCATAAATTTGGCTCCGCCCCCTCTTTCAGGAGGTCGACATGTGTAAGTCTATATTTTTGATTAGCTTTATGCTCGGATTTTGTAAATACCCCCAAATAATAAAGTTACTCAAAAGTGGAAGAGCACAAGCTGATTTAGCTTCGTGAATTGGTCCCGTGATGTAGTCGTCTGGACCAGTCTATGCATTTTTGGGATCAAGAGGCTGGTTCCAGGACACAAAGACTGCAGATTCAATAATTTTCTAAATTATCTGCAATGATTGGACAACCTCTGGTGCAACACCCTGCAACTTCAAGGAAAAAGCACTAGGGGAAATCACAGTGATGACACTTACATGTTACTTTCCACAAAGTCTCCAGAACTGCATACAGGGTGAGAAAAATGCTGCAGCAACAAGCTTGAATGTATTTTTTAGAAATGGGGTTCTCTAATTGGCAGTGGTATGCACCCTGTCCAAGTAGGGACCCTTCTAGTCAGGATAGGGGGATTATACACTTAGATAACCCCTGCTCACTCCCTTTGTAGCTTGGAACGAGTAGACAGGCTTATCCCAGAGACAATGTGTAAAGTTTTTGTACAAAGCACACAGCAACACAGTGAAAATACTACAAATGTACACCAGAGCAGTTTAGAAAAATAAAATATCTTTATCTAAACCAAACAAGACCAAAACAACAAAAATCCAACATACACAACTCAAAATATGACTTTTAATTTTAAAAGGTTTCAAGCAATTCTGTCCATAGAAATCTATGGATGCGTGATTTTTACACAAAGTACCTCAAATGCATCTAAATCCACAAGGCAAAACAACCGCAGAGGAGGGAAGCTTCGGAAAACACAGCGATGCGTCAGTTACTGAGTACTCTGTAGGTGATGCAACAGTTCTGCTGTAAGTAGAAGTGATGCATTGAATCCGGACTGCAGGGGGAATTAATTCATCAATTTCCCAGGTGATTCTTGTCTGCGGGTGTTGCATCGGAAAAAGTTGCCGCACAGGTGCGATGCGTGAGAAAATTCAGGCGCTATGGGTGATGTGTCTGTATTTGCCAATTGGTGATGCGTCAAATTTTTTTGCCGCACGGCGGGGCCTGCATTGAAGTCGGTGTGTGTCGGTGTCTAGGGCCGCGGGCAGGCTCTGCGTCAATTTCTTTGGCCACCCGGGGCTGTGCATCAGGAATTCAGCCGCAAGAAGAGTGAAGCATCAATATTGTAGGTTTCTTCAGTTCTTCACAGCTTTTTGTAGTAGGAACAACCTCAAGGGGCCCAGAACTGGAATAGGCACCCCCAGGCAGGTCAGAACTCCCAGCAGTGGAGTTCAAGAAGGCTTCAGGTGAAGTCTTTGTGTCCCTGAGCATTCAGAACAGGAGGCAAGCACACAGAAGCCCTTGGAAATTCTTCTCAAGCAGGTTTCACAGCAAAGTCGAGTTTTGTCCTCTCCTTGGCCGAAGAAGCAACTGCAGGCCAACCCAGCAAAGCAACATACAGCAAAGGGGCATTCTCCTCCTCACAGCTTTTCTCCTAGGCAGAGGTTCCTCTTGATTCCAGAAGTAATCTAAAGTTCTGGGGTTTTAGGTCCTTTACTTATACCCCTTTTTTCCTGTGAATTCTTTGTTCAGAAAGTCTCTCTTGCTCAGTAAAACCAGTTCTGTCCTCCCTGGTCCAGCCACACTACAGGGGTAGAGTCAGCATTGTGCAGGGCAGCCACAAACACTTCAGGTGCTAATGACAACTCATCCCACCACTCCAGCACGTGATGACTCATCAGCATATGCAGGGCACTCCTCAACTCCCTTTGTGTGAGTGTCTGGAGTGAATGCACAAACAGCCCCTGTCAGTCTAAAACCAGGCGGTGAATCCATAAGCAGGCAGAGGCACACAGGATGGGTAAACAAGAAAATGCCCACAAAAGTGGCATTTTCAAACACGCAATTTAAAAACAACCTTTACTAAAAGGTGTGTTATTAAATTCTGAGTTCAGAGAGCCCAAACTCCAAATCTCTAGCTGGTCCCAATTGAAAGTTACACTTGTAAATTATGTTAAATTAAATAAATTGTAAAATGTTACAAAGCAGCTCCAATGATAGCCTATGGGAGAACTAGTCCTTGCAATATCAGTACATGTCCTAACTTTAACACACACTGCACCCTGCCCATGGGAGCACCTTAGGCCTACCTTAGTGGTGACTGACATGTAAGAATAGGGAAGGTTAAGGCCGTGCAAGTGGGTACACTTGCCAGGTCAACATGGCAGTTAAAAACTGCACAATCAGACACTGTAGTGGCAGGTCTGAGACACATTTGAAAGGCTACTGGTGTGGGTGGCAATATCAGTGCTGCAGGCCCACAAGTAGCATTTGATTTACTGGCCCTGGGCACACACAGTTCACTTTACTAGGATCTTACCAGTAAATCAAATATGCCAATCATGGAGAACCAATCAAAATTACAATTTACACTGGGAACACTTGTACTTTGGAGCTGATCAGCTGTGGCAAAGTGCCCAGAGTACCTAAATCAGCAAAAACAAAAGCCGGAACAGAGTCAAAAATACAGGAGGTAGAGGCAAAAAGACAGGGAAAACCACACCAAGGATGCCAGGTCTAATAGTATTGCTTGCAGCTGGTTACTCTAAATGAAAGATGACGGTCCTTCAGAGCTCTTTCGAGACCTGTCATTACGAGGTCAGGCCCACAGGAGAATTCGAGACCCCAAAGTGCATCCTTCTCCACGAAGGATTCTCTAGAGGAGGTGGGCAGCTGATGACATACTCTTCTCGGTGGCTATAACTGACCAGGATGGCGCTACATTGCATTTGACTTCTGCGTCGGCTAAAACATGATGCTAAAGAGGACTCTAAAGCAGTAAAGGAAGAGGAATGAAGGAAAATTAATACATGAATTGATAATTTAAAACAATTACATATATACCGGGAACTGCAGAAAAGCAGGTCCCACTGTTGATAAGATAGACAATGAATCTGGGGCCCATATTTACTATATTTTGACACAAGGCAGAGGTGCACCAAAGTTGCTGCACTACCTTGCATCAAATGGAGAGAGACAAAATGTGCCATAACTACAACTATATGGTGCATTTTGGCTCACCCTCTGTGCTGGTACACTTTTCTCAGCCATGCGCCAATGAACACACCCTTGCGCCAGAGTGCAAGGGAATGTGCTTTCTCTGAAGCAATAGGTTTTGTACTGGAAGAGGTGCCTTCCAGTACGATGAAAAAACAACTTCAAGACTTTTCCCACTTTATATGTGTACTGTACAATGCATCAGAAACTTTGTTTTGCAGTTCCGGTACCTTGTAGGTGTGCATGATAACCAGATCCAGAAAGCAGAAGAGGTCTTACATGATGCCAGTATGTGGCTGTGTGGTCACATGCCAGTCATTCTTGTGTATCATGCAGCCATCTGGCCCTCTTCAGTACCTATATGTGTCCAACCGTATTGTGTGTTTCGCTAAGACCAGCAGACCAAAAACTAAATAAGTAGAGATCATATATTCCTTTTTCTATAAACCTTGACTGTAAAAATTTATAGACATGACTCCACAGTGTTTAAATCATGATTGCTTCCACAACAGGTTTCGTCTTTATACTGTGTGATTTTGTAAGATTTTGTATTCACAATAAGTTAGCAACTACGAACACTTTTTAACGAGTTATCATGCTTTGGAAGGAGAATCACTATCCTTCGTGTTCTCTTTCTTCCACAATAATGCAGAATTCATGATCAGCTGTTTTATGCATAATGTAAGTCAGAAGCACTCCAGCAACTACAATTCATTGTGATATTTGATGCGTTGATTGAATCATCTTTTATGCAACTATAGTAAACGTGTTGTACTGTACCTTGACTCAACCTTCACACTACCCTTTTGCCTAGTGTGCCGACAGAGCTTCCTGAGCATGGCTTCCTGAAGAGTAATGTTTGCTTGGGATGACAACTTTACATGAGAAACCAAGTTTCCAGAGTCCTTGTTAGTGAGGATCACCTGCAATCCCACCTTTGATTAAGCTATCACCATGACTGCAAGGATTAGGGATAAAGCCTGACAAGGGTAATGTAGAAAGTCGAAATACAGGATTGAAGTTGATCTTCTCTTGCATTATCCAGTAATGAAGATTAATGGCGGAACTACCATTATTGCAGGTTCCTCCATGTCATTCTTTTTTGTGAAAGTGCTGAGCACAGTTCTATTTTTTATTATTTTTTCAGTAAAGCAATTTTTAATGGGTAACTTTTGTGTTCACAGACATGTGTAAGTAAAACTATTAGGACCTCCCCTGCAGTGGATAGGGATACAAAAGGTGTCTCAGATTTCCCAGACCGTGGAGGAGATTTACGATCATAACTGGTCATTACAGTTTGTCAATATTATAAGACATGGTACATGTAACAAGTTGTGATGAGAATATTTTGCACAGAGATGCTATACAATGAATAAACATTTTACAAAATGATATAGTAACTTGGATTGACACATTTTGAGATGATGGTGATGCATGGTAAATGGTAACTGATATGCATACCAACGATAACAGAGACATGGAATGAAATACATTCTGTGAATTTTTAAATATGGTTCTCTGGGACAGTCTTGAATGGGAATGTCCACATTTTGGATAAAACAGTTGTAGAACTGGGCAGTCAATCATGTGGAAGTTGACCTTGATTCCATAAGGACTTTATTCCACTGAAAAGTCTGTCTTAGTCAATGGAAATAACTGCCAGTAAGAAACACGTGATGGTTGAGAAATGACTAAGATGTGATGTTTGCCAGAGTGCGGTATCTGTGTGGGAGTGTAGAGGTGGCATGAAATGATTTGTAGGCTAGCAGAAGCAGGTTGTGCTGTTTCATAAGTATGGAAGATAGTCAGCCAGCCTCAGGTCAGTAGAGAGAAGTGTTTGTGTTTGGTGTGATTATGGAGAGTTGGCACAGCAAGCCTAATTATGTTTTTTAAGGACAGAAGGCTTACAGTAGAACACTGACCAGAAGGCTTTTACAGTACTCGGGTTTGTATATCACAAGGATGTTAGTAAGACACTTGTCTATCTGCAATATGACATGTGGGCAAATCTTTCTGATGTTTAGCTCCTGAAACATCAGTGTGGTGGTGGTATTGGAAGTAAAAGCACAGAGAGAACACTGTGTACTGAGTGGAAAAATCTGAGCAGGACAAGACAACAAGTGTGACCGACTTACAATCATTCACTTCTGGATTGGATGTAGTGATTGGTCCAGAAAATAATTCCATGTTCAAATATCATCATTTTTAATCTTGAGTTAAATGTTGTATCTAACAAGGGTTAACAAGATGTAAATTGCTTCATTAAAACACTGGATAGCAACTTCTGAAAGCGATGACATTTGCTGGGTGGTGTGATGCACTTTGGATCTCTGCCATCGTCGTACTTCATCATACTTTCTTGAACCTGCATGCAAAGAGGCGTTAACCTGCAAATGAAGCGATATATATTCTCAATAGATTTTAAAGCTGTTTTCCTCTGTACTCTCCTTAATGGTTCCAGTCTTCTTGAACGTGGTAATAAATGCTCAGCAAGTCTGCCACAATCTTCCCTGTAGCAGATAATTGGGATCCTATGATTTGTTGGAGTCACTATTTTTCCTGGTCCTTTTTCAACATCATGGGCATTAGACTACCTTATTGCTTGAAAAGGCAGGTAGTTGCTAGAATAGGTATGCAGATATCACCAGCAGACTTAGTTGAAACATGTGTTTCAGGCTTTTTCCTGGAATCAGGTCCTAGGCGGCAAAAAAGTAGACAAATATGAGAACAACTGTTACTGAGTAAACAGGTAGGCACGCAAGCAGGGCTTCTTCTAGCACATCAAACTTGAATGTCTTCCTCCTTTTTCTAGGATGTAACTCAGTTGTCAATGGATAAGGCATTACATTTATGAAGGTAAACTAGGATGCTGTTTTAGGTGGTTGTAAAGCTTTGCATTAAATGTCCTCACCATTTACACTCATAATTAACAACAGTGATGACATTACCAATATATTCATCCTGAATCTACTGACGACAGACGTACACACTGACTGATTCTGGCCGGTCGTGGACATTTTGCAATTACCTTGGCTCATCTTTTCCTTACCCGGGATTGTGGATTAGTTCGCCCGGGAGTTCGCCGGTGATCGCTCAGCCCTCCACAGGGCTTGGTCGCCCCACTCACTGCTGCCGCTCCTGCCTGCCTTGTCGCCTCCTGCCTGCAGATTCCTTCGCTCGCTGCCCGCTGCTCCTGGGACTTTCCCGCTGCCCGCTGCTCCTGGGACTTTCCCGCTGCCCGCTGCTCCTGGGACTTTCCCGCTGCTCCTGGGACTTTCCCGCCACTGCCTCCCTGCGGCCCCGCCCCCCGTGATTCCATTCGCCGCCCCGCTCCCGCCACCCAGCTGCTCCTCCCTCCCGGCTCCTTACTTAAGGGGACCGTAGGGGACCACAGAGTGTGATCGCTCAGCCCTCCACAGGGCTTGGTCGCCCCACTCACTGCTGCCGCTCCTGCCTGCCTTGTCGCCTCCTGCCTGCAGATTCCTTCGCTCGCTGCCCGCTGCTCCTGGGACTTTCCCGCTGCCCGCTGCTCCTGGGACTTTCCCGCTGCCCGCTGCTCCTGGGACTTTCCCGCTGCTCCTGGGACTTTCCCGCCACTGCCTCCCTGCGGCCCCGCCCCCCGTGATTCCATTCGCCGCCCCGCTCCCGCCACCCAGCTGCTCCTCCCTCCCGGCTCCTTACTTAAGGGGACCGTAGGGGACCACAGAGTGTGATCGCTCAGCCCTCCACAGGGCTTGGTCGCCCCACTCACTGCTGCCGCTCCTGCCTGCCTTGTCGCCTCCTGCCTGTAGATTCCTTCGCTCGCTGCCCGCTGCTCCTGGGACTTTCCCGCTGCCCGCTGCTCCTGGGACTTTCCCGCTGCCCGCTGCTCCTGGGACTTTCCCGCTGCTCCTGGGACTTTCCCGCCACTGCCTCCCTGCGGCCCCGCCCCCCCGTGATTCCATTCGCCGCCCCGCTCCCGCCACCCAGCTGCTCCTCCCTCCCGGCTCCTTACTTATGACGCCCCCTAAGCGACCGCGCAGCGGCCGCGCGCAGCGGGAGCACCAACGGAGCGCCGAAGGTGCGCCAAAGGTAAGCCCGTCTGCGCCCGTCCGCGCCTGGCCCGCGCCCAGCACCAGGACCCCTGGATCCCACCGATGCAACACCACTCGACGGACCTACGACGCCGCCACCCTCACCGCACTCAATGCCGACCGGAACCCTGCCTGCTACCGAGCCTCCCCGAGACGCACCCACGGACCCTTCACCTGCCAAGCCTGCCGATTCACCTGCCCCCGGACCTGCACCACCCCCGCCAAGTCGAGCACCAGCAGCAACCACCTGAAATGCATCCTGTTGAACACCCGCTCCGTCCACAGGCACGCCGTGGAACTCTGGGACCTGCTCGACGCAACAGCACCGGACGTCGCCTTCCTCACCGAAACCTGGATGAACGCCTCCTCAGCGCCCGACATCGCCATAGCCATCCCGGACGGATACAAGATCACCCGGAAGGACCGCGTCAACCAGACGGGAGGAGGCATCGCCATCGTACACAAGAACACCATCCGCATCTCGACTAACTCCGACGAGACCTTCACCGCCGCCGAGCACCTACACTTCCAGATACACACTGACCCCAAGACCACCCTCCGAGGCACCCTCATCTACAGACCCCCGGGACCACGCACACTATTCAGCGAAGACATCGCAGACTTCATCAGCCCGCACGCCATGCCCTCCGCCGACTACATCCTCCTAGGGGACCTCAACTTCCACCTGGAGAACAACAACGACAGAAACACCACCGCCCTGCTGGACAACCTCGCCAACCTCGGACTCAAGCAACTGGTGAACACGCCCACCCACTACGCCGGCCACACGCTTGACCCCGTCTTCTCTTCCAGCAAGCACATCTCCTTCAGCCACGCCACCGGACTCCACTGGACCGACCACAGCTGCGTCCACTTCAGCTTCAGAAAGACTGCGACCCACCACCACCCGCAACAGGTTCCCCGCCGGAGCTGGAGCAAGATCACCGCCGAGCAGCTCACCGCCTCCCTCAGCCAGAACACACCCACCAACACAACGGACCCAAACGAAGCAGCCAGCAACCTCGCCAAGTGGCTGACCGCCTGCGCCGACGACCTCGCACCACTAAAAACCCTCCCAGCAGACCCGGAAGCAAGAAAACCCTTGGTTCACCAACGAACTCAAGGAATCCAAGAAGAACTGCCGCACTCTCGAGAAAGCCTGGCGACTCGACCAGACCACAGACAACAGGACCGCCCTCAAGCACGCCACCCGCAAACACCACCAGCTGATCCGTGCCACCAAGAAGTCGGCACTCAAAGAACGACTGGACAACAACGCCCACGACAGCAAGGAACTTTTCAGCATCGTCAAAGAGTTCTCCAACCCCAGCGCCGGAAACAACGACATCACCCCCTCGCAAGACCTCTGCAACTCACTCGCCGCGTTCTTCCACCGCAAGTTCACCGACATACATAACAGCTTCGACGCACAGACCACGCACCCTACCGCCGAACCAACGCCCGCCACCACCACCCTCTGCAACTGGACCCCGATCAGCACCGAAGACACCACCCGCACGATGAACTCCATCCACTCCGGATCACCAACCGACCCCTGCCCACACCACGTCTTCAACAAAGCCGACGCCACCATCGCACCCCATCTCCGGGACATCATCAACTCCTCCTTCCACACCGCCACCTTCCCGGAGAGCTGGAAGCACGCCGAGCTTACCGCCCTCCTGAAGAAACCAACGGCGGACCCCACCGACCTCAAGAACTACCGTCCCATCTCGCTCCTTCCGTTTCCGGCCAAAGTCATCGAGAAGACCGTCAACAGACAGCTTGCCGCCTTCCTCGAGACGAATGGATCCCTCGACCCCTCGCAGTCCGGGTTTCGGGCCAACCACAGCACCGAGACCGCCCTAATCGCAGCCACCGACGACATCAGAACCCTAACCGACAACGGGGAAACAGCAGCCCTCATCCTCTTGGACCTCTCCGCGGCGTTCGACACCGTCTGCCACCGCACCCTAGTGAAGCGCCTCAGCAACATCGGAATCCGAGAGAAAGCACTGGAATGGATCATCTCGTTCCTCGCCGGAAGAACCCAGAGAGTCCGCCTCCCCCGTTCAGATCCGAGGCCACCGAAGTCATCTGCGGCGTTCCACAAGGATCTTCACTCAGTCCTACCCTCTTCAACGTCTACATGAGCCCCTCGCAGCCATCGCACGCCAACACAACCTCAACATCATCTCCTACGCCGACGACACCCAGCTGATCCTCTCCCTCACCAACGACCCCACCACCGCCAGAGCCAACCTACACGACGGGATGAGAGACGTCTCCGACTGGATGAGAAACAGCCGCCTTAAACTGAACTCAGACAAGACGGAAGTCCTCATCCTGGGTTCATCACCCTCCGCCTGGGACGACTCTTGGTGGCCCCCGGCCCTGGGCACCGCGCCCAAGCCAACGGACCACGCACGCAACCTGGGCTTCATCCTGGACTCCTCCTTGTCGATGACCAGACAAGTCAACGCCGTCTCATTTTCGTGCTTCAACACCCTGCGCATGCTCCGCAAGATCTTCAGATGGATCCCCACTGAAACCAGGAAGACCGTCACCCAGGCACTCGTCACCAGCCGACTGGACTATGGGAACACCCTCTACGCCGGAACCACAGCCAAACTTCAAAAAAGACTCCAGCGCATCCAGAACGCCTCCGCACGACTCATCCTGGACATCCCCCGACACAGCCACATCACCGGACACCTGAAAGACCTGCACTGGCTCCCCGTCAGCAAGAGAATCACGTTCAGACTCCTCACCCACGCACACAAGGCCCTCCACGACCTGGGCCCCAAGTACCTCAATGACCGCATGACCTTCTACACGCCCACCCGCCAGCTACGATCAACCAGCCACGCCCTCGCCACCGTACCACGCATCCGCAGAGCCACCGCCGGAGGAAGATCCTTCTCCTACCTGGCAGCCAAGACCTGGAACTCCCTCCCCACTCACCTTCGGCGAACCCAGGACCATTTCTCCTTCAGGAAGCAGCTCAAGACCTGGCTGTTCGAGCAGTAACTCCCCCCTCCCCCAGCGCCTTGAGACCCTCCCGGGTGAGTAGCGCGCTCTATAAATGCATTGATTGATTGATTGATTGATTACATAAATACCTGCCTCACTTGGTAGACAAGGCGCTGCTTAAACGCAAGCCAGATATTTTAAGTGACGGAAGTATACCATACTTGGTCACTACTTTCGCTTCTCGGACCGTTTACAATTCTAACAAGTATACAGATTTATCGCGCCCTGAAGAAGTCTTTTTGTAAAGGACGCAACGCGTCGGCTGTGTTTTGATCACCCTGATCGTGTTTTAAACGTTATCGAAATAAAAGAAGAAATTGGAAGAATAATTGTGGACACGGATTTAAAGATTATTTTTTTTCCCTGTCTGAGTCTATTTGGTGGTGCACCTGTGCTTTTGTTTAAAAATATATATTTGTACCATATTTCAACAAAAGCATCCCATCATGCTTTGCATACAGAATGGCTCGAGTTCAATGTTCCAGCATTTTCATCTGACACTTTCTCAGGATATCATTCAGAGGACTGGCAAAAGACAGCATGAAGTGAAACTTCCCTGAAAGGAGTTAATTGAGTGGTGGAATTACCAACAGCACCTCTCCAGGACACAAGTTATTTCATCGGTTATGCTTGATGCTTGTATGGCAGATGGTTTGGGATCTTTGAGGGATACGAATAGATGTGTAAAGGTAAGAGCCTTTACAAATGTGAATCTACGTATGCAAGTTCACTTACGCAATTTGCCTATTTCATTAGTAATAAAGCTAAAATAGTGCAGATTTGATTCTTTTACGCCAAATTATATTTAAGATTTTATTCTGACAGTGTTGCTGCTACCATCGCTGATATTCACATTATAAATGATTTGCTTTTTATCCTGATGGTGACTTAAGTCCCACCAGGGAGAAAATATCTTTCTCTAGAATATTATAACTGACCAAGATGCAGCAGGCAGGATGAACTTGTACTGCTACCTCACAATGGGACCGTTTATAATGATTTACTTCTTTATTATGGCACTTTGTATAGCACTATGACTCATCTTGTAGGAAAGATGGATCTGAAAATGTACCATTGATTTAGAGAGAGCTAGCATCAATGTAGTGAAAGTTAGGTCTCAAACAGATATTCGTCATTGCACCACCATGAAAGTCACATTTAGTTGCAGTTGAGCCTCCATGATTCAGTTTTCAGATTCTTTCAGAAGCACATTTTGTTTGGTTCACACCGCAGGCTTACATTCAGGACATTCTGCTACATTGGTTGCCTCTGTGCTTCAGCTGTTTATAAATGCTTGGTGATCAAGTGTTCAGCTGTAAAGTTTACAATTCAGTGTGGGTTATATAAAGCACTAGTCTTTGTAAATACATTGGGAATTTGCCCCAGTATGCTTTGTGTATAATATAGAGAACCTTGAATTTGATTCATTCAGGGGGCAAGAGAAGCACAGAGCAGGTTTAATCTGGTCTCTTCTCTGTATGTTTTGGGAAGAGTCTGGCAGTCTTATTTTTGAGTCTTTGCAGAACCCTGATGAGTTGCTTTGGGAGTAGATGATGTTGCAATAGTCTAGGCGTATCATAAGAAGGTCTCTTGTTACCCGAAAGAATGAGAGGAGCATGGGGTGCTGCGAGTTAGTACCCTTGGGCACTAAATTAACATGAAGAATGAAGAAAGCATGATTTTGGAAAGGTTTTCCAAATTCCTCACTGACAAAAGGAAGCATACCTAAGTGGTGGACCAGTTAAAATAGTTATTGATCTGATCAGCTATTCCTATTTAGGTATTTTTTGACATTGCTCTGTACATACATAGGAAGATAGCTTTCATCCATTTAAACACGTGGCTCAGGCATACTATGATGACATCATCATTCACTGGTCAGTTTTCCAGTTGTAAGTGCATGTATATGATGTAAGCTTCTGAAAGGTGAAGGGGAATAATTACTGATTTCTTAATTTCATTCTAGGAGAGTGGTTTTCCTCTGATGTATGCCAGGCAAATTTGATGCTTCTCAAACATCTGATGCCAGAATGATGATCATGTAATATAAGATTAAAAACAGATATTTCTTGTCTCATAACTTCATTTTCCAGGATTTTGCTGTGGAAAGGGTAGTTTGAAATTGGGCAATGTGTAGCCAGCTCCTTCACATCAGCACTAGTCAGAGGAGGCTTGATGATGGCATGCTTCAGGCATCTTGGAACAACTCCCTTCCAGATGATCATGGATGATAGATGTTTTGTAAGGAGGACAGGAATTTCTTCAGACATGCAGCTGGACATGGCTCAGCAAGCTGATTGTAAGCACGTCAATGGACTGAATGATGGGAAACCTGATTGTAGCCACTCAAGGAATAATTGATTGGAGAGTAAGGAGATGATCAGTTACAAGAGATGAATTCCAATATTTATAAGATTTTGGACTTAGAAAGTATCAAGAGGTCCTTGTAGTTCTACTGGGAGGCACAAATGGTGTTTTTTTCTGGCATCCAGATGAGATATCACCTAATAAATGATGTGGAAGTCCCCCCTTGTATGTTTTCTGACCTCTCCAATGGATTTGAGCAATCATTTCATTTCAATTGATAGCTTTATTTTAGCTCCTTCGGTGTCTTTTGCAGAGGGTTTTGTCTGCCTCCCTTGTGGATTTGCATGGTAAGTGTTAAGGTGGTTGCTAGTATGTTCAGTCTCAGTCATCTCCTTGTTGAATTGCCTTTTAGTCATTTTGAAGTCTGCTTTTTTGTTTACAGATTCTGGCAGAGGTAAATTTGTCTAGAGTGTTTGGTATGTTTTATGTGTTGAAGGTCTCCTCTGCTTCAGCCATCCAACATCTCAAACACTGCTTGCAACTCATACAGACTTAGATGTCCAGAAACTACCTGATGATTAACCCAAGCAAAACAGAATTACTTCAGTTTGTCAAAAACATAAGCAATAATTATCTCAAATCTGGCTCAATGACATGAGCCTGAACAGAGTTGAGCCCTAATTTTCATCTAATGCTAAAGATCTCTGGAAATCCGCCATTCCTCCTGAAGCGTTAAGTAGAATATTCCTGAAGTAGGCAAAATTAATTTTGAGAGATCTTGACATTGAAGCTGTAAATAGACTTGGCTTTATTAGCCTGACCCTTCTTCTATATAATGAAGGCAGAATTTCAAGCTCTCTGGACTATCCACTGAATCTCCACAGTAAAAAAGAATTACTACCGTTAAGGTGCAGAATATTTTGACTTAAAGAGTACCACTTTGGGCGATTTACCGAATTATCGATGCAGGTCTGCAGAGACTGTGGGTAAGCAGCAGAGTCTCTATTGCACATAATTTGTATCTGTGAGCCATTATTTGTGCAGAGATGCTTCTGGCTACTTCTGGTCTTCCTGCAGTTACATATAAGATCATGCTAGGAACAATTTCTGCCTGTTTTTCCATGCAATCATCGTAGCTTGCAGCTAGCTTCGTGAAATTTATACAACATGCAGTTAAGACGCTGGAGGAAGCTTCAGATTAACAATCAACTAATTTTGATGTCTAGTAGCACAGATTTGACCAAATTCATGATAATATTTAGATGCAAGTAAACCATCGACCAGACTAGATCATATTCGATGATCTATTCTTCCTCCTTTACGCTGGAACGAAATCTAGTATTATAGCACATGTGACTATCTGAACTAGCTAGGGCCCCTGTCATCTCTGACGTGAAGAGATGTAGAACTAAAGTGGGTGGCCCTCTAGATAATGACAGTGACATCTCAACTGAAGCTAAATATATGCAGAGCTTAACTATGGTATAAACATGACAGGATTAATGTGCAGTCCTATGATGCTGTGTTATGCAGCTCTTTTCAGATCGAATCTATCTCTTGGGATGTGATCTAGTTTTATATACCTTTGTATCTCCCTGAAAACCAACACAGCAAGGTCTCAGCTGTCTCTACTAAAGAAAGTGAAACCATTCCTCCCAGAAAAAGATTTGAGAACTACAGTTTAAGCTCTCATACTTTTGCATCTGATGGTGGCAGTGCCCTCCTCTATGGTTTGCGCCAAATTTCCACCAGCTGTCTCAGATGCATCCTTCAAAAAGCAGTACCCCACATTAAGACCTGAAGAAATATGATCACATCACCCCACCTAGATGAAATACCACTGTTTTTCCTTATCTTCAAATCCAACTGTTTCATCTACTAAGTCACTACAACTGGCACCATTACCTATTTGGCTCATAAGCTCATCATCTCTGATGGCTACTGACACAGCCAGGACACCATCAGATTGGAGATGAAAAAGTGCAAAAAAGAAAATATGAGTAAACGGGCCTTCTCAATCTATGCACCAGTCATCTGAAATAACATCCTCATATCCAGCAAGACTGCCCCAACCCTGCTCCACGTACGTAAAAACTGAAGAAACATCCTTTTAAACAACAATATGTAATGAAGCAGTCACAAACCTCTTTTGCTCTTGGAAATGAGTTACCCCTCCAATCACACACTGGCTGTGTCCTAGTCTTGGACTCAGTGCAGCATCGTGCTGCCTTTCGGCTCGTTTTTCAGTATATAAATAAAAAGGTTTCCTTCAACCATTGCTGTGAAGACGATATGGAAGGGGTATATCATTCTACAGGTGCAAATTCATGTTTTTTTTAATTGTCATTTGCACTTGTAATTGAACACAGTTGCAAATTAATTTGAATTTATGTATGCAAATGAGTGTTCATTGTTTTCTCAAGAGAAGGATATATACGAGAATTCACTGGAAAGTCAGATGGTATGGCAAATGTCAAGCTGCATTAAGTTTAGGACTTGGAGAGGAAAGGCGCTCTGATGCAAATTACCATATAAAAGGCAGTATAGACAGTCACAGATTCGTAGGTATTTGAGTATACAGATTGCATTTCTCACTCTGGAAACACATGCAAAACTGTTCCTGTGAAAGGGGTAGGTGTGTTTTCAGGGTAGGAAAGAAAGGAAGTATTTACAATTGTATTGAGTGTTGAAGAGTGTGTTTCTCCAAGGTAAAAGGTATATTCCTTCTGTAGAAATGATATATTCCTCGTAAACATTTATGTTTCAGATTCACAAACCTACTGCACTCACTCATGCGGATTGTCCACTGTGTAGTTAATCCTCATGAGAAAGTGCATAGAAAGAGGGGTACAAACGGTAAGTTACAATTTGCATTCATTTTATCCATAGTTCTGGGCTTACTGAGAATCCCCCGCGATTTAAAATGCTACAAAAAATTATAAGCATATGTCCATGATTTGTGATTATGTGAATTTCTACTTATGGTTTAAGAGTTGGATCAAGAGACTGTATATGAGCATTTCATGTTTAACTAGTCATATTTAATATAACTTTTACTTGAAGGGAGAAATCTGTTGTATTTTATTTTTTATTAAGTTAACAGTGTGGAAGCAGTGATGAACCCAGAAGAACGAGACGAAAACTCCCAGAGGGCTGTGTGATGGCAGCCATTGATATGGATTAGCTGTAGTTTGTATATAGGGATTAGCTACAGTTTGTATACTAAGAGCTTTGTTTTCAATACCCATATTCCATGGGAATGATAGAATGCTTATTAATAATGTGCCATACATCGGCATAGTGACCTTACCCCCTTGGATTATTGATTTAGTCCAATGGGGGCCTAAAAAACTGTTTCTTAGTCTGTTGTCATTCTTATCAAACATTTACTGTGTAAGCAGCGTGATGGTTTTTAATGATTAAAACATCAAACTGCACTGCCAGATTTATCAATGTCCATCAGCAACCTTTGTTCAAAAAATATATTCTGTCTGTGAAAAGTAAATAAACTGTGGGTATTGTATCTGCAATCGGCTGTCTAATGTTAGCGTGTCATTGCAAAGAGCAGCTCTAAAACCCCTGTGGTTTACAGACAAACTGCGCTCATAACATTGCAAAAAACACCATCTCTATGAGTCTATCTACTGGACCTTTTTAACTGCAACAACAATATAGTCGAAAGGCCGACCGTTTTAATTATTTACCCTGCTTTAACAAAGTATGTCTTTCCTACTAACTCAATCCAACTGAGCATTTAATGTAAACATATATGATGATTAACCTTGTGTATTATGGCGCAGCAAAGCTATCTTTGAGATTAGCCTAATGTCACAAGACATAAAGCTTTTTTTCAGGTAACTTCTACTAAATAACACTGAGATGTGAAGTAATAGCATATTTGTAACGTATGGATGGGAGGAAACTGGCATATGAAAGCATCTGAGTAACTTAAGATGGTTTAACCAAATGTATTTCACGGCTCTAGTTCTGTAGTTGAGACTATCAATAACATGTTTGTTTTTATTGTATTTGGAGAAGAAGATGCTGTTTCTTCAAGGTGCCTTCCTGGAAAAACAGAGCATTAGTATACCGTCTTTCAACAATGCTTCAGAGAAATGAAGATATAGATAAAATACGATGGAGAACAAGTTATTGAAGGAAAAGAGAATTCTTGACATACTTTCCACCAACACAAAAAGGTAAAATGGTCACTTGAAAATGATGGACCTAACATACACTTTTTGAGTAAGTTTTCTACTTTTGTTTATTCCCAAAATCAGAGTGTAAGTTGCTACTAAAAACAACAAAATAAAACAGTAATTCCAGCACCACACATCAAACATGGCCTACCACTAGTACTGCAAACCCTCCCTTAAAGAATATTTGAGCTAGGGGATTAAAACAAAACCCTATAGGTTAAAATGTTAAATTAATTTAGACTATTTAAAATTATTAGATATGTTAATACATATAATTTAATGTTCACAAATATAGAAAAATAGTATATATTCATTATTTAATTATAAAATATTTGAAGCACCTACTTTGAGGGATGGAGTCTGCTCGTGATTCAAGATTACCGCCTCAACGTGATGCTCCAGTGGGCCGAGGGGGAAAGAAGGTGCCCTGTAGCAGCATGGGCATTGCAAACACCACATCTGCAGCAGGGAAGATCGCACAGTCATGGAGGATCCCTGGGAGAGTGTGCACCTACAGAATTGCCTTGTAAGCCTGCGCCTTCCTGAGGTCATGAAGAGTGGGCTGCCGCTCAGGTCGATTGTGGCAACGAGGCCTGCCAGGCCTGTGGAAGGAGCTGCACTCCACAATAGAGGTGAGTCAGGGGAGCGCATCACATGGTGAGGTGGGTGGATGATTTGGCCCTGTGCATCAGGCGTGCCCTTCTTGGGCCAGCAGACCCTTTATGCTTATGTGGCCTACTTAACTGGCCTCCCAATACCGCTGTGGCTGTTCCCTCACCTTCTGCTCTGCTGTCCTCCTGCCACTCTGCCTCCTACCCCTGGCTGTAAGGAGTCCATGGGGTGCCTTGGGCCCTGAGAGGGCCTCACACTCAGATGGGGGCCAAGTGTGTGGAGGCCCTCCTTCCATAAGCCTACTTCCTCTGCATTTTGCAGATAAGAACAACCCAGGGAGATGCGGATGGCGCAGTGAGGCCGTGGTTAGGAGTTTAGCCCACGATCTCAGTGGACTGGCCCTTGCTTGGTCCTGCAACATTCATTCTCCCTTTTCCTCCTCCTTCCACCTTGGCAAGAACCCTACTTGGACTGCCAACTTACACTGGAACCCATCCGGGCCTGAATATGCACACCTTGGACTGCCACCGGTGGACACCACACATTTAGTAGGTTGAGGATTCCTTTGTCTGCCTGTTGTGTGCCCAATGCAACCCCTACTCCTCAGAAACAAAAATGTCAGGGGTAATCTAGGGCTACCCAACAATATCCCTGTTTGTCTGTTTTGGAGAAATGCATCCTTGCTATTGCTAACTCAATATTCTACCTGCCTCCGCGCCCACCCTCGTGATCACCTCTGGTAAAACCTCCAGACAGCTACTCTTGATGGAAATGGTTGGGGAGCAAACCAGTGCCAGCTGCTCTAGCATCACAGGAGGCTGCCATGGAGGTGATCCTCATGGAGATAGCTTGGAGCCTTCAATGAGCCTTCACCTCAGTTTGTGCCATTCTGTGCATTAAGTGCATTTGCTGTCACTCCCCGATCATCCTACACACTCCCGTCCCTATGCCCTTCCCTTTTGTTCACCCTCACCCAGGGTTTGTGCACTCTTTAACTTCTCTTGATACCTATCCTCTCTGACCACATTCAGCAAGCCAGCAGCATCTTCCAAATCCTGGGGTTGGGCACCAGTGATCCCCACTGAGTAGTATCCTCACATGTCACAACTCCTCTCACCATTGTCTCACTCAATGTCAATAGGCTGACACATTATGTTAAAAGGCTGAAAATATTGTTCTATCCTGCATACAAGTGGGCTGACATAGCACTCATACAGGAAACCTATCTCCCCTGGGCTAAAGCAGAGAAACTGACTAATGCCTGGGTGGGACACGTCATACATAGCTGTAGGGAAACCCTCTCTGATCTTGAGGCTGGCTTCACTGCGTCTAACTCATGGAAATGCGGGGTGGGGATCCTGATTGGAAAGATGCTCCCCTGTAAGGTGATGCGGACCTGGAGAAATGTGGAAGGCAGCTTCACTCTCGCCAAATGGGTGACAATCTGTGAGAGTGGGCTCCATCTAAGCCCTGGATGGTTGTAAACCGAACTTCCTTCTTCTCATTAACAGACTTGTGGCTGAATCGGGTACCACTCCCACAGCTCTGGGTGGTGATTTGAATTTAGCACTGGATGCAGTTATGGACAGTGTGGGTCCACTCGAAGTGGTGCACAATGGTGACAGAAAGGTTCTGAGAGATGTCTCAGAGGACAATAGATTGTTGGAGATATAGGGCCTCCTACACCCCTCAGAAAAGGATTATTCTTACCTGTCCATGGTGCATGGCACGCAATTCTAGGCTGGACTACTTCCTCACCTTCCACCAACTAACTGCATGTATATCAGACTATGATATTCTGAAGCAATCTCTTTTTTGATCATGTGTGGATCCACCTTTGCATGGACTGGGTGATTGGACAAACTGATCCTCAAATTGTGGCACCTACATACTTCTTTCTACAAAAGGGCAGCTGAGAAAGTGCTTCTGAAGTCGCATGTCACCACCTATCTGACAGATAACTCAGGCTCTGTCGCCTCAGCACAAACTTGTGGGCAGCAGCTAAAGCCATCCTAGGAGGATACATAATGAGGGATGCTGCAGTAGCTAGTGTATGTGGTGGATCTGGCAGTTTGAGCTTGAGGTGGATATCAGTTCCAAGACTCAGTATATACCGCTGACATGGCCCCGCCCAATCAACATTTGCTGGAATCAGTCAAAATGAAATTGAATAATTTATAAATGTCCAAAGCTGAATACATGTTGTATTGCCAAAAAGCCTGACATTATGAGTAAGGGGAGAAGGAGAGCAGACTTTTGGCTGCTCAACTTCACCAGAGGAAGGCAGCCATTGCAATCCCATCTGTATGGTCCACTGCAGGCCACCTGGTCAGAAATCCTCAGGAAATAGCCTCTGAGTTTGCTGGGCACTATCGGACCCTGTACAGTTCGGAACTCTCGGATGATGATGGGAGGGAAGATAGGTTCATCCAGGATCTACTCCTATAATGTTTAAAAGAGGAGAGCTGAACGCTGCTGTTGCAAAGTCATCCTGTGCCCTTGGCACCCCCAACTTTTTGCTGACTGGTACTGGTGGTAACTGACTCTGACTGACCCTGGGCTCTGCCTAACCAGGCCCAGGGCCAGTGCTGTACTGAAAACACTTAGAATACAGTGAAAACACCTACATACACTAGGGTACACTAAGGGCTGGGGTACCCCTGTGATTGGCATGACCTGCCCCATAGGGCCCTAGTACATATTAAGGCAGGGGGATTGAAACTACCTATCAGTCCCTAGTATATAATAGGGCATAGCAGTTTAGAGGCCAGCAGACCTTTCTGCACTTGCATGTGTGCACTGCTGAAGCCTGAGGTCAGTTTTAAAGTGCTCTGTGTGGCAGGACTGCTTTTAAAAAGTAAATTGTGCCCAAACTCGACTTTTGTGTTTGGGGCACTTAAAAATGGTTACCCTACCATGTTTGGGCATATTAGGTACCCCCAGGGTCTCCCCTAGGTGTCCCAGGGGTGGGCGGTCAGGTATCTGTAAGGTGGACCCTTATAAAATGAGTTTTATATGCCCTGGGTAAAGTGAAATTGCACATATCACTCCCCACATTGTGATAAAATGCTGCCCAAAATCGACTTTGGTGGTAGGAGCACTGTGGAGGGAGGATCTGCAATATTTTTACATATTCAGAACCCCTAAAGTCTCACCTAGGTGTTCCTGGGGTTGGGGTCCTGTCGATATATGCAGTGTACTTATAAAATATGTTTTTATAAGCCCTGGTGCTGGAAAAATGGCCCAAGTCAGTTTTCCCATTGCAATTCCCATGCCATAGGTTAACATTGGAAAAGGTTATTAGTTAATAACTGGAGAAAGAAAAGCCATAAAACTAGGATTAAAGGACTCAGTAGAATGGTAATGACAAATTCAGCAATATGGTATTGTTGAATTTATTGTAAAATGTACAGACAAGAAGTTATAAGAATTTCTTTTCCCGAAAGTCAAAATTCAACCCTGTACTGCTCTGCCCTGATTGGTCAGAGATAAGTGGGTAAGCCTGGCTGCTTTGAAGAGGTGATAAATGACCCCTGGGGTTAGGAAGCCTCTCGGGGAGGAGAGGTTGCTGGGCATAGGAATGCCAGAGCAGGGGGAGGAGTCGTAAACCATGGAATTCAAGAGTAAGAAGAGGACCCCAGTGTCATTTACAACTCTCCTCTTTGACCCAAGGCAGATGCTAGGCATAAGAAAGGAATGAGCAGATGCAAGGGGGAGTGACTATGGAGATTAGCCATCCTACGGGTGTGTTTAGGCAGCTCTGCTCTCCCTGCTGAAAATTCTGACATATTGAATTTTGGAAGAATAGTGATTTCTGGGTTAGCATTTTCCCACACTCTGCAGGAAGTGGTCAGACCTTTGGGTGAAACCCTGCAGCTCATTGGACAGGAGTGCCCTCCTGCTTGACCCCAGAGAACACTGAATAAGTATCTGAGAGGGGCGGAGCCCCTCAGATCTGCTGCTTGAAAATTAAGAAAGCAAGACGGACCATGCTGGAAGTTTGATGTGCATTTCCAAAGGACTGCACCTTCTGCACCATCTGCAACTACAGCCTATGGATTACTTTGCTGTAAAGGACTAAAGAGTGGACTCCCTCCAAGCTACAGGTTAACAGAGCTCACCTGGACATCACCACAAAGAATCCCCAGCCTGGAGTACTACCAGTGGATTTGTAAGGGTTTTGTTCAGGTGGATTGTGGGAATTGAAGTCTCACACTTTCAAGGACCCTCTTGGAGATTCCAGAACCTTGGATTGTGTGTTGGATACTTTGGGACCCGCAAGAAGAACTTCAGAAAGGAGTTCTAACTGGACCCAGCCTGCTGGAGGGGGCTGCACAAGAGTGGTGAGAGATACTCCAGAACAATTACTAAAGGTGAATGTGTCCCTGTCAGAGCAAACAAAATGACTAAAAGGGGCACTGTTGGTTTCTCAGCACTAGAAAGTGACTAATCTTTAAAAATTCATATCTCTGGTTCTCTACAGTGGATCTTTTTCGTTTTGGTGTCATTTAAAAGATAAACATATTTCCTATTTTTATAAATTAGTGTTGGATTTTTATTTTGTGTTGTGTCTTAATTATTTACTGAATTGGTGTTTTTAAATGCTTTACATACCTGTCTTTGAAGTTAAGCCTGCCTGCTCGCAGCCACGTTACCAAGGGTTGAGCATAAGAATAATTTTCGAAGACCTATTCTGAGCCCTATACTTTGTTTGTGGCCTTATTGCCAGTGGCAGACCTACATTTGCCCCTACCAATAAACCACTTTCCAACAGCTGCTCAACAGGATAATCTCTAAAGTGGAAAGTGCTCACGCAATAAGAAATTATAGACTCCTTTTACACTGCATACAGTGAAGCAGAGAAACTGGTAGTTTATTCTGACTATCTAATAGGGTACTGATAGCTGTCCTCCCAAAACAGGGCAAAGACTCACAATTGTGTAGTAGCTACCACCCAATATCCCTTCTTAATGTGGACATAAAAATCTTATCATACATACTCGCAGCTCGCTTGAAAGAAATACTCCCTACACCTATTCATCACACCCAGTATGGCTTGGTGCCAGGACGAACGTCCCGCAGTCATCTCTGAACCCTGAGTCAAGATGAAACCTTAACTGAGACGGCATTTGATAGGAACAAGTGGTTATACTTGTTTAATGCCCTAAGGAACTTTAGTCTTGGAATGATTTTATTGCTAAGGCGCAATGGGTTTATGAGGCCCAAACCCCCAATGTTAACAGTGGAGGGTTCCTATCACATTTCTTTCCAATCCAAAAGGGTGCATGCTAAGGGTGTCTCATGTCACCTTTGTTATTTCTTTTAGTGATTGAGCCTCTAGCAGCCGCTATTCATCATTCTACTGATGTAATAGGGGCCCCTACCCATACAGTTGCTTCCAAAATACTTTTATACGCGGATGATGTCCTGCTTCTTCCTCATGATTATGGACATGTGCTGTTCCCTCCCAGCCCTTATGCCCTTTATATCTGATTTTGTTGAGATCTCCTACTATAAAGTCAACTGGGTCAAGAGTGAAGCTCTGCCCCAGTTTAGAATTACAATGTCGGCATCTATTGCTGCCTATCCCTTCCAATGGAAGTCAGAAAAGATCAAATACTTATAGATTTACCTCAATAGGGGATTGGAGAGGATGGTGCCCGACAATATTGATCCCCTCATTGCCAGGACCATAGCACACTATGCAAAATGGCCACACTTAAACCTATCCTTGTGGGCAGGATACAAGCCATTAAGATGGTGGTGGCAACCCGCTTCACATACGCCTTAGGCATGTTACCGTTGCCAGACGCCCTCTCTAAATTGAGAGCCATTGACATATATTAAGACCTTTGTCTTGGGAGCCACAAATCCCAGGCTGTGAATAATGGGTGGCCATCCTATATTCTGGGAAATGTGGCAGATGGCAGGTATCTGCACACTGGAACAGCTTCTATTGCAGGACGACCTTACGTCCTTTGAATTGCTGCAGGGGGAATTCAGTCTGACTGCTTCCCAGAGCTGGAGATATATTCAACTACAGCATTGCCTATGGAGTAGACTTGGGAAACCACCTTGGGATGTCCGAGATTCCCCTATAGAGTGGTATGTACATTACTGGGGCCTCTTTAAAGGAGTCATGGCTGGCTTCTACATTCTCCTGACATCCCATTTGCATGCCATTCCCCATATGTTACAGTTACGTGTCAAATGGCAGGATACACTGACATGTTGCATACACTGACACTGACTGGAAGAAGCAACTTACTGATTTGGACAAAAAGGTTAGGGATTCCTGGATAAAAATGTGTTTATTCAAGACTCTTCAGGATTGGTATTGGACTCTATACAAACTGCACACAGTAGGCTTTCTTCCCCACTCAAACTGCTGGTGCGGTAGCCAGATCGATTGCAACATTTCACATGTCCATAAGGAAGAAAGGCCCCCCCTAAATACTTTTAGGTCCTAGAGGAGGGGGGGGGAAAGGCAGAAACACAAATGCAAAACCTCTAATCAGACCTATATTACTTTTAAATGGACCTATTCAGGTTCTGACCTACCACCAAACTTATCATAAATCACTGGCACATCAAAATTATACAAATTACAGAATATTCATTTTTATTATTTATTATCTTCAAGTATTCGAAAAAGACATTTATATCATTTTATATTTTTTGAATAATTCTAATCAAAATTTGTTTACATAAATACAATTTGTTTATGAAATATACAGACAATTTAACACAAGAGCATAACTGACAGACAGTGCATTAATGTACACATTGAAGTTAATAACCCCACAGCAACCAGCAATAATTCATTCACACCACACAACTGATTCATGCATCCTACAATCATCCTAATACAAATAAAAACCACATGAGACTCAATCCTATGAGGGGTCCAAAAAGATGAATGGAGGAGAAACAGAGGTTGCTGAAAGCAATTTCTGATGCAACTGTTTCTCCAGTGACTGCTCCTCTAAAATAAACTTGGTCTTGGTCCCAATAATAAAAATGAATATTCTGTAATTTGTATAATTTTGATGTGCCAGTGATTTATGATAAGTTTGGTGGTAGGTCAGAACCTGAATAGGTCCATTTAAAAGTAATATAGGTCTGTTTAGAGGTTTTGCATTTACATTTCACATGTCCTCCATGACTGCTCACCCATACTTGACCCATGGCAACGGATAGAGTGTACCCTCACTGAGACACTGGACATACCCCTGCAGTTGATGTGGAAACTGATCATGGTACACAATACGGCTGATTTCCCTACCCTGACGATCCACAAGAAACGCCTTCTTTCCACAGCTTTGACAATGGCCAAAATCTGTATTTCTGCTATTGGAGATCCCCTCACTTACCCTCTCATGATAAATTACTTGCTGACATGTATAAAGCTGCCTCCTATGAGAGCCTATATAAACAAACAACAATATCTCAACTGGTATTATTGAAAAGGCTGATTATAAAGCATGCACAAAACATTGCCACAGCGACAAAATAGGGAGACTCAATGAAGATGTTGGATGTGCCAATGTATATATTTTTTGTCACTTTCTCACTCTGCGCCTTCGCTGTTCTTCTTCACTTGTCACTTGCACCGTTCACTTCATAGTGTCACGAGCACTTGCGTGCACAAAGTTTTCGGGTTACGTATCCAACTATTTGCTTACAGTGCTGATACAACTGTTTCCAAAATCCTTTACCCTTTTTTCAAATATATGATGCCTTTGGCACATCCAAAATCTTCATTGAGTCTCCTTATTTTTTCGCTCTGGCAATGTTTTGTGCATGCTTTATAATCAGCCTTTTCAATAATACCAGTTGAGATATTGTTGTTTGTTTATACTTCCTCACCCAGATCTCAACCTGGTCTATGGGTATACTCCTGTTGTGTTTACTTATCCTATGAGAGACTAACATACATGGTACAGGACAAACTTGAAATCTATCTGCAAATCTGGTCAGCCTTTTTGGCTGACACTGGATGAGGGGGACTGGTAAGCTGCTATGCAGTTGCACAGGTTCGCTGTACTTTGGTTCTATGTCACCGCCCCCCTTTTTTCCCCCTTTTTCCTTTCCTCCTCTTCATTTCCCATCCATGGGATCCAACCGTTGACTTTGGTTTCCCCCTCTCAACACCCCTCTCAGCCTTACATGCATGGGGTACCAAAACTTAGAGAGTGCAGGGCATATGATATCTCACTGATTATCCCGCTAGTTTCCACTTTCGGTACCCTGCGTGAACCCCATGCTCCATATTGAACTTTTGGGATACTGGGCCAGATGTACGACCTTAAATTGCATGTGCAAACGGGTTTGCGACCCGTTTGCGCATGCAAAATGTTTTAGGGCCATGTACAATTCCTAATTAGCGAGTCGCTAAAAAAAAATAAACTGCTTTATTGAAAAGCAGTCCCAGACATGGAGGTCTGCTGAGCCCAGCAGGCCACCATCCCTGTGAGGGCCAGCCATTCCCAATGGGGTCGCAAATTGCGAGTGGCTCATTAATATTCATGAGCCTCACATTTTGTCTCTGACACTGTTGTACATTTGCTTTTGCGACTCGCAAATTGCGACTCGCAATTTTTCGCAATTTGCGAGTCGCAAAAGCAAATGGTCGTACATCTGGCCCACTGTGTGGGATTTGTGTACTTTGTTCTTTCCCTCCTTCACTTCTGTATGTTCCTCTAAATACATGTTATAGGGCTCCATGGTTGTTGACTGCCTCCCACTCCATGGCACTTACCCCCTGAGTATTTACAGTTTTTAAACTTTTACCAGGATGGTGTTTCCTTAAGCACCCTGGATGACTCATGGCCTGGGAAGCTACAGTTTTCTGTGTTTTAGTTCTGTATTACGGTTTTTTACAAGGATCATTTTTATGTATTTTCTAGCTTTTTCTTTGTACAAGAACTACTTGTCTCCATTCTAAACAGTAATGGGTTGTTTGTTGTATTAACGTCTATCATATTGCTATGCATCCTGTGTTATTGACGAAGATTTGCAAGACTGTTGCTATTAAATCTGTTTACTGTCTAAAAAACTATGCAGTAGATGGTCCTGTATTATTGGAAACTTTGAAAATGTTAATAAAGACATAAAATCGTTTCAATTAATTCAGTGCATCATGATTAATAAATTTGAATGCATAGTTTTTTTCTCTTTCAGTAGGAATGTATTTTAATTTAAACTTCTGAAAAATTATTTTAATTTAATATATTTCTACCTATTAAATATTTATTTCAAATTAATTTAATTGTGGTGTAGCATTTTTTAGAATTTTGTTCTACATTCAATATAAATGTATAAAATGTATTAACATTAATATCGAATGCTAAATATTTTTTATATTTATTTTCAAGTTAAACATTTTTGTTTATTTTTTCTCATACTTTACCATGTGAAGATCTCCACCCGACTCTAAAATCTCTCTACATAAATAAATAATAAAGATGTAAAATATATATAGAATTAAAAAAACCTCTGAAATTCACTGAGAAAATCAAAGATTACAGGGATGTTATAGTCACTGTCGACATCTCAAATGACATGACTGATGACATCATCCCATGAGTGTGTTTTGTTAAAGTTTCTGAGACTTAAAGATATATACTAAACTACAACATAAGTTAAATTACTATTCTTTCTGTACTAGTTCATAGTCATACTATTTCTAACATATCTCATCAGAGTAGCTGTGTGACTGTCTGTATCAGTGTGTGATTAGATGTCTGAGTGGTTGTATGGGTGTGTGAGTGGCTGTGTGAGTGGCTGTATGGATGGTTAGTGGGATTGTGAGTAGGTGTATGGGTGAGTGAGTGGTGTTATTGGAAAGTGAGTGGGTATGTGAGTGGCTGTGTAGGTGAGTTAGTTTGCAGTGTGAGTCGCTGCATAGGTGTTTGAGTGGCTGTATGAATGACTGTATGGTTGAGGGAGTGGGTGTGTGAGTGGCTGCATGGGTAAAAGGGTAGCTGTTTGAGTATGTGTGTAGGTAGGTGATTGGGTGTGAGTGGCTGTATTGGAAAGTGAATGTCTGTGTGAGTGACTGTAAGGGTGAGTGAGTAGGTGTGTGAGTGGTTATATGGATGTGTGAATGAGTATGTAAGTGGTACTGTGGGTTTGTGACTGGGTGTGTGAGTGGTTGTATGGGTGATGAGTGGCTGTGTCTGTGTCTGTATGGGTCAGTGGGTGTGTGAGTGGCTGTATTGGTGAGTGTGTAGGTGTGTGAGTACCTGTAAGGGTGAGTAAGTGGCTGTGTGAGTTTCTGTATGGGTAATTGAGTGGGTGTGTGAGTGGCTGTAAAGGTGTATGAGTGGATATATAAATGTCTGTATGACGATGTGTGAGTGGCTGTATTGGTGAGTGAGTGGATGCATGAGTGGCTGTACGGGTAAGTTAGTGGGTGTGCAAGTGGCAGTATGAGTGAGTAGATATGTGAGTGGCTCTATGGATGAGTGATTGGTTGTGTGAGCACTGGTATGAGTGCATGGCCCCCATCCCCGGGCCTATGTCAGGCCTGGGGACCCCAAGGCCTGGACTTTTTGAAAAAATAAATATTTTTAAACCAAAAGGGAGGTGGGCTGAGGGGCCCCCCTCCTGGGCCAATTTCGGCCACAGGGACCCCATCCCGGGGCCTGGCCTCTTTTCTTATTTACAAAAAATAGAAAGAAAATCATGGAAGGGGAGCTGTGCGGCCTCCCTCCTGCTCAGGTTTCAGCCCCGGGGATCCCATACCCTGGGGCCTGGCCTGTAGTGTGGGTGCCTTGGTCCCAACCCAGGGCACCCTCTGCCAATGTTGGGGACCACAGGGGGCCCCCACAGTCCTTGCCGGCTCACCGCCTCCTGTAGGAGCCAATTTCTTTGACAGAGAGGGAGCTTCTAACATACAGCTCCCTCTGTGTCAAAGCAATTCTGCTCATATTTGAGCAGGCGAGAGCAAAATGCTCTTGCTTGCTCAAAGCAGAGCACAGTTTGCTATGGCTTGGCAGGAGCGGTAGAGCTACCGCCAGGCCATAGCAAACAGCTATGTCCCAGGGGTGGGCACCCCGGGACATAGCAGGAGCTGGCCCTGGTGGGTGGTGGTCCCCAAGACCAACCTTGCTCCAGGTGGTGGCCCCCATGGCCAGATGTCCGCTACGGACCCCTCGCATTAGATTTTTTGAGGTGCTGAGGAGGTGGTGGTCCCTGGGGAAGTGGGGGCCTAGTGGGCCCCCGCATTTCTATTATTCATTGCCCCTGGGAGATGGCAGTCCCAGGGGCTGGGGGGGTCCACACAGCTCCCAATAATGAAAGTTAGAGCCCCGGAGAGGTGGTGGTCCCTGGGGGGGTCAATGCAGCACCCTCATTATTTAAGTTTTAAGCTCCGGGGAGGTGGTGGCCCCCAGGACTGTGGGGGGTCAACGTGGCCCCCCATTGTTCATTATACATAAAGCCCCAGGGAGGTGGTGGTCCCCAGGGCTAGCGGTTCCCCGCACATATTTAACAAATAGCCAGAGGACTAATAAATATGCCCTGGGATTTGGCCCACCCAGGGACTTTTTTTAAACATGTGTGGGAGCCCGTTCATTGTGTTTTAAAATAAATTACACTGCAAATTTGCAAATTCGTCACAACCTTTTGGTAACATTTTTTAAAAAAAAGATGTTTTTTGTGTGGTGGGATCCCAGAGGGGCCCCAGGACCAAGGCTTGGGATCAGGGTATTCCTACTCTGTCCCCCTTTTTTATTTTAACTTTTTTGGGGGGATGATTAGGTGAAGCTGAGTCCCACGATGGCTGCCAGCACTTACTGGGTGAAGTGTTGGCAGCCAATTAGAGCTGTGCATTTCCCTGAATGAGCTCGTCATTTTTCGCGAAAAAATCGTGGGCAGAAATATCACTAACATTTTCTTCTTAAATTTCTCAAAAACTACTGAACATATTTTACCTACCTTTCTGACAAATTTGGTGTAATTATTTCCAGTGGTTCGGGCTGCAAGTTCGACTACGCGTCCAATGGGAAATAAAATGGGAAAACACACTTTTTTAGTCCCCTTTTTTCTTGGCCCCGACTAACAGATCACCCCAAAACTTCCAATGCACAACAAGGCTTACTATGACACTTGTTTGAGATAATTTCGTGAAGATTCGGCATCCGGTGCCAAAGATATAGGCAAGTCAAAAAACACTTTTCCTGTGGAAACTAGGTCCTAACTATAACTACTAATAAATTATATTTTTCATATATTTACCTATTTTAAATAATTAAATGTAATTTAACCTCCCAAAGTATGGTTAGGGTTTTCATTGCAATGACGACCGCGCGCATGGCGCACTGTCGTCATTACAATGAAAACTAAACTGAAACTTAGTTTCAGTTTCACAGTTTCGGTGCTTGTGGGGCTTGTGGGGCCCCCGAGCACCGAAAAACATGGGTGAGGTATCGTTGGAAAGGGGAGAATCTCCCCTTTCCAATGGTGCCCTTCCCTAGTGGATCCCTGCTTGGGGATTGACCCACTAGCCACCAGGGAGGGGGGAGCGGCCCCTTGGGCAAGGGCCTTTGCTCCCCCCATTACATTATGCCAGACAGCTTTTCTGCCCCCCCCTGGGGGGCAGAAAGCACCCTAGATGCCAGGGATGTTTGCTATAGGCCAGGGATGGGGGCTGCCCAGAATGGGCATGCCAATGCCCCCACCCTACCCCCCAAAGGAGGAATGAGACTTTCTGCCCCCCCAGGAGGCAGATGGGGGCAATAGCCCCTTATCTGCCCCCCGGGGGGGAAGAAAGCCCACTAGGCACCAGGGATTTTTTTTCTCCAAAGTTCGGGACAGGGCCTACCCAGAATAGGCATGCTAATGCCCCCCCACAAAATGCCACAGTCTTTCTGCCCCCCCCAGGAGGCAGATGGGGGCAGTAGCCCCTGATCTGCCCCCCGGGGCGACAGAGAGCCCACTAGGCGCTAGCAATTATGCTGGCTTTTTCATACATAGGGGTGGGGGCTGCCCAGAATGGGCATCCCAATGTTCCCACCCACCCGAAAAAATAGCCACTGTGTTTCTGCCACAGAAATTTGAGAAAAATGTGATTTTTTTCCAGCTAAATTTGAGGTTTGCAGGGGATTCTGGGTAGGAAAACGTTGGGGGGTCCACGCAAGCCATACCTCCCTGGACTCCCCAGGGTGTCTAGTTTTCAGAAATGTGTGGGTTTGATAGGTTTCCCAAGATGGCCGCCGAGCACGAGGCCAAAAGCCCAGGTGACCCCCCCTTGCAAAACCAGGTTGTTTTGTGATAGGTAATTTTGATGTCTCCTCAATGCGTTTTGGGCCCTTGCCTGTCGTGGGTACTTGACCCACCCATGCGAGTGAGGTACCATTTGCTCTGAAGATTTTGGGGAATGCGGGGTGGGTGGAATTTTGTGGATCCACGCAGATTCCGGAACTTTCCTCCACAGAAATGTGAGGAAAATGTGTTTTTTACAAAGTTTGAGGTTTGCAAGGGATTCTGGGTAACAGAACCTGATGAGAGCCAGACAAGTCACCCCATCCTGGTTTCCCCTGGGTGTCTAGTTTTCAAAAATATATAGGTTTCTTAGGTTTCCCTAGGTGCCGGCAGAGCTAGGGTTCATAATCTACAGATAGGCACTTTGCAAAAAAAGGGTCAGTTTTCAGTGTGAAAATGTGGTGTGTCCACTTTGCATTTTGGGCCATTTCCTGTTATGGGCACTAGGCCTACCCACACAAGGGAGGTACCATTTTGCTGGGAAGACTTTGAGAAATGTGGGGTGGGTGTAATTTTGTGGATCCACGCAGATTCCAGAACTTTCCACCACAGAAATGTGAGGAAAATGTGTTTTCTTTGAAAACGTTTGAGGTTTGCAAGGGATTCTGGGTAACAGAACCTGGTGAGAGCCAGACAAGTCACCCCATCCTGGATTCCCCTGGGTGTCTAGTTTTTAAAAATATATAGGATTGCTAGATTTCCCTAGGTGCCGGCAGAGCTAGGGTTTAAAATCTACAGCTAGGCACTTTGCAATAAAAGGGCCCGTTTTCACTGTGAAAATGTGTTGTGTCCACGTTGCGTTTTGGGCACTTTCCTGTCATGGCCACTAGGCCTAACCACACAAGTGATGTACCATTTTTTGGAAGACTTTGGGGAATGCGGGGTGGGTGGAATTTTGTGGATCCACGCAGATTCCAGAACTTTCCACCACAGAAATGTGAGGAAAATGTTTTTTTTTTTTTACAAAGTTTGAGGTTTGCAAGGGATTCTGGGTAACAGAACCTGTTGAGAGCCAGACAAGTCACCCCATCCTGGTTTTCCCCTGGGTGTCTAGTTTTCAAAAATGTATAGGTTTGCTAGGTTTCCCTAGGTGCCGGCAGAGCTAGGGCTCAAAATCTACAGCTATGCACTTTGCAAAAAAAGGGTCAGTTTTCACTGTATAAATGAAGTGTGTCCACGTTGCGTTTTGAGCCCTTTCCTGTCGCGGGCACTAGGCCTACCCACACAAGTGAGGTACCATTTTTATCGGGAGACGTAGGGTAACACAGAATTGTAGAGCAACTGTTATTACCTATTGACTTTCGATGCATTTCTGCCTTCCAAATGAAAGACAATATGTAAAAAAGAAGTCACTTTGAAAAGTGTCCTATAATTCTCATGCTAGTATGGGTACTCATAATTTCGGAAATGTGCAAATAGCTACTGTTTCTAAACTCTATATTTTGTTCCAATTTTAGAAACACATAGGTGTCTTTCATCCCCATTTTTCACTATATATTTTTTGCCAAATTAATTGCTATATACCCGGTACATAAGAAAAAACCATTGCAAGATGCTGCTCAGTTATATGCTCTGGGTTTGTCGGGTTCTTGGTGAACCTACAAGTCCTATATATCCCCACAACCTGAAAGGTACAGCGGATGTAACGGTATATTGCTTTTAAACATCTGTCTTAATTAGAAGAAGTTACAGGTGAAAACGTTGGCACAAATGGCTGTTTTTATCAACTCATTTTCAATTTTTCCTATTTTCAACTGTTAGTTTCTATAAAGAAACCTTGAAGGATCTACACAAATGATCCCTTGCTGAATTCAGAATTTTATCTACATTTCTAAAATGTATAGCTTTAGAGGATCCATTATTGCTTTCATACCCATTTCTACCATTAACTGGAAGAAGGTTGAAAGCACAAAAAATAGCAAAAATAGGCTATGTCCCAGTAAAATGCCAAAACTGTGTAAAAAATGTTGGTTTTCTGACAAAAGTCTGTCAGTCCCCGAAAGCTGGAAAAATTGTGATTTCAGCCCCACAAACCCTTTGTTGATACTATTTGCAGGGAAAAAAAACAGACGCTTTCATTTGCAGCACTTTTTTCCCATTTTTCCTAAAACCCCCAAAATGTAGCTGTATTTTGGATAATTTCTGGGTCCCTTCCAAGGGAATCCACAAACCCTAGGTACCATTAGAATCCCCATGATGTAGGAAGAAAAGGACGCAAATTTGGCGTGGATACCTTATGTGGTCAAAAAGTTACAGGGGCCTAAGCTCGAACTACCCCAAATAGCCAAAAAAAGGCTTAGCACAGGGGGGGGGGAAAGGCCTAGCAGCGAAGGGGTTAATGTACCAACATGTGCAAAACAAAACAGTAGCGGGATGTTGATATGTTTCATGCATGATTAATTATCAAACAACAAATACTAACTACTGCACGAAAGAGAAAACAGATTTGAGCATGCTCAAATTACCCATGAAATGAGAATTCAAATAAAAGTACATCTTGATGATTAATGCAAAGAAGATGAAAAATAAAAACGAAGGAACATGCTTAGATTAACAATGGAAAAATACAAAGTTTAAATTAAATGCCAGAAAATTTGCAAGCCTGGTGTAAAATAATGAAACTTTCAGGAAATTCAGATTCCTTTACCACAAGTGATACGTCAGATGAGGAGTGATGCTATCCTAAGCACATGGCCATGTCTGAACTGGGGTGGTGGAGTGAGCTAAAGAATGATGATGGATTAAACCCAGATCAGTTGACTGGGGGTGAGTGTTTGATTGGCTCAAACGTTCCGTCCATCATCCCCTTTTGTATCGCTTTGTTCGCCCTAAGTTGGCGGGGGTATGCCCAGACGTGGGTCCCTTGCTCACTTTGCCACTGGATTCAAGCAAGCCTGGCTGATGACGGCTGGAATGCCAGAAACCGGTCCTAGGATGCTTGTTTCCGGTCCAGGGAAGACATGGCTTGGCAGTTCGGGCTGGACTGTTCCCATGAGGCACAGGGTCAGACTGATTTGCATATGGCCATGTCTGAACTGGGGTGGTGGAGTGAGCTAAAGAATGATGATGGATTAAACCCAGATCAGTTGACTGGGGGTGAGTGTTTGATTGGCTCAAACGTTCCGTCCATCATCCCCTTTTGTATCCTAAGCACTGAAGCATACATTTAACACAGCAGAAAAAAAACATTTTTGCGAGGTATTTGAGTGGTGGATTTTTATGTAAATTTGTTAGAGGTGAACCCAAAAAAGTGAGTAAAATCTTCATGTAGCTTGCTGGTATTGGATTAAGTCGTGGTGTGCGACGTGAAATAAAAACCCAGGAAAAGAGGGCAAAGATTAAAGATGGCATTATTAACAAAATAATATTCTTAGACTAGAATTGTACGTTTAAATCAGTGTAATTGTTCACCTAGTTTTTCCTTTTTTATTATATATTAGTTGTTGCTCCTTTATTAAATCCTGAAGGAAACCAATTGACATATCTCTACTATTTTGCTTGTGTTTTTCTACGATTTACAGCTTTGAGGAAGTCCTAGATTAATATAATTACCCAAAGTTTTCAAAAAAGTCACAATTATACCACTCACTTTTTCTAATTACGAAACCAGACATCATTTATTTTTGGATCCCATACCATCTTAAAAAAAATCTCACATTGACCAGCTTTTTGCTCAACTTTACTGAACCTAAATTAAGGACACCATTGTAGATGGTCTATTATTTAGCTTCTTTTTTTTATCACAGGCGACAGCGAAAATCATTGCCCACATTTTGTTTACTGGTGGAAAAATATGCATATTTAGTATTGCTTCTGCATGGAAGCGCTGACTTTCCCAAAAAGGTATAGGCCAAAAAGAATACTCCTCACAAATATAAAAAACAAAGTGAAATATCACTTCTGAGCAAATAAGCACAATCCAAAAATCACCATCAGGACAGTTCATATGTATTTCAGTTACAGTACATTAACCAAGATAATAAATAAACCATGGATTCTTAAAAAATTGGGACAAGGATGTCTTCTTCCAAGATAATGCAATATATAATGTAATTTCCAAGCTTCATTGAAAGAATATGGCGCTTTCCACCCGCTCTGAGGTGAGCTTCCAAGTAGATTGTCAGGCTTACTGACAAAACGTTAACATGAACTTCAGGACTTTCCAAACTCCAAAGCCCTTCTCAAAATAAAAAGGTTTGAAATTGAAATCACATACACGAGTAAGGTAGACAACTGCACAGGCAGCCTATAATGGCAAGCAATTAAATTTAAAAATCTTTGCCCAAGACGCCAGACCACTTTATGCCTCATGTGCCCCCCCCCCGTCCAAACCCCGCAAAAAACACAGAGGCAACAATTTCTAGAAGATATGACCTGGTCTATCATTACACGGGTACATAGGAGGATCCTAGTGTTCTTTCTCGTGGAAAAGTCAAGGCAAGTTGCAGAGTAGGCTTGATGACATATGTGTCACGCACCATAATGTCTATTGTGTATTACTATGAATAAAAAGACCGTTTTGGTCCAATTTGTTAAGAAAAACGGTCAGCAATACATCTATCTTTTACACTTGTTTGCACTGATCATTTTTTAGACTCCGGGTGCAAAATGCCTGGTTGTTTACGTAAGAACTCTCAACGGGTCAACTTAATCGAAAAAAATACCCTGAAAATGATATCATTTCTTTCTATGATTTTCTTTTCAGAGGACAATATTTTCCTATGCTTTTAACACATTGGGTAGAATTAAAATTGAAATAATTCTAATGTAAATGACAGCGCTTGACAGCACAAGATATGGAATGAGAATACAAAATAGTGAATTAAATAGAGAGATAGATGAATGATACTATGATCTTTTTTCTCTTGTCACACAGAAGTAACTCTTCTGTTTGTCACGCCAGTACTAGATCACATTTGTTAGGCCTTCGGAATTGCCTACTGTACTAGTAAGTTATTCCGGATCATAGACAGCTTTTTTTTTAAAGTTTAGAATGCTTTATTGAAGTGATATACAAAGGTACACAACAGTAGAATTATTACAAACAAAGTTCAAACTGATCCGTTAATGAAATAGAAATATAGAAGAAAAAGGAAAGTGAACAAACCAATTTGAACAATTTAAATCAGTACATAGGTAAATGCAATTTAGCGTTTTAAAATAAAGGTAAGGACGGGGGGAGGAAGGGAGGAAAGAAAAAGGGGGGAAAATAAGAAGCAGCTAATTCATTAATGCAAAGATATCCAAAAAGGCTAACTGAGCAAAATAACATTAAGAATGATCATGACAATGTACATGCGAAATAGATCAAGCAGCAAACCTGGAAAGGAATGTCGTGAGTGGTGACCAAAGCAAATCCTTTTTAATCAATAGAGGTATAGAGGTGGCATGAGCACGATCTAGTCTATGGTGATGGCATAATAGGTTCCACCAAGCTTGATACAATATTTTAGCGGTGTCCTTCCAGTTGGTGGTAATGACCTGAAAAGTAATAGCTATAAACAAGTCAACAAATCTACCCACATTACCCTTAGCAATCCATATGGGAGAGGAACCACCCAGAAAAACCTGCACAATATCAAAAGGAATGTTGGTAGATAAAATGTCATTCAATTTATCCCAAATGAGTAACCAAAAGTTCTTAACCAGAGGGCAGAGAAAAAATATGTGAAAGAGATCACTTTTTTCATAAGGACAAGACCAGCATTTCGCAGTTTCCAGCAACTTAAACTTATGAAGAACTGTAGGGGTAAGGAAAAGCCTATTGTAAAAATAATATAGAGTCTGCGTTGTACTTGCTGAACGTGAGGAGGTATGAATTTTTGTCCAGTTGGAGCCCCAAATATTAAGTGAGAATTCTTGTGTCAGGTCTTTTTCCCATAGGAGTTCTATACTAGATTTGGTTCTGGATTCAATAGGGTAAGACAGTATCTTATAAATAGTGGATGCCTTAAACTGAGCAGAAAAATCTAGTGAAAGATTGTGTGTCTGAGTGTGTAAGTTTAAGGAAGAGTTTTGGGCTATGAGATGGTCTATAGATGATCTAAGGTGAGAGTAGGGAGGAGCATGTAAAAGAGATATGTCATATTTCTTTTGGATCTCCGAGAAGTCCATAGGAGCCCTAGTTGTCACCAAATGCTTGAATGTAAGTATGCCCTTGTCAATAAATTCCATCCAAAAAAGAGCTCTGTTTTTAATCTTCAAGTGCTGTTGTTATACCATATAGGAGTGTGAGTGAAGTTATACGAATGAGAAAAGTGAGTTTTAAACAAGGAAATAGCAACTGCGGAAGAATGCGTGAAGATAGGAGATAAAAAGCGTCTAGGGGGTTGAGATAAGTGAATTGCTGCATTAAAAGAGAATGGTGCATATTGAGAGTGTTCTAATGAGCTCCAGGCTGTTAATGGTGTATGTAGGGAGTGAGATAGAAAGATCCAGACTTGTTTCAGGGTAAATGCAGAATGGTAACGTCTAAGGTTAGGAAAATTAACACCTCCCAATTCTTTGGGCTGCTGAAGTCAAATAAGTGAAATCCTAGTCTTTCGATTATTTCATAAGAATTTGGTCAGGGAGCGGTTAATAGATTTAAAGAAAGAAAGTGGGAGAGTGACCGGGAGCATGGAAAGATAAAAATTGATAATTGGAAGCAGCATCATTTTAATTGTAGCAAGTCTACCCCACCAAGACAGAAAAAGTGGGGACCAGCTGTCAGTAAGTGCCGTCAGTTTTTTAAGAATATCTGCAAGGTTTATTTTAATGGTTTCTTTGATATTATTAGCGAAGAGGATGCCTAAGCATTTTATACTCTTGGAGTTCCATTTAAACCCTGTACCCTGAAATATATGAGGAAAACAATGTTTATTTAATGGCATAACCTCGTATTTGTCAATATTAAGTTTATAACCAGAGACTAGAGAATACTCTTTGAGTATAGAGAAGAACGCCGGTAAAGAAGTGGTAGGGTTGGATAAGTAAAGTAAAATGTCATCTGCGTAAGCAGTAAACTTGATATCTGTATGTTGAAATTGGAATCCCATATACTGTGGAGAACGGCGAAGTTTTTCTAGAAAGGGTTCTAGGGCAAGGATAAATAAAAGAGGAAATAAGGGGCACCCTTGTCTGGTTCCTCTATGGAGTGTAAAGAATTTAGATTGTTGTCCGTTCACCCAAATAGAGGTAGAAGGAGCAGAGTATAGCAGCTGGATGTATCTGAGGATGGGGGGACTAAATCCGTGCCATTTTAGTGCTCCAAAAATAAATTCCCAATTTACCATATCGAAGGCTTTTTCAGCATCTAGCGAAATTGCAGCTATTGGTGAATCCGCTTTGGAGGCTAAATGAATAATGTTTAGGAAGGTCCTAGAATTATCTGTAATGGAACGCCCCATTACGACCCCTGATTGATTTATATGAATTAGGTCTGGCATAACCTTATTGATATGAAGGGCTAATAACTTAGCAAAAATCTTACAATTTGTATCTGTATTAATTAGGGAAATGGGTCTATAATTTTTACTTTGGGAGGGGTCTTTGTCTTTTTTAGGGATCAAACAAAGCATAGCTTGGGTAAAGGAGCCCTGCGTTTTACCAGAGGTGTGAAAATGGTTTATAAAATCTAATAACTGAGGGACCAGAAATTGTTTGAAGTGAAGGAAGAAACGTACAGTAAAACCATCTGGACCAGGTGTTTTATCTTTGGGAAGTTGATTAATAGCATCTGTAATTTCTCGTTCTGATATTGGACTGTCGAGGAAAGTGAGGTCAACCTGGTTATCCGGAGATTTGGGAATGGTTTGAAAAAAGGAGTCTTTTTGGTCAGATGAAGGGGTTGACTCGGGAATATAGAGAGAAGTATAGTATTTGGTAAAACACTCAAGTATCTTAGCATCTGTGATGTGTCTGATTCCTGTGCTATCTGTGATGGCAGTAATCTTATATTTTTGTTTTTTAATTTTAAGATAGTTTGCGAGAGATTTACCAGCTTTGTTCCTACCGCCATACATCTTAGCATTAAATTTAAGGAGATTTTTACAGGCATTATCCCAGGATTGTTTATTGTATTGCGTTTTAGCTTTAATGAGCTTGGACAAAGTGTCAGGGCGGTTTGAGGAAAAATATTCATGTTCTAGGTCCTTTATTTGCTTTAAAATTATTGTTGCATCCTTAAGTGCCTTCTTTTTTTTCTGAGATACAAAATCAATTATGAATCCTCTGGCGGTAGCTTTAAAAGCGTCCCAAATGAAATGAAATTGTGAGACGGAGGAAAGATTGTCGTTAAAAAAATCTTGCATAAACTGTGTAAATTGTTGAACAAAATGGGTGTCTAACAAAAGGGCATTGTTGAAACGCCATCGGTGTGCGATGGGTGCGGAAGTAGGATAGTCCATGTCTAATAAGACGGGGGCATGGTCAGATATAAGAATGGAGCCAATCTCCACATTAGTCATGAGTTGAAGAGATGATTGAGTGAGAAATATGTAATCTATTCGGGAATGGGATCTATGCACAGGGGAGAAGAAAGAGAATTCTAAAAGGTCAGGGTGCGAAATTCTCCATGCATCCAACAAACCTCTAGATGTGATAGCTTGGTGAAAAGCCTTTTGCATTCTACTGGGGATGAATTTGGTTTGGGATTTACGATCCAAAAAAGGGTCCATGAGTTGATTGCAGTCACCTCCCAGAATTAAGTTGTCAGCAGCATGAGAAGCAAGGAGAGTAGAAAAGTTGTTCCAAAATGCAGAATCAATAACATTGGGACCATAAACATTACAAATTGTGAGTTGACCATTGTTAACTTTAACATTCAATAAAAGCCATCTACCATTATTGTCTTTGACCTCAGTTTGTAAAATAACATTTAGTGACTTGTGAAACAACATAACAACACCATTCTTGTTATTAACTGCTGGGGAACAAAAAACATCTCCAACCCACAGTTTACGCAAAGAGGACAAATCTTGCTCTTTAAGATGCCTTTCTTGCAGTAATGCAACATGACATTTCAATTTAGCAAGACGGGATAGAACACGATGTTTTTTAACTGGATTATGGATACCCTTGACGTTCCAAGAAATCGGAGTCCACTCATCCAGAGAAATTGAACAAAATTAGGCAGGAAAATATACAGAGCTTAAAAAACAGAGAGTAGAAGATTTGCAAAGACCAAAATGCCAACAAGCGGTAAAAGTTTTGAAATGAAAATAAGCAAAAAAGGAGAGAAATAGAAAAAGATCGGAGAGTCAAGGGAAATAAAAATTGAGAAGAAGGTAAAACAGCTGACTTGGTGTACCCAAATGAACATACCAGGAAGAAATCACGTAAGCAAAAACATAAAGATGAGGTGAGGTGAAGCAGCAGTGAAATAGAGAACATTGAGAAAAGGATAAAAGTGGATAGAAAGGAGGGAGTGAAAGGGATAGTAAAAGGAAGCAAAAGGAGAACTCAGTCTCCTCTGAAAAATAGCCGAAGAGAAGATGACAGGAAGCCAAAAGACTTCAGTCATAATAACCACAAACAAGAAGAACATTGATGTAGGTGGGGGGGCGAGAAGGAAGAGGCCATCCCAAGAGGGACACTGAGAGACAAGTTTAATGACCACAAACATTTCAGAAAACTGTAATCTTGAAACGTAAACATAGTGGAGGGGGACTTACCGAACATTGAGGGGGGACTATGCAACGGATGAAGCATACAGAACAAAACAGATGAACAACGTGGATAAGAACATCAGCACCAAACAAGACACGAAGGGGAAGCCTGTGGAATAAAAGAGAGAACATGTAAGAAAATATTCAAGTTTTGATCAGTTCCTTAGCTTTTCCCTTGTGGACGTGAATGAATTTCCTAAGTTCAGCTGGATCTTCAAAAGTATAAGTTCTGTCTTTGTAGGTTATTTTAAAGAAACATGGATGAATGAGACCGTAACGGGCATTCATGGATTGCAGCGTCGGTCTGAGGTCTAGAAACTCTTTACGGCGGGTGGCAGAAAGGCTTAGAGACATCCTGACTTAAAAAGATTTTTTGACCAGACCAGAGCATCTGTTTATGTTGTTTTGCTGCGTTGAGAGTCGCCATGAGATCAGAGTATAATAGGAAATATGCAATGATTCCTCGTGGTTTGTTAGAGGATGATGCATTCTGGGGGCCTATCCTGTGAGCCCTTTGAATATTGAGATCAGTAGATTTCGACAAACCGACTATCTGAGGAATGGGAATCTTCAAAAAGGAGATCATATCTGAACCTTCGGAGCCTTCCGGAATACCATAAACTCGTAGGTTGTTGCGCCTATTTCGATTTTCTAAATCCTCTGTAGTTTTCTTCAGCTGCGCCACTTCTCGAGAAAAGATGTCCACTTTAGCAACAACATCTTATGCGTCACTAATCTTTTGCTCTACGTCCGAGAGCCTTGAGTCTAAACCAGACCATTTCTCCTCAATTCTTTGAAGTGTCGCAGTGGTATCCGTCATAAAAGGTCGAATATTGCGCAGTTCATCCATAATGTCCTCCAAAGTCAGAGGGAGAGGTTATTTTGTTGGGGAAGACGGATCTTTCTTGACTCGCTTGTTAGTATTACCAGAAGAATCTGTGCGACTACTAATATTGGAACCAGATGCTCCTTGGGATTTGGTAGGGTGCGAGGAATCCATGTTTGAGGAATTAATGTCTTCGAGACCCAAAAAATAACAAAAATCTGTGTCTTCACTACAATATGACTAAAATTGCGCTAATAATTCAGATGAGGACTTGACCAAGATTACCAGCAGAATTGGCTATAATAGCATATGCAGCGAAGACAAAGGCATGTAATGCATAAAAGAAAACATCCGTTATCAATGGAACGTAGTACGCTGAAAGGTAACCTTAGTAATGAGGAAAAAAGCCCAAATAGGCAGGAAATAAAGACTACAGGGACGTTTCTGCCATTATGCCAAGTTTTGCCCTCTTGCCATATGCAGCATGACACACCAGTCACGTATTTAAAACAGGGCGATTCCCTTTGGTCTTTATCATGAAGGCAGCGCAGCAGTCGGTGTATTACTGTTCAATTTGTTTTGAGAAAAATAACATTCTGCTGCAAATTTGAACTGCTTCTGATACAGCGTTGCTCTATACTCCCAAAGCCATTCACTCTCTGACGCTGCTGCCAGAAAGAAGTGCACGCACCAACGCGCAAAATGGCGGCCCCAATGTGACGAGCCACTGAGGCAGAACAAGAATGAGGAAAAAAGTGTTTAAGTGCACCGTTTTCAGGTCTAAAAACTTGCCTCAGCGCTCCTCACAGCTTCCGATAAAGGAATCCATCATTTCCTTGCCGCACCGTTAACATAAAAGAAGCCCTTCAGCTCCGACCGTTACTCGATGTCACGGAGCTACTCAAGGGGCGGCCATCTTGTTTCGCCACCGCCGTGCGCCACCGGATCATAGACAGCTTTTATCATCACCTTGAGCACAAGTGAGCCTTATACTGTTGTCTCTACAACTCGAATTAGAGAAAACAGCAATTTCGCAAATTGAAAAAGCTTAGAGTACATTTACTCTGAATTATGGAAATTCGAGCTGCATGTATTTGCATTAGGTTGTTTTGCCGACTCCTTGCAAACTTTAGTGGGGTGAGCAGCTATGGGGGGGCCAGTTGTACAGATCCTCTTATCTCCCGTGCACGACTGGAATGTCTAATGCGGTAAAAGTGGTTATGCAGTTCCTGGACCATTTGACACTTGAAGGTAAAATCAACAGATGTGTTCTCTAAAACAACCTTCAAGTGATTATTTCCAATGCATGGACTGTATCAAATGGATACTCGCTATATGTTCAGGTCTATTGGACAACCAAAGGTAAATCTAAAACAAGCTTTTCATGCAGCACAATGTATTTATGTAGTGGCTTAAAATCCTGCCATGTTGAAATGGGGTGGGGGAACTTGATGCCTGATTCTGATATAATTAGGCATTCAAGAAGGATAGTGGGTGGGCCTGGCAACACAGTGTTGATAGTCGGCCCCTAGTTTTTTTCTTCCTGGCAAAGAGTGAGTCAGTATGGTCACCATCAGCCTGCTGCACATGAGCCAATAGCTGCGAGAGACACAAGATGTGACTATAGGTCACTTCTTTAATTACACTTGGGACTTTGCATTCCCTATGTTACCTTTCTCTGGTTTCACAAAGAAGCCTTCGCAAAATGGAACTACCAGTGATTTCCACACCCTTAGCTTCTTGTGCAATGTGAAATAAGTAATCCAAGGGATTACCATGGAATGCCAACATGGAGAATCCTATGCCTGGACAGCATTTCAGCTGCAAGTCAACTAAACAGCACAGTGACAACAAGGTGTTGCATGAACTGCCATATTGATTTCCATCATAACCATTCCACTTATACGCCATGTCCAAGACATTTAAGGTTTAATTACCCCGTTTGCCAGTGGAGTAGGAGAATACATCAAGGTGCGTCCACCAAGGTCTAAATAAGGCCTAAATTATCTAATGTAAAAGAGGCAACTAGATAATCACCATGGGCCGAATTAGACATAGGACTCACTGCTCCGGTCTATGCCATGGTGCATATTTAACTGGGAGCGCCAGACCCAGACCAAAACAGGGTGCTCTATTACAACAAATGTGCTGTTTCCACTGCAACTGCAAATTCACCCCTGCACTGAGAGCAGCACATTCTAGTGAAAGGCATACTGGTTGTTTGAAACAGTATGTCTACCTTTCACTGGAGGTAGTGACCCGGCCTCCATTTCAAAAGCAGTCACAGTTTGTGGCTGTACCTACCTGCAGGGGATACCTGCATGTGTCCCTGGGGCCTCTTGTTCCTCTTACAAATAGTGACCAAATGGGGCTGTTTGGCTGTGTACCACCTATATGTGGTGCACAATGAATGCTCCTGCTGAATGTCTCATTGTCTCTGCTCCTACATCTGTATAATGCCCCAGATGCAAAAGTAAAGTATGCCTTCATTTTAATTCACCCTCTGCCTTGCAAATGTTAGCACCCAACTATTGGAAAAAATTGTGTTTTAAATCAAACACCCCAACTTGCAGCTTGGACCCTTGAAATCCGTAGTTCTAGACAGGTCAGATGGACCTTTGCCACCGTGTTGCGAATGGAGCTTGAACACAAGCACAGGTCATGCATATATATCATCAGCTGCCAGATCCTTAATATTTAGTCAATGATGAGAAGTTGAAGATGTTTTCAAAACCTTTTATTTTCTTTTAGGAGTTAGTATGATCTGGTCATCTGAATAGTCCAATTTACAGAAATATTGAGTAAAAGTTTGACTAGTGACAATATAAATCAATACAAAGTGCTCCATAAAAGAAATTGTCACTAAATTATCTAAAGAGCCTAATCTACCCCAATGTAGGACCCATGAAGAGCCCCTTCAAAAAATGAGCAAGATATTTGGAGTATGGCTAGAGTCTTGAATTTCCCATAAAGAGTAATTCTGGAAACTCAGCTGCGTTCCCCATAGCTCCAGTAGCAACCGTTAGAATATCAGTGATATTGGAATGATCGTTGCAGTCGCATTGATCAAGAAAATCAGGAAAGTCACCGTTAGCAGTAGCTTTCAGCAACAAAGGGCAATGATGAAGAAGATTTCTTCATAGAGTGACTCTCCCGTAGTAGAATCATAAGGGGTCTCCTGACTCTCAGAAGGTAAGAGCAAGAGTGAATGCCATGCAATGCCGCTCTCTGACCAGGAATAATCAATATATTATACAACATACAACAATGTAACAAAAGTTAGTAGTGTGTACAATGCTCTCATCCAATGGTTTTGTCAACACCCGTTGCTTCTCCTCCCAATATCCACGGTAGACATTCACACTTGTACATAGTTAAACAAATTTAGCGAATAATGTAACATGGAGGAAAGTTCTCATGAGAACCTTCTTACCTAACCTATTAGCTGTGGTCAATGTCCATTGAGAACACAAAAGGCTATTCAAGAGCAATGAAACACATCTATTGACAATGTCCTGGTTAAGCATACATAAAATATATATAAATTATTATTCATTCTAACAGTCTATTCATTATGAATTCACAGCAAGGTTCAGTGTTAAGGCAGGGTGATCTAATAAGGTGTGAGGAAGCAAAAGAATAAGATCTGAAGTCAGCACATTCTTTAGAAGGAGGCTGGTGCTAAGAAAATATTCTAAATAACATCTATTTAGCTGTGAGTAAGAGTCAAAAGAAAATGGTTTGGTCCTTGTTACAGGGACACATTGAGAATGATCGCCTACTACAATTTTCTACATGTTAATTTATCCTACACGTTTAAAGCAAGCACATTTTCCCTATGTGTGATTTACTCATGAAATCTTTTTGCAAAGTTTTAAATGCATTCTAAAGTGATGCTTATACATTGTAAAGCAAGCACATTTATCCTACGTGTTATTTTTTGCTATGCAAAATAATTTCTACCATGTTTTAAACACTTTCTAAAGTGCAATTCTAATATGGTCTGCAAGTCGAAATTTGTTTTAAAAATTAATTTCTTACAATCCCTCCCTTCTGATTATTTTTAAATCATCACACAATTTTGTTTCATATGTGAATTCATGTCTAGAAAGCAATTTTGTCCTCAGTTGTGTCTTGTTTTTTTCTTTTGATCCCCGTAAATTTGATTGACTTCATATAGTCATCATTCATGATGCTGCATAATCCCATATCCCTTTCATACATTTTCTTCTGAAAATTTGCCTGTCGTTGTCGCATGAAATATTTACAGCTCAGAAATAGAACGTAAAGAAATATTAGATGAAGCCCTGCTATCACCATTGGCATTAATATCGCTTTCAGCATACCCTTCCCTGCTGTTGAAAACCAATTTCCAATTGTACTCAGTCCTTTCCCAAAATTCTCATATAAACTTGGGGTTTCCAATTCCTGTAATTCAGGTTCAAAGCCTGAAATGTTTTTTGCATAACTTTCTATTTCTTTACTTTCGTCTGGCATGTATGCACTGCAGGGGTTAATTTCAACATGTGACACACTCTTTTCTAGGTGAGTAATATGTCTAAGGCAAGATGGTCCTGCAAAATCATGGCCCTTATAGCAATTAGTTCAGTGTTAATTAAGAGCAAAGCTCCAGAAGTGCTGGTTGCCATTTTGTCAACTACAGTTGCTAACTTTCTGATCCGTTCATCATTCAGAATGACTTCAACAGGTGGCATCTCTGCTCCAAATATATCTCCTACCAAACAGGTTCCTTTCCCTGGGCTACATTTCTGACTGAGTGGTGGTGTTAGTGGTAATGCATCTAAGCTCGTAACATGGTACATCTTCGGAATTAGTATGCCTAAATAGCAAGTTCCCTCACTATCGGCAGGTAATAAGAAATAAGAGTTCTGTCCACAAATGTAGTAAACTCCGAGTATTGCATTTCTGTCCCCTTATAATATTTGCCATGATCCTCCTGTCAATTCGAATGTGTGTTCGCAGCTACTGATCCCTACATGTCTAGTCCTTTTTGGGTGTTATTTTGAAAAAGCAAACCTTCCTCTTGTGCTGGCTGTATAGTCTGAGTTTAAGTTAAACCATCTTCCTTCTAAATTAATTCTCTTCCTTCTTCTATACATTCTCTAAGACATCTCCATTTCGGGCTGTAGCTTTTGTCATGTTCATTTGCCTTTCCTCCAAAGCCATAATGCAAGTTTTTTTTACAGGTCGCATTAAGCAGGTTAAATTGTTTTTGTTTGCCTTTACACTATCTACAGGTGTATGTGGAAAGAAGTAGTATCAAGCTCTGTCCATCATAATTGCTTGTGGGTGTAAATTCATGCTTTCTGTTAAAGGCACTCTAGAAAGTACTAAATCATAATTAGAGTAAATGTATTTGAAATGCCCTCGTCTATAAACTAGTTAGAGCAAAATACTACTGGAAACTGCATAAGACAAAGGTATGTGATAGTATGTAACTTCCTCAGAAACAGAAGTCGGTAAGTGTGCACAGACATAGTAATCTTTAGCATCCATAGCATTAGTGTATTCTTAAATTAGCCTACAATATACATTAGTAGAATAATCGTCTTTCTTGTAACTCACAAATGTTTTAGTAAATATATTATCCCTAATATTGTGTGCGTGTGTATTAGTGACATTTGTGCTTTGTGGCACTGAATCAGATGTTATGTAAAATCCTATAAGTACTATGGTGATAATTATAACTGTTATTATGAAAATCACACCCATGATACTTTTACAATTATTGCTAATGCAGCACATCATTTTGAGTCAATATTTGAATACCTTTCTGTAGTAGATGATCTTCTTTAAAGATGTTACATTTTTATTTCTTTTCTTAGTAGCACAGTTCCCTAATAGACAATCCTTAACCCTACTCCGTGTTCCTCTAAAATGTTATCCCTATTCTTCTGTAACTTTCTTCTCAGACCTAGGTTAGTCTTCTGTGAATCAAATACCTAAAATATAAACATCTAAAAGGCACACTTCCAAGGTGTTCTTCTTTTTGCTATCAAGTTTTTTTTTTCACTTGAGTTTTCCAGTTTGTAATGTCTCTGCAGTTCAAGGAGGTTCTAATAGTTCAGGATTCACGTTGCACAGATCTTCCAAAGTAACATTCAATGCTGTATTCATTTAGTAAGACCATTCAAGTGCTCAATATCTTCTGCAAGGTGCTCGAGTCCTTAATACATGATGATTCGGATCAAGATCACCTTCGTCTTCTGTTTCACTTTTCTCATGCACTGTTTCTGAAAATCATGCTGTTGATGAGCTTCTCCTTAGTCTCTCTTTTCCAGGACTTCTTGCCCACTCTGCTTGATTTATTTTTTATAAACTTTCTATTGGATTTTGCATCTTACATGCAAAGTATATATCAATCAATATCAGTAATCGTTATTTGACTTACATTGCACACATCATCGTGATAAAACCACATCGACATAATGATTATTTGTCTTAGCGTGTGTGATGTATGGAAGTGTATGCCTGTTCGAGGGAAGTGGGTTTCGCGTTGGATTGTCAAGTTCTTGGGTTTGACTGGTGCATCCTTGCTGTACGTGTGTGTCCCAGGAAAGGAAAAATCTGTTTGTGCAACCTAACTGGGGTGATATAACTTAGGGGAAGAGGGGGCTAGGAATGAGGGCATTGATCTTCGCTGGTCTAATAACTCCATGAGGTGATCTCTGGCCGGGACTAATGCGGCGTTCTGCTTGGGGTAGGGGGGAGATGGATCCACCCAGGAAGTTCTGGTGTAGTGCAGGGTATGACTGGGCTGAGCGCCACCTGGGTGGCAGTTGGGGTTTCTGTGGGGCTGTCTAGTGCTTGCTTGAAGCTATGTAGGAGCATCGACCACTCCATGGATATGGGGTGTCGCCGCGTTCTATGCGCCTCCTCCTGTCTGATTGCGTCCTCCTCAGCAGCGCCCCATTTCTTGACCCCCCCCTCCATGCAGCTAACGGGGGACCGCCCGATGAACGCCAGTGCAGTGTAATGCTTCGCTTGGCTAGAAGTATAGCAAGTATCGCAAATCGGGTTTCCACCTTTTTCTGTTTATGTCGTTTAAATATCCCTAGGGCGCTAGCCTCCCATGTGGTGAGCCCTGTCAGGCCTGTGACTATCTGTATAGTGTCGTGAACCTTCGCCCAAAAGGATTGTAGCGTGTGGCAGGCCCATAACATATGGATGAATGTGGCATCAGGTGTGTGGCACCACGGGCAGTCAAACTGCGTTGTAGGGTAAAAACGTTTGAGCCACTCCGGTGTAAGATATGCGCGGTGTAGTATGTTGAATTGGATATTTTTGAAGCGCTGGTTACGAGACACTTTTTTGTGGTGTTCCAGTGCCATGAGCCATTCGTTGTCGTGCAACGCTCGACCGAATTCCTCCTCCCATTTTAGTCGAAGCCGTGTTAGCGGCATACATGTAAGTTTCATGACAGATTTGTATATCCAAGTGATAAGGTGTCTCCCCACTCCCATGTTTAATATCGTGTGCAGTACTGGGTGCGTTTTGGGTTCACCTCCCGTTAGATCCCACGTCTCCCTGCAGTCAGCCACTAGTTGCCTGTGAAAAGGAACAGTCCGGCGGGGAGCCCGCTCTCCTCTGTCAGGCCCTCGAAAGAGGACAACTGGCCATCAGTGAACAGGGCTTCCACCTCAGTGAGTGCATGTTCCGTCCACGTTAGTAGCTCTCTAGTGGTGTAGTGCCCACGTCCTCTAGGGAGACCCGCTAGTGGTAGCAATGGGGAGTATATTGGTGCCGCTCTAGAGAGGCGATGAATTCGTAACATGCAGGATCTGGCCACCTTCACCAGCAGGGGGTGTGCCATGTTAGGTTTGGTCCCTGGAAGGAGTATCCGGGTTATTTCAGGGGTAGGCAGAGTCCCCGTCTGTGATTCCGTCTCCTCTAGGTGATGCCCAGCCATCCATCTCGAGAGCCATTGCAGCTGTGCTGCGAGGTAGTAGGCCTCGAAGGATGGGGCCCCCAGCCCTCCATTGTCTTGCGGCAGCTGCAGTGTTGTCACAGCTACTCTGCGGCGACCTTTGCCCCAGATCAGCGATATCAGTATGGAGTTTAGCTCACGGAAGAAGGATCGCAGGGGGATCACCGGGACATTTGCAAAATGGTATAAAAGACGGGGCACCATTATCATTTTAGATAAAGCTACCATTCCTATGGGGGCCAAGGGCGACGTACACCAGAAGTTGACCTGGGTTTTAATCCCTCGTAGGGCCCTGTAATGGTTACCCTCCAGGAGATCCCTTGGTGTGTGATATAGTCTAATCCCTAAATATCTTGGGGCGTCCTCCTTCCATGACAATTTGGCTTCTCCCACACTGATCTCCCAATGGGGTGTATCTGGGTGAAGGGGGTAGATAGTGGACTTGGCCCAATTCACTTTTAAGCCCGCCGCCTTCCCAAACTCGTTGAGTGTGGCCCAAAGAGGACTAAGGTCTGCTGTAATGTCTCTAATGTATATTAAGAGGTCGTCTGCGTATAGGGACACACTGTGCGTTCGTCCCTCGAGCGGTATACCCCACATTTCGCTCTCCTCCCTCAGCCTTATCACCAGCGGCTTCATTGCAAGGGCAAATAATAACGGGGATAGAGGACACCCCTGATGTGTTCCACGTGTTACTGGGATGGGGGCGAGATATGTCTGCCTATTCGGACCCGAGTGGACAGACCGGTGTACAACAATTTGATATATGCTATGAGTTGGGGCCCCATCCCCACCCACCTCAGAACATTGAAAAAGTACTGCCATGCTAGGGTATCAAAGGCCTTCTCTAAGTCTAGAATTAGACATGCGGCGTGCGGGAACCTGCTCCGCACGCTATCTTGGATTTGAAACAACCTGCGTATATTTTGGGAGGTGTTCCTCCCTGGCACGAAGCCGCATTGGTCAGGGTGTACCAGGTGGGGGAGCACTCCTGTGATTCTATCCGCTAGGATCTTCCCGAGTATTTTGCAGTCTGCCGTTAGTAAGGTGATAGGTCAATACGACGACCTGAGTAGGGGATCCCGATACGGCTTAGGAAACGTCACAAGTATTGATTCACGCATGGTCTTTGGGAGTATGTTTGCCTCCAGCTCTGCCTTATAGACTATGTCCAACTGTGGAACTACCTGTTGGCAGAATGTGTCATAGAATTCTATGGGGAAGCCATTGTGGCCGGGGTCTTTGTTTTTGGCCAGGTGTCGTATCGCATGTTTGATCTCTATTGCTGTGAGTTGTTCGTCCAGGGAGGACCGGTCCTCCTCCGCCAGCTGTGTTATAGCATCAGTGTGTAGCATGTTGCTGATATATTCCTCTCTGTCCGGTGTCGGCTCGCTATATAGTTCCTTATAGTACTCATGGAAGGCCAACATAATGTCCACTTGCGTGTACATAATCTCACTTGTTGCGTTTCTTATACTGGTGATGGGTTGTGCCTTTTGGTCCTGTCTCACAAGCCATGCAAGCAAGGTGCCGGCTTGGTTCCCCTCACTATGGGCTCTAGTGGCGTATGCACGAAAGTTATATCTGCGCAAGTCTGCACAGGCTTCTGTATATTTAGTCTTGGCATCCGCTACTTGTGCAGGGGGAACCTGCTGTTTATCAGCTTCCTTAGACAAGCGCCCTACTCGCTGCTCAGTTGTCTGTACCGCCTGCTCTAGTGTTTTCCGCACCCCCGCAATTTGTCGAATGCATGCGCCCCTCATGACCACCTTGAAGGCGTCCCACTCAAGTGTCCTGGAGCTTGTGGTGCGTGCATTCTCAAAAAAGTAATTTTGAATGTTCTCTTTTTGTCCGTGTTGGAACACCGGGTCCTCCAGACAGTCTCGCGGGAGCTGCCAAGTGGGACAGGGGGTGAGGGTGGGCGCCATCTGAGGGACATGACATGCGCGTCGTGGTCCGATATCACCCTGCCTAGGTAGTCTGAGTGCTGAGTTAGGGGGAGGATCGCCCACGTGCACATGAAGCGGTCTAGCCATACTCGCAGATTATGGGGGATGGAGTGGAAGGAATAGAGTTTAGTTGTCGGATGCGCATGTCACCAAGCGTCCGCCAACGACCATTGGTGTGTCCAGGCTTGGAATCGGGCTGTTTGCGCGCGGGCTTGTGATGTGTTGGTGGGGGGGTGGGATCTATCTAGGGCGAGATCCAGAGAACAATTATAATCCCCTCCTAACACCCATGGGGAGGATGTGAATTGAGCCAAGCTGCTCGACAGGGTCTCCCAGAATATTGTTTGTTCTGTATTGGGGGCGTATATGCTGCCTACTAGTATCGGCTGACCATCTAGTAAACCCTCCAATAGCTCATATCTCCCTTCGGGATCTATCTTCCTGCCGGTCTCTAGAAAGGGGACCCCCGGTCGAAGCCAGACTAAGGCTCCCCGTGCATATGCTGAGTATGTTGTGGCACAAAAGGTGCCCTGCCATTTCTTATGGAGCTTGTCTAGTTCCCCCCTTAATCAGGTGAGTCACTTGTAATAAAATGACCTGTGCTTGCTGGCGTTTGATATACGCATAGATGGCGTAGCGGATCCTAGCCGTATGTATACCCCGTGCATTTAGAGTGAGAAATGTAATATCTGTCGTCGGAATCATGGTGGTTTATTGGCTGTGCAAAGTTGGAAGGTGGTCCCGGGAGTCCCTTTGTAAGCCCTCTGATGCACATTGATCGTGCCCGGTGTGAGGTTTAGATATGTCAGTGAGTGTCTCTGCCCTTTGTGATGGGATGGGTGTATGGTTACAGTGTGGTAGGGGGTTGAACTAGGGAACTGTGAGGTCGGAGACCCAATGCAGAGGACCTGGCTTAACGTACATCACATCCAAACTGGTACAACCGTGTACCCATTAACGAAACGTATGGGGGGATTCATCTGGCTTACCCACGCTACTAAGTTCCTCAAGCGGGGCCCCATAACGTTGCATGTATAGCATGTGGGGATGCCTTGCTCTGGTCGGTGTGGGTTTTTTTACCATCGCGGGGCATAACATGTTGGTGTGGAGCTAGCGAGTGAGGTTACTTTAGTGTCTAGAGTCAATATGTCTACCAGCTCTCGGGTACTTCATATGAGTGTGTCAGCTGTCTGTGGTGTGACCGTTGGTAGGGTCCCAGAGTTCTCGCCAGAGTCGCTGGAGTCATTAGGGTCCTCTTCGGGCATGAAGATATGCGGAGTGTCTTCGTGGTCCGATGTGGAGTGGTTCGTTCCCAGCTCCACCGCTTCCTGTATTGCTTTCCAGCGTTCAGTTATAATCTGCTCCAGGTCTGGCAAAGTCAGTGACTTATGAAGTGATTGCATGTCCGAGTGGCTTTGGGCTCTCTTGTTGTTGCGCCCTGGGGGCCTGGGCGTCTTGGGTCTCGATGTTCTAGTGCTCCTTCGCAGTGGATCCATTTGCAAGTTCAATTCCATGCAGTTTGTTGCTTCTTGCGGGTCCGTGAAGAATATTGCAGTGTCCTTGTGAATGATTTTGAGCCGCGCTGGGAACAGCAGAGAATATTGAATGTTCTGGTCCCGGAGTAGTCTCTTTATCTCAAGGAATGACGCTCGCTTTTGGTGCACTGCTCTGGAATAATCTGGGAAGAGCATGACATGTTTGTCTTCTACCGCAATGGGGTTGTTCTGTCTGGCAGCTCGTAGGATGGCGTCCCTGTCCCGGAAGTGGAGTAGCTTCACCAACAGGGGATGAGGAAGCGAGCCTGGAGGAGGGCGTTGAGCCGGCACTCTGTGTGCCCTTTCAATTGAGAAATAAGGAGTAAGTTCTTCTTGTGGTGTGAAAGACCGGAGTCAAGACTCTGTGTATGCCATGGGGTCTCTTCCCTCCACACCCTCCGGCAGATTTAAAATTTGCAGGTTGCTCCTCCTGGAGCGACCTTCTAGATCGTCTGTTCTCTCCTCAAGATTTGCAACTCGGGCCTGTAGGTCTTTTATGGAGTTTTGTTGTGCTTTTGTTTGCAGCTGCATCGTCGCTAGCGTTTTTTCCCCTTCTGCCACCTTATCCGCTAGCTTCCGATGGTCATCCCGCAGCAGGCTGAGGTCCGTGGCCAGGGTCCCGAAGCGCTCTTCCATGCTGACGCGTGAGTGCTCCATTGCTGCCAGGACTTTGTCTAATTTGTCCGACATGGTGGCGCTAGAGTCTGTGTCCATCGCTGAGCCTGCTTGAGTCGGGGATGGCGATCTTGTTTTGTGAGAGGTTTGAGTACCCCCGGTCGTCTTGAGTCGTCCCATGACTGTGGGTAGCGTAGTAAGCGCTTGGCTGCTCTTCTTATTGCTGCGTGAATCTGGGGGGGGGGGTTTGATCCGCGAATCTGTCAATCCCTGCCGCCCTCGTCGCGCCCTTCCGGACAGGTAGTGGACCTCTGGGTAGTTCGTCCCCGTGGTCACTTGTGAGGTGAGCCCCCCTGTCTCGGCATTTCAAACTACTCCAGTTGGCTCTCGGGTAGCTGCGAGAGCCGCGGTATCGTTAGCGCCCAGCTTCGTAGGGTATGTGGGGATGCCTGTTGCTGCCAGGCCTCTTGATAATGGGTTCCGGGGGATGTCTAGGCTCTCCCACAGCTCAGGGCCCAGGGGTGGGAGGTCTCCCCTCCGATCACACTGGTTGCTCGCTCTCCTCAGGCCCTCCATCTCGGTCAGCAACTGTGCTCTAGCCCTCCGGGTCCCTCGTCAGTCAGGTGATGTGGGTCCCCGTGCCTGTGGTCGCGGTCTTTTCCTGGCACCCAGCCGCTTGGTGTCTCGCTCCAGAGGTGGTACCCTTATCTCTGATGATGGTATATTTCACGGGGCCACGGGGGTGGGTTGTAACACTTGGGTTGCGGGATCAATTGCTTCCTTCCCACCCCGCCAACCCCTTCTCGCTTGTTACCTGTAGAGTCCGTTTGTGTGATTGCCTGGTGTCTGCCGTCAGGGCATTGGGGGGTCGTTGGAGCCGCTGGGAATGTAGGCCAGCTGGATGGGAGAGAGAAGTGTAGGCCCACCGGTTGATTACTGCTGTCCCGGGTCTCAACTCTCCCGTTATGTCGCTCTCTTTGCCCTCCGAGTCCTAGGGTCTCCAAACATTGCCAGGAGGGCCCCGTTTGTTTCTCTTCCGGGGTGCATTTCTTGCTTTCCCTAGTCTTCACTTGTGGGGTAAAGTCCAGAAGGAGTTTCCGAGGTATAGGGGGCCGCTACTTTAGCGCTCTTTTCCACCTCCTTTCTTGTCTGGGGCCTCTCATCAGAGCCGCTTCGCCGAGATCCGTAGTTGCCAGCCTCCAACCGCTCCTCCGCCTGTGCTGTGCCTGCGGTGCCGGTCTGTCCTCTCCACCCCTGCCGCTCACTCCCGGTTGCCTGTTTGCAGAGTCTCATGGAGAAGCGGACTGAACTCCGGCAATCACTTGGTGGGTGCCATTTTAGAGTCAGGCACCTGGCCTTGCCGCAGCCTCGGAGTGTCCCTCTCCGACTTTCGCCTCCGTCCCGCAGACAGTCCCGAGGTGCCGCCTGTGTTCAGGGACTCATCAGGAGCCTTTTATGTGTCCCTCGGATCGCCACCGCCGCAGATGGTTGCCGCTTGTCGGGGCCCACGCTCGGAGCCTCAACGGAACGCGTCCGCCATCGTGGCTAGTCAAGCCACGCCTGCCACTCTGCTTGATGATGGACTCTTTGTCCCAGAACTCGTTACTTCACCAGGAACTCGTCAATTTTCAGCACACGAGTCAGTTTCTGTTTTGTTTTCGTCAGAGATGTCAATGCCACTCTGTGTCACCTCAGGCACTTGTACTTGTCTCTCTGTCTGCAGATCTTCACCCCTTTCTTCTCCTTCTGCCTCTTTCTGTATCTGGACAGGTGCTGGGGCTGCAGGTCTAGGTGGTCTTTCAACTGGTGGTGCGACCACTAAAGCTCTTCTTTCCGGATCACATACCAAAGGCACTTCTTCTGCATTGCTCACTTTCTTGGTATGAGAGGCATGAATCTAGTTCAGCAGAGTTTATAGTCAGTATGACTTAGAAGGGGCCTTTCCATCTGGGTTCAAGACAAGTCTTTCGAACGTGCTTCTTGATCATGACCCAATCACCTGGATTAAGGTTGTGACACTGAAAGTTTTGTATGGCAGCTGATAACTGATGAGCACAGAACGAACAACGTCAGCCCTTGTCTTGCAGTAGTCCAATATCATTTCATCTGTGATATTCACAAGAGCACTTGCAGGCATAGCAGGCAGTCTCATAACCCTTACAATCAATATTTCGTGAGTAAATAGTCCGGTCTTCCAGTCTGGTATACTTTGAACGCTCATCAGCACCAAGGGTAAAGCATCTGGCCATTTCATTGAATTAATGAATGAATGGAAATTTTATAAAGCGCACCAATAACCGAAGGCATCTTGGCGCTGAGTGAATCAGAAGGGAGCATACGAGGGCCAAGTCCTAAGAGTTCATAGGTTAAACAACCAAGTTTTAAGGTTCTTCCAGAATGTTAGAAGGGTAGGTGCATCTTTAACCCCTTCGATGCTCGTGACGAGCTCAGCTCGTCATGCTGCGCGGTCGCGCTGTGCGCATGACGAGCTGAGCTCGTCACGACCACACCCGCGATCGGAATGTCCAGCACACGAGCGGAATTCCAATCGCGGTCAAGGGGTTAAGCTCCGGAGGTGGATGATTGCACAATAAGGCTGTGGTTCTGAAGAAACTTCGGCCTCCCCAGGTGACCCGTCTGAAGGGAGCGACAATTAACAAGTTCGCTGTACTTGATCGAAGAGTTCTGCTGGGGGTATACCATATCAAATTTGCCCTCAAATAACCAGGAGCATTTCCCTTGATGGATTTGTACACAAGGCATAGAGCCTTAAAGGAAATGCAATGGTGGACTGGAAGCCAGTGCAATTGTCTGATCGCGGCCTTGGCCGAATTATATTTGGGAATTTTGAGTAGAAACCGAGCAGCAGCATTTTGGATAGTTTGAAGTTTTCTAAGTAGGCTTTTAGAGAGGCTGGTGTAAAGACTATTGCAATAATCCAATCGAGAGACACAATGTCAGGACTAGGCCTGGTCCAAATAGTGGAAGGACCAACGCATATTGAATCGAAGCACATTCTTTCGCCAACCTAGATTTGATGGTTAGATTCATTTGTTCGACTGTGCCTGACGCATCTGGTTTGTAACTTCAATATAGCTTTTGTTCAATCTGTAGAGCAGCACATAACATGTTCACCACTTCATTGTTGAAGTGCGTTCCTCTATCTGACTCAAGAAGGACAGGCATCTTGAATCTCGGAATGAGTTCACGTAATACCAGTTTAGCTACAGTCAGACTGTTGTTTCTCCGTGTTGGGTAGGCTTCCACCCATCTCAGAAAACACAGACAATCACCAGGATATAACTCAACCTGTTGTGCACAGGCATCTCGATTAAATCCATCTACAGTCTGTTAAAGGGACCACTTGATCTTCATAAGGGTGTGCATCTAACTTGTGTATTAATCCCTGCATTTAGATCCTGACATGTAACACACCTTCTGCAAATTTCATCAGCAATCATTCGAAACCTGGGATTGTACCAACTTTGTTGAAATGTTCTCACCATGGCATCTCTCCCTAGATGTGTATAACTTTGGTGATAGCTTGTCATTGGAAACAACAAGCTATCTTGCAGCATTGGCCTTCCATCTGCTGACATCCAGATGTAATTTACATTTATTATACATCCGACCTGATCCACTCATTTTGTTCTGCTTCAGACACATTTTCCTGTGCTCTTTTCAATTCCTCCCAAGTGTCAGTAATTTCCATTACCATTGCAAGAGACCTATCTTCCTCAGATTTTCATGTGAACGCTCCATTAAATGTGCAGGCTAGCAGTGCATAATACCTGGCTACTGAGTCAGCGTATCAGTTGTCCATGCAACATATCCACTGCCAGATTGATGTCCTGGACATTTCACTACAGCAATTTCACTAGACAATTGAGGTGCATCAAGCAGATTTTTAACATGTTGTCCATTCTGGATAGGAGTACCTCTGGAGGTAAGAAAACCAGGCTGCAACCATAATTGCCGAAAGTCATGCACCACACCACACAAATACTGTCTGTCAGTAAATATGGTGACTCTCATTTGTGCATTCAAATTGCAAGCTCAGGTGAGGGCAATTAACAACAACTTGTGCAGAGAAAACAGACTGAAGCCAGAAGGCTTCTATCACATAATTATGTAGCACACAGCATATGCTGGTCTTAGTGTGCCCTCATTTCCTCTCAGGCATGAATCATCTACAAATGGGACATGGCCGGGCTCATTTAGTGGTTCATCTTTAATACCAGGTCTGGGTTTAGTGCAAAGTTCAGTGACACTTAGGCAATCATGATCGAATTCTTCACATTTTCATTTTGCTGAATTTCAGATAGCAGTGTTGAGGGGCTTAATACATTGCAACATTTTCAGAGGCCAATAGACTCTGTTCGTAGCGTGTCAGCCTATTATGGGTAAGATACTGAATCTTAGTTTTAGTAAACAATAGTTCCACAGAGTGCGGGACATTGACAATTAAATGGTATCCCATCTCTATGTTCTCGCTCTTTGCCAGACTAGCACTCACTGTGGCCCCTGCCTTCAGACAGTTGGGGAGACCTGCTGCTACAGGATCAAGTGTGGTAGAGAAGTAAACCACAGGTCTTTGGGCTTCCCCATGAGTCTGTGTCAAAACTGAGAGTGCGCACCCATCTCTTTCACTGCAAAACAGAGTAAACTCTTTTGCATAATCAGGCATTCCCAGAGCTTGGGCGCGACACAATTTCTCTTTCAGATCTAGGAACGTTTTTGTGCATTCATTGTGACATGGAAGCAGGTTAGACACATCTTGGTGTGCCAACCTCAATAGAGGTTGTGCGATCAAGGAAAAGTTTGGTGTCCACTTTCTAAAGTAGCCAACCATTCCAAAAAACATACCGACTTCCTTTTGTGTTCGTGGTGGATTCATCTGCAAGATGGCTTCCACCCTTTCTGGTGACAACTTCCTGACTCCATTCATTATAGTGTGTCCCAGATACTGAATTACTTTTTGACAGTAGTGGAGTTTCCCTGGGGACACTTTGTGTCCGTTCTCTGCCAGGTGATTCAAGAGTGCAATGGTGTTGCATTTACAAGCATCACATGTTTCTGATGCTACTAATAGGTCGTCTATGTATTGAACAAGGGTAGACTCACAGGGCATTTGCCATGATTCTAGATTTCTTTTTAAGATCTGATTGAAGACTGACAGACTCTCTGTATACCCTTGAGGGACACGACACCACGTTATTGTCTTCTGCTAGAATGTCAAATAAAACAGATACTGGCTATGTTCGTCAAAGGCACTGAAAAGAAAGATTGGCATAAATCAATGAAATTAAACCATTTTGCAGTACAGTGAATTTGGAAAAACACAGTGGCAGGATTCAGTACCACGGGACAACAGGGCACTACTATTTCATTAATTCATCACAAATCCTGGACAATTCTATATTTTCCATTGGACTTTTGTAAACCCATTATGGGAGACTTACATGGGCTTCCAATCAACTCTCTCAGTATGCCATTCTGAAGCACGTCTTAGATCACTGGTTTTATTCCTGCAATAGTTTCTGGAATCAAATGATAGGATGGTGTTCTGGGCTAAACAACATTAAGCTTTAATCTGATTTATTTTAGTTCTACACCCTTTTTAAGTCCAATATCTTTTCCTGTGAAGTCTCAGACTTCTGCATTGACAGTGTCTCTTAGGTCTTCAGGTAACTCGGAAAAGGTCAGCAAAGGGAACATTCCTACCTCAGAATTTTGTCTAATCATTTTAAAGTGGACATCCTCATCATGGGTTTGACAGGCCACACAGTCCGGTGTGCAATATATTGTGCAATTTAACTTACACAACAGATCTCTCCTTAACAGATTTACTGGGCTTGTGTCACATATAACTAATCAGTGCTTCTCTTTAAAGGTTCCTATTTTATTGGGACTTCTTCCGAAATTGGATTCGACATTTGCTTGTTTCTAACCCCAACTACTTGGATTGTTTTCTCCGACAGAGGTAAGTCTGTAACCTCCACAGTTCTGACAATGGAAAGGATTGCTCCTTTGTCATTCAAACATGACACATCGTGACCATAAACATTTACATCTACCAATGGGCTGCCCTGATCTACCTCTAAGACTGCACCAAGTACGCAATTTTCCTCCTCTCTCAGGCACCTTCATTGATAATTATCGAAAGCAGATCCGTCAGTTTCGAATAAAGGGATTTTGGTCAAGGCATTCTGATTTTGATTATGGAACTGTGGCACAGCATTCTGAAACTGCTTTGCATTAAACTTCAGCATTTGATTTAAACTAAACCTGGGATTCCCCATTTGTGCAGGAGTGGGAGGCATCATTTGGGCTTGATTTTGCATGGGAGTTTGCATCTGTTGCATAGACATTTTTGGAAACGGTGTACCTTGTGAATTTTGCAATATTTCTCCAGCATTTTCAGGATTAAATCAACATTCTCATTTCCAATGCCCCACCCTATGACAGACGTGACAAGCAGTAACCTTTTTCATTTCAGCAACGTCCATTCCAGATCCAATACCCATGGGAACACCTCCACCTCTGCCGTAAGACATATTCATTCCTCCTTGGCTCTTTGAAAATGCAGCCTGTGGAACAACAACCCCTTGCATCATTCCCTGATTTCCTGCAAAAGACAGGTTCTGTAAACCTTTCTGTGCTAGCTTAGTCTGAGCCAACATGAATTTCTCCTATGTTTTCCTCTGCTTCATATCCAATTCATCACTACAGTATTTTGCATAATGCAGGATTTCATCTAATGACTTGGTTTGCCAACAGATCGCACTTTGCATGATATGGGCACTGATTTCAGGCTTCAGTCCTAATACAAACTGAGACACATACATTCCCATATCCTTTTCCTCAGGATACTCACATACACTATGCTGTTGAAACACCTGCAATAACCTGTCATAGTGCTCATGGACTGTCTCTTGTGTGGTCCTTTCAATTTTTAGCCAGTCAGCATCTTTTGGAGGTATCCTCCCTTTCAAAAAGGTAATAACCGCTTCATATTTCTCCATTGCAACTGTTTATGGTGCATTTGTCCCTTTCTCTCTAGCTGGTTCCCTTTTTGGCCATTGCACCGCAGTCTTACATTCTGCCCATAAATCAGCTGGTACCACAATGTCAAAGAATGTTTTCAAATGATTTCACAACACCTTCAAAATCTTCATGAACTTTTCCACTTGTGCATACAACTGCACCGGCTTGTCTCTCAACTTTGAAAAATTGTTCGTACAATGCTGTCAGGTCTCCTCTATTCCATGGCACATGTACATAAATTCCTCCTGCGATTTCCCTATGCGGATAGGCTGCTGCCTCATCCTCATTAGACTCATCCTGTTTTCCATCTATAGCTGCTTCCCTTTTTTTCTTTTCATGTTTCTTTGCCCACCTATGTTCCAACTTTTTCACATCTTTCCATCTGTGAATGCATTTTGTCAGTTCAATAAGGTGCAAATACATTCCTGTAATGCTCATATTTTCTATTGCCTGATCATCAAACTTAACCCTATAGCTTTGATGCAAGTTTACATTTTTGGAAAGATCCACATTGTATTTTCTTAATATCCCTGCCAGTCTGTGGACCATAGCAGCCCTTCGAGTAATCTCCTTACACAGGTACATTAATTCATTTCTCTGATACTGATCTACATGCTCAAATTCCAGGCATCGCTTGATTATTTCTTCTAATTCCACCTTCCATTTTGGAATGTCAAATGGTCTGTCTTTTTGGTCTCTAAATCTTTGGGGCCTCTGTGACTTCTGCCTTCTTTTCTCTAGTGATCTCCTCAAGCCATGCTGGTAAATGTCCATCTTTATTGACACTTAAGTCATTAGAAGCTATGGGAGTCGTAAAGACTACGGTCCCTTCTCCATCTACTAGAGCCTGTATAGCTTGTGGGTGTCTCCACAGAACTGCGAATTCTGGGTTGTAGGTATATTTCCAACAACTGATGTTGTTAAGACATCTGGCCTTCTCTCAATCTAGAGTGTTACATTTGCAGCCACTTGAGGTGCAACTGGAACATTCTCGTTAGGAACTAAGCCTGGTGTTCATCTCACAACTGGAGGAGCAATTTGCAAAATTTGTAAAGGTTGTTCGATTGGAAGTGGACCTGGGCCCACAGGAGCAATAGCTATGGTCTGACTGACACTCGCACTTAACTCTCCTGGGTCAGAGAAAACAGTAGGTGGTGGGGGTCGAGCAGACAACATCTGTTCTAATATCTGGTCTCCCAAATCTGTATCTGACTTCTCTCCCTCTTGTCTAGTGGTATCCTTACTCTTTTTTGCACCTTCTGATGTAAGAATTGGATATAATCTGGCTCCTTTAATAATGCCCTTTCTCCACCTGCACTGCTCTTCATCCCATCAAGCATTTGCATAAGTCTGCATTGCTCTTCCAGTCCTTTTCTAAAACTTTTCCCTCTCCCTCGCAACTTTTTTCCAAGCATTAAAAGCCTCATATTGTATGGGTCAAGGTGGTGGCTTCATTTTGTACAATTTTCCCTTCAAATGGTCTAGGATTCTGGTATTAAATGTCCCACACCTAGGAAAACTCAAAGAACCCTCATTTTCCGTAATCCTACTCCATTGTCGAGCTTAAACCATGTTTGATAGTCACAATTTATGCCAGAGTACCCTCTCACCAATTTATTTAGCTGTGATCAAGAGTCAAAAGAAAATGGCTTGGGCCTAGTTATAGGGGCACATTGAGAATGATAGCCTACTACATGAAGTCTACTTTCTTCGTGTTAAATTATCTTACACTTTTAAAGCAAGCACATTTTCCCTGCGTGTTATTTACTCACTTCTTTTTGCAGAGTTTTAAATGCATTCTAAAGTGATTCTTACATATTGTAAAGCAAGCACATTTTAACTATGTGTCATATTTTTCTATGTGAAATCATTTCTACAAAGGTTTAAACGCATTCTAAGGTGCAATTCTAAGATGGTCTGCAAGTCACAAAATGTAAAAAAAAATTATTTCTTACACAAATGAGAACATAATTTCTTGAGATCACACCTACGGGCAATTAGCATCAGGGCAATACATATTACAAGATGGGCCACACAAGCATCTGCTGCAGCGTCTTTTATACCATATTGTCCTGGGGTGCAAAAGCAGACACAAATACCATTGAACTCAATGTATGATACAGCTGCAGTTGATATTGAAATGCAGCTTTCAAGAGATACATATGCATGCCTTTAGCAGTTAAAGGTGGCAAAAATACATCGAGCCAAAAGGAATACTTAACCCCTTCGCTGCGTTCGTCGGCCAACGGCCGTCGTGAGCACTACCTCGGTAGTGCTGCGCACGTCCGTTGGCCGACGCGGCCCCGCCCACTCCTTTAAACCGCCGCACCGCGGTGGAATGTTCGCCGCGGTAAAGGGGTTAATATTATAAAGAGAGGACACTGTAAGGTAAACACTTGTCCATCATTCCCTGAGGTTTAGTGACCAATTGTTAGTAATGCTTCCTGTTGTTGAAGCTGGCTGTGGGTTTTACCCATTGTACTACCAGCTGAAAGGTCAGTCAATTTCAAGCAGTATTTGTCCTGTTATTGCCTTTGCTGCTGGTAATGCAATTAAGCAGATGGTAATGTAATTAACAGCACCAATCATTTTACCTCTGTTATCCCCTGTGTCGGTCACTGCTGCATAAACATACTTATCATAAGGAGCCCTGGGGAAATTCAAGTCTTCCGAACAAAACACATTGGCTGTTGTTTGGCTGTGTTGATTTAATAAAATAAAGAAAATCAATAAAATAAAACTTGAAGATATTCAGGATTATGGACTCCTTAATGGTTGGGTGCACCGTTCTATATTGTTTTTGCTGGCTTCAAGGTTGTTGGAAGCAAGTAATGTCCCTGAGGTTGCTGATCAGGAGGCCAGCCAATTAGCCCTAGGAGTCACTCTGGGGTCCTTGGTTTAGAGATGTAGGTCCAGTCCAGTCCAGGATTGACGGCAGCAGGGCAGCACAACAGGGCAGCAGTCCTTGAGAGCAGCAGCCCAGCTGAGTGCAGTAATTTCAGCAGCACAGCAGTCTTTCTTCCTGACGGATTTCACAGGTCCAGAAATCTCCTGAAGAGTTGGTGTCTAAGATGCAATATGTATACCAAGTGCCCACTTTGAAGTGGAGGAAGTTTCTAGAGGTTTCTACCCCAACGAGGTGTCTGACATCCCCTTCCTCCCTGTCCTTGTCCCAGTGTTGACTGGGGTCACAATAGACTAATGACAACCCACTTATGCAAGTGCCCAGGCAGTGCCTTTGGGATATGCTAGTGTGGTAGGCGACAGTTCCTCCCCCTCATTAACTCAGAGTGACCCATCCTGCCAACACCTATTTTCCCTTTGTCTCACTGGCTTAGAGCGGTATACAAAGACCAACTGCCAGCTACACCTAGTCACGTGGCCCAGGAACAGGCTGCAGGCATCAAATGGTTAGGACAAGAAAACATTCTAAAAGTGGCCTTTTCATAATTGTGATTAAAATCTGAGTTTTACCAAGAGGGCTTTTAGCTACAATTCTTTAGACACCAAACTTAACTTGTCATCTGTTCCCAATTGAAAGTTACAGTTATCAAATGTAATAAGGTAATTTCAATGTTATCCCATGAGAGAGGAAGGCCTTGTGTGAGAAAGTGCCCTCTTTCTGCATGGTTGCCCCCACTTTTTGCTGAATTGCTGATGTGCTTTGACTGAGTGTACCCTGGACTCCTGCTAATCAGGTACCCAGGGCCTATGTTCTTTCCCTAAAACTGCATTGAAGCCTAAACCCAATTGGCATCTCTGGCCACAGGTCAGCCCCTGGCAAATGGTACCACAGTTACCCAGGGCACTGTGACCAGAGAAGGCCTCTAAGGGCTGCAGCACTTATTGTGCCACCCTTAGAGGTCCTGTACCCTTACACACACACACTGCCTTTGCAGGCTGCATGTTTTGGTGCAGAACAAAGTGAAGAGTCGACATGACACACATCTCTGTGTGCCGTGCCTACAACCCACTGCCCTGGCATAGATCAGTTACCCCTCTAGCTGGGTGCACTATACCAGTGGTGAGGGTACAGGTGTATGAGCCCTGTACCCCTACAGTGTCTAAGTCCATTCTTAGACATTGTAAGTGCAGTGCTGCCATTAAGAGTATATGGTGCTGGGAGTTTGTCATTACGAACTCCACAGCACCATAATGGCTACACTGAACACTGAGAAGTTTGGTATCAAACTTCTCAGCACATTAAACCCACACTGATGCCAGTGTGGAATTTAATGAAAAATGCACACAGATGGCATCTTAGAGATGCCCCCTGAAAACTAACCCACCTCTAGTGTCCAGGCTGAGTGTCTGCTTTCAGCTGCCACCACCAGACATGTTTCTGCACTCCTGGGTCGAGAGCCTGCTGCTCTCTGGGGAATGAAACAATGCACATCCTGGGACGAGGTGTCAAGCCTCCTCCCCCAGGATGGGCAGGGTTCACGAAGGGGAAGCTTCAAAGGCTTGCCGCCTTTGTGAGCTTCCCCAGGCCACTTGCTGCTCTCAGCAACTGGTCCCCGCTGGTTCTGACCCCCACTTTGGGTGGGAGAACCGGCGCGAAAAACAAGTGAGGAAGAGAGGTGTGTCCACCTCTGCCAACTCCAACCCTCAGGTGGGGGAGGCAAGGTGAAGCACAACGCTCAGTCCACACCATCTTGAAGATGGGGGGACTCAGCCAACCAGGGATAGGCTCATGTCCCCCTCCCACTGGAGGGTGGCATAATAGGAGGTGTACCCACCTCAGGGAAGGGATCCATTGGTCCCTGCCTTTTACCTATCTGTAACGCCCCCAAATCTAGTATTTAGGGGCACCCCTGAACCTTGCTTCCTCAGACATCAACCTGCAAGAAGAAGAAGAAGAAGGATTGAATAGTCGTGCAGCAGCTAACAAGAGGAAGATGCCCACTGACTTGGACCCTGCCCTACAGGCCTGTCTCCCCCTCGAATCTACTCCTGCGAAATTCCGGTGTGTCCTGCAGCCAGCAACCTCAAAAACCCCGGAGGACCTGCCTGCTTTCAACTACAAAGACTCTGTCTCCCGTGAACACCGGATTTGTTCATCCGCAACCTCTGGCTCCGGCCGGGCACCGCGGATCCGCCCCACTTTGCACCCGCCGTCCACGGCCCGAGCTCGAGTGGGAAAACACCACGAGGAGGTCACCCCGGCGATCCTGACCTGAGATCCGGCAACCCCTGACTTGCCTCAAGCCTCCAGCCGACGCCTGCAGCCTAAATCCAGAAGGTCCCCCCAACCGCGACCAGGAGCTGGTAAGAAGATCCGACCCCAAAAGGCACCCCGGCACCCGACGCCCCACTGCCTTGTGTGCCCAAACCAACGGTGCCTAACCAACCCCTACCTTCCCAACTTACCTCTGGAAGTGGTGGTCGCACCCAGAAGACCTTCGTCCTCAAGCCTGCAGTGCCTTTGCAAACCGGAGGTTCCCCATTGAAAGCAACAGGGCGTCCGACGTCGAAACAGCACCCTGCACCCGGCCGCCCTAGTGCCGCTGAGGGTGCACCTTTGGTGCTACTTTGTTTCCCCATTTGCCCTAAGCTAAAGTCCAGGAGCTTTGCCACCAACCGGAGGCCCCCTATCCCCTATTGGATAACATTGGGCCTCAGCACTCTGCACCCGGCCGCCCTAGTGCAGCCGAGGGTGTACCAAGAGTCCATCCTTGACCCTGGGGGACCCCTGAGTCTACCCCCAGAACCTCAACTCCCACTACCAAATACTTACCTCAAAACCGATTACACTATTTTCCTCCATAGGATAACATTGACTGTTTTTTTGTGAAAAGTTTTTAAGTGTGGAGTTTGAGAAACTAAAGAAATTCTTTAAAATTGCATAATCTAACAAAAACGATTTTACTTACCTGTTTTCAGGAAATGTCCCAGAGTAGTATCTAGGTATACTACTCTGCGTAACACTAGTAATCTCAAAAGTTACTTACTTACTATTTTACTAAAAAGCCTATTCAAGTCTATGTACTGCATTTACTAAGTATTGCATTTCTCTGCATCCATATTGTAAATCAAACTAAAGTGCATATACAATTATCATTCAAACTGTATTTCAATTACATTACTACTGTAAAGTATTTATTGCTTACTTGTGCCAGGCTTGCTTGGTTCTAGAAAATAAAATAACTAAAAGAATATTTTTATACAAAATCAATTGGTCTGAAGTTCAGTCTTTGAGTGTGTGAAATCATTTGATGATTGAGTGGGTACAACAAATGCTTAACACTGTCCTCTGATACTGCCTTACTGCTCGACCACACTACCACATATAGAGAGTGAGGTGCTATCTAACTTTACCTCTGCCTAACTTCGGGGTTCCACTGGACTCTGTGCACACTATACCTCACTTTGGTATAGTATATACAGAGCCAGCTTCCTACACCTTGCATTAGTGAAAAACGACTTTAGGAGTTTTTCACTACCAGGACATGTAAAATGTAAAAGTATATGTCCAATCTTTTTAATACACTGCACCCTGCCCTCTGGGCTGAGGGCCTGCCATGAGGGGCGACTTATATGTATTATAAGAGAAGATTTGGGTCTGGAAAAAGGTTTATTTTGCCAGGCTGTAGTGGCAGCTTAAACACAGGCTGCAATGGCTGTCCTGAGACCTGTTCAAAAGGGCTACTTAAGTGGGTGTCACAACCAGTCCTAGGATGCTTGATTCCGGTCCAGGGAAGACATGGCTTGGCAGTTCGGTCTGGACTGTTCCCATGAGGCACAGGGTCAAGACTGATTTGCATATGGCTATGTCTGAACTGGGGTGCCAATGTGCAGCATTCCGTCCATCATCTTGTGTGTTTTACAGGCCTACTAGTAGCATTTGAATTACAGGCCTTGGGTACATATAGTACCATTTTACTAGGGGCTTGCAGGTACATGAAATATACCGATTGGGTATAAGCCAATTCTACCATGTGTAAATGGGAGAGCACAAGCACATTAACACTGGTTAGCAGTGGTGAAGTGTGCAAAGTCCCAAAAGCCAAGAAAAATGGGTTCAGAAAACAGGAGGATGAAGGCAGAAAGTCTGGTGACAACCCTGCAGACGGCCAGGTCCAAGAGGTAGTGCTTACAAATGGAGCCTAAATTACCTATTGCAATTGGTGGTAATCTTTCTGCTTGTTGCATAATATGTATTGGATCTTTCATCTGAATACTGTTCCTAAGCAATATGAGCATTTGATTCCATCAGCATCTACTAGGTGACCTCATGAGTCAGAGTTTTCTCCCAAAAATGTTGGTAGGCCTATTTTTACAATTCTGGTTCTGCACTCATGTGCTTGCAATAAAAAATGTGCAAAGTTTGTGAATTTTACCCTTCATGAAGTTTGAAAAATTTCCAGCCCTACCTTCATGTTCACAAGAATAAAAATGTTCTCTTAACAGAAACAATTTGCACTGCTTAGTGAGAAGATTTTCAAGGTGATTATTTTTCTCTCCATATTTAATTTTTGTCAGCTTTCGCTTTAACAACGGCAAATGTCTACAGATTTTTCATTGAAAGTTTACATTTTTCCCAAAGCTGTTTATTCACAATAATCATTGCACTGACAAATGCTGAAAATGAAGAAAAACAGTGCTGGAAAGTTGCTAGAAAGTAATGGAAAGTAAAGTTTATCACTACTTTGCATCAAGGGGCCATCCCATGGGTGATAAATGGGTATTCCCATGCAACTTTCGGGGATTTTAATGCAAATCCCTATCTACTAACATTTGTACTCAGGAATGAGTGAACATTACACCTACTTGAAGCGGGTGTAAGGACGGAGAAATGGTTTTACTTATCCAAGCTTTTCAAACTTTGAATGTTTGCTGCATTGACCAGCACACATGCAAAGTGGGAAAAGTTGTGAACATATCTAAGAATAGTTTTTGTAATAGAAGGGTATCTTTACAGTACAAAAAGTATGCTAGATATAACACATTCACTTTGTGCTGCAGTGCAAAGGTGAGTGTGTGATGTAGGCAGCCTGTTTATGCACGAGTGACGAGAAGAAAGCAGAAGCGCTAGATCTTTGATGATATGGTGCTTTCTTCTCTCTTCTCTTCACACAACACAGCACAGCAACTTTGGTTACTGAACCGAGTTGTACGTTTTATTAGTAAATTTCCCCCTATTATTCTTTCTGTGAAGTATAACTTCTACAGAACCATTTTGTTAGCATAAAAAATAAGGGTGTGTGCAACATAAATAGTCACAAAAGCACGATTTTCATGCATATGTGCCAAAGCAAAAAAAACAAAGTTGCACAACTTCTATAGTCCTTTACGAAGGCTGGAATAGCACTTTTACAATTCTGCATACCCACAACACGTTAGAATATTGTATTTGATCCTTTCTTCCAGCCTTATTTAAGCCTGTTCCGTGTCTCTGTATTCTTAAATGTGATCTGTAGCCCATACCTTAAAGACTGGTTCGGTCCTTATCATATTAGCCACATTTTTTATCTTATACAACTTTCAAATTTCATTAACATTGTTTAAAAGCCATTTATTTTATACTTTCAAGTCACATCCTTTAATTGATTCATTAATCTTCAATCATTCAAAACATTTCATGTTTACTTCCAAACCTTATCATGAGATTAAATTAACAAACCTAAATCACTGGGTTCATGCAAACTTCCCTAATGCTGCTCACAATATATCCTTGTGGTAATGCCAAACAAAAGGATATTTTGAGATAACGCAATTAAGCAAAAACACATGCATTGCGCAAATGAATATGGATAGTATAAAACAAAATCAATGAATATAATAATGAAAGGGTCAGTTTTCAATGTGTGCGAGAGAGGCAAAGAGGGCTGTATCTTAAACAACTCTTAATCTCCATATCCAAGCCTCCACCTTGCATCACTACAATCATCCCCCTCAATCTTTATCTGTCTCTTCTGATAATCTGTTCTAATTGGCCTGCAAGGCAAAACAGTAAATGTGCCTGCGGATCTTTCTCCTGCAACCAGCATGAAACACATTTTTTCTATCTTGATTTAAGCACATTGATAAATCCTTCAATTTTTCCTGTGCAGTCTCTACCCAATTGGGGGAAATGTAGGGGCATATTAGCAAGACCCACGTTAAAATTATCGCCGTTTTAGCGGCAGGAAACTGCCGCTAAAACGGCGATAATGGGCTTGCTAATATGCGTTATGGAATTCCAATAGAAGCCCAGGTTAGATGTCCTGCACATCTAACCTGGGCTTCTATTGGAATTCTATAACGCATATTATCAAGCCCATTATCTCCGTTTTAGCGGCAGTTTCCTGCCGCTAAAACGGCGATAATTTTAACGTGGGTCTTGCTAATATGCCCCCATATACGTCCTCCACTCCTCTAGAAACCTCCTGTAGACCCTCAGATACTGGCCAACTATCAGCTGATATCTAGCTGACCATGCTTCAGTAGAATTCAGAAAAGATCAGCAACAAATCAAAAACAAGATTGCATCAAACAAAACCACCTACTCCATGATCTCGAATCACATTCCCGAACATTCACCCTTTTGCTGCTAGCCCTTTTCCTCCCACTGCTAAGCCTTTTTTGGCTATTTGGGAAAGTTTGCGCTTAGCCTTCTATAACTTTTTTCCACATAGACTATTCACACCAAATTTGCATCCTTTTATTCCAAATTCTTGGGGATTCTATAGGTACCCAGGGGTTGTGGATCCCCTTAAGGGAATTGGGAAATTAGCCAAAATATAGCTAAATTTAGTTTTTGGGGGGATAAATGGGAAAATAGTGCTGCAGTAGAAAGTGTGGTTTTTTTCATGCAAATGATATCAACAAAAGGTTTGCGGTGCTAAATTCGCCATCTTCCCAGTCTTCAGGAACGGGCAGACTTGATTCAGTGATTACATTTTTTTACCACAGTTTTGGAATTTTACTGGGAGATAGCCCATTTTTTCTATTTTTTGTGCTTTTAACCTCTTTCCAGTTTGTGGTAGAAACCGATGTGAAACTCATGCTGGATCCCGGAAACCTATACACTTCTGAAAACTTGACACAATTCTCAATTTAGCAAGGGGTCATTTGTGTAGATCCTTTAAGGTTTTCCCATAGAAACTAAGTGTTGAAAAGAAATAATTGAAAATTAGTAGGTAAAAACAACCATTTTTGACAATGTTTTCATTTGTAACTTCTTGTCACAATGGCTTATTTACAAATGCAATTTACGATTACATCTGCTGAACCCTTCTGGCTGCGGGGATATATAGGGTTTCTGAGTTTTCCAAGAACTCGAGGTCACCAGAGCCAATAACTGTGCTGAACCTTGCAAATGGTTTTTCATTGTGTGCCGGGTATGGAGCAATTCATATGGTAAAATATAAGAAGTGAAAAGGGGCGGTGCTTGTCTAGCCTGAAGATGGCCGCCTTCTAGGCGAGCTCCTTTGGCCGTATCCAATGTCCTGCACTATCCTGCACCATCGTGCCACATATTGCTCCCTAAGACATCACCCTATACGCCTTGTGCACCGGCGCCTCTCTTGATGCCAAAATCTCTAGTGGAAAGCACCCCCCGGAGACATCCCTCATCATAATGCAGCCTTCCTTGCGGCCGTGACGTGGCCTGCACTGCGGTGCCAGGTGCCGAGGATTGCGTTGCAGTGGCCCTTTCCTGTCCTAGCTCAGAGCCCGCAGTGCCTGAAGGGGGCTCTGCACCACTGTGGGGTAGACTCTGAGGGCAGATGACATGCCGGGCAATGGGGCCTGTTTGACCGGCTGCGGTGCCTGGTTGCGGGTTGGACCCCTCATGGCAGAGGGCATTCATCTCCTGGCCCGTGCCAGACGAGGAGGCTTGCTCTGTCCCGCAGCCTCTGCTGCAGTACGGGACCCTTGAAGGTGAGTGAATGCCAGATTCCCAGGGGATAACCATTATAGTTACTACATTGCCGTGCACCGAGGCGTGGCCCATCGCTTTCCTGCGCCCATGGACATGGGCTCACTGCTAGGTCCCCTTGCAACACACTCCCGGAGGCTCTGGAGCCCCCGGAGCTCAGAGGAGGGGCTCCGCCACACTGAGATGCCCCATTGACTGCCTGAAGCATCTGCTGAGGGCAGTACCCGCTTGCTGTATTGGATTGGGGCAGGGTCGGGCCCCCGTGACATACAGCACCAAAAAGATCAAGGCGGGGATCCTGGCCTCCACTGACTGTGGAGGCTGAATCTACCTCGCGGCTCACCCGTTGAGTTGTGGTGGGGGGGTAAGAGAGCGTCTGGGGCCCCGTAAAACACCTACTACCAGTGAAGTACCGTAGCGCAACGTGGGTCCTACTGCAGCCCAGCTGTACGGGGCACATCATACCCAACTGGACACACAGCTGACACATATGGAGTCCCCTGCATGACAATGCGATGTGGTGCTTGTTAATGGTGTGCCTAAGGCAGGCTGCTCTATTGGTTACACTCAGAGGCATGGGTGCGGGCCCCCGCTTGAACTGTGTTGCTTATAGCAGAGCACAGGACTGTGCCACCAGGGGAGACCCCTAGCCATAGTGACTGCTGCCTATAACTGCCACATCTGTGGTCTTTGCCCCCTAGTGGGAGTCTGGAACCGGGATAACCTGCGGAGTCATCGACCACCCCTCTATGCTGCCCTGTGCATATGAGTGTAAATAACTCGGACTCTATATTTGCAGAGGCCAGGATAGTATTGGCCGCAATGTGTAAAGCCGATAGAACGCAGCCCTAGCTAAAGTTCGAACACTGAAAAACTCCCAGACTGCGAGAGGATGGGGCAGCGGCACTCAAGACAGGTTCAGATGGCTAGGGACCTGAGATGGGAGGTGAGCATCACCAAATCCTGAGAGCCATTCAGCTCAGCCTCATCAAGATTAACAGTAAGCTAGATGGCATCTCGTACCTGGATGGGCATGATGTCGGAGCGCATTGACAAACATGTTGAGTACCTTAATATGCTGTAAAGATGGGTGTTGGAGGCTGAGGATAAACAGGTCTCGATGGCAGGGACACAGAAGCAGCTGGAGAAGGCACTGTCAATGCTGCAATCTAAGGAAGAGGATTTGGAAGCCCGCTCCTGGCGGAATAACCTTTGCATCGTCAGCCTGGGAGAATCAAAAAATGTCAGCAATATGGAAACCTTCATGGAGAGGCTCCTCATAGAGCTACTAGGGCAAGAGACTTTCTCAGATATGTTCGTGGGTGGAGCGTGCTCACCGTTCACTAGCACCGCAGCCAGTGCCGGGGGCCCGGCCTGCCCAATTATAGCAAGACTGCTTAATTACCATGATCGTGATGCAGCACTCCACCGCTCGGAGACAGTTTCTTCCTGTCAAGCGGAAGTTGCGAGAGCTGAAACTCGTCTATGCTATGCTCTGAATGTCAAGGTTTGCAACGGCAGACTCCTAGTTCTGCACCTCACACTAGTTCCAATAAGTCTTGTTTCTGCGCAAACAAACCCCAGCGCCAGACGTTGCGTGATGCCTCTGTGCTCCAGATCCAAGATTGATTTCTATGAATGAGGGTGTGCTAGATAATGAAGTCCAATAGGCTGTGAGTAGTGTCAAAAAAGTTCTTTATTTTAATTTCATAAATAAATTCGATAGTTTAGCAAAGCTCAGCCAAGGCGTTTCAATCCCTCAAGGGGAACTTCATCAGGGCTGAAAAAATAACATATAACACAACATAAGTCACAACAAAGACATATATAAATGACAACCACAATGAGTGTTAAAAACAGGGCACATGACCCATACGAAAAGACTACAATTACTTCCACAATGAGACTACACACATGACATAACACATATTAAAGACGTCTGACAGTATTTAACCATGCCCGTTGAGGCTTAAATATACATTATATACATACAATAAAAAAAAATGAAAAAATTAGAAGGACGAGCATACAAAAAAAGCTCCTACAATCATGCCAAAGTGACATCACATAGTATTGATACTTAATACAGGTGTTGAAATCAGTAACACATATAAGTCACAAATATTATCTGAGGGGCATTCGAGGCATGCATCTGCCGTAAATTGTTCAGAGGACACGTACCCCAGGCTTACTGGCCAAATCGTATTGCCTCAATACTGGGCAGCCCATAATGTAGGTGTGCTAGTTGGATAGATCAGAGGGTTCTAAGAAGTTAAAAATGCTTGACAGGAAAGATGTAGTGAGCAGTTCACATTTATAAGTCAGGACATAGATGAGTATGTGAAGGTATTGCAAGGGGCTAATTGTTGTGACTAAGACTCCCAATCAAGATGCAGGTGGTGTGAAACATCAGACAACCCTAGGCTAGTCCTGTAAATCATAGCTAGTGCATACCTTAAAAGTTTATTCTGATAGTTTCCAGTTGACGAATTCGTCATGCAGGAAATTCTTTTCCAGTGTATTGTGCTGGAAGCCCTCTGAGTATTTACAGTCATAATAAGGCCTGCATTTGGAGACCTAATAGGTGTAAAGAACCAGTGTGAAGTGTAGGTAAAAACAAAGCACTTTAATGTAGCCACATTCCATAATTCAAACAGTTTCCCTGGCTCACCTGCCCAATCTGGACAGGAAAATGACTCACATAAGGTCAACGTCTATTTCCTGTGCTAGGACCCTAAATAGTTTCCAATGCGCTTAGCCTAGACGCGCCACGTCGCACGTTCCCCCTTCGCAATGGGAGCACATGTTGGCCCATAACAGAAAGTAGTGACTAGGCAAGCGTGCCCCGAGCCCTAATATCCGTATCGGACCCAACGTTAAGAGTATACCATGAAACGTCCAGGGATCATATCGAAAAAACCAGCCCGTTAGTTACATGCACAACATGATTTTAAAAAAGGAAGGGGAAGCAAGAAAGACAGCGACGTCTTCGCTGTTATCACAACCACATAACAGTACTCAACTGATCCAGTACCCTCCGTGCCATGGTACCTCAATACAATTAAAGCAAGCCCCGTGTTCCCCTTAATGTGATACTGTGTAGGAGACATGGGAAGTTAAGTAGTGGCACCGCTATGTAACTAAACCCCACGATATTGCCGTGAAAGTAAATCGGCCCAGCATTTAAGGAGTCCCAGGAAGGACCAAGTCCAAAGAAAAACCCCCGTATTCTCCTTACCGTCAAAGTACTCGTCCGGTCATAACTCCAAAAGTGGTAGATCGCGCCACGCCGAGCATGCAAATACCCTGTGCTCCTCCCCCATACTCATATCAGCCTATCAAAAGAAGTGAATTCCGGGAGGTCAAAGATAATGAGTTCCCGCCCCGGTCCCGTGAGCGCAGATGGTAAACTGATGTAAGAGCAGCCGCCATCTATGGATGATCCGCAAAGTATCAAGTGTAATACGTGTAATACACCTAACCATGGTCAAATGGGTATATAATGCCCTTTACGATAATGCAAGTGTTTGAATTATATAACGCCCTAAATTACTATCATAACGCATCCATATTGCAAAATAGGCATAGAACGAAAAACGGGCATGTGATAAAATTACTCATGGCGTAGTATAAAACACCCCTACCCATGCAGGATATGAAAAGGCATCAAGCCCCAGGTGCCATAATCCTATTAGGCAAATCCCGAGCAGCGTCTCAGGCAGTGTAATAATCGAATGGGTCACCTGGGAAGGAGTCACAAATTGGTAATACAGAGGTAGTTAATTGCAAACGGAATTAAAGGAGAGCCGAGCAACATCATAGGTACAGGGAAAACTAACGTAGCCACCTAACAAAGGTATCTTCGACCGGTGGTTTGAAAGTGATGTAGGGTTCATTCTATTAGTTACATTTGACAAGTAAAAAGTAGATGTGTACTCCGAGCCTAGAGTGCGGGGTGTTAGTATTAAGGTCAAAGCCTCGGTTAGACATGTGGCAGGATACAAACCAAAACATAATCATGATTCATGTCCTATATTGCAAGGAAGTGGTTTTCAAGAACCATATCCAACAGACTCAATCCACAACATACTCCCGGTTAATGTCAAACATTTGTAACAAAGTATTTATGCAGAGTGAATATCAACCATATGCATGCACATTATGTGCAATTCAATCATATGTGAGCTCAAAGAATGAGGGAGCAGACAGCAAGTTCAATACGCTATGTTCATTGGCAACCCCATTAAGAGAAGGCATATCGTTCCTCTTCACAGTAAATTTAACAGTCAATTAACTACTCCCCAAGAAGAAATGCATTTCATTATCGGTGTTCAACCCCTGAGTGATGCTTCTCAATTTACAAATCCATTTTGATTCACACTGCCTCAGGTGAAGTTCCCTATCGCCATCCCTGGTTCCTAATTCCACATGGTCGATGCCATGGAACCAAAAGTTGGCATCCCCAGGGTGGCTTCTGCCGTAGTGTTCGGCCATTGGATATCTCATGTCCCCATTGATGATAGCCCTTCGGTGCTCTTGAATCCGCAGTTTTAGACATCTTTTGGTGCTGCCCACATATATCATTTTGCATGGATAGCCAATCACATACACCACAAAGGTAGTATTACAGTTGATGAATTTAGTAATCGGATAGTCAGCTGACCCATTGTAACTGAAGTTCTTGATCTTATTGACCCCAAACTTACAAATGTTGCAGGTGCTGCATGTATGGAAACCTTTGGGTTTAGCAGGTAACCAGGTAGCACCCTTATTATCAGTGGTGACATAACTGGGGCAAAGTTCATTTCTGAGCGTGGTACCTCTTCTATATGTTACAGAAGGATTTTTTCTACGTGAGCCCGAAGGCTAGGAATCTCCTCCCATAAATGCTATGCTATGCTCTGACTGTGGATGGGAAAAACAAGATCTTCAGTGATCCTAAAAGTATAGAGCAATTCCTCAAACAACACGAGTCAGCGAGTGGCAGTATGAGGTCACCGAGATCGGATGCCGGCGAGCTGGCGGCCTCCCACGACTTGGAAGGACTTGATTGATGCCGACCTGCCTCCCATCTCACCCATATCATTAATTGCTAAGTGTTATTTTTTTAACTGCTATGCCTGGAATTGTGTTCACTATTCCTGCCGATACTATGTATGTGAGCGTAGGGTTGTACATTTGCTCTAGCGAGTGTGATACTTGTCTAGTGTATGTGGTCACTGGTTGTGGAGGTCCTTCTATGGTTTGGCATGGCCATCCTTTTTGGGGCCGGGCGGTGGGTCTGCAGAGGTGGCTGAGAGGGTGCTGATGCTTCATGTGCATCAAGATTTATGGCTGTGGTGTGAAGTTGTGTATTTCAGTTAGCCTATTGCTTGGTTGGCATGTTGCGTATTTCAGATGTGGCCCTCCTGTGACCTTCTATTATGGGAGTACTCAGTGGGCATTTTCTGCCTCATTGTGTGCACCACACTGTTTAATTTGTGGTTCATTTTTTGGGGGAATGGGAGGGTATGGGGTGGGAAGTGAGCTGCTGTGTCAACTGCTGGGGGATATGGCGTGGGTGGAGGGGTATTAGGCATATCCAGCTGACTGCATGGAGCAGACGAAGGCAGACACTGGTGCATGTGCTGCGGTGAGGATACTTTTAATTCATACCACGGCATGGAAAAGCCTGACAGGGTGAGGGTCTCTACTACTTCTGATGGTCGCACGTCACTTTTGGATTTTTTTATGTGGAATATCAGAGGGCTGAATTATAGTAGGAAAATCCGTAAAGTGATATTGTACTTACAGCGTCACTAGATAGATGTAGCTGGGTTGCAGAAGACACACCTAGCCCCCAGTAGCGGAGTGGTCACACAGAGACATATGAGGGTTGCTTGCCATGCTGCGGGCTTCACTACACATGCACGAGGGGTCTAGATCTGGGCCCGATGTGGTTCTGGGATTATGCTACAGGATGTGTGTGTGGACCCCAGGTCATTTCGTGGTGGTTCATTGCCATAAAGAGCATTTCAATGTGCTACTAATAGAGGTATATGGGCCCAACGGCAACACCCACAGTTTTATCATGCACTTCATGCTAAACTAGCCCGCTATGAAATTCTGCCTCAGATATGGGACGGTGACTTTAGTTGCGTTCAGTTGCCTGACTTAGAGCCCGCCTCGGAGGCCTTCGGCCGTGGCCCTCACCATTGCAGAGTATTGTGGCCTAGTGGATGCATGGTGCTTTTGCTCTCCACAGAGCAGGGAGTACTCTCATTACTCCACTGCCTGCAACATACATACATGCATCAACTACTGGCTCGTACCGCGCAGCTTGTTGTCCAAGATGCGACGATGTGATCATCTGCCTCATACATACTTGGATCACTCCCTGGTATAACTGGTCCTGGAGCTTGAGGGTTCGTGTCCTTGTGTGTTCTCCTGGCGCTTACCTAAGTATTCATTGATGGATGCAGTGTTCCATGAGGAACTGGCACAGGTGATTGATGACTATTTCTGTACCAACTTAGGCTCAGTAGCAAGATTTGCCACTATTTAAAAGGCTTTTAAGGTCTATATCAATGGGGTTACCATTTTGAAACACGTTGGTGTGATCTGCTCGATTCAGGGCCAACTTGTGAAGTTAGATGACAATGTAGCGAATCCAGAGCACATTCACTTGGAGACCACAGAGCAGAAACTATTGAGCGATATTAGAGTGAAGCTAGAGGAATATAATGAGCTGGCTCAGAGCAAAGTCACACATTTAGACAGTTATGCCACTGCCAGAATCTACGGCAAGTGTGAGCGACCAGACACCACTTTAGCAGCCCTTATTCAACCTAGTCACAAGGACAGTGAAGTGCTATCTATAATTGATGAGCAGGGTGAACCCATACATGGGGCTGACCAAGTGGCAGATCTATTCTGCAGATACTATTCTGACCTTTACGCCTCACGAATTCCTCACAATGAACAGGCTACAACTGACTACCTAATGCATATTACCATGAAATGGTTGTCGGAAGTACATAGGGAATGGCTTATGGTGCCACTTCATTCCATCGAAATTGCCACTGCATTGAAAAATATGCCAAGTGAAAAGGTGCTGGGCTCTGAAGGCTTGACGGTGGCCTTCTGCAAGGCCTACTAAGACAAACTTATACCACATCTGGCCAGCCTATTCGAAAAAATAGTATGAGATGGATGTATGCCCTCAACAATGCGTGAAGCTTTACTGGTCACCCTGCTAAAGCCAGGTAAACAAGCTGATCAATATGCCCCTGAAGCTTGTCTGGGTTGTTCATGCTGAACCAATGACGCAGATACGTGTTAACTGTCATGTGTCAGCCCCGATTACTTTACGGAGGGGCACACGTTGAGGCTGCCCCTTGTATCCGCTGCTATATGCACTCATTGCAGAACGTTTGGTTTGTGCGCTGGGGGGGGGTCGTGCCTATCACGGCATTCGCTGTCCACCCTATAACCTCATATTGTTTGCATACATCGATATAACGCTTTTGTATTTTCAAGACCCTGATATAACCTTTTGTATTCTGGTGGCCATTCCGGTCTGCGAATTAATTTGGACAAATCCCTCAAATTTCCCCTTACTACTGCCTCGGCACCAATACAGCTGGAATTCCTCCTCAGGTGGACAACGGAGCTAGTGCGCTAACTGGGCGTCCAGGTTCACACTGATCCAGAGGTAGTATTGAGCAAAAAATGTGGAATGGCTGTACATTGCCTCACTGCAGTAGTGGATCGCTGGACTCACCTGCCCCTCTACCTCTGCAGATGGATAGCCATCATGAAGATGGTGGTGCTACCAAATGTTTTGTTCTTGTTTGCGAACATTCCTATAGTGCTGCCTAGTGCGGTCTTTTGGACTTTGCGCCTCTTGCTCGTGCACCTGGCATGGGCCGGTAAACAGTGTCAGTGCAATGGGATACACTCACTCTCCCATATGAAATGGGTGGAGTAAATGCCCCAGATCTTGAGGCTTATTAGGGGCGGCGCAATGCATTTTTGCCTATTACTGGCTTCATGGACCGGCAAATTTAGCACATCTTTGGCTGACAAGTGACGCAGCATCTCCTCTGCCGCTGCCCCAGTTTTTATTTAGTATACCATTTTCACATAATAGGCCTCATAATAGGCATCTGGAAGAAATTGACAGACATACAAAATAGGACCTTGCTTTACTCCCCAGGCTCCCTCTAGAGTGGTGCTTGTGGTTTTAGTTAGGGCATGAAAAATCAGCAGTGACAGCACTATGCTGGCTCAGAATACAATATATGGGCAACTTTTTTGAAAATGGGTCCTTCGTGACTGGACTCACGTCAGTGCACAGTGCGACACACCAACCATACTTGCACAGTTCTATTATTATTGGGTGCGTTAAGCGATGCGGGCCTTCTTGGATAATTCCTGACGAAGCCACTTGAGCTACCAGCTCTCACCTATTTATTACACGCGACGTCACCACTTTGCCACTGCTGATCAGTGTCAAAGTACAAGTGCTCCCTGTGTAACTTGTTATTACAATTGGCTCTCCCTGATTGGCATATTTTATTTACTAGTAAGTCCCTAGTAAAGTGCACTGAGTGTGCCAGAGTCTATAAATCAAATGCTAGCTAGTGGGCCTGCAACACTGAATGTGCCACCCACATGAGTAGCCCTGAAAAGGTATCTCAGACCTACCACTGAAGTGTCTGCACGCAGTTTTAAACTGCCATGTTGACCTGGCAAGTGCACCCACTTGCCAGGCACTAACCTTCCTTTTTCTTACATGTAAGGCACCCCTATGGTAAGCCCAAGGTACCCCATGGGCAGGGTGCAGTGTATGTGAAAGTTAAGACATGTACTCGTGAGTGTGACATGTCCTGATAGTGAAATACTGGCAATTTCGTTTTTCACTATTCAAAGGCTATCTGTTCCATAGGATAGAATTGATGATACTTTGTAACATCTTACAAGTATACATTCCAATTGGGACAAGATTGAAGAATACAGTTTAGGCTCTCTGAACTCAGAATTTAATAACACATCTTTTAGTAAAGATGTTTTTTAATTTGTGCGTTTGAAAATGCCACTTTTAGAAAATAATGCAAAAACAACAGTTGATGGACAGAATGCAGAACAATGTCATACATTCACCCCAGTACAGAGATCTGGGCCTAAATCCATCGTTTTTTTGCTCACCATGCCATTCCAGTTTGAACCCAGCCATATGCAAATCAGTCTTGACCCTGTGCCTCATGGGAACAGTCCAGCCCGAACTGCCAAGCAAGGTCCTCCCTGGACTGGAAACAAGCATCCTAGGACCGGTTTCGGGGTTTCACCCCTCTTCAGCTAGGATAGCTTGATTCCAGTGGCATGGAGAGCACTTTCTTGTTTAACCATTCTGTGTGCCTCTGCAAGTTTGTGGGTTGACTGTCTGGTTTTGGAGTGACAGGAGCTGAGGATGTGCATTCAATGTAAGCAGCCACTGGGGGGGGGGTTGAAGTGTGCCTGGCCCTTCCTGGATGACTCAGAGCTGAGCTGAATGAGGCTTGGCTGCATTTAGAGTAGTGGAAGGAGTTTTCCTTGCATCTGAATAGGGCCTGTCTCCCTTGCACAATGCTGTCTCCACCCCCTGTGGCCAAACTGCACCAGTGAGGACAGAACTGGTTTGGACTGGGCTCAGAGACCCTTGCACAAAGAGAACATTTACAAAATGGGGTATAAGTAGTGGACCTTAAACCCCAGAAAGTAAGATCACTTCTGGACTCAAGAGGAAGCTTTGCCAAGGAGAAGAGCTGTGATGAGGAGTACTGCCCCTTTGCTGTGTGCTGTGTGGGGTTGGCCTGCTGTTGCTGCTTCTGCCAAGGAAAGGACAAAGACTGGAACTTTGCTGTGAACCTGCTTGAAGAAGAATCTCCAAAGGCTTGTGTGCAATGTGCATAGCTGTTGATTTTGGGTCATAGCTCAGCCAAAACCGAAGGTAATCTAGCAAACTTGTACATTTTTGAAAACTAGGCACCTGTGAAAATCCAGGGTGGGGTGACTTGTTTTTTTCCTCCCAGGTGATCCTACCCAGAAGCCCTTGCAAACCTCAAACTCTGACTATGAACACATTGTGCTCACATGTTTGTGATGGAAAGTTATGGAATCTGCATGGAGCAACTCATTTCCTACCACCTACCATTCCCTCAAGTCTCCCTATACAAATGGTGCCTCACTTGTGTCGGTAGGGCTAGTAGCTGCAACAGGAAAGGCCCCAAAACGCAACATAGACACATCACATTTTTCCACTGAAAACTCACCCTTTTTTCCAATGTGGCTAGCAATGGATTTTGTGCCCTAGTTCAACGGGCACCTAGGGAAACCTAGCACACTTGCACATTTTTGAAAACTAGGCACCTGTGAAATCCAGTATGGGGTGACTTGCAGGGCTCTCACCAGGTTTTCTTACCCAGAAGCCCGTGCCACCCTCAAATATTGACTAAAAAACAGATTTTCCTCACATTTCTGTCAAAAAAAGTTCTGATTTCTGGAGGGAACAACTAATTTCCTACCACCTACCATTCCCCCAAGTTTCCCGCTATAAATGGCACCTTTCTTGTGTGGGTAGGGCTAGTGGACGCGACAGGGAAGGCTACAAAATGCAACATGGACACATCACATTTTCCACTGAAAACTGACCCTTTTTCAATGTGGCCAGCTGTGTATTTTGGACCTTAGCTCAGCTGGTACCTAGAAAAATCTAGCAAATCTGCACATTATTTAAAACTAGAGACATGGGGAGTCTAGGGTGGGGTGGCATGCATGGCTCTCACTGGGTTTTCCTACCCAGAAGTCCTTGCAAACCTCAAACTTTGCCTAATATTGAGCATTTTCCTTGCTATGTCGTAAACTTCTGGAATCAGCAGGAATCCACGAAATTCCTTCCAGTCAGTATTTTTCCCACTTATCCCAATAAAATTGCTGGACCACTTGTGTGGTTGGGCCTCGTGCCCATGACAGGAACAGATCAAACAAAGGTCCAAAGAGTGCCCTTTTGCAATGACTCCAATTGATGTTAGTTTGATCCGTTCCTGTCATAGAGACTAGCCCCAGCCACACAAGTGGAGCGGCATTTTTATTGAGACTATGCTGAGTGGTAGGAATTTTGTGGATTCCTTCTGATTCTGTAAGAGAACGTCACACAAATACAAAGAAAATGTGCGATTTTAGTCAAAGTTTGAGGTCTGCAGGGAATTATGGGTGAGAAAGGTTTATGGGATCCATGAGAGGCAAACTATCCTGTACTCACCTGGGTGTTTAGTTTTCAGAAATGCCAGGGTTTGATAGCTTTTCCTAGGTGGCAGCCACACCCAGGCTCAAAAACTGAAGCTACCCTTTTGTTGATGTTGCCACATTGCGTCTTAGACTCTGCACTTTTGCAGGCACTAGACCCACCCACAAAGGGGTGGTACCATTTTTATCAAGAGATGTGAGAACTCTGGATGGTAGGAAGTGTGAGACTCCCAGCAGATTCCAGTACTTTGAGGGACCCGCACAAGCCACCCTGGAGTCTCCCTCTTGTCTAGTTTACAAAAATATCTGGAGTTGGTTGATTTTTCTTAGACACAATCTACACCTTGGCAGAGAAAGACAGAAGTACACACACATACTTGTTGGATTTGGATCGAGGGAGAGTGAAAAGTTCAAAATGTTAATTTTATTATCAAGAGATTTCATAAAAATGAAATACACTGTTAATAATTGCCAGCCAAGCATCAGTCTACACACTTCTTCAGCTGCCAAGCGATGTGATTGCTGTGTCAGTATTGTGGGCATATGAAAGTGATGGGCCCTTGATTAGCACTATTTGCTGATGTGATTGTTCTAATGTGCTGAGCCCACAGCTGCCCCTGACAGTGTTTTTGTATGTGTCATGCATGAAATGTGTGTGAATAGCCTGTAAAGCCGTTGGTGCCTTGTCGTGGTTTTACAGCTCATGAGCTGTAAGCCATTGGGTCAATATTCTGAACTTTTTGTTCACAAACTGTTACTTACTCCACCTGATTGCCAATTCAGACGCCAGCTACGATGATGTTTCATCAACATGATTACTACTAATAAGATGCTCCTTTTTAACATCACAGATCTTCCGACAGTGTATGTTATTTATTCCAACAGTTGGCCATTTCAGACGCCAGCCCTGATGATGTTGCATTAACACAATTACCACAAATAAGACGCTGCACTTTAACTTCACTGATCTTCTGACAGTGTATGTTACTTACCCCAAAGGCTTGCCAATCTGGAGCCAAGCCATGATGATGTTAAAGTAAGATCCTCCACTAACACTTCTAGTTGTGCAATTTTTTGACACAATCCTCTGGACCCCCGGCTCTCCCCCATCATGCAGTCTCTAATACAGGCATGAGATCGCACGGGTTAAGGAAACAAAATTCCTGGCTCCCTACCTGTTTCAAGAAAGCGGAGCATCTCGCGGCTGCGGTTGCGGCGGCTGCAGCGACGGCGGTGATGGCGGTCAGGGGAAAGGCATCTCGAAGTCAGGCTGAGTCAGGCTGATCACAGACTCACTGATGTGGCGGCTTGGCTCAGCAGTAACGCGCAACTCTGTGTACGCTAGCAGAGCGGCACAGTGGTTTTACGTTGGGCTGCTCCTCCGCTCCACTTCTGCTACTGCTACTGTATCTAGAGCCCTAGTGACATCTATTGGAGGACAGCGGATGCCAGCAGTACCCGGTGAGGTGATGGCTCCTCTGCAAATGACAGCCTCCAAAGGGCGGGGGCATGCAGGGGATAATGACATTGTACTGGGAGCAACAGGAGCAGCACAAAGCAGCTCCTCTATAATGACTCAGAGTGGTACCAGCACAGGCAGCAGGAGTGAGGGCCTGGATGCTGTGGCCGACCCGGATACCTGCTCCCAGCTTGGACGACCAATTCTACGGCTACTACCGTCTGGCAGGGCCGGAGGGTTGCTCCGGTCCTGTGGATCAGAAAACTCCATTCCTGGGCTTGAGATGGCCGAAGCCCTGATCACTGCGGTGCAGGATGGCTGGGGAGGAAAAGGCGACCCCTTGCCTGGCGCATCCAAGGATACGGTGACATCTCTTTTTGTACAGCAGCAGAGGGGTTCCCCTGCAATAGCTCCTGCGGATCTTAATAGCATCGGAGCCCTCGTTGAGATTGGCAGAGAGGGAGAAAGTGAGAGCCACCCCATTCAAGCGCATGACGGTGTCTCAGAATCAAGTGATCGCTGCCCCTCTCTGCCATTTAATGCTCAAACCACTTCAGAAATACAAGCCTCATCTACAGCCCTGCTTTAATAGTGTAACCATCCGCGTGCCCAAATTTGCGGGCCTCAACTCTCAAGCCGATTTGGGCTTCAGCTGTCATAGTCAAACGCCACCACCTATACCCAGTAACAATGGAGGGTCAGGGTTATCTGTTGGTTCTCTGTTTGCTCACACAGACCCTTTGGATGCACCGGAAGGCGTTTTGTCGGGACTTGAGACGCAGCTTATGAAAGCAGTCTGTGGTGGCGGCGAGATTGAGGACGCCGCAACATTAGATATATCTAAAGCTCGTACCCCTGTGGAAGAGAAATGTCTAAAGGGGAGATGTCCTAAAAACACTAGAGGGGCTAAAGGCGGAAAAGGTGGAAAAGGCTGTGGTGGTGCTAAACTCCCTCTTGCTACTACAGTGGGACGATTTAAGGACTCTGCTTAGTGGCACGAAGGCTGACTCTGGCTTTAATCCTCTCCGTAAATGGGTGGCATCGAAGGGAGAGGTAAAAGCTATTATCTCCCGACTTTCTAACACTGGCAATGTCGCCTCTATTGTACAGGCGGAGGCTGTATCAGTTGACAGCAAAAATCCATTAATACTTTCTCCCCCTGGGATGACCTCCTCGGTGTCACCAGTAGTCAACAACCAACTGGACAGTCCCGAGGGGAGTATGGGCAAAAAGCTTGATGTGCCCAGGTCACCCGATCCCGCAATACCAGCAATGTGTAATAACCCCATGGCAGGGCCAGTAATGGGATATTTGGAGTCTCTCGAGCAGGAAGCGCCCTCTCTGTCTGCAATCCTGCAGGCGCTGTCTATTCCGAGGGCTGAGGCTCGGGAGTATTACACTCAAGCAAAAGTAGATAGTTGGGACATCAAACAAGCTCTAATAGAAGTTACTAGCAAGGTCGCCTCACTGTCCGCAGACATAACGGAATTGCAAGAACGGGTGGTAGTAGTCGAAGAAGCTAACACCTACACCGCAAGTGTCGCTAAAATGTGCAAAACCCAGGTGGCATTTCTACAATCTAAGGTCAAGGACCTCAAGAACCGCCAACGGCGGCACAACCTACGGGTCTTTCATATACCAGAGGGGAGAGAAGGTTCAGACCCACGGGCGTACATTGTCAATCTGTTTCAGCAAGCATTTCCAGAGTTGGCAGATTGGGACATGGACTCACAAGTTCAACGGGCACACCGAATACCCTTTACTATCCTGCAAGGAAATCAAGGCAATCCACCTCGACCACGTACAGTTCTGGTATTTCTGGATAACTTCTTGTTACGTCAAGCAATTTATTCTAAAGCACGTCCCACTACTCAAGTTAAACTAGATACTATCACTATGTTTGTGCGTTTGGACCTGTGCAAGTCCACAATGGACAGGGGATGGAAGATGCAGCAGCTAATTGATCCCTTCAAGTCGGTCTGCTCTCAAGTCTATCTGCAGGAGCCAGCATGTTTGAAGATCATAAGAAAAGGACGTTCGCATTTTTTCAGTACTGAGCATGAGGCTAGACAAGCTCTCTCGAAATGGCAGGCTGAGACTGAGGGTTCAAAAGACGTTAAACGTTCAGTTACAGCAAATAAGCATGGAAGTGCCGGTCTGCTATCTTATTTTCCCCTTTCCCCTTTTTTTCTCTTTCTCAATGCTTTTTCTTGCCCTCTCCCCCTGACCCTCCCCCACTCCGTTTTTTCTCTTATCCTAGATTAAGAAACTTCAAAACCTTTTTAGGGGGGGTGGGGGGGAAAACGGGGGGAGGGGGAAAAAAAGCTCCAAATGTGTGTTAAATACTGTCTTATGCCTGAAACAGTTAAAGCCTGTTTTCTTTTTTCTCTCTGTGTGCGGTGAGGGGGGAGGACGGTGGTCAGGGGTCTTTTGTCCAACTAAAGCTGTCAGTCAGCGACAGCTAGGGGAGGGATGATTCCTTTCTGTAGGCACTGGGGGGGCGTAGAGGGGAGATTCCTTCAGGGGCAGGGAGGAGGGATCACACATTAGTTTGCGGCTTATCACCAGGTGATGGTTGGGGTGAGGAGGAGGGTTAAAAAGCCATTTAGCAGTTAGAAGTGTAGGTGTTAAAATCAAGATACTAGAGGCTGGAATCAGGCGGGAAAGGGGCGAAATCAAAATCATGCAATGTCTGACTTAAAGTTTTTGTGCTGGAATGTTGCAGGGCTGAATCAATCTCGTAAACAACGATTAATTAGGGAGAAACTTCGTATTTTAAAACCACACCTACTAGGATTAACTGAGACTCACCTAGCATACAAAGACAGGTCACTATTGGGACAACTCGGCTATGATACATTAATATGCATCTCGCAAACAGTCTCTATACGTGGAGTTGCCATATTGAAATCTAGGGATTTAGCAGCTAATGTTTTGTGTACATTGTCTGATACCAAGGGAAGATGGGCAATAGTTCAGTTGCTGATAGAGGGTCGCAAGGCTACGATTTGTGTTGTTTATGGCCCCAATTAGGACTCCCCTGACATTTTTGATTTTTTAATTGCCGAGTTATTGGGGTGAGATGGGGATCTGATAGTCTTGGGGGATTTCAATTGCATTATGGAAAACAAAATAGACCCCACTAACAGTCAGGTACGGGCCAGAATGGTCAGGACCAGAGTGGCACTGCGGGAATTGCTGCATATCCATCAGCTTGACGACGCCTGGAGGGTACTGTTTCCAACACTGCCAGGCTTCACATTTTATTCATACCCGCATAAACACTACTCCCATATCGACATGATTTTTATCAAGAGATCGCTGTTGGAAAATGAACGGGTGGAGGTCTGCCCTAAGATCATATCTGACCACAATCCAGTCATGCTGACTCTGCAGAAACAGTTTGGAGTTAGAAAAGCGCCCCAGACTTTCTCATTTCCCAGACATCTACTTAGCAATCCTGAATACCAGGTATATATTAGAAGGGCACTGAAGAAGTACCTGAACAACAACCTCGGCACGGCTAATATTACAAGTTTATGGGACTGCATGAAAGCGTTTGTTAGGGGGGAGACGCTGCAGTTTATTCTAGTGCAAAATCGGTGGGCAGCAGAGAAGGTGGAACAGGCTTGGCGTGAATATTTAGACTTAGAGTGTCAGCACGCTGGGGCAATCGCAGTCAGGGATCCAGGGGCACAGTCAATATACCTAAGGCTGTTAAAAACTCGAGCGAAAATCAATAGAGGGTTATTGGATAAAATTGCTATTAACTACAATAAGCATAAAAACCTGCAATATGAATATGGGGAGAGAGTGGGGCGGGTGTTGGCTCTTCAGATTGCCGACCAAAAGGCCAGGTCTAATATTAAAATCATCAAAGGAGAGGGCGGATTGTCTTTCACTCAACCACAGGATAAAGTGGAGCAGTTCAGAATGTTTTATGCCAACTTATATTCCGCTGCTTCCCCATTCAGTCAGCATAATTGCTGTGAGTACCTGCAGGAGAGCTATCTGCCTTGTCTCGACTCTTTGGATGCCGACGAATTACAGAAGGACATTGCGCTAACGGAGGTCGAAGAGGCTATTAAGTCCCTACCCTCTGGAAAAGTGGCTGGTGAGGATGCTATCCCGCTGGAATTTTATAAGGCTTTCGGGGATTTATTGGCACCAGTATATCTGCAACTGGGTACTGAAATTACTAATGGGGGTGATGCTCCCGCCTCATGGAGAGTAACCAATATTGTGGTATTTCCTAAAAAGGGGAAGCCGATCGTCCAATATCTTTAATTAACGCAGATGCCAAAATCTTCTCTAAGATTCTGGCCTCCCGTCTTGCTCCTCTTATATACAAGCTAGCATCAAAGCAACAGCATGGCTTTGTCCCTGGCAGAGACACAACGGCTCATATAGGCACTTCTATAGCTGCTTTTGACGTCTCTTGCAAACTTAACAAACAGATTGGCATGGTTATGCTCGACGCAGAAAAGGCGTTCGATAGAGTGGCCTGGGAGGCCTTATGGCTTACCATGACGGCGTTCGGTCTTGGCCCCAGGTTCATCTCTACTGTACAGAAGTTGTACAAGGAGCCAGTCACCACAATTAAACTAAATGGCATGACATCGGCCATTTTTGAGGTCCAACAGGGGACACGGCAGGGTTGCCCATTCTCCCCCCTGCTGTTTGCCCTCTATATTGAGCCATATATAAGGCATTTGTTGCTTAATGGTGGGATTTCCCCTGTATGCCTTAACGGCATGGAGCTTAAGGTTACTGGATTTGCTGATGATATCGCAGTCTTCTCTGCTAACCCTGGAGAAGCTATTACACACATTACGCAAGATGCTGGGTCATTCAGATCCTTTTCGGGCTACAAGTTGAACTTAGTCAAAACTCAGACACTTGTCAACTTCCATTCGGATACCTTGCCGTCAGCATTAGGGGTCACACAAACAGCAATTTATCTCGGGGTCTGTCTTAGTAGCCAGATCAATGATATCGTAACTCTGAACTACGAACCTCTTCTGAAGACAGTATCGGCTAAACTGCGTAGCTGGCATCGACTCCTGCTAAGTATATACAGGAGGTGTAACGTCATAAGAATGAACATTCTTCCTAAATTTCTATATTTGTTTCACTCAATACCCTTGTGGGTTCCTAGGTCCTTTTTTATGAAATTAGATAGTGTCATCTGCAGTTTTATTTGGGCTTGCAGGCGTGCCAAGAGGGCTCTCAAATTTATGAAACACGAGGGGGCTTTAAGCTCCCAGATTTCAAGCTTTACTACTGGGCTTCCTTTGTCGGTCGGATTCGTGATTGCTTTGCAGGCTGGACGCTGGCCTAACTTTGCTGTGCTATCAGTTAGCCTGTGGCCCATCGGTCGGGTTTATGCTGTATAAAACCTTGGATCCTAACTACTACAAGCGAGTGAAGTTGAAGGTAGTTAAAGACATTAGTCGGATATGGCAAGATATCAGTAAGCAATATTTGCTTCCTGTGCTGCATCAGTACTCAGTGTTATGCAATCCTGCACTGCGCAATATATTTCAGGATCTTATTGGGAAAGATTGGCAATGCAAGGGCATTACTCGGCTGGGTCAACTATATGAGGACAGGGGTTCCGCTCTTTCGCTGCGCTTAAAGACGAGTTTGGCCTTTTGCAAAATAAGTACTTTAAATATCTGCAGGTCAGGGACTTTTTCTTACGAGGCAAAAAGGTATTATCAATGCCGAACCCATCGGGAATACTGTCCGGTATATACACGCACTCTGTCCGAAGGGTTATTGGTCTAGCCTATCAGCAATTTCTGGCTAGTGCCAGTGACAATAGCTTACAGATTGCGGCTAAATTAAGTCGGGTCGTCAGAGCTGAAATAACGGCCGAGCAAATGCAGGAATCCATGGGATTATTAGACCGAGGGGTAACATTGGTTAACTTAAAGCTGCAGGGGCACCGGGTAGTATATACCATTGTATTATACACCAGAGATTATATCTAAGTGGGCCTCTCGATTTTCTGAAAAGTAATTCTGTCCGAAATGTCAACTGTATGCTGCACAACTCAGGCACATGTTCATCGACTGTCCAAGGCTGAATAGGTTTTGGAGTGGGGTCTCCAGTATTCTTAGCTCGCTCCTCGGCCCAAAATTCCAGCTTAATGAGAAATAAATATTTCTTGGGATTAAAAGTGTGGCGACTAGCTATGTTAACTTGTTGGCTACTATTATTATAGCATGTGTCCGGCTGTGTATCGCTAGAGTCTGGATTGATAATGCCAGTCCTAGTGTTAATGAGTTTTGGGTTTTACTCAGACAGATATATGAGATGGAACTCGCCTTGGCTAAAGCTAGAGGGCTGCGCTCTTTGCTTAAATTCAACTGGATTTGGACCGATCTCCAATGAGGGCAATGAGGCACTGTCACTTTATAATACGCTCTGCTATGGTCTTATGTCAGATGCTTTTTTTTTCTTTTTTTTCGTTTTTTTTGGGAAAATGTTACTATTATGTATAAGTTAAAAAAAAACTACAGAGTTATTTATTGTTAACACTTCTACAGAACTTATTTAATGTATGTCTTACTTTTGGCTAAATACATTTTTTTTTTAAAAAGACACAATCCTCTGGTGTCTCCTATATATATATATTTCTCTGTCCTGATGATGACCTCGTCTAGATAATCTGTATTTTGGGTTGAAAAAATTACAACTAGTACTGTGGGCTGTTTTTTAATTTGATTGAGAATTCCAAACTCCTACATGGAATGCTGTTTAAAATATCCACTTATCCTTGTCAGTCACATGTACATATTTGAATTCTGTATAACACTAGCACACTTTTATATTCACACTGTCACTTTCACTGCACCCCCACACTCTTATAATCACCTTGTTTTTGAATAATGTTTTGCAAAAATCTTTTTGAAACACAATTTGGTTTTTGTTTCAAATAGGATAAAATCTTTAAGAAATAATGAATAACATTTGTTGGTAAATTATTGTCCGAACCTATAGAATGAAGGTTTTGTATTGAGCGCGTTGGAAGTCAAAGGCCACACTTCCCCATTAGGGACCGCTTGTGTCTTTATTTATAAGTCTACACACACTGCCAGCCAGCGCCAGTCCACACACACCACCAGCCAAGCTCCAGTCTACACACACTATAAACCAAGTACCAGTCCAGACACACCGCCATCATAGTTTGTTTTTAGCAAACAAGAAAACACAAACCAATTTGAAGGAGATGAAAAATCAACTGTGACTACAAACACAATAGATCTAATTAAACACATCAAACTACCGCCAACTGTGAAACTGAGCAAAAAATATAAAACAATACAAACTAGTCAGTTCACTTTTACTCTTACAGTTGCTCCCAATACTTGAGTTGAGTGTGATATGATTTAAAACATGTGGGCACACATAGCCCAGGATTATAATGACACTCGGAGCAGTACACATGACTCTCCTGAAGCACGCCTCTTCGGACACAGATACTACCTCTCCGACAAAGAAAGTCTTTTTTGGGTGACGGAGGAATGTAATCAGGAAAGTGGAAATCTTTCAATCTAGCCACATTCTCTCCCACACCAATTCCAGGAACACTTGCTGCTCAACTACAACAAGGCTGCCTATTGGAATTCCCTCCCTCTCACTATTCGTAAGGAAACAAACCATTTGATATTCCGCAAACATTTGAAGACCTGGCTGTTTCCATAAACCCATCAGTCCTCTGGCCACTTCCGCAGCGCTGGGATGCTTCCGGGTAGCCATGCGCTTTATAAAAATCTCTTTCATTTCATTTCATTTCATTTCATTTCATTTCATATTACGGACTGCTAAAACTGAACAAAAGTCATCTTTGAACCCAGGAGAACAATCCTCGAATACAACAAAAGCATTGAAGGTTGTCAAATTAAACAAATGAACAGCGAACTTCTTATCCCAAATGTATGACTTACGAACAGTACTGTAAGGCTCAAACCTTTGATCTATTCTATCTACACCAGCCATGTGCTTATTGTTTTCTAAAATGCACACAGGTTTGTGCACTTCAGCAACCTGACCCCAAACATTCATAGGTGAAGTACTTTCATCATGAAAGGTTGTCAGCCTGTGGATATCTCACCTGTCTGAAGATTTCACAGCTAGAAGTTGATCCCTATGCAAGGCACTGCACTGTTTCCTCTGACGTTTTTTTGCATACAAGATCTGTAGGGTAACATTAACGGTTAGGGCGGATTGAGCCACGTGCAACAGTGTCCACTTTGAACAATTCCTTGAACAATTGCACACCAGTGTAGAAGTTATCTACATATAAATGGTGGCCTTTGTTAAAAAGTGTTCTAGCTAGTTCACACAGAATTTTTCCACAGACTCCAAAAGTGGACGGGCAACTGGGTAGGGTAGTGTGTGTGTGGGGGGTGGGGTGGTGGGGTCAATGGGAGAATCCCTACCATGGTACACCCTTAAATTGCAGACATTTCCAGTGCTACTCTCAGACAGTATACACATCTTAATTCCTTAACATGCCCCCTTGCTAGTAATGTACTGACTAAAAACTAAACGGCCCTTGAACAGGACCAAAGATTAATCCACAGCTATTCCTTTCCCAGGAACATAGATCTCTGAAAAACGATCAACAAAATAATCAAGGGCAGGCCGAATCTTGAAGAGATGCTCACAATTAGGGTGATCCTGTGGCAATGCTGAAGCATTACCAACAAAATGCAGCATTCAAAGCAGAAGCAAATACCGATCATGACTCATAGTTGCAAGAAAAATAGCAGTTTCTATCAAGGGACTAGTATACCAATATGAAGACAGCAACAGCTTTCTCATCAATCCCATCAAAAATGTTAAACCCAAGAACTTCTTCAACTCATCCAGATTTGTGGGAGTCTGCTGGCTAGCTCTAGAGTGGGGCTTAAATCTGCTACTGTTGTCCCTTAAATGCTATTCTGCATACAAATTAGTCTGGTCAACAATCTCATCCAAAATTACATCATGATAAACAACTGAAAGAAATTTGTAGGCAAAACGTTTTCAGTATTGACTCTACACCCTGCGCCACCACTACAGTCAGGCAACACAAGCTGCACCATGTTTGGGGCAACACAGACTTCAGCATTTCCAATGGGAAGCTTTTCAACCACAGGCAGATATCCAGATTCCTCTGGCTACACTATCGGCATATCGGTGTCCTTCTCTAAAGGAGGCACTTCCACTGCACTGATAGTGGCTTCACCATAAGAGGTTTCCTCTCTAAAAGAAAATTCCTTGCCATAATCTTGTACTTCCTTCTCTACCTCAGATGCATAGTCAGTCTCAGAACCATGGTCAAAAGAAGATTTGAAAAGCAAACCAATAACCTGCTGAGCGGTAATCCTACAGTTAGCCATAATCCTTATTAATAAAAGTAGCACTACAAATAAGTCAACAATAACCAACACTGTGTAAAATAAGTAATAAACAAACTGTGGCTTTATTAAACAGAAAGTAAAACTACTGGCATCTGGTAATCTGGGAGGAAAAGTAAATCAATACAAAGCACACAAAGACCTATATACTCACAATGATACCACTTACTTGCCAGAGACAGCAAGACTGAGGATCTTATGCACCTACTCTGCACAGACACAACAAGCACCAAAGAAGTACCACTGGAAAAGGAAAAAAACATATTACACATATCACAAGGCAGTATAGAACGTGCACAAACCGATTCGCTACTTTGAAAGACAATCAAACAAAAAGCAAAAGATTCAAACATTAGTACAGCAATAAAAGAAATTATAGAAACAGGTCAAGGAGAAACATTAGATGAAAAGATAACAAAATGGGTTTCTTACCAACCATAACTCTACAAACTACAGATCTGCCAAAGCTGTACCTGCAAACAGGATTTCTTACCAACCATAACTCTACAAACTACAGATCTGCCAAAGCTGTATCTGCAAACAGGATTCACCACCAAGACAAAGGAAATGATTGGCTCTCCTATGAAAAAAAAGAAAATTAAAACACAAATAAAAATGATAAAGTATGAATCAAAAGACACTAATATTACCCCGAAAGGTGGTGTGACAAAGGCAAAAAAGACACCACCAGAAGGAAGCAAACCTTACCCCAGAAGCAGATCTCCCACCATATACATAACCTTATTCCCAGGTGACTCAAGTATTACCACCCACCCTGAAGCCCAATCCACTCATAAAAGACTGAAAACTCCAAAAAATAATATGGTCCCCAAGAAGATTCTCCCATCTAAAATCCCTGGTGTATAGTGGGCATCCATCACCCCCAGAGAGCAGATCGGCCTAAAAATGCCCAATCTGCCTTCAGAGGGGGGGGCAGAATAAAATAAATATTGTCCCCAATGTTCACTCCCTTCAAAGCATAATCCCTGATGTCAAGTGGGCTTCTACCCCCCTCCCTCCAATAGGGCAGATCAGCCTAAAAACAGCCGATCTGCCCTCAGGGGGGTAGTCTGGAGGAGGTGTTGTGATGTAATTAAAAACAATCCCCCAAGGAAAGTGACCCATGTCTAAGGGGTCATTCCCCTCAAAACAAATTTCCCTGGTCTCTAGTGACTTCTGATCAGCCTAAAAAAATGCCCTTCAAGGGGAATGACCCTTGCCCAAGGGGTCGCTCTCTTTCAAAACTAATTTTCCTTATGTCTAGTAGCTTCCACCAACCTCCCCACCCCTGAGAGGGCAGATTGGCCTAAAAATGGCTGATCTGCCATCCGGAGAGGGGAGGGGGGAATTCCCCCCAAACAATTTCCTCATGGGGAGCTCCCCAAAGTTAATTTTAAAATAATCCCTGGCATCAAGTGAGTCTCAACCACACCTGGGGGGCAGATCGGCTGAAAAAAAAGGCCGAACAAGCCCCAAGGTGGGGAGCTAAAACATGAATCAGTAATTGCCCCCCAAGGGAAGCACCCTTGATTAAGGGGCCACTACCACATCAAAAAAATATGCCCTTGTGGTGTAGGGTAGGTCTAGGGTAGGGGATTCCTGCTCCACGATCACGGCCCCACCCACGATCATGGAGCAGGAATCCACTACAGACAGACACAGGGGGAAAGGAAAAACTCTTTCCATTCTCCCAGTGTCTTTTCACCTGAAAAAAAACCTGTAGATGGACTCACCTTCTCTCTTTGACGCATTGGAAGCAAATGGCTTCCAGGACATTCCTGGCAGTATTTAATGATGTTGGTGCGCCGTGGGTGTGCTGATGACTTCAGATCACCATGGGGGGGTCGAGTGGCAGCGGAAGCACTTGTGATGCCACCCAAATGGAGGAATGTCTTCGTGGGGAGAGTGCCAGTGCTTCCAACACGGGTCGATGCCAAGAGGGCTGGAGCCGTCCTCAGCACATCCCCACTGTGGCTGCGACCAACTCCAGGCCATCTTGAGCACTGAAGGGGTTAAGAGGGTCTCAGTCAGCATTGTCTGACTTCAGAGAACAGCTCCTCACCACACCTAATGGAGGCCAAGAAGGAACCTCAGTCATTTTGGGACTCTCTGTAGCATATGATACCAATGGTTAATTTGCTACACAGACTAAGGGATTAGTTCATGGCTTCCATTACTGCTTGAAGTTAGACTACTTCATTCCTTTTGAGACATTTATTAAGTATGTATAGGTCCATCACATTCTTTGTCTCAGGGTTATCTATGTAGTGTCTCCCAAGTCTCTCTCTCTGCACGCCTGTTTGATTGTCATATGCTACCATTATCTGTTAGCTACCTCAGCTACTAAAACTGTATTAGATTAACATCCAGGTGTCTGCTGACAAACACCCAAATCTATAAATGCCTGTAAAATTATCCAGGGGAACACAATAACATCACCAATTGCTTAGTCTACACAAAATTAGACCAAACACAGAAATCATGATATTAGTACAACCCATCTGCCTTTTCAATAATACTCCAGTTTAAGACATAATTTGACTACTCAGAAAGCTGTGGATCAAATCATTCACCCATTCACCAATTTAGCTCAGTGGTCAAGGGGACCATCATGCAACTAACATTATAAAAACCTCCCCATTCTCCTTCAAACCTCAGTTTAAACTGAATTAACATATATTCAAATCTCAGGACATTTAGATTATCAGAACATGTTTCACAAAGGCCTTCCAAATAAATAGGATCACAAGCTGCAAAGACCACAAAAACAAGCTATTGATATGTGCCTACACTTATGATAATTTTAAAAAAATGGTGCAATGACTCATAGAGGATGCAATGATGAAATTCAATTCACTCTGCATCATTCTTCAGCCATTTTCAAGTAAAGGCTCATCTTTTTTGTAAAAGCTGGCACCACAGGACATCTCCACAAGAAAGCTTTGTTCAGCATAATCACGCTTATGCCAGTTCACCCCTTCAACCATCAGTCTTCAACTAACAGAAACTATGGGAAGACAATACTTGGGAGTGCTGGCCAAAACTTAGTTGCTTATGACACTCATCTCAGAGCCAGCGCAACCACCTGTGACTAAGAAACTGCTAAACTTAACTTTTTATAAAAGCATTTGCCAAAGACTGTACCAGGTGACATGATTGAAGAATGCCAGAGCCATTGTTTTATGCATACTTAAATCTAAGACAGGGATACTCAAAGTATGGCCCCGGGGCTGCTTGCGGCTGCCCTGACCCTCACATACGGCCCCCTTGACTGCTGTTTACTTGACTTAGCACTTACATTCAGAAAGCTGCTAAACAGGCAAATTTAGCAGCTTTCTGTAGTGTAAGAAGCAAAGAGGGTTTCCTGCACAGCCTATCTTTAGAAACACCTTAATTTTGAAGACGTTTTGCAACAAACATAAAAATATGATAGACATTTCAAAAAAGTGCATTTTATTAACATGCTGAAGCATTTCGCTTTAGTGAATCAGATTATATAACTGCATTGAAAGGCATTTAAGGCATTCATTGAAAGGGATAGTACTCAAACATTAATTTAGAAGAGTTCATGCCCTCCATATCTTGACAACAACAGCATCAGTGAACCAAGAGGAAACTCAGTTGCATGGGCACCCTCTAGGGGGTCAAGTTATCATTATACATGGAACAACATTATACTTTATTTAATCAACACAAGAGGTTTAGCACAGTGCACAGCCTGTAAATCATGTATTTCAAGGGGTTCTCTTATGTGATAATGAAGAAAAGAGGCAAAGTGAAATAAAGCAATTGCCTAGGTTCACAAAATTTGGTCAAGTGGAGAAATTGGGATTGATCCTACGTTTTCTGGTTCCACATTGTGTAATTCAGCCACTGGTGGGTATCTCTTTCCCTCTCTAATTTTACATTAATAGTTAATGCTTTGTTTTTAATTTGTAGCACATGAGGTTAGAGTGTGGCTGGAAGAGAGAAGTCTCGGCTTGTTTTAGGCCCGAGGATCAAAGAGAACCTCAAGCTGAGCCAGAGCCAAGCAACTGGCTCAAGCTTGGCTTGAGCCTTAAGTGGCTCCCCCACCTCTATCACACAATGACAATTAAGGTAACAAAGACTTAGGACATAGGAAGGATGGGGTTTGACTACCATCAAATGATTTGGTGAAGCAGAAGTACCAGCATTACAGTGTAGGACTCCTTATTTCACAATTCATAACTTTCTCATTACACCATATTTTAGTGACTGGACTAGGAGACTAGTAAAGCTCCCCACTGGGTAAGATAAAATGATTGCTGGGTACAACCCTGTTTTCTTATCACATACTTATTACAAGTGTTTAGTTTGATTAATGTTTTTATCATGTCTGTTGAAGAAAGAAGTAGAAAAATATGTTCATAAAGTGATTTCACAAGAGTACATAATTTGTCACAAGGGGAGGATGATTAAGTAAAAAGCATGTCTTCTGGTTCTATTGTTTCCATCTTGCTCATCACAACAACTGTGGTGTGAGTGGTTTTAATGGAAAGACTCAGGGACGACTCTCCTCCTGTGCTGTGGAACCTGCCCAGATATTAAATATAGATTTCACAACCAGCATATTTTAGTAAAGTAGTAAAGTCAGTATTAAATGTCACGTCTCATAGTGACATGGCTAAACCTTTCCCACTGTACCATGTCTCCTGGTGGATGTTGTGTGTTTGTGTCTGTCTTTCTCAAATCCTGTTGAGGGGTCTTTTTCATGGATTGTGTATAGCACTTGCTACCTCAACCGAGCCTGTTTCTAAGCACTCTCAATGGTTACAGATAGGAGACTAAAGGGATAAGGAGTTTGTGAGACCTAATATTCTATTTCATTCAAATTCAATAATCCAGTTACTTCTTTTTTGCACTTGCCAAAGGGCGCAATAGCAAGAAGAGAAGGCTAGCGCCAGGGTGCGGTACAGGGATAGCCTCTCAGAAGCAGTGTTAGAAATGGGGTCTCTAGTTGGCAGAGGTAGGCACCTTTGTCCAAATAGGGACCCTTGCTTCTAGTCAGAGTAAGGGGGATACACTTCTAAAATAACCTCTTCTCACCCCCTTGGTAGCTTGGCACGAGCAGACAGGCTTATCTCAGAAGCAGTGTGTAAAGCATTTGTGAACACATTCAGTAATAAAGTGAAAACACTGCAAATGGACTCCACACCAGTTTAGAAAAATAAGTAATCTTTTTCTAAACCAAACAAGACCAAAACAACAAAAATCCACAATAAAGTGATACAGATATGACTTTTAAATGGTAGAAGTAGTTCAGTTCAAAGCAAATTGCAGATTTGACACTTTTCACACAAAGTACCTTGGATGTGTTGCACATACAAACAAAAAGGGTCGCAGGGAAGGTGATGTTACGGTTCCTTACACTCAGGGAAGGTGATGCGTTGGTTCCTTGCTCTGGGGGAGGTGATGCATCGGTTCCTTACTGCTGCACAGGGGAGGTGATGCGTCGGTTCCTTACCGGAGAGGAGGTGATACGTCAGTTTCTTACTGCGTGGGGAGGTGATGCGTCAGTTTCTTACTGCGTCCCCCAACGATGCGACAGACCTGGCACCTCAATGCGATGCAGCAATCCGGGACAATGCTTCGGTTCGTGCAGCCGCACAGCAGGGCTTGCGTCGGAATCGGTGTGGTGATCTCGGACTTTGGAGATCGGTGCACTCGATGCATGCAGGCACTGTGACGATTTCTTCGGCGATGTGTGGGAAACAGGTACGAATGCATCATGCTTCTCGTTGTTGTATTGCTTTTCCAACTCCCAACAGCCAGAACAATCTCCAGAGGCCCAGAACAGCTACAGGCACCTCTTGGCAGGTCAGAACTCCCAGCAAGGAAGTTCAGGGGAGCTGGGGGTGAAGTCTTTGTGTCTCTGAGACTTCGGAACTGGAGGCAAGCTCAGTTTCAAGCCCTTGAAGATCTTCCTCAAGCAGGGGACACAGCAAACAGCAGAGTCCTTTTCCCTCTCCTTGGCAGAAAGTAGCCACTGCAGGCCAATCCCAGACAGCAAACAGCACAGGGGTAGTATTCCTCCTCAGTTTCTCCAGCTCTTCTCCTTGGCAAAGGTTCCTTTTGATTCCCAGAAGTGATCTAAAGTTCTGGGGTCTGGGCCCCAATATTTATACAGCAAAATCTGTGATCTCTGGTGGCAGAGACGCCCTGTGCTCAGTCAAAACCAGTTCTGTCCTCTCTGGTGCAGCTTCCTAACAGGAGATGGAGACAGCATTGTGGAAGGCAGACCAGGCACATTCAGGTGAAATGAAATCTCCTTACCCTGCTCTCAATGCTGCCCAGGTCTATTCAACCCAGCCCTGACTCATCCAGACACTCCGGAGCCACTGCATATCCCCAGCCCCTGTCACTCCAAAGCCAGACAGTCAATACATATCCTAGAAGAGGCACACTGGATGGCTAAGCAAGAAAATACCTACTTCCTAAAAGTGGTATTTTCAAACACAGAATGTAAAAATCACCCGCACTAATAGATGCATTTTAACATTCTGAGTTCAGGCATACTAAACTTTATTTTCCTACCTTGTTCCCGGGGTAGTTATGTTTATAAGATGTTATAAGCAAACTCCCTATTCTATTCTATAGGAACAGGTAGCCTTGCAATAGTGAAAAGCGAAATTGGCAGTATTTCACTATCAGGACGTCAAACACACCAGGGCCTGTCCTACCTTTCACATACACTGCACCCTGCCCACAGGTGTACCTTGGGCCTACCTTAGGGGTGACTAACATGTAATAAAAGGGAAGGTTAGGGCCTGGCAAGTGGGTGCACTTGCTAATTGTTGATTCAAGGCAAAATGTCTTGAATGAACCGGGCGCACAGCTATAGGAAACTTTTCTTCCTCTGTACAAAACTTTTTTCTGAAATTTGTCAACTTCCATACAATGTAACACGAACAAAATATAATAATCTCACAATGATCTCTCAATTAGTTATCATTTACTTCAGATAACGTACAGATTTACACATCATTAAATCTGTGTTAATTCATTTGTCATTACTTCATGACTCAATTTGTTGTTACATCATGACTGTCAATACAACATGAGCGAAGCATAGTAACAATATCAACATCAAAACAAAAGCAGTGACGATTGATGACCTTCGGCCCGATGCATTTCGGGACCTCCTGTCCCTTCCTCAGGTGCCACTGTAAATAAAAGTAAAGTCATTTGTCATAAAAAAATCCCTAATATACAAAGCAATATACATCAATGTATTTCCAATATACATATCTTAGTAAAGCCATCGATACCCAACGGTACCCTCAGGAGCTACATGTCCACATCAAACCTTGAAAATATGTGTGCCATGAATACCAGTGCAGAGATTCATTAAAATCCGACGAGAGTGAGATAGACAAACGTAATGGTGGGCTTACGAAAACGCTAAGAAAATAGAAAAGGAACCTCTCCCAGGGATCCCTCGGAATGCGTGTGTCAAGGCACATGCAAAATAATAGTGCACAAAGTACCCGAGCATAAAAGCGAAAATGCTGAACAACTGAAACAAACCTTGAAGCTGGAGAGCAGAAGCTTCAATGAACGGTGAAATACAGAATGCCCTGAAGTAACGGGCGCTGTTCTGATGTTGCTGAAACGTGCACAATGAAACAATCACTACTGAGGCAGAAAAAATTAACGCTACTGAGGCAGAAAAAGAATAAAATGTACACAAGAGAAAAAGGGCTATGTTTGTACCTGTAAATGCGTCGACTTGCAACAATATCGAGTGAGAGATCGGTCACCTGTAATACAAGAGTGACGATATCAATCTAGGACATAACTAATGGCTCAAGTGACCAAAATGCACAACCTTATTGAAAACACTAACCTGAATATACGCCGCTTGTTCCAAACACACTGACGTGAAGACTGCTGCGATTGTGAAAAGCTAAGACGCGAGCATGGAGCGGAAAGATCGACATAAAGGGAGGACAAGGTCACGTGAAGATAAACGCGACGAGCAACACTAAAACAAAGCGCGGCGGCCATCTTTGAGGTATACATAGGATAGAAGATGCCAAAGCTCGAAGGTTGCCTTCACTTAGGTGGGTGCAGTGAAAGAAAATCTTCACACCAAATAAAAATGAAAGTGCTCGAGAGACGTGAATAGAGGACCTAACGAAATGCTGAATAAAATAGGCGCTCGACACAAGTGGCTAGTGCATGTGAACGTGCATTTTAACAGGAAAGTGTCATAGTGAACATCTTAGTCATAATGAATACAACAATTAACCCTGGGCGAAGTGCTACGCTACGCTCGCGTAGTTTGCGAAGTTTGCGCTACTTCGCACAACGCGAATTGCACATAGCACAGTGCAAACACGCGTAGCGTAGCGTAGCGTAGTGCCGCGGTCATTTTTGCTTGCTCGCGGTCCTCAACGTCAAGTTGGCGACCGCGAGCAAGCAAAATGACATCCCGGCGAGACTTTTTCCTCGTTCGCGATCAGCAACATCAAGTTGCCGATCGCGAGCGTGGAAAATAAACCTCCCGGCGAGATTCTCAACGCTGGGAGGTCAGGTTTCTCATTGCGAGTGGTCGCGTATGCTCGCGACCGCTCGTGATGAGAAACTACCAGTCCGCGTTGAGAAGCTGCCGCTCGAGTAAAAATCTACTCGAGCGGCAGTAAAAGACAGCTCGCACTGTGCAAGTTGCCGTTTTCAATGATTGCACAGTGCGGACAAGCATCCGGCACTGTGCAATCATTGCGAACAGTGCACTACGCAGTTCGCGTAGTGCTACGCGAAGCTCGCGTAGTGCGAACTGCACTTTGCGTAGCTTCGCGAAGCACTACTTCGCGAACTACGCCCAGCCTTAACAACAATACATACAAGTCTCATGGCCCAATAATAAAGAACATGAGGTTTCTCCAGATCTGTTATGCAATAATTCTATGAGCCCATTACAATATAAAATCCTGGTCTGTAACCTCTTCTGAGTATAACATGAATGTGAATGGTTATGAATGTATATATAAGGTATGTGCCTAGAGTGAAATATACAAAACCTCTACAGGTGAAATAGCATCCTAAAGAAGCTCAACGTGAAAATTAATGTTGTTCAGGAAGTGAACCATGAAAATACACAGATCTAGAATATCTATAGCTACTGTAGGGAGGTTAAAGAAAGCAACTCAAGTCCAATTTGTCATTCAGTCCCGACGGTTCCATGGTTTGATATTTCTTGATCCACATGACTTCTCGTTGTGATAAGAACTGGCTCAAGTCCCTACCTTCTTTATTTTGGATTTTTTCGAGCACCAGAAATCGCACTTGAGAGATGTTGTGTTGTTGTTGTAGCCAGTGTACTACTAGGTTGGAGTTTGTATTCTTGGTGCGTATCATGCTTTTATGTTCCCCTATTCTGGTTTTAATCTTCCTTTCGGTTTTACCGATATACATGAGTCCGCATGGACATTTGATGCTGTACACAACGTGGGTGGAATTACAGTCTGCAGTAAAGCGTAGTGGTGTTTTTTCGCAGGTTCTGGGGTGGGTTACAAAATTCTGCTGCATCACATTGTTACAATGTGTGCAATTATTGCACTTTCTCATGCCTAAATTGCGAGTGGTTTCAGTGGTTTTCTTTGATGACAGCAGTTCCTTCAGGTTGAGGCTGCGTGTATACGCGAATACAGGTTGATCTCTGAATGCATTGTTAAAATCACCCTCTTTTTGTAGTAATTCCCATCGTTTAATGATGATTTTCTTAATGCTTGCTGATCTTGTAGAAAATTTGTAGAGACGAAGACACTACGGTTTGTGGGAGATTTTTTAGGTTTACTAATGAGTAAATCCTTGCGATGAATGAGTGCTACTTGCGCTTCTGCTTTGGTAATGCATTCTTTGGGATATCCACGATTCAAAAATCTGTTTTTTATACGATCAATATCGTGATTGAAAGCTTCTGGTGTGGAAGAAATCCTCTTAATACGGAGCATTTGGGAAAATGGCAGATTTTGAATCAGTTGTGGAGAGTGAAAGCTCTGATACAACAGAGTATTGTTGCGGTCTGTGGATTTGACAAACATCTTAGTGTGGATAGCTTGATCATCCTTAGACACTAGTACATCTAGGAAAGACAATTCTTCAGTGTTGATGTGGTGCGTGAATTTTATTCTGATGTTTTTGGTGTTCAGTGCTCTGATGTTGTCTTCCAGTGATTCGATGGTGTATGACCAAATTAAAAAGATGTCGTCAATGAACCGCTGGTACATTACAAGATGTTTATTCCATTCAGTATTTTGAAGAATATACTCTTCTTCAAAAGCAGCCATAAAGATGTTGGCGTAGGTGGGGGCCCCCCCAAATCCCATGCTGGTTCCGCTTATCTGTAGGTAAAACTCATCTTCCCATTGGAAGTAGCTATGCTGCAGACAGAATAACAATAATTCCAACAAAAAAACTTTATGTGCTCCGATGTTCTGCAACTTTAATAGAGCCCATTCCACTGCTTCAATTCCTTCCGTGAGCGGGATTGACGTATACAAAGAGGTAACGTCGATGGTGCACAGCACCCAGTTGGAACTGTTGGTGGTGTCTAAATTCTGTAGCTGATTCAGGAAGTCAGTGGTGTCTCGTAGATTGGTTTTCCAAGTGTTCACAAAGTTTTGTAGGAATTGATCTATATATTTGCCAAGTGGTTCAAATATTGATCCTACACCCGAGACTATCGGTCTGAAGGGAGGATCTGTGGGGTGCTTGTGTATTTTTGGCAGCATGTATAGATGTGGGCGTTTAGGAAATTGTTTGGTTAGAAAAAAATTGTTTTTGGAGAAATCCAATCCATATCGATGGCGTGTTCCAATATTTTATTGAGAGTTTGAACGATATCGTTGGTAGGATCATGCTCAAGTTTGAGATAGGTAGATTCATCTGTTAGGTGTTCTCTTACTTTGTGTTGGTAGTAGGTGGTATCCATGATTATCAGGGCACCACCTTTATCGGCCCGTTGAAATGTAAGTTCCTTTTTGTTAGACAATTGTTGTAAAATTCTCCTCTCAGTTTTGGTCAGATTAGACCTCTTTGGTGGTTTGAACTCGAGTTTGCGTAAATCTTGTAGAACTAATGCTTCAAACAAATCTATCGTTTTGTGAGATATAGGTGTTTTTAGATCTGAATTCCACGTATTCATGGGGTTCCAAAGTTTGACTGTCGAGAATCACATTGTCAAAAAAGTGTCGTAATTTGATGGTACGCATGAATCTATAAAATGCGATTTCGGTTTCAGAAAGGTTGGTGTTATAAGTAGCAACAAAGGAAGTTCCTTTGTTGAGAACTTGCAATTGTTTCTGAGTTAAACTTTCAGAAGAGATGTTTATGACAATGTCTTTTGACTCCGTAGGTTTGGACGTACCTTTTCCTTGGTTTTGTCTCTTGCCTCTCCTTGTTTTGAACCGCTTCCGTTGGGTTTGTTGACTAATTGATCCGGAGGTTGTGTTGGTTGCTGGCTTTTGGACAAAAAAGATTCCGCAGGACTTGAGGGACGTTGTTGAGAAATTTCACCACTGTCACGTCTGCTTGTTGACGGTACATCTGTGACTTCTGTATTCAAAGGTGGCCTTGTTGGTAACAAATCGCGATCCGATACCACGCTTTCTTCAGAAGAGGTGTGTTGTTTTTTGGTGGGTCTACGCTGTGAATACATTTCAGCCCAAGTATACACCTCGTTGAGACGGTAATCAATCGTATCGCGTTTAAATTTCCTAAATTTACGTTCTTGTAATTCATTACCATAACTGTCCAATTTGTTGTTCATTTGTTCAAGAGTTTTAGACCATTCGTCTTGGTTCATACGTTCGGAGAGATCCTTTTGAATATTATAAATTTCCTCCTCGAGTTCAGTGATCGTTTTAGATAATTCTTCAACTATTAGTAGAATTAAGTCAAGAGAACACTTATTGAGCACTGCATACCATTTATCCATGAATTGTTTGTTAAATTGTAGACGGAAAAGTAGGGGTTTGATGGCCAGTCTCAAGCCTCAGAATCAGTGTGGTTATTTCGGACTTCGGATATTGGTGCACTCAATGTGGCGATTTCTCAGGCAGGCGCTGCAACGATTTCTTTGGCGCGGCGTTGGAAACAGGTGCGGATGCATCACGCTTCTCATTGTTGCATTGCTTTTCCAGCTCCCAACAGCCAGATCAACCTCCAGAGGCCCAGAACAGCACCACTTGGCAGGTCAGAGCTCCCAGCAAAGAAGTTCAGGGGAGCTGGGGGTAAAGTCTTTGTGTCCCTGAGACTTCAGAACAGGTGGCAAGCTCAGTTTCAAGACCGTGGAGATCTTCCTCAAGCAGGGGACACAGCAAACAGCAAAGTCCTTTTCCCTCTCCTTGGCAGAAAGTAGCCACTGTAGGCCAACCCCAGACAGCAAACAGCACAGGGCCAGTATTGCTCCTCAGTTTCTCTAGCTCTTCTCATTGGCAAAGGTTCCTCTTGATTCCCAGAAGTGATCTAAAGTTATGGGGTCTGGGCCCCAATATTTATACAGCAAAATCCTTTGTTCTCTGGTGGCAGAGAAGCCCTGTGCTAAGTCAAAATCAGTTCTGTCCTCTCTGGTGCAGCTTCCTGGCAGGAGATGGAGACAGCATTGTAGAAGGCAGACCAGGCCCATTCAGGCGAAAGGAAATCTCCTCCACCTACTCTAAATGCAGCCAGGTTTATTCAGCCCAGCCTTGGCTTATCCAGACTCTCTGGAGCCACTGCACATCCCCAGCCCCTGTCTCTCCAAAGCTAGACAGTCAATACACATCCTAGCAGAGGCACACTGGATGGCTAAGCAAGAAAATACCTACTTTCTAAAAGTAGTTTTTTCAAACACAGAATGTAAAATTCACCCTTACTAAAGGATGCATTTTAACATCTGAGTTCAGACACATTGTTCCCAGGGGTAGTTATGTTCATAAGATGTTATAAGCAAACTCCCCATTCTGTCCTATAGGAACAGGTAGCCTTGCAATAGTGAAAAGCGAAATTGGCAGTATTTCACTATCAGGACGTCACACACACCAGGGCATGTCCTACCTTTCACATACACTGCACCCTGCCCACAGGGGTACCTTGGGCCTACCTTAGGGGTGTCTAATATGTAAGAAAAGGGAAGGTTAGGGCCTGGCAAGTGGGTGCACTTGCCAGGTCGACATGGCAGAACCATACTGCACACAGGCTCTGCAATGGCAGGCCTGAGTTACGTTTACAGGCTTCTTATGTGGGTGGCACAATCAGTGCTGCAGCCCACTAGCAGCATTTGATTTACTGGCCCTGGGCACACACAGTGCACTGTATTAGGGACTGACTAGTAAATAAAATACGCCAATCATGGAATCACCAATCCATAACAATATTTTACAAAGGGAGCACTTGCACTTTGGCACTGAACAGCAGTGGCAAAGTGCCCAAAGCATCTAGACCAGCAAAACAAAGTCCAACAGACAGCAAAAACACAGGAGACAAAGGCAAAAATACAGGGGAAACCCACACCAATGATGCCAGGTATAACACGTGTCCCCTCCAGCTGAAATGTGGGGAGAACTGCCCACCCTCCTGGGACTTCTCTTCACTAAGGCGGAAAATTCTGGGCAGACCATCAGCATTGGTGTGTCTGTACCAGGTCGGTGTTCCGCCGTGAAGTCCATCCCCTGTAGGGAAATGGACAACCTCAACAACTTTGGATTTTCACCCCTCATCTGCATCAACCATCTGAGTGGCCTGTGGTCGGTCTGAACCCGGAAATGAGTCCTAAACAAGTAGGGCCTCAGCTTCTTCAGCGCCCAGACCACATCAAAAGCCTCAAGCTCAATCGCACTGCACCTCTGTTCCAGTGGAAGTAACCTCCTGCTAATGAAGGCTTCGGGTTGGTCTAAGACCTCCTCATTTAGCTGTGAGAGCACAGCCCCCACATCATGCTCTGAAGCATCTGTCAGCATCACAAATTCCTGTGAGAAGTTGGGTGCCTTGAGCACGGGTGCCGTGCACATGGCAGATTTCAGGTCATCAAAAGCTTTTTTGCAGGCGTCACTCCAGTTCACTTTCCTGGGCTGCTTCCTGGAAGTCAGCTCTGTCAAGGGGGCAACAATGGAGCCATAACCCTTGACGAATCTCCTGTAATACCAAGTGAGTCCTAAGAAGGCTCTCACTTCTGTCTGGGTCTTGGGAGGTTCCCAAGCCAGAATGGTATCAATCTTGGGCTGTAGTGGCACCAAAAGGCTGCTCCCTACCTGGTGCCCCAAGTACACCACTGAACCCTGCCTGATCTGGCACTTGCTTGCCTTGATCATGAGGCCTGCCCTCTGCAGCGCCTTCAACACTTCCCAGAGGTGGTGCAGACGTTCCTGCCAAGTGGCACTGAACACTGCAATGTCATCCAGGTAGGCGGCACTGAAATCCTCCAGTCCAGTCAACACCTGGTTGACCAACCTATGAAAGGTGGCAGGGGTATTCTTCAAACCAAAGGGCATCACCCGGAATTGGTAGTCCCCCTCTGGCATTGAAAATGCTGACCTCTTCTTTGCCCCATCAGTCAAGGCAATCTGCCAGTACCTAGATGTTAAGTCAAAAGTACTGAGGTATTGGGCAGCTCCCAACTGATCTATGAGCTCATCAGCTCTGGGGATGGGGTGTGCATTAGTCCTGGTGACTGAATTGAGCCCTCAGCAGTTCACACAGAACCAGAGTTCTGGCAAGGCACCGGGTGCGGCAGCCTTTGGGACCAAGACCACTGGGCTGGCCTAAGGGCTGTTTGAGGGCTCCCAGGACCTAGACCGCCATTCCTTCAAGAACAAAAACAGCTTCTAGAACCATTTATAGCAGAGAACTGGCTGACTATCATGGGGGACTTTAATTTTCACCTAGAGGAGAGGGACAACCAAGACTCTAAGGTTCTCTTAGAGATGCTTTCTAGCATCGGCTTGCAGCAACTAGTAACGTCTCCAACTCACAAAGCGGGACACACACTGGATGGAATATTTTCCAATGATCTAAGAATCACCTATCAAAATACCATACCTATTTGTTGGTCCGATCATAGTGTAGTGTCCTTTGATTTTTCCATCCCATCTACAGCTGTTGACCATAGAACCCCTCACCCCCCGAACAGATCTAGAAGCTGGAAAGGGGTCTTGGCTGAGGCCCTAACCAACATTCTGAATAATATTCCCTGCATAATCCAAGAGGATCCTAATCTCGGGGCTGAGGCCTTTGCAACATGGCTGGAATCTGCACCTAATATACTGGCCCCTTTGAAGTTACATGCCGGTAAAAAATGTCGTCCTTCGGCCCCCTGGCATAATGACAGACTCAGACTGTTGAAACAAGCCTGCTGCCGTTCAGAGCAAGCATGGAGAAAAACCCTAGAGGAACAAGAAAGAACGCTATACAAATCAAGTATTAAGGAATACAAGCTTGTACTGGCGGAAGAAAAATCCAAATACTGTACATATAAAATTGAAAATTCATCTTCCACTAAAGAATTATTCAAGATAGTACAAGAGCTTTCGACCTCTCAACTCACAGCAGAACCAGAGATCTCACAAGAGTTCTGTGATCAACTGGCCACTTTCTTTCAATCTAAAATCATGGATATTTATACAGGCTTTGATCCGAACTCCGGACCGTCCACTAAAACATCGGTATCCAGCAGGTATACCTATGGGGTGCCTTTGGATCCCTGTATTGAGAACAGAGGTCTCTCAAAATTCTCTGATCTCTCGCCCCTACTTGTTGCACAATATCTCCTGAGAACGCATGCAGGATCACCCATGGAGGCTTGTCCACCAGCAGTTCTCCATTTGGCAGCAAACACCATAGCAGAGCCCCTCTGTATGCTCATGAATAATATGATTCTATCCAGAATTTATCCGCATAGTTGGGAACAAGCCATTATTAGGCCTCTCCTAAAAAAACCTAACTTAGGTCCAGGGGACTGTAAGAATTATCGTCCCATATCCTTGCTTCCAGTTCCTGCAAAAATCCTGGAGCTGCATCTCAATAATCAGTTGATGGAAACTGCAGAACAACAATTAAGGCTCAATGATTCTCAGTTCGGATTTAGGAAACACCATGGGACGGAAACGGCTTTAATATCTGCCACTGATTATATTAGGCGCACTGTGGATGAAGGACAGGGGGTGGTGCTGATTCTCTTGGATCTGTCAGCAGAATTTGATACCATCTCACCTATATTGCTGCAGGATAGACTCCAGAGTCTTGGTGTTTCTCATCAAGCACTAGCCCTCCTGTCCTCATTCTTGTCAGGTAGATCTCAAAGGGTGAAATTACAGTATTTTCACTCGGATTCCTTTGTCCTACCCTGTGGAGTGCCGCAGGGATCTTCTCTGAGCCCCACACTTTTTAATCTATATGTGGCACCTCTAGCAACCGTGATGCACTCATTTGGATTAGAGGTAGTGTCATATGCAGATGACACACAGATCATGGTCACTATCCCCAAAGGCTCATGCTCAACGACAGAAAAAATTCTTGGGTGCATGACTAAAGTGGCAGAGTGGATGTCTGTTAACTTCTTGAAGCTTAATGGGGAGAAAACAGAAGTGATGATATTCAGATCAGGGACATTAAAGTGAACAGCAACTGTTGGCCTCAATCATTACGATGCTGTCCAGTCCTGAGCAAGAAGGCTAAGAACCTTGGAGTTCAGATGCATATTGAACTTAATTTTAATGTTCAAACGAACCGTACCATCTCTACGTGTACCTAGATCATAAGGATGCTAAAAAAATTCTTCCCTCTCATCCAACGACCAGCCCGAATACAGGTAGCACTGGCCTTGGTAATGTCCAGATTCGATAACTGCAACTCACTATACCTGGACGCCAATAAGAGCATGCAGTACAAACTTCAGGTGCTGCAGAATGCACTGGTAAGACTTGTTCTGGACATTCCCAGAAAACAATCTGCCAGGAAGGGACAAGAATCCCTGCACTGGCTCCCTATCGAAAAACGTATTAGCTTTAAGTCAGTTTGCATGGTACACAAGTCACTTTATCTTCCCTACCCGTCAAGATTAAAAACAATGTTCAGCTGGCACTCCCCCAGTAGACCCCTTCGATCTTCACTTCAAATGCGACTGGTGGTACCAAGAACCAAAAAGAGGAAATGGGGGGACAGAGCATTCTCGGTGGCAGCTAGCAAACTTTGGAACTCCCTTCCTCTCGCCCTTAGGGCCATTCCACTTCTTTTACCATTCAGAAAGGCTCTTAAGACCTGGCTTTTCTCGGCCTAGCATCAATCTGGGGTAATCTCTTTTTCAATCCTTTTCTGGACGGCCGGTCTTCAGCGCCTTGATGCCTTAGGGTGATTGTTGCGCTTTACAAATTGCAAATCAAATCAAATCACCCCTAGCTTTAACATCTTGGAGACCTCCTCCTTGATGCAAGCCTTGACCCTGTCAGTCACTCTGTAAATTTTGTGCTTCACAGGAGGACTGTCCTCAGTGTCAACATCATGGTTGCATCACTGAGTGACACCAGGGGTCAGGGAGAACAGAGCAGCAAACTGTCCCCGCAATTGGCGGCAGTCACTCTGCTGTTCAGGAGTCAGGGCGGGGGAGAGGGTTACACCGTCCACTGACCCATCATGCTCCTTAGCAGACAGGAGGTCAGGAAGAGGCTCAGTCTCCTCTTCTATTCCAGCATCTGTTGCCAGGAGCATGCACACTTCAGAGCTCTCTAAGTGGGGATTAAGGTGGGTCACATGTAGGACCCGCAAAGGGATCCTTGGAGACTGCAAGTCCACCAGGTAGGTGACTTTGCTCTTGCGCTCCACTACCTCCAGTGTCCCAGTTCACTTATCTTGGAGCGCACAAGGCTCCACTGGGTCCATGACCCACACTTTTTGACCAGGCTGAAAATCGATCAGAGTGTCATTTTGATCTTACCACCGTTTCATTTCTTCCTGGCTGGCTTCCAGATTTGCCTGAGTGAGTTGCCTGAAGCACTTAGTCTGGATCTGGAAGGCCAGCATGTAGCTATATACATCCTAGGGAGGTTTACTGGGAGCATTCTCCCAGTCTTCTTTGACCAGACTTAGCGGTCCTCTTACAGAATGACCATACGGGAGCTCAAAGGGACTGAACCTGAAGGACTTCTGTGGTACCTCTCTGTAAGCAAACAAAAGGCATGGTAAGAGGACATCCCACTTACGTCTCATGGGTTCACCAAGACCCATAATCATGCCCTTCAGGGTCCGGTTGAATCTCTCAACCAGCCAATTACCTTGGGGGTAGTAAGGAGTGGTGAACTTGTAGGTAACACCGCACTCCTGCCACAGGGACTTCATATACTTGGATATGAAGTTGGTACCCCGGTCAGGCACCACCTCTCTGGGGAACCCCACATGGGAGAAAATCCCCATGTCACAGTCCGGAGAGGGATGGCGTCCGGGTACCGGGTGGCATGGTCCTCCAAGACCAGGATGAACTTGTTGCCCATGGCTGTCTTGGGATCCAGAGACCCCACAATGTCAATACGCACCCTCCCAGAGGGGGTGCTGACTACAGGGGAAGGTTGGAGATGAGCCTTGCACTTCCTTCCACTCTTACCATTTGCCTGGCAAGTCTGGCAAGACCTACAATGAGTGTCAGAGTTCTTACACATTTGGGGCCAGTAAAAGTGGGTGACAAGCCTTTCAAAGGTCATGTCTTGCCCCAAATGCCATGCCAAAGGCACATCATGAGCCAGACCTAGTAGGAAGGCTCTGAAGCGCTGGTGTACCACCAGCACAGGGGCTGACCCAGGCTGTTTACCCTTGTCCCCCCACTCTTCTGCTGGGGACCCTGTCCACCTTTGGCGGAGTCTCCCACACAACCTTTTTGGACTCTGGTACTGACCCAGAGGTCCGCCTCCACAGCAAGCTTCCTGGGGTCAGTCAGCCTGCGGTCAATCAAGTGCTGGCGTAGCTCTGGAAAACAATTATCTGACAAATGCTCCCATGCAACAAAAAATCATAGAGCCCCTGAAAATCATTCACCTGGCTACCCTTCACACATCCATCCGGTGCTCTGAAAAAATGAGACACATACTCCACCCAAGTGCTTGACTCCAGCTTCTTACAGGCCCTCAACTTCTGCCTGTATAGCTCTGGGGTCAACCCATACCTCCTTACTAAGGCTTGCTTCATGGGGGCATAAGACATCTGTTCCTCAGTGGGCAATGCTAGCAACGTTTCCCTCCCCTCAGTGAGGAAGCAGCTCCACAACCCCGCTCCCCAGTCTCTCTCAGGGACTCTGTAGGACCTCATTGCTACCTCATATGCTTTAAACCACTGACCAATATCCTCATGCTTCATGAAAACCTTCATAACCTCCTTGGGGATGTATACCCTCCCTTCTCCAGGCACTGATGGTGCGCTGCCACCATGGGGATTGGACTCTATACTTTTTGGTTTCAGATCCAACTCCCTCATACTCTTTCATGCACTAAGAACATCTTCTTCTCTTCCATGGTCAGTTTCTGCTTCTCTAACTCCAATTTCTTTATCTCCATGTCACACTCCTTCCCCAACCTGAGTTTTGTAAGCTCCAACTCATGCACTCGGCTTCTCTCCCTGTCCTCCAACTCCTCTGGAGACAGGCCCTTTGAAGACACACTGCTGCCCTCCTGGACAGTAACTTCCCTCCAGGCAGGCCCTATAGCCCATCCTGCTGCCCATCTAAATTCTCTCCCTTCACCATAGGCTTCTCGGTATGCTCACTGGCATTCCTTGATTCCAAACAGGCCCTCAGAGCCTTTTGGTATTCCTCCTTTCTGGTGAGGCTTCCTACTGAGATTTTAAATTTTTTGCAGACAGCTTTCAATTGAGGCACAGTGTAGGTTTCAACCCTATCCTCTTCAAATTCAATATCCACAGATGCAAGTGATGCTAGTTTACTCATGGTGAAAATTGCCAGTTCTCAAGTTGCAAAGAATTCCAAGAAAAAAAGAGTTCCTCCAATTGTATGTGGTTGCATGATGGTCTGCACTCTACTAGTAGTGACACCAATCACTGTATGTAAGACACAAATGCAAGTTCAGATCCTCACCGCTGACCACCAGTGTTAGAAATGGGGGTCTCTAGTTGGCAGAGGTAGGTACCTTTGTCCAAATAGGGACCCTTGCTTCTAGTCAGGGTTTCTAGTTATATGTCTCTTGAGCGGCACTGCTACCCCTTACCAAATTATCTTATTTTACCCATGAGTTATTGGGAAGGTGCCTCCTATTTCGCTTGAGAGCAGGGACAGTTAAATTTGCATTGTGTTTCCCTCTTGGCTACCATTCGAAACTTGATTTAGTGCCCTGTCCATGTGACGGGGTTAGTGGACAATCAACCCTACATTTTTTGCTCTTCTGTAAATATTACATGAAATACAGCAAGGGGCTTCTTTACCTTATTTTAATAGGAGCAGGCCTATTAGCTTGGATTCTGCCTATTTAAGTATGCTTGCCTTGACCGATCAAGAGCTTGTTTTTCGTATAAGCACATTTCTGAGAATTGCTACTCGGGCACGTAAGACAATGCTCAACCCTTGAGTTTTTAAGTTATGAATGGATAAGCTTGTAATTGTTAATAATGAATTTTCCATTTTATTTACAACCTAAATCTGTGACATTGTGTTTTATAACTGTAAATTCCTATTAGCATTTATTGTTACTCTTCTTTTGTCTCCTATACTTCTTTTATCATATTGTACTTTTATGGATACAATGTTTATCCGAATAAAGTTTATGAACTGAACTGTTAGTCCTATGTATGTAATGATGTGCATAATGATGATTACAATACATTTCATATTAATTAGCTGAATTCAATAAAAATCATCATTATTCAAAGTAGTGTATGCATCTAAATCAGACATCACTTTTTTAACAGTCTTAATGTCCCAATCATCTGAAATGGAACTGGATATTAGAACATCATTCATTGAAACATTGTTCACATATGGCAATTGTAATGTCTCAGTAGGTCCCATAATCTAATATGGAACCTTTTCCCATGCTATGCTCTCAGACATGGGATAAGCTGTGCTAGTCACAGTGTAGAGACCACTTCAGACACTGGAGAATGAAGAGTGTTGCTGTAGTTCACGAACCACAGGTGATGCAATTATTCATGCAGGGATGAACTGTCCATTGAGTAGCAGTAGAACAATGAGTATTGTTGACTGTCACACAGTGAAAAGAAATATTCCCAAAGCGAACCATGCATAGGACCATGAAGGAATTAGGTATTTGTAATGAAACCATTGAAAAGCATGAAGCTCTCTTTGGTGGTGAGCAATAGTAGAAGGAGTTGAAAAGTCTTCTGTAAAATATCCAGAGTCAGTCTCAATATTGTTGGTACATGATGTAGCATCAGGTGGAATTTCATAGTACACCATGGAATTGTGCGGGACAGTAACTACTGCTGGACTGGCAGCATCAGGTGTGTTTGTAGAACTCAGTGGTCTGCATAGAGTGTTGCACTCAAATATACCCCGCTGGGAACTCAAGCTAGTATTGTTACTACTTTGTTCAGTGGATATGGTATTCAAAGTAGGGAGAGGAAGAACTCTGAATCCTTCTTGGCATCTGCGAGGGCATGATATAGAGGAATGGCTGCGTAGTGCTTTTTCACATGGTTGATGGGCACCTGCCTGTTTCTCCTTGAGTCAGACAAAGGAGGCAGAATAACAGTTCTATTGCCTTTTACACTAAGAACAGTGACTGGTGGTCTGAAGGATGGTTCAAACATTTGCTTGCCATGGATTTCTTGACAAACTAGGAACCCAACTCTGGGAATCCAGCGGTCAGCAGCAGTGATAACCTTTTCTTGGCATCAGCGTGATTCATGTTAGACAGCTTCTCCCTGACTTCTTGGATACTCTGCAAAATATTTAAAAGTTACTCCACGTCAAATCTTTTTCATCCACCACCTATCCCGGATTATCTATGCCAGGCACATATATAGGAACTCTGAAGAGAACCTGTATGGAGTGCATCCTCCCAAAACTTGTCTAGGTAAGATATTCAATGCTTTCTGAATACCATACAGATTATGGTACCAACTAAGACCTGACCTCAGTACCCTAGCAGTAAGGCTTGTCTAATCATGCCATTAGCACATTCAACAATGCCACTTGATTCAGCTTTGAATGGGTTTCTGAATTGCAGACAAACTCCCAGAGCAGACATTGCATCCATGTAAGCCTTGGTGTCAGACACAGGACCGTTATCTGACTAAATGAATGAACTGCCTAATCGCTACCAGATACAGAAAATCCTTTACTACTGCTGAAGCACTTGCATTTCTCTGAGGCCACATCCATAGGAATCAAGAACATGAATCAATCGCCACCAATATGTATTTATATTGGTTGGTTGAGTGAAAGGGACTGATGTGATCCAAATAAATCATCCGAAATGGGGATGTTGGAGATTGTGAGGTGAGTTGATGAGGGTCCTTTGACAGTGGAGCGTTTAATATGCTGGCAAATATCACACTGCCTAACATAATCTCTAGTCTGTTTATATAAAGCAGGCCACCAGTAGTATTGCTGTAGCATTGCCATGGTTGCATTGACCCCTGCATGTGCAGATGCTAATCCCTCATGGGCTTCTTTGACTAAACCTAATCTGGACAGATTATTAGTATTATCCTGTCTTCCACTCCTGGTAGTGTGACTACAGGACTATTGTCTGAATTAAGGGAGTAGAAATATTTGGGAGGAAAGCCTGCAGGAGGTTTCCCACCTTGCTTGGTTGCATTTATAGCTGTTAGGATATCTGTGTCAATTTTCGTTTGTGATCTGGTTAAGATTGCTTCTCAAACAATCTGATTTGCAGTCTTTGCCGCTAGGTCGGCCTCACATTTCCCTTTGTCATGAATGCCATCATGTTGATGGCCCAAAGTGTGTCTCATATGGACCAGTAGAAGCTTATCTTGAAAGACAGCTACATTTCCCCAAAGCTGTTTATTTTTTGTAGGTTTTGCCTTTGAATCCTTGAATCCATTAAAACGCCAAATGCTGCAAGTCAACATTGGATTAGTCAGATGTAATAAGTGTGTGAACTGTGGAGTCAGCCTTTTATAGTGCAAGTAACAGGGCATGTAGTTTTGCACCTAGGATTTTAGTGTGGGTAGGCTGTGAAAGGAATTCACCATCCTTTAGTACACCCTGCAATGCTGCGCAGGTTGTGGAGTGCTTGAATTTTATTCTGACTGCCGGTTGGGCAGTCATCCATTTAGAATACACTCTTGTAAGGCTCAATGGGTAAAATGACTGAAGTTGGAGTAATGTGTTGTTCATAATGGAGAAAAGTCTGTGTACAAAGAGGAGGATCATATTGCAACTTTACACCCACTGTACTTAAGGAAAAGACCCACTACACCTACCTCAGGTGTAGGACATAAGCATTAGGAATGCTTGCCTTGGTGGCCGATTCTAGTGCTGGTATGAAAAAAACAACAATGATATGTTTTCAGTGCACAAAAGGGCACTCTTTCAAGATAGCTGTTTTTACAGCTTTGAGGATTTTCTCTATGGGAGCAAAATGTGCTTCAGCTAAGGAATACAAGTGGGACTTGTAAGTAACATAGTTATAACCATAATGACTGGGTATGACTCTGATAACTATGTTAGTTTGATTATCCATAGTTTGTAAATAATAGAGCATGCAAGATATCAGTTTGCATGTTCAGCTATTGTTTAGATGAAAACATGGGAGAAATCAGTTGATACAATGGCTTTCTTCACTCAGCATAGTAAGGCAAATAAGTAAATTCAAAGTTGAGAAACCCTAGCAGGGATTGCAACTTTTTCAGTGTATTGGGAGGCTGTAAGGTAGCAAACTTCTGAAGGAAGTCCGGAGCTAGACCCTTGCCCTCACTGGATAAATCATATCTTAGGAAGGTGACCATCAGGTAGGCAATTTTCAATTTCTTAAAATTGATTTTGTGACCATGTGATGTTAATATGGTCACCACTATGTCCCCACTAGTTAGGTGTAGATCTAAATCATCATCAGTTAGATATATATCATCCGTATGACAATATCTCTGGATCTGGTTTTAAAATCTCTGTGATGCCTGCGGAAAATAATCCAATACTGTTCTTACAGCCTATAGACAAATATCCCAATGAGAAACTGAAGGCGGTTACATACTCACTTTCAGGCACTACATTTTGACTAAAAAACCCATTAGAAATATCCAGGGTTGTTTTGTATTTTTTCTGCACCAGGTTGGTCTTTAAAACTGTGCTAAGTGCATTTTGGACCACATAGGTATGTATATGCAAATTCAGATTCCTATATTCTAAAAGTATTCTTTGGAGTCATCTGTTTTGGAGACAGGAAAAAGGGGCGTATTCATTGGTGAAAAACAAGGCGCTTTTATACCCTGATATTGCAACTAATCTAATATTGCTATTATACCACGTTTTGCTTCTGGGTTTAAGGGTTATTGTTCTTGTGGTTGAGGATCTGCTGCAAAAGGGAATGACATGTAAACTTGAGTGTTTGTCCCACCCCACTTGATTTCTGTATGAGGCCCAAGCCTGCGTTACAGCCCATTCACTGGTGTAAATTTCCCTGATATCTTCAAGTACTCTGGGACAAAAAGCTACCCTTAGGACTTCCTCCCCACCGGGGCCCTTCCTTAATAAAGATTGGAAGCCATTCCTCTTCCACTAGGATGTTATCATAATCATCGGACAATTTTGACCAGAAGACTGCTTTAATAGTACGTGGTATGTCCCCTTCAATTTGCATGATTGAATTATAAATCCTAGCAAGATGATTTAAATTAAGCCCGGGCGGGTAACTCCGCTCCGCCAGCAGAGTTTACGGAGTTTTGCCTACTCCGCGCTCCATTGCGAACGCGGAGTTTAGGAAAAACTCCGACTCCATGGCAGAGCAGAGTTAGCCAGTCCCTCCACCCTCCCTAATTAATTATAATTATTTTAAAAAGGCACTTACCTGCTGTGGCTGCCTCCTCCTTGCCATGGCCGCTCTCCTTCCTCGTTCACCGTCCTTGTCCATTGGAAACCCCTACTTTGTACGTCTTGCGCTTGTGCATGCACGGAGGAGGCAGCCACAGCAGGTAAGTGCCTTTTTTTAATTATAATTAATTAGGGAGGGGGAAGGAGCGGAGCGGAGTTCCACTCAGTTTTTTTCCAACTCCGTGGAACTCCGCGTAGAGGCACTACACCAGCTCCGCCCGGGGTTAATTTAAATGTCTATCTGGAGTTTCAACTTGCATGTATTTATCAGTTGGATTTGCATCCAGAAACCTCTGAAGCATCTGTGCACTATTGTGATTTCTGCTCCGCTGTCTAGAAGCGTTCTAGCCCAAGTCCTGTTTTGCAGGAGGACTCGTCTCTGATAGGCATGTTTCTTAGAAAGTCCTGCTATTTTCTTCTTCTTCACTGGGGTTTTTATAGTCCAATCCTTTCTCCTCCCTCTTTATGCTGACACCAGTCTTGTGCCTTGCTTAACTTTTCCTACTGTATGTTTTTAATGCAAACAAGGTTTTAAAATCCTGATGATTGTTTTTCACAGATCTTTTCTTACATCAATTGTTTCCATAGCTGCTCCGACAACTTAAAGGACACAGTACTTTATAATCCTACACGTGCTCACACAATAATGCTAATGGTGGACAAGGCATAGATACATACTTTCATGTGGGGCCATTCTTTTGTGCAATTTTAAATCTCTTTTTAATCTCTTATCAATTTTGAGCAGTCCACTGGCTTGCGAAACTTTTGTTCATATCTCCAGATTTTCACTAGACTGTGCACTTTACCTTCTACAAAGCATAGCAATTTATAAATTACTGCAATACTGAAAATAACAGAGTCACTTTATGCTGTTTTGCAGGTGTCGATAGAATTCATTTTTTATATCAGTCTTAGAAATTCCAGACCAAAACTGCGTTCATGCTGAACTTCCTCTTGTTAGAAATGTGGGTCTCTAGTTGGCAGTGATGTACACCCTGTCCACATAGGAGCCCTTCTTTCAAATCAGGGTAAGGGAGTTACACACTTAGAATGAGCAGTCAGGCCTATCTCAGAGGCAATGTGTAAAGTATTTGTACATAGCACACACAGTAACGCAGTGAAAACACTACAAATGAACACCACACCAATTTAGAAAAATAAACAATCTTTATCTAAACCAAACAAGACCAAAACAACAAAAGTCCAACAGACAGAACTAAAAATATGACTTTTTAAAAGTTTCAAGCAATTCTGTCCATAGAACTCTATGGATGCAGTGAATTTACACAAAGTACCTTAAATGTGTCAAAATCTACAAAGAAAAACAGCTGCAGAGGTTGGAAGCGTCGGAAAACACAGTGATGCGTTGATTCCTGAGTCTCTGGGAAGGCGATGCTTTAGTTCTGCTGCACGCAGGAGAAGTGTTGAATTGAATCCGGACTGTAAGGTGAAGCGATGCATCTAAATCCAAGATGGTTCTGGTCTGCAGGTGATGCGATGGAAAAACTTGGCGCACAGGTGCAATTCATGGAAATCTGGAGGAGCTGGAGGTTGCTGCAGCAGCAGCAAACAGGCACTGCGTCGATTCATTCAGCCGCACAGCAGGGCCTGCGTCAGAGTCAGTGCAGGTTTCTCAGAATTCAGAGACACAGTGCTCTGAACTTGAGCTGCGGCGGTTTCTTTGGCTGCAGGCAGGCGCTGCATCGATTTCTTCAGCCGCACGGTGGCGGTGCGTGCAAACTTTTCCCACACGGCGATGATGCATTGGAAAAACAGGCACTGGAAGGGTGAAGCATCGATTTTGAAGAATTTTGTAGCTTTTGGCAGCATGAACAACCTCCAAGGGCCCAGAAATGGAATTGGCACCACTTGGCAGGTCAAAACTCCTAGCAGTGGAGTTTAGGGATGCTTCAGGTGAAGTCTTTGATGGCCCTGAGACTTCTTAACAGGATGCAATCACACACAAGCCCTTGGAAAAACTTCACCAGCAGGATACACAGCAAAGTCCAGTCCTTTTCCTCTCCAAAGCAGAAGCAGCAACTGCAGGCCAACCCAGCAAATCAACACAAAGCAAAGGGGCAGTACTCCTACTTACAGATCTTCAGCTCTTTTATTTATTTATTTATATAGCGCCTGAATCGACCCCCGAAGGGGTATCTCTGCGCTGCGGACATGGCTACAGGGTTAGCTGAGGAGCACAATCAAAACAGAATGGTCTTAAGGCGCTTCCTGAACTGAAGATGATCCGAGCACAGTCTCAGATCAATGGGAAGCTGATTCCAGTAGAGGGGGGCCAGGTGGCAGAAAGCTTTACCACCCAGCCTGGCTCTTCTGACTCGGGGAACTACAAGCAGGGATTTAGTTCCCGAGTGCAGGGATCAGGAGGGCACATAGGGAGTGAATTTCTCTGCAAGGTACGAAGGGCCGATATTATATAGGGCCTTATGCACAGTGCAGCAGATTTTAAATTTTACCCGCTTTCGAACTGGAAGCCAATGCAGTTGGCGAAGGAGGGGAAGGGAAGAAGCTTTTGGGGGGCATTTAGGACCAGGCGTGCCCACCTGCAATCTACATAACGAGGACTCATTGGCTGAGACCAGTAATGCATTCCAGTAGTCCAGGCGGCTCAGTATAAGGGTTTGCATCAGAGTTTTACGGGGAGAGTCCGGGAGCAAGGGGAAGACCCGGCGCAGGAGACCCAGCATGTGAAAACAGGCACCAGCAGTCTGTGCAACGTGTTCTTTCAATGTGAGTGACTGGTCTAAACGTATGCCCAAGTTCTTAACAAGGGACTTAGGTGCAGGAGGGGTGCCAAGGTCAACCGGCCACCAATCGGGAGTACATAACAACGGGGCCTCACCGAAAAGCATGATCTCCGTCTTTCCGATGTTGAATTGGAGAAAGTTACCTCTCATCCAGTTAGAAATGGCCCTCATACCATCGGAGAAAGCCATCTGAACAGAAGGGGTGAAATTGGTGAAAGGGAATAAAAGCTGCGTATCGTCGGCATAGGATATGGGAATAAAGCCACATGTTCTAAGGAGCTTGGCCAAGAGGGCGACATAGATATTAAATAAGGTAGGGCTCAGACAGGAGCCCTGTGGTACTCCCTTGGTCAAAGTCGTAGTTGCCGAACGGTACGGACCCAGGTTAATGGTTTGGGAGCGGGAAGAGAGAAAACTCATCATCCACTGGAGGGCGGAGTCTCTAAGGCAGATCTCCTCCAGTCTCCTGAGCAGGATCTGATGTGAGACCGTGTCGAACGCGGCAGAGAGGTCCAGCAGCACCAGAATCGTAGATTGGCCCCTGTCTAGGGTCATCCTGATGTTATCCGTGACCGCCAGCAGGGCAGATTCTGTGCTGTAATTGGGCCTAAAGCCTGATTGTGAAGGGTCCAGACTGCCTGTGCGCTCTACATGGTCGGACAGATGTTTATTTACATGTTTTTCAAGTAGCTTGCTCAGAAGGGGGAGGAGCGAGATGGGCTGGAGATTAGAGAGGTCTGTCATGGGGGCATTAGAGTTTTTCCGGATAGGTATCACCTGAGCCGCTTTCCATTCCAGGGGAAGATGACCCTCACTTAGGGAAGGTTGAGCAGAGCACCTATGGGTGGGGACAATTGATGGGACACAGAGGCAGTAATTTTCACTGGCATGATGTCGAGAGGAGAGCCGGACTTTACTGAGCGTAGGAGTGCTTCAACATCTACGAAAGTCAGTGGGGGAAAGCTCTCCAGTAATTGAGTGTTAATACATTCTGACATGTAGTGTGACACAGCGACCGGGGCCTGGTGCCCTGATGAAATAATTTTGTCATATATAAGCTCAATTTTTTCTGAGAAATGCTGTGCTATATCATTACATAGAGATTGGGAGGGGGCCTCTACGTTGTCGCAGGCCTTAGGGTTGGTAAAGGACTTGAGAATTTGGTGGAGGGTTTTTGAAGCATTCCCTGCTTGAGCAAGCTGAGAAGCGATAAAGGCTTTACGTGCTGCCCTTATATTTTTATGATAGCAGGATAGTGTTACTTTAAATCTGTTCTTGTCTCTCACATCATGGGTACTGCGCCATTGCCTTTCCAGTTTTTTGCACTGGCGTTTTTCTGTCCTGAGCTCAGAGGAAAACCAGGCTGCCTGGGGGCGTTTGGCAGAGTTAGGGAGTAATTTCAGTGGTGCGAGCAGGTCAATGGCGCCGGAGACCGCAGAGTTGTACTTAGCGAGTCCCTCCTCAATAGTAGCTGGTACTGTATTCCAAGATGCCGAAAATAAGGTCTGGAAGCGCTCTGGGGAAATATTTTTCCATTGTCTGCGTGCACATTGGGTGGTGGGACCAGAAGCGGCGACTTCCCTAGGGCCCTGCATAAACAATTCGATAGATGCATGATCAGACCAGGTCAGAGGTTGGGGTGGTTCACACAGAATATTGGATGAGTTGGAAAAAATAAGATCCAGGGTATAACCAGCCATATGTGTTGGGCCCTCATTAAGTTTGTCAAGGCCTAAAAGCGCAAGATCTGCTAAAAGCGAGGATGCATCGGGGTTAATCGTGCATTCGCTATAAACGTTGAAATCTCCCAACAGAAGGAAATTGTTGGTCGAAATGACATGGGGGGCAATTAATTCAATAAGTTGGAGAGAAAAATCTGCCAGGGGGTCAGGGGGCCGATAGACTAAGGCCCCCTTCCAACTAAATTGTGAGAGGAGGTCAATCCGGAAGACCATAATTTCAATATTGGCATTAGATCGGTGCTCAAGTGTGGAAACTTTGATACCATCCTTATGGATTATCGCTATCCCACCTCCCACTCTAGTCTGTCTGTCTATTCTTATAATTCTATAGCCATCAGGTAGGGCTAGGGCGATGGCAGGGGTAGAGTGAGGCTTGAGCCACATTTCCGTCAGGAAGCCTAGATCAGGATTCGCCTCAGACAGAAGGTCCCACACCTCAATTGCATGTTTTGGTAGGGATCTGACGTTGCATAATACCCCTTTCCATCCTGATTTAGGGTAATGGGGTGGGTTCGCAATGTCCACAGTTAGAGGAGTGGTGTGTTTGGGGGGGAGGTCGCACTCCATAAGGGGGGCACCGAGATTCCCCGTTGGTATGAGCAGCATTTATATATGAGCCCTGATACCGGCAAGCAAGGCATGAAAAAGGGACCTCAGTGATTGGCCAGCGCCCAGACCGACAGTGGGGCAGTGGTACTGTCCTCAGATCTAATAACTCCCTACTTGTGTAGGGCAGCAGAGGAGGCGGGCCCCTCTCAATAGAAAATTGAGCAGGGTCCCTGGCTCCTGGCGATGTCAGGGCGCGGACGGGCGCAGACGGGCTTGCCTTTGGCGCGCTCTTCCCCTTGGTAGAGTCTCCACTTGATCCAGAAGTGTTCTAAAAGTCTGGGGTTTTAGGACCAATACTTGTCCTTTGAAGTTGGCATTCTTCAAAGGATTGTCTTTGTAGTGCACAAGTTCTTGTCCTGCCTAGTCTTGGCTCCAGACAAACTCCAGGGGGGTGGAGACAGCATTGTGAGAGGCCAGGCACAGCCCTATTCAGGTGTATGCAAAAACTCCTCTGACCACTCTAGATCAAGAAGGCCCATCAGCCTGGTGATGGGCCATCAGGATATGCAGGGCACACCTCAACTCCCTTTGTGTGACTGTCTAGAGTGAATGCACGAACAGACCCCAGTCAGTCTAAACCAGACGTTGATTTCACAGGCAAGCAGAGGCACATGGCGGTTAAAGGACGGTTAAACAAGAAAATGTCCACTTTCTAGAAGTGGCAGTTTCACACACACAATATATAAACCATCTTTACTAAAATATATTTTTTAATTCTGAGCTCAGGGAGCCAAAACTCCAAATCTCTAGCTGTTCCTAATTGAAAGTTACATTTGTAAAATGTTACAAGGCTGCTCCAATGATAGCCTATGGGAGAGCTAGTCCTTGCAATAGTGAAAAACAAAATTGACAGTATTTCACTATCAGAACATGCAAAACCCACCAATATATGTCCTACCTTTCACATACACTGCACCCTGCCCATGGGGGTACCTTAGGCCTACCTTAGGGTTGCCTGACATGTAGTAAAAGGGAAGGTTAGGGCCTGGCAAGTGGATGCTCTTGCCAGGTCGACATGGCATTTTAAAACTGCACTCACAGACACTGCAATGGCAGGCCTGAGACACGTTTACAGGGCTACTCATGTGGGTGGCACAGCCAGGGCTGCAGCCCCACTAGTAGCATTTGATTTACAGGCCCTGGGCACCCATAGTGCACCTTACTAGGGACTTACCAGTAAATAACATATGCGAATCATGGTGAACCAATCAGAATCTCAATTTACACAGGGAGCACTTGAACTTTAGCACTGGTCAGCAGTGATAAAGTCCCCAGAGTACATAATCCAACAAAAACAGGTTCCAGCATAACATCTAAAATACAGGAGATAGAGGAAAAAAGACAGGGGAAACCACACCAAGGATGCCAGGTCTAACACGTGTCCCCTCCAGCTCAAAGTAGGGAGAACTACCCAACCTCCTTGGAGTTCTCATAACTAATGCGGAAGAATCTGGACAGACCATCAGCATTGGGGTGTTCTGTACCAGGGCAGTGTTCCACCATCAAGTCCAGCCCGTGTGGGGAAATGGACCACCTCAACAGTTTAGGGTTTTCACCCCTCATCTGCATTAACCATCTGAGGGGCCTGTGGTCTGTCTGAACCCGGAAATGAGTCCCAACCTGGAAATGAGTCCAAAACAAGTAGAGTCTTAGCTTCTTCAGCGCCCAGACCACAGCAAAAGCTTCTCTCTTAATTACGCTCCACCTCTGTTCCCGGGAAAGTAACCTCCTGGTAATGAAGGCTACAGGTTGGTCTAGGCCCTCTTCATTTAGCTGTGCTAGAACTACCCCACACCATGCTCTGAAGCATCTATCTGCACAAAGAATTATTTGGAGTAGTGGGGCACCTTCAGCACAGGCGCCGTGCACATTGCAGCCTTCAGTGCATCAAAAGCGGTCTGACAAGCCCCGGTCCAGATCATTTTCCTGGGCTGCTTCCTAGAAGTCAGCTCAGTCAAAAGAGCACCAATGGTGCCATACCCCATGACAAATCTTCTGTAGTAACCAGTGAGATCTAAGAAGGTTCTCACCTCAGTCTGGGTCTTGGGGGGCTCCCAAGCCAGAATGGTGTTGATCTTAGATTGTAGTGGCCCCATCTGGCTGCTTCCTACCTGATGTCCCAAATATACCACAGATCTCTGCCCTATCTGGCACTTACTGACCTTGATAGTGATGCCTGCCTTCTGAAGGGCCTTCAACACTTCCCAGAGGTGATGCAAGTGATCCTCTCAACTGGAACTGAACACTGCAATGTCATCCAGGTAGGGGGTGCTGAAATCCTCCAGCCCAGCCAAAACGTGGTTGACCAACCTTTGAAAGGTGGCAGGGGTGTTTTTAACCCCTTCGATGCTCATGACGAGCTCAGCTCATCATGCTGCGCGGTTGGCGTGTCCGCATGACGAGCTGAGCTCGTCACGACCACACCCGCGATCGGAATGTCCAGCACCTGGGCGGAATTCCGATCGCGGCGAAGCGGTTAAACCCAAAGGGTATCACACAGAACTGGAAATGCCCTCTGGCATTGAGAACGCTGACCTCTCTTTGGCCCCAACAGTCAAGGCAATCTGCCAGTACCCAGGCGTTAAGTCAAATGTACTGAGGAACTTGGCTGCTTCCAGCCAATCTATGAGCTCATCAGCTCTGGAGATGGGGTGCGCATCAGTCTTAGTGACAGCGTTGAATCCATAGTAGTCCACACAGAATCGAAGGTTAGGTGTGGCACTAGGTGCAGCAGCCATTTGGACCAAGACCACTGGGCTGGCTCAAAGACTGTTGGAGGGCTCTATTACCCCTAATGCTAGCATCTTGGATACCTCTTCTTTGATGCTGGCTTTGACCTTGTCAGTCAACCTGTACATTTTTTGTTTTACAGGTGGACTATCCCCAGTAACCACATTTTGGGTACACCAGTGGGTGACTCTTGGGATCAAGGAAAACAGAGAGGCAAACTACCGCAGCAACTGGCAACAGTTCCTCTACTGTTCCAGGGTTAGTGTTCGGGAGAGGTTCACACCCTCCACAGACCCATCCTGCTCCTTGGCAGACAGGAGGTCATGAAGAGGCTCACTTTCCTCCTCCATACCATCATCTTTCACCAGTAGCATAGTCACTTCAGACCTCTCAAAGTGAGGTTTGAGGCGGTTTACACGTAGGACCATCAAAGGGTTCCTGGGAGTCTGCAAGTTTACAAGATAGATTACTTCATTATTGCACTCCACCACCTCAAAAGGCCCAGTCCACTTGTCCTGGAGAGCACGCAGTTCCACTGGGGCCATGACCCACACTTTCTGGCCATGCTGAAACTCAGCCAGAGTGGTATTCTGGTCATACTAGCATTTCATATCTTCCTGGCTGGCTTCTAGGTTCACCTGAGCGAGCTTCCTGAAGAGCTCAGTCATGCTTATGAAGGTCAGCATGTAGCTAAATACATCCTGCAGGGGTTTACTGGGAGCTTTCTCCCAGCCTTCTTTGACCAGACTAAAAGGTCTTCTTACAGGGTGCCCATACAGAAGCTCAAAAGGTCTGAATACCAGTCCCTTCTGTGGTACCTCCCTGTAGGCAAAGAGAAGGCATGGCAAGAGAACGTCCCATTTACGTCTCATGAAGTCTGGCAGACCCATAATCATACCCTTCATGTTCCGGTTGAATCTCTCAACCAACCCATTATCTTGGGATTGGTAAGGAGTGTTGAACTTGTAGGTTTCACCACACTCCTCCCACAGAGACTTCATATATGTGGATTTAAAGTTGGCACCCCAGCCGGATGCCACCTCTTTGGGGAAACCCACACGGGAAAAGATCCCCATCAATGCCCAGCCCTCCACGGGCGCCATCATTGTTCTCAGAGGTGTAGCCTCTCTGTACTAGCAGGCAAGGTCCACCAAGACCAGGATAAACCTGTTGCCCATGGCTGTCTTGGGGTCCAGAAGCCCCAAAATGCTGAAACCCACCCACTCAAAAGGGATGCTCATGACAGGGAAAGGCTGGAGTGGAGCCTTACATCTCACTTAACTCTTGCCACTTGCCTGGCAAGTTTGGCTAGACCTGCAATGTGAATCAGAGTGCCTTTGCATTTGGGGACAAAAGAAGTGGGTGACAAGCCTTTCAAAGGTCTTGTCCTGCCCCAAATGTCCTGCCAAAGGCTTATCATGAGCCAGACCCAGTAGGAAGGCTCTGAAGCGACAAGGTACCACCAGCCCACTGGCTGGCCTAGGCTCAGCAACCTTAGGCTCATTATACAGGTGACCATTCTCCCAGTAAATACACTGTGATCCAGGCTCCTTGCTAGCTGCCTGCTCTGCAATCTGCTACTGCAGACTCACAAAAGTAAGGCATTCTCCTTGATCCCACAGAATTCCTCCCTGGTCGGACCTCCTTCTTACTACCAATGGGTCAGCTTAGGAAAGTCACCCAGTTCGGCCACTTGCTCCTATGTAGGTTTCGGGGTGTCCCCCCTCACGTTCAGCCTCCTCCCAGACCATGGGAACTTCTGGGATGGGTTTCTTGTGCCCCCTGCCCCTCCTCTTTCTTGCAGTGACCTGGGCCACTCTTTCAGGCTCCAGGTCCTTCTGATCACCCTTTAAGGCTGCCATATACTGAGTGGTCACGCATGCCCACTCAGGCAACCCCTCCAATTGTGACCGGCGTTTCACCTCACCCCAAGGGGAATCCTCTAGGTCATTTCCCAGCAGACAATCCACAGGCATGGATGAGGTCACAGCTACCCTCAAGGAACCTGAGACCCCCCCATTCAAAGGGAACCTGTGCCACCTTGTACTGGCACTCAGATTTGTCCACTGCATCTACTTAATGGCACACACTGGGGACTACCTGCTCTTCAGGCACCAGGTGACACTTACTGTAGTCACACTGGCTCCTGTGTCTCTCAGAGCACCCCCCCTCTGTCCATTGATGGTCACCCACTGTCTGTACTGATTAGTGTTCTCAGGCACGAGGGTCCTCTGGACCATCTCACTGTCCCCTAGTGAGACAAGGGTTATCTCAGCTTGCTCCCACCCTTCACCTGGAACCAACTCCTCCCCAAGCGCTACACTGGCTAACCCCTATGACTGCACACCTGTGGGTGCAAGTGTTCACTTGGGACACTTGGGATCCCCCCTCACGTGACCCTCCTGACCACATGCATAACACTTGCGGGGACCCCTCTCTGCATGCTTCCCTGTAGAAATCCAAGGCCTTTTCTCACGTGGAGGACGGGAATCTTTACCCTGGGAACTAGATTGGGGAACTTTAGAGAACTCCCTCTGTTTTCCCTTGTCCCCCACTCTTCTGCTGGGGACCCTGCCCACCCTTGGTAGAGTCTCCCACATACCCCTTGTGGACCCTGGTACTCATCAAGCGGTCCATCTCCTGAGCAAGCTTTCTAGGGTCTGTCAGCTTGCTGTCAATCAGATGCTGGCGCAGTTCTGGAAAAAAATATACAGTGCTCCCATGCAATCAAATTATACAACCCCAGATAGTCAGTTACCTGGATGCCCTTTATCCAACCATCCAGAGCTCTGCAAAAATGGTCAACACATTCCAACCATGTATGAGAATCAATTTTTATTAGACTTGGCATTCTTGGTATGGTTTCCCCAGACTTTTTGCCTCTACCTCCTGTATTTTTGATGCTGTGCTTGATTTCGTTTTTGCTGGCTTTTATGTTTTGGGCACTGTGCCACTGCTGATCAGTGTCAACGTGCAAGTGCTTCCTGTGTAAATTGTTATGATGATTGGTTATCCATGTTTGGCATATCTGATTTACTGGTAAGTCCCTAGTGAAGTGCACTGGGTGTGCCAGGGCCTGTAAAATCAAATTCTACTATTAGGCTTGAAGCACTGATTGTGCCACCCACACATGTAGCCTTTTCAAATGTGACTCAGATCTGCCATTGCAGTGTCTGCATGCACAGTTTTGAACTGCCATGTCGACCTGACAAGTGTACCCACTTGCCATGCCCAAATTTTCCCTTTCCTTACATGTAAGGCACCCCTAAGATAGGCCCAAGGTACCCCCATGGGCAGGGTGCAGTGTAGGTAAAAGGTAGGACATGTGCTGGTGTGTGTTACATGTCCTGATAGTGAAATACTGCCAATTTCATTTTTCACTATTGAAAGGCTATTTGTCCCATAGACTAACATGGGAGTTACATTGTAACATTTTACAAGTATAACTTTCCATTGGGACAAGATAGAGAAATGGAGTTTAGGCTCTCTGAACTCAGAATTTAATAACACATCTTTTTAGGGAGATGGTTTTTAAATTGTGTGTTTGAAAATGTCACTTTTAGAAAGTAGGCATTTTCTTATTTAACCATTCTGTGTGCCTCTGCTGGTTTGTGTATTATTGACTGTCTGGTTTTGGAGTGACAGGGACTGGGGATGTGCATTCACAGCCACAAGGGGGGTTGAGGTGTGTCCTGCCTTTTCTGGGTGACTCATAGCTAAGCTGAATAGACCATGGCTGCATTTAGAGTGCTGGGAGGAGTTTCACTTGCACCTGAATAGGCAGTGTCTCCTGTGCACAATGCTGTCTCCACCTCCTGTGGTTATGCTGCACCAGAGAGGACAAAACTGGTTTGGACTGGGCTCAGAGACCCTTGCCACAAAGAGAACAAAGACAACATGGAGTTTAAGTATTAGACCTTAAACCACAAAGAATTAAATCACTTCTGGACTCAAGAGGAACCTTTTGCCAAGGAGAAGAGCTGTATGGAGGAGTACTGCCCCTTTGCTGTGTGCTTTGCTGGGTAGGTGTTCAGTTGCTACTTCTGCCAAGGAAGAGGACAAAGACTGGAACTTTGCTGAGAACCTACTTGAAGAAGAATCTCCAAGGGTGTGTGTGCTGGCCTCCTGTTCTGAAGTCTCAGGGACACAAAGCCTTTACCACCAGCTCCCCTGAACTCCACTGCTGAATGTTCTGATCTGCCTGGAGGTGCATATTCCAGTTTTGGGCCTCTGGAGGTTGTTCCTGCTGTTGGGAGCTGGAATAATCTTAAAGAAAGCAAGAAAAATAACTCCGATGCCACCAGTAATGCTGCTCGTGAAGTGCATGACACACCGCTCCACCTGTACCACAGCTGCGACGCCCTTCGACGCCTGCAGTCATCGGCCTTCCTGATGCCAGTGCTCACACCGATGCCGTCACTTCCAGCGACAGCGTCCCATTATTGCAGCTCTGATAACCAACGAGGGTGACTTCACAAACTCTTCGACTTCACATCACCTCACCGGAACCAACGCCTCACCGCAGACGCCGCTGAGTTCCCCTGTCCTGGACTTGACACGTCACCTCCTCACTGACACAACGCCTCGCTTCCCCCGTGACAACCAGGGAACCCGCCTCGACCTCGGCACCGATGCCTCACCTCCACAATGCCGTGCATCGTCCATAGACTTTGTTTTCCAAGGTACTGTTGTTTGGGGGTCCATGTGACTCCATGCCTGATGCCACGCAACCCGTACTTTGGATTTATGCCTGTCACGACATCGTAATAGCCTCAGGTTGAGATATTTGTTTCTACAAGTGCTATTCTGCAAGTAACTGTTTTTAAGTGCTAATTTGATACATGTATGTTGGATCTTTTGGTTTAGATAAAGACACTTTATTTTTCTAAACTGGTGTGGTGTCCATTTGTGGTGTTTTCACTGTGTTACTGTGTGTTTTTATTACCAAGACTTTACACATTGCCTTTGGGATAAGCCTGTCTGCTCGTGCCACACTGCCAAGGGGGGAGCAGGGTTTATCTAAAGTGTGTATCCCCCTTATCCTGACTAGAAGGAAGGGTCCCTACTTGGACAAAGGTACATACCTCTGCCTACTAGAGACCCCCATTTCTAACATTGGTGGTCAGCGGTGAGGATTGAACTTGTATTTGTACTTGACCCAAAGTGATTGGTGTACATCACTAGTTTAGTGCAGACCACTAGGCAACCACATACTGTGTTTTTTGGTTCTATTTTTGATTGACCCTTGAAGTATCCACGCACCATGTCTCTAAATGGTAAACCAGCAGAAGATGTTGCACAATTGGAGTTTGATATTGAGATGATGCATACATATCAAGTGGTTCAACTCAGACAATTTTGCAAAAGCTTTGGATGCCGTAAGAAGAGCGCCTCTAGGAAAGATGGGTTGCAGAAGGCATTGAGTGCCTGGTGGAAGGCCAGAGAAGCTGGGGAGACGGGAGATGCAGTTGTGGAGCTGGATTTGCCAAAAGGGGGCTTTAGGTCCCAGAATTTGTCTGTAGGATGAGCAGCCTCAGTGGCTGGCAGCAATGTGTCTTTCAGAAATTTGTCTCCAGAGGAGATAGAGGAGAGGCAGATGGTCAGAACTCATGAATTGGAGGCCATGAGGCTCCAGATGAAGCAAATGGAGATGGAGAACCAAAATGTTGCCATGGAGAATCAGAAAATGGCTGTGGAGAATGAGAAAGCTTGGGCCTTGGAAGAAAATAAGTTACTTTTAGCACATGAGTTGAGCATGAGAGAACTGGGCCTCAAAGCCTAACAGGCAGAGTCAAGTGCAAATGCTGGCAGCGTACAGCCAGTGCAGTCTGCGGGTAAGGTCTACATTCCCAAAGATCTAGTACAGAACTTCCAGAAGGGGGAGGGTATTCATGCTTGGTTTGCATCTTATGAGGCAGCACTGCGTATGAATGAGGTCCCAGAGAAACAATAGGGGGCAGGCCTGTGAAAACTCTTTGAGGCAAATGGGAGGAACACCCTGGCACCTTTGGAGGAGGCGGGTACTCTCACCTATCCCAATATGAAGGAGGCTTTATGCCTCAGGTATGGGCTCACAGGGAAAAGTTTTTGGGGCATATTATCAAGCGGCAGCGCTAATTATCGCTGACCGCGCTTAGCGCGCATTTTCCTATCGCCGGAAATTATCGCCATGTTAGCGCTGTATTAACAACGCTTAGCGCTATGGCGATAAATATTCCAGCGATAGCGGGGATATCGCCGTTTTCCACGGAACAACGATGGTTTTCCAGCGATGTTCCATGGAAAACGGCGATATCCTTGATGATAGGGCCTGTGGTCTTAGCCACACAATCCACTTCCCATATTTGGTATGCCTTAGTCTGGAATTCAACAGACGTTAAATTCCAGCATTAAGGCCCAGTTAGCGCGAAAAAAATCAGCGCTAAACCGGACGGGGCTTCGTTGTAAATACAGCGAAGCACCGTTAGCGATATTTTATAATGTAGTTGTAAGGGGCACGCCTACCTTGCATCTCATTAGCGATGCGAGGCGAGGCGATAGGAAACCGGGCGCTAAAGGCAGGGAAACACACGCTAGCGTGTCCTTGTTAATAAAGCGATAAAATTATCGCCGCTTTTCGCCCGAAAACGGACGCTAAAGCGGCAATAACGTTATTGCCAGCCCTTGATAATATGCCCCTTGGTCTTTTAAGAAGCTTGAGTGCAACACTTGGGTGGAGTGTGTGAACCTTTTTTGCAGAGCACTGGATGGTTGGATAAAGGGCAGCAAGGTAACTGATTACCAGGGGTTGTACAATCTGATTAGTTGGGAGCACCTGTCTAGTCTTTGTGTTCCACAGCTGCTCCAGCATCTGGTGGAAAGTAAGCTGACTGACCCCAGGCAGCTTGCTCAGGAGGCGGACCGCTGGACGAGTACCAGTATCCATAAGGTGTATATAAGAAACCCAGCCACGGGTGGGCAGTGTCCCCAAGAGAAGAGTGGGGGGGACAAAGGTAACCAAAAGGAGTTCTCTAAAGGGCCCCAAAATAGATCCCAGGGTAGAGATTCCCAGCCCCCCAGTAGTAAGAAACCATGGCCCTCTAGGTATAGGCCAGACAGCCAGGGTCCCCGCAAGTGTTATGCATGTGGTCATGAGAGTCACGTACAGGGGGATCCCAAGTGGCCCAAGGCACCACCGGCACCCACTGGTGCACCGTCACCTGGGTATGTTAGTGTAGTGTGTGGGGAGGAGTTGGTTCTTAGTGAAGGGGGGATGGTCCAGGAAACCTGCCTGCCAGATAACACTAAGAAGTACCTGCAGTGGGTGATCATCAATAGAGGAGGGTAGAAGCTCTGAGAGACACTGCAGCCAGTGTGACATCTGTGATGTGTCAGTGGGTGTCTGAGAAGCAGGTAATCCCCAATGTACTTCACCCCGTAGTTGCTGCAGATAACTCTGAACACCTGTGTAAAGTGGTGCAGATTCCCTTTGAGTGGAGGGGTCTCAGGTCCTTTGAAGGTCGTTGTGAGTCCATCCATGCATGTTGACTGTCTGCTTGGCAATGACCTGGAGAGTTCCCCTTGGAAGGAGGTGGAACGTGTCTGACCACTCAGTCAATGGCAACCAGTAAGGGTAATCAAGAGGAGGGGGAGCGTGAAACAGTGACCCAGGTGCCTGCCAGAAAGAGGTGGGGCAGGGGTCGCAGGAAACCCACCCTAGACGTTCCCACGGTCTAGGAGGAGGGAGACCTTGAGGAGGATGCCCTGGAACCTACAGGTGAACAAGTGGCCGAACTGGGAAACCTGCCTGAGCTGACCCATTGGCAGCAGGAAGGGAGTCCATCGACGGAGGAATTCTGCAAGGTGCATATGGAGTGCCCCAATCTTGTTGGTGTGTGGCAGTAGGTTGCAGACCAGAAAGCACGTGATCAGACTGGATCACATTGGATTTATTGGGAGAATGGTCTCCTACATAGTGAGCTTAAGGTTGCTGAGCCAGGGTCAGCCCATGTGCTGGTGGTCCCCGAGCACTTCAGAACCTTCCTACTGGGGCTGGCTCATGATGCGCCTTTGGTAGGACATTTGGGGTACAACAAGACCTTCAACAGGCTTGCCACACACTTCTTTTGGTCCTAGATGCGAAGGCACACTGACACTCATTGTAGGTCTTGCCAGACTTGCCAGGCAATCGGTAAAAGTGGAGGGAAGTGTAAGGCTCCTCTCCAGACCTTTACTGTGGTAAGTAACCCTTTTGAGCGGGTGGGCATTGATATTGTAGGGCCATTGGAACCCAAGACAGCTTTAGGCAACAATTATATCTTGGTCTTGGTGGACCATGCCACCTGATACCCGGAAGCTGTCCCTCTCAGGACAATTACGGCCCCTGTGGTGAGCCGTGCATTGATGGGGATCTTTTCCCGTGTGGGGTTCTCCAGAGAGGTGGTATCTGACCGAGTTACAAACTTCATGTCTGGGTATATGACGTCTTTATGGGAGGAGTGCGATGTAATATACAAATTCACCACTCCTTACCATCCCCAAGGAAATGGGTTGGTTGAGAGATTCAACCGAACCCTGAAAGGCATGATAAAGGGTCTTACAGAACCCATGAGACGTAAGTGGGGCGTCTTATTACCAGGCCTGATGTTTGCCTGCAGGGAAATACCTCAGAAATCCTTAGGGTTCAGTTTGAATTGCTGTATGGGCACCCTGTGAGAGGGCCTCTCAGTCTGGTGAAGGAGAGCCGGGAGAAAACTCCTAGTAAGACTCCCCAGGATGTGTTCAGCTACATGCTGGCCTTCAGGAACCAGACTCAGCGCTTGAGGAAGCTCACTCAGGCGAACCTGGCAGTGAGCCAGGATGAGATGAAATGATGGTATGACCAGAATGTCACTCTGGTAGAGTTTCAGCCAGCCAAAAAGTGCGGGCAATAGCACCAGTGGAGCCTTGTGCGCTCCAAGACAAGTGGAATGGGCCATTCAAGGTGGTGGAGCGCAAAAGTGAAGTCACCTACTTGGTGAACTTGCAGACTCCTTGGAACACTTTGAGGGCCCTGCACATGAACTGCCTCAAACCTCACTTTGAGAGGTCTGAAGTGACTATGATCCTAGCTACAGATGATGGAATGGAAGAGGAGAGTGAACCTCTTCCTCACCTTCTGTGTACCAAGAAACATGATGGGTCAGTGGATGGTGTGAAACCCTTACCCACCCTGACCCCAGAGCAGCAGAGGAAATGTTCCAGATGCTGGGGCATTTCGCCTCCCTGTTCTCTCTGACCCCAGGAATCATCAATTGGTGTGTCCATGATGTGGACACTGGGGACGTTTACCTTTAAAACACAAGATTTACAGGTTGGCTGATAGGGTCAGAGATGGTATCAAGGAAGAAGTTTCCAGAATGTTGGCATTAGGGGTGATAGATCCCTCCAGCAGCCCCTGGGCTAGCCCAGTGGTCTTGGTTCTGAAAGCTGCTGCACCCGGTGCCACTCCTGAACTGCGGTCCTGTGTGGACGACCGTGGGCTCAATGCCGTCACAAGGACTGATGCACACCCCATCCCCAGAGCTGATGAGCTCATTGATCGGTTGGAAGCTGCCCAGTACCTCATCTGGTTTGATCTAACATCTGGGCACTGGCAGATTGCATTAACTGATGGGGCAAAAGAGAGGTGTCCTGAATGCCAGAGGGGCATTACCGGTTCTGTGTCATGCCCTTTGGGTTGAAATCGCCCTTGCCACATTCCAGAGACTGGTCAACCAGGTACTGTCTGGGCTGGAGGAATTCAGTGCCGCCTACATGGATGACATTGCTGTGTTCAGCTTCCGCTAGGAGGAACACTTGCAACACCTCTGTGAAGTGTTGAAGGCTCTGCAGAAGGCAGGGCTAACTATCAAGGCCAGTAAGTGCCAGATAGGGCAGGGGCCTGTGGTGTACTTAGGGCACCAGATAGGAAGCGGCCAGGTGGCTCTCTTTCAACCTAAGATTGGCACCATTCTGGTTAGGGAGTCCCACAAGACCCAGACAGAGGTGAGAGCCTTCTTAGGTCTCACCAGCTACTACAGACAGTTTGTCAAGGGATATGGCACCATTATTGCCCCCTTGACAGAGCTGACTTCAAGAAAGCAGTCAAGGAAAGTGATCTGGACTGATGACTGTCAGACAGCTTTTGATGCCCTGAAATCTGCCATGTGCATAGCGCCCGTGCTTAAGGCACCCAATTTCTCCCAAGAATTTGTTGTGCAGACAGATGCTTCAGAGCATGGTGTAGGTGCAGTTCTCACACAATTGAACGATGAGGGCTTAGACCAGCCTGTAGCTTTCATTAGTAAGAAGCTACTTCCCAGGGAACAGAGGTGAAGTGCACTTGAGTGAGAAGCTTTTGCTATGGTCTAGGCACTGAAGAAATTAAGGCCCTATTTGCTTGGGACTCACTTCAGACAGACAACATGCCCCTCAGATGGTTGATGCAGATGAGGAGTGAGAACCAAAAACTGTTGAGGAGGTCCATCTCCCTACAGGGAATGGACTTCACGATGGAACACCGCCCTGGTACAGAACTGTTATATTCCTGAGTTAGGCCCATGTAGCGCAGCAGCTTATTTCTTACATTGTCCTCACAAATAGCATTTCCAGCTGTGACCTTTGGCACACATTTTCACGCACAACAATGTTGGATTAGTTTCTCTGAAACTAAACTTGTTTTTACATCTAGCTTTGCACAACATTATTGCAATGTCCTGAACATCATGTACAAGTCTTGTTATGCACTACGTACAAATGTCATCACTATCTTCATCCACAGGGTGACAGGGCTATCTATATATCCATAAGATCACTAATCTATGTGTACATCGCAAGGCTGCTTTTTATTATAAAAGATGAGCATCCTGATAGATTTGTAGAGGAGGTACTTCCGCTGGCACCAATGGTCCTTGCATGATGAGAAATCACCACGCAGTGGTCTGATATCGAGTGAGGGGTGTCCAGCTCGTGACCAAGACCGGGTACTTCACTCTATCCCATCAGGTAATGGGGTTGGATCATACCTTTGGGGGATTCTTGGCTCTACAGCTACACACACTCTAGATACACTTAGAGTAGGGTCCACATAGTAGGAGTACGCTATATTACTGCCTTGTTTATATGCCTGCATATATACATTGTTTAGCACCATGTTAGAACTATATCTACTGTTTACGCTTTTGGTGCTTGTAATCACGTTTATCTGCTTCTGTCTACTAATCATTGTAGCACACACACTTTATGCAAGAATAACGTTGCTTCAATAAATATTATCGAAAATGCCCCACTGTGTATTTTCTGTATATTTCTCTGTGAAAAAGTAAGCATGAGTGACTGAGCGAAAGGTACAGCACTGTTTCCACGATCCTAGAGGGGTCAGGGTCGTCATGTTCACTGGTTGCCAGAAACCATTCGCTCCCTGGTAGGAAAGGGGGCTTACGGTGGCACTGTGAGCTAGCTGGTCCATAAGCCAACATATTCTGCAGGAGTGTCCGGAATCAGTCTTGACACCAAGCCCTTAGATTATGTTGTCCAAACAATGCGCAGATCCTACGGATTGGTAGGAACTACACGACATGGCGCCACCAACATTGGTTAGGCTCTCTTTAAATGGTCAAATCTGATTAGTTCAGTCATGCTTTCTCAATGACCTCTACTCACATTTTAACCGGAGACATCCATAATAGGAAGGAAAACAAATCCGCCTCAACTGAGTAGGCATACCCTATGTATTGCCTGTAAGTTAAATCAAGCTTGGAGGATTAGAAGTTCCCACATTGTGAATACCTTATCTCTATCAGATTTTAATATAAATACTACTGCTCTAACAATGACCGAACAAATAGATGAGGATGTTGGAGAACAGTTAGTTGGATTAAATATTTCAGAGAATTGCAGGCAGGCAGTTACCATGAAATTGTTACAACATGGCATCTCGGCAATGGGTGGAGATGTTACCTTCATGATTGAGCCACACGAAGTATTCAGAAGAGAGGCATTCTATTCCTGTGTTAAATTCCTGCCTGCACTTGCACATACATGGTTATTTCATCAAAATATTGAAGATGACCCACCTAATGAGTATTTGTTATGGGAATCATCGTTTACAACTCATGCGATACATCGCATACCATTACAATGAGGTCATTACAACAACCGCGTTGTTACATCGCAAACCATTACAAGGCAAGTTGTTACAACGACTTGCTGTAGGGGGCAGAAGGTGTTGGATTTAAAATCCAACACCTTCTCTACTGTTACACAGACTGGAGTTGGAATAGTAAATTATACTATTCCAAAATCCAGCGCGCCCCCTACAGCAAGTCGTTGTAACGACTTGCGTTGTAATGGTATGCGATGTAACGACGCGGTCGTTGTAATGACCGCATTGTAATGGCATGCGATGTATCGCATGCGTTGTAACATGGCCTATTCATTTTTCATACAGGGACTTAGAAGTCCCATTAACATACCAAGAGCACATTAATTGGTTTAAAGGCGATTATTGACAGGTATCAGGATACTGATACACGTTCATCTCGTTCCTTTCAGGAGATATCTGAAAAGCGTTCGAAGAGAGACGGATGGTCAGAATACAGATCAGAAGAGCGAGTCAAGCCAAAAAAGGAGACACATCGCACTTCGGACAAAATCATTAAACAGGAAGACAAGCAAAAGACTTCAAAACCTCAATTTAAAAAGAAAAAGGTATCCAGGAATAAAAGACGAAATGCCCAGGCTACTGAGGACTCTGCTTCTGATCTGGAAATGGGCAAAGACGATGCTGGACAGGGCAGCAGAAGTCATCACAGCTCACCAGAACTGATGGACATTTGGGGGTAGTAGCTCTGAGTGAGCATATCACGGTGGAAACACCTGATACAAGGGTAAGTGTCCAACACCGTTTATATGAAATAACGCTCCAAATGGAGGGGTCATACTCAGGAAAGTGAAGGGTCTGTTTTGGGAGAACCTGATCTATGGTTACTGTTAGAAATGGGGGTCTCTAGTTGGCAATGGCTGGCGCCACTGTCCAAATAGGGACCCTTCTTCCTAAGTCAGGGCAAGTGGGCTACCCCCTTTGATAACCCCTGCTCAACCCTATGGTAACGTAGCACGAGCAGCTAGGCCTATCTCAGAGGCAGTGTGTGAAGCATTTATGACCATGCACAATAAGGCAGTAACGACACCACAAAAGGACACAAGTCAAGTAGGTATAGAAAAAATAGTATCTTTATCTAAGGTTTGGTACGAGACTCTCAAAAGCGTTTTAACCAGTCATCATGCATGTAAATCAGTAGGGACTTAAAAAGGGCAATACGTGTTCCCCAGAATGTGGCACTGACTGAGTTCAAGGCCTGGGTCTACGCGACCCGTTGCTCACCAGATACCTGCCGTTGGACGGGGACACAGCACGTAGCTTCTCGAAGAAGCGGAGACGGTGACAGGCGGACTCCCAGCGACCACAGTTCTCGATGGCAGTGGTCCGCAAAGTGCACTCGCAATGATTCGGGCAGTCCGGGACAGGCGGGCACTCAGCGGCAGCAGCACGCGGCTGCGGCGGCCCGGGCTGGTGGTGGCGATGACTCTCGTCGTGCAGCTCCATGGTGGGCTCGCATCGGCAGCAGATACCTCCTAGCCGCGGCGGCCCACAGGACGATTCACGATGGTGCAAGGTTGACAAAGACGTGGGCACTCAGCGGCAGCAGCTCTCTCTTAGCTGCGGCGGCCCACAGGACAAATCCCAATGGTGCAAGGTTAGCAAGGGTGCGAACACTCCACGGCAGCAGCTCTCTCTTAGCTGCGGCGGCTCACAGGACAAATCACGATGATGTAAAGTTAGCAAGGGTGCGAGCAGTCAGCGGCGCCAGCTCTCTCTTAGCTGCGGCGGCTCACAGGACAAATCACGATGATGCAAAGTTAGCAAGGGTGCGAGCACTCCGCGGCAGCAACTCTCTCTTAGCTGCGGCGGCTCACAGGACAAATCACGATGATGCAAAGCTAGCAAGGGTGCGAGCACTCAGCGGCGGCAGCTCTCTCTTAGCTGCGGCGGCTCACAGGACAAATCACGGTGATGCCAAGTTAGCAACAGTGCGAGCACTCAGCGGCGGCAGCCCTCTCTTGGCTGCGGCGGCCCACAGGACAAATCTCGGTGATGCAACGTTAGCAACGGTGCAAGCACTCAGCGGCGGCAGTTCTCTCTTAGCTGCGGCGGCTCAAAGGACAATCCACGATGTTGCACAACTAACACGAGTGCGGGCATCCAGCGGCGGCAGCTCTCTTAGCTGCAGCGGCCCACAAGGTTTCAGCGAAGGTTCTGAGGATTCAAAATAAGGTGGGCACTCAGCGGCGGCAGCTCTCTCTTAGCTGCAGCGGCCCACACAGTTTCAGCGAAGGTTCTGAAGGTTCAAATTAAGGCGGGGCACTCAGCGGCGGCAGCTCTCTCTGAGCTGCGGCGGCCCACACAGTTTCAGCGAAGGTTCTGAAGGTTCAAATTAAGGCGGGGCACTCAGCGGCGGCAGCTCTCTCTTAGCTGCGGCGGCACACACAGTTTCAGCGAAGGTTCTGAAGATTCAAATTAAGGCGGGCACTCAGCGGCGGCAGCTCTCTCTTAGCTGCGGCGGCCCACACACAGAGTTCACAAAGGTTACCAGTCTGCGTTCCTCACAGTAGAACTAGAGGTTCGGGATTACTCGACGGAGGTCTCACCTGCAAGTAGAATTCCTAGCGAAGGAATTCGGGCGGCTGATGGGGTGAAGTCTAATGTCCCTGAGACTTCAGCAGGAGGCGCTCTCAATTCAGGCCCTTGGGTAGTTTCTTCAGCAAGCTTGGTGAAAGTTTCAAAGTCCTTTCCTCTGTCCGCTCGGACAGAGTTTCGTCTTGACATCCAGAAGGAACACCCTTGAAACAGGATTCAGCGAAGCATTTTATACCTCAAAAGTCTTTGTTCTCTGCAGTCACAAATCACTGCATCCAGTCAGAACCAGTTCGGTGAGGTCGGGGAGCACTTGGTTTACGAGGCGACATCCTGCCCTTTGGGAATCTGGGGGTCTGCTATCAGACGCCCAGTGGGAGATGGAGCCATCATTCACCTTGCCAGGCACAGCCCTGCTCGGATCAAAGAGTCACCCCTCCCCATACTCTAAATGCCGATCTCTCTCTCCAGCCAGGTCTGACCCAGCTGGCCCTGCTGCTCCAAAACCAGACGGCCAATACACACGCTAGCAAAAGCCTACAGGAAAGCTTCAGACCATAAAATTCCTCGTTTCTATTAGAGGCATTTTCGAACACGGGCTACGCTAATAATCCTTACTAAAAGATGCATCTCAATGTTCTGAGCTTAAACATATCAAATTCGACGTTCCTATCAGGTTCCTGGGGGAAGGTAGGATTAAGGCATGTAATACTCAGCCTGCACATTCTGGCCTATGAGAACGGGTGGCCTCGCAATAGTAAACAGTGAAATGGAGGGTAACTCGCTATTAGAACATGCTACACAGACATACTTTCAAAGCTGCTTTGGTGGGTAGCGCAAATCAGCGCTGCCGGCCCACCAGCAGTATTTGGTCTACCAGCCCTGGGCACACACAGTGCACTGATACTAGGGACTGACAGGTAAACCAAACAAGCCAATTATGATTATTCCAATTCATACAGTTATCTTTACACAGGGAGCATTCGCGCTGTGTCACTGATTGGCAGTGGCACAGCGCCCAGAGCATCTAAATCCAGCCAACATAAAAGGTCAGAAGAGAAAAGAGGAAGGGAGACCCGCGCCAATGATGCCAGGTCTAACACACGTCCCCTCCAGCTGAAATGTGGGGAGAACTAACCATTCCCTTGGGAGTTCTCATCACTAAGGTGGAAAAACCTGGACAGACCGTCAGCATTGGCGTGCTCTGTACCAGGGCGGTGTTCCACCGTGAAATCCATACCCTGTAGGGAAATGGACCTCCTCAACAACTTGGGATTCTCACCCCTCATATGCATTAACCATCTAAGGGGCCTGTGGTCTGTCTGAACCCGGAAGTGAGTCCCAAACAAATATGGCCTCAGCTTCTTCAGCGCCCAGACCACAGCAAATGCCTCACGCTCAATTGCACTCCACCTCTGTTCCCGGGGAAGTAACCACCTGCTTAGGAAGGCTACCGGTTGGTCTAGTCCCTCCTCATTGATCTGTGACAGAACAGCCCCTATACCATGCTCTGAGGCTTCTGTCTGGACAATGAATTCCTTTGAAAAGTCGGGCGCCTGAAGCACGGGTGCAGTGCACATGGCAGTCTTCAGGGCGTCAAAAGCGTTCTGACAGGTGTCAGTCCAGTTTACCTTCTTTGGCTGCTTCTTAGAAGTCAGCTCAGTCAAGAGTGCAACAATGTTACCATATCCTTTGACAAACCTCCTGTAGTACCCCATGAGTCATAATAAGGCTCTCACCTGCGTCTGAGTCTTGGGGGGTTCCCACGCCAGGATAGTTTCAATTTTGGGCTGAAGGGGCGCCACCTGGCCGCTCCCCACCTGGTGCCCCAAATACACTACAGAACCCTGCCCAATCTGGCACTTACTGGCTTTGATTGTGAGGCCTGCCTTCCGCAGTGCCATCAATACCTCCCAGAGGTGGCGCAGGTGGTCCTCCCAAGAGGAGCTAAACACCACAATGTCATCCAGGTAGGCGGCACTGAAGTCTTCCAGCCCAACCAACACCCTGTTGACCAGCCTCTGAAAGGTGGCAGGGGCATTCTTCATTCCAAAGGGCATCACCCGGAACTGGTAGTGCCCATCGGGTGTGGAGAAGGCTGACCTCTCCTTTGCTCCCTCGGTCAAAGCGATCTGCCATTACCCAGACGTCAAATCAAATGTGCTGAGGTATTTGGCAGCCCCTAACCGATCTATGAGCTCATCATCTCTGGGGATGGGGTGCGCGTCAGTCTTCGTGACTGAATTGCGGCCCCGATAGTCCACGCAGAACCGAAGTTCGGGGGTGGTACCAGGTGCTGCAGCTTTTGGTACCAGGACCACTGGGCTGGACCAAGGGCTGCTAGAGGACTCAATCACCCCAAGGGCAAACATTTTGGTAACCTCATCCTTAATGTAGGCCCTTACCCGGTCAGTCACTTGGTAAGCCTTGTGCTTAATGGGAGTACTGTCCCCGGTGTCCACGTCATGGACACACCAATCAGTGACACTAGGTACCAGGGAGAACAGATCACTGAATTGCCCCAACAGTTGGCGACAATCACCCTGCTGCTCAGGGGTCAGTGTGGTAGAGAGGACCACACTCTCCACTGACCCATCTCGCTCCCCTGCACACAGGAGGTCAGGTAGGGGCTCACTCTCCTCCTCCATCCCAGCATCTGTGGCCAGAAGCATGCCCACTTCAGACCTCTCAAAGTGGGGCTTCAGGTGGTTAACATGCAGGACCCGCAAGGGGTTCCTGGGAGACTGCAAGTCCACCACGTAGGTAACAGGACTCTTGCGCTCCACCACCTCAAAGGGGCCGGTCCACTTATCCTGGAGTTCACAGGGCTCCACCGGGGCCATGACCCAAACCTTCTGTCCGGGCTGAAACTCGATCAGAGTGGCATTCTGATCGTGCCAGCGTTTCATCTCTTCCTGGCTGGTTTCCAGGTTTGCCTCAGCAAGTTTCCTGAAACGCCGAGTCTGGTTCCTGAAGGCCAGCATGTAACTAAACACATCCTGGGGAGGTTTCCTGGGAGATTGCTCCCAGCCTTCCTTGACCAGACTCAGAGGCCCTCTTACCGGGTGACCATAGAGCAGCTCAAAGGGACTGAACCCTAAGGACTTCTGTGGCACCTCACGGTAAGCAAACAACAGGCATGGTAAGAGGACATCCCACTTACGCCTCATGGGCTCGCCTAGGCCCATAATCATGCCCTTAAGGGTCCGGTTGAATCTCTCAACCAGCCCATTACCCTGGGGGTGGTAAGGAGTGGTGAACTTATACGTTACCCCACACTCCTCCCACAGAGACTTCATGTACTTGGAGATGAAGTTAGTTCCCCTATCGGACACCACCTCTCTGGGGAATCCCACATGGGAGAAAATCCCCATCAGTGTCCGTCCCACCACGGGGGCCGTCACTGTCCTGAGCGGGATGGCCTCAGGGTACCGGGTGGCATGGTCCACCAAGACCAGGATGAACCTGTTGCCCATGGCTGTCTTGGGATCCAGAGGCCCCACAACACCCACTCTTTCGAATGGGGTGCTCACCACGGGAAAGGGCTGTAGTGGGGCCTTAATCTTCCCCCACTCTTCCCACTTGCCTGGCAAGTCTCACACGTTCTGCAGTGAGCATCGGAGCTCCTGCGCATCTGGGGCCAATAGAAGTGGGTGACCAGCCTCTCAAAGGTCTTGGTCTGCCCCAGATGTCCGGCCAGTGGCACATCATGAGCCAACCCCAGTAGGAAGGTCCTGAAGCGCTGGGGTACCACCAGCACATGGGCTGACCCAGGCTCAGCAACCTTAGGCTCGCTGTAAAGGAGGTCGTTCTCCCAATAGATCCAATGTGACCCTGTCTGGTCACCTACTGCCTGGGCGGCGGCCTGTCGCCGCACCCCCTCAAGAAAAGGGCAGGTTCTCTGCTGCTCGCAAAATTCCTCCCTGGAGAGCCCCCCTTCCTGCTGCCAATGGGTCAGCTCCGGTAGGTCCCCCAGTTCGGCCACTTGTTCCCCTGTAGGTTCCAGGGCATCCCCCTCAAGGTCTGCTCCCTCCAGGACCGTGGGAACCGTGGGGGCTGGTTTCCCATGCCCCCTACCCCTTCTCTTTGAGGCAGGGGCCTGGGCCATACTTTCAGGCTCCAGACCCTCCTGAACATCCTTCTGAGCTGTCATGGACCGAGTGGTCACACACGCCCACTCAGGCAACCCCAACATTTCCAAATGAGACTTTCTCTCCACCGTAGCCCACGGGGAGTTCTCCAGGTCGTTGCCCAACAGACAGTCTACAGGCATGGCGGCCCTCACAGCCACTTGAAGAGTTCCTGTGACCCCCCACTCGAAGGGAACCTGAGCCACTTCACACTGGCTCTCTGAGTTGTCTGCTGACACTACAGGGCAGAATGCATGGGGGACAACTTGCTCTTTGGACACCAACCGGGAGCTGACAGCAGTCACACTAGCTCCGGTGTCCCTGAGAGCCTCCACCCTATGGCCATTGATGGTCACCCACTGCCGGTACTTCTGAGTGTTGGTCGGCAGTGTGGGGTTAGGGACCTTCTCGAAGTCCCCTAGCGAGACAAGGGTTAACTCTATGGGATCCCACCCACCTTGGACCTCCATTTCCTCCCCCCAGGGCTACACTGGCAATCTGGTGGGATGGTGCACGGGGTGGTGCACGAGGGATGCATTGGGGTCCCTCTGGGGACACTGGGGATCATAATACCGGTGGCCCACTTGACCACACTTGAAACAAGTAAGGGGCCCCCTATGAACAGGCCTACCTGTCGGGGACACTGGCTTCTTCTCAGGGGAGGCTGGGACACCACTGCTTGGTTCCCTTGGGAATTACTTTGGGGCCCTCTCTGGAACTCCCTCTGTTTACCCTTGTCCCCCCCACTTTTCTGCTGGGGCCCCTGCCCACCTCGGGCGAAGTCTCCCACAAAACCTTTGCGGACCCAGGTGCTCACCCAGCGGTCCGCCTCCTCAGCAAGCTTCCTAGGGTTAGTCAGCTTGCTATCAATCAGGTGCTGGCGTAGCTCTGGAAAACAGTTACTGGACAAATGCTCCCACGCAAACAAATCATCCAATTGCTCGAAAGTTTCCACTTTGCTACCTTTTACCCAGCGATCCATTGCTCTGCAGAAAAAAGACACATATTCAACCCACGTGGTACCCTCTAACTTCTTACAGGTCCTAAACCTCTGCCTGTACATTTCCGGGGTCAAACCATAACAGGTCATCAAAGATTCTTTCATATGGGCATCCACCATCCTGCTCTCCTCAGGCAGGTCCAACAGGGTATCCCTACCATCACTCACAAAGCACCCCCACAATCCCGCTCCCCAATCCTGCTCAGGGACCCGGTGGGACACCATTGCTATCTCATATGTGGCAAACCATTGCCCAATATCCTCACTCTTGTGAAAAACGTTAATGACATCCTTAGGAATATAAACTCTACTCTCAGGAGTTACTAAAGGTATGCTGCCACCAGAGGGGGAGACCGGGACACTCCTCGCCCTGATCTCTATCTCCCTCAACATTCTCTCATGTTCCATTCTCATTTTCTCAAGTTCAAATGACAATCGATTTTTCTCAATGTCTAACTTCTTACTCTCAAGGTCCTTCTGACCTTCCATTTTAGCCATCTCCAAACTATGCCTCCTATCTCTCTCCCTGTCCTCCAGCTCTTCTGGGGTCAGGCTCCTTTGGGATACACTAGTACCTGGATTGGAGGGTGTTCTATCTCCCCCCCTCTACTGCATCATCCGGCTGCCCTCCAGCATTCTCTTCCTCATCCCCAGCGGACTCTCTCGCTTCCCACCAGGCCTTCAGCGCCTTGTGGTACTCCTCTTTCCTAGAGAGACCTATCACGGGGACTGCGAATTGCCTACAAAATGACTTCAGCTGTTTGGCAGTATAGGTATCTAATCTTCCCTCCTCAAAGGCGAGATCCTCCGAAGCATTGGAGGTTGGCCTTCCCATATTATCAGTACTCATGGCTGCGATCAACAATTCAATACTAAACAACCAACTAAAAAAAATTTGGAGATAGGAAAAAAAAGAAAAATCCGCGCGTGTCTGCGCTTTGGTCTGTACTCACTAGTGGTGTCTACCAGTTATTGTACGTGGATCATAAATGCAAGTTCTGATCCTCACCGCTGACCGCCAATGTTAGAAATGGGGGTCTCTAGTTGGCAATGGCTGGCGCCAGTGTCCAAATAGGGACCCTTCTTCCTAAGTCAGGGTAAGTGGGCTACCCCCTTTGATAACCCCTGCTCAACCCTGTGGTAACGTAGCACGAGCAGCTAGGCCTATCTCAGAGGCAGTGTGTGAAGCATTTATGACCATGCACAATAAGGCAGTAACGACACTACAAAAGGACACAAGTCAAGTAGGTATAGAAAAAATAGTATCTTTATCTAAGGTTTGGTACGAGAATCTCAAAAGCGTTTTAACCAGTCATCATGCATGTAAATCAGTAGGGACTTAAAAAGGGCAATACGTGTTCCCCAGAACGTGGCACTGACTGAGTTCAAGGCCTGGGTCTACACGACCCGTTGCGCACCAGATACCTGCCGTTGGACGGGGACACAGCACGTAGCTTCTCGAAGAAGCGGAGACGATGACAGGCGGACTCCCAGCGATCACAGTTCTCGATGGCAGTGGTCCGCAAAGTGCACTCGCAATGATTCGGGCACTCCGGGACACGCGGGCCCTCAGCGGCAGCAGTACGCGGCTGCGGCGGCCAGGGCTGGTGGTGGCGATGACTCTCGTCGTGCAGCTCCGTGGTAGGCTCGCGGCAGCAGCAGATACCTCCTAGCCGCGGCGGCCCACAGGACGATTCACGATGGTGCAAGGTTGACAAAGACGTGGGCACTCAGCGGCACCAGCTCTCTCTTAGCTGCAGCGGCCCACAGGACAAAACCCAATGGTGCAAGGTTAGCAAGGGTGCGAGCACTCCACGGCAGCAGCTCTCTCTTAGCTGCGGCGGCTCACAGGACAAATCACGATGATGCAAAGTTAGCAATGGTGCAAGCACTCCGCGGCAGCAACTCTCTCTTAGCTGCGGCGGCTCACAGAACAAATCACGATGATGCAAAGTTAGCAAGGGTGCGAGCACTCAGCGGCGGCAGCTCTCTCTTAGCTGCAGCGGCTCACAGGACAAATCACGATGATGCAAAGCTAGCAAGGGTGCGAGCACTCAGCGGCGGCAGCTCTCTTAGCTGCGGCGGCTCACAGGACAAATCACGGTGATGCCAAGTTAGCAACGGTGCGAGCACTCAGCGGCGGCAGCCCTCTCTTGGCTGCGGCAGCCCACAGGACAAATCTCGGTGATGCAACGTTAGCAACGGTGCGAGCACTCAGCGGCGGCAGCTCTCTCTTAGCTGCGGCGGCTCAAAGGACAATCCACAATGTTGCACAACTAACACGAGTGCGGGCATCCAGCAGCGGCAGCTCGCTTAGCTGCGGCGGCCCACAAGGTTTCAGCGAAGGTTCTGAGGATTCAAAATAAGGCGGGCACTCAGCGGCTGCAGCTCTCTCTTAGCTGCGGCAGCCCACACAGTTTCAGCTAAGGTTCTGAAGGTTCAAATTAAGGCGGGCCACTCAGCGGCAGCAGCTCTCTCTTAGCTGCGGCGGCCCACACAGTTTCAGCGAAGGTTCTGAAGGTTCAAATTAAGGCGGGCACTCAGCGGCAGCAAATCTCTCTTAGCTGCGGCGGCCCACACAGTTTCAGTGAAGGTTCTGAAGATTCAAATTAAGGCGGGCACTCAGTGGCGGCAGCTCTCTCTTAGCTGCGGCGGCCCACACACAGAGTTCACAAAGGTTACCAGTCCGCATTCCTCACAGTAGAACTAGAGGTTCCGGATTACTCGACGGAGGCCTCACCTGCAAGTAGAATTCCTAGCGAAGGAATTCGGGCGGCTGATGGGGTGAAGTCTAATGTCCCTGAGACTTCAGCAGGAGGCGCTCTCAATTCAGGCCCTTGGGTAGTTTCTTCAGCAAGCTTGGTGAAAGTTTCAAAGTCCTTTCCTCTGTCCGCTCGGACAGAGTTTCGTCTTGACATCCAGAAGGAACACCCTTGAAACAGGATTCAGCGCAGCGTTTTATACCTCAAAAGTCTTTGTTCTCTGCAGTCACAAATCACTGCATCCAGTCAGAACCAGTTTGGTGGGGTCGGGGAGCACTTGGTTTACGAGGCGACATCCTGCCCTTTGGGAATCTGGGGGTCTGCTATCAGACGCCCAGTGGGAGATGGAGCCATCATTCACCTTGCCAGGCACGGCCCTGCTCGGATCAAAGTGTCACCCCTCCCCATACTCTAAATGCCGATCTCTCTCTCCAGCCAGGTCTGACCCAGCTGGCCCTGCTGCTCCAAAACCAGACGGTCAATACACATGCTAGCAAAAGCCTACAGGAAAGCTTCAGACCAGAAAATACCTCGTTTCTAGTAGAGGCATTTTCGAACACGGGCTACGCTAATAATCCTTACTAAAAGATGCATCTCAATGTTCTGAGCTTAAACATATCAAATTCGACGTTCCTATCAGGTTCCTGGGGGATGGTAGGATTAAGGCATGTAATACTCAGCCTGCACATTCTGGCCTATGAGAACGGGTGGCCTCGCAATAGTAAACAGTGAAATGAAGGGTAACTCGCTATTAGAACATGCTACACAGACATACTTTCAAAGCTGCTTCGGTGGGTAGCGCAAATCAGTGCTGCCGGCCCACCGGCAGTATTTGGTCTACCAGCCCTGGGCACACACAGTGCACTGATACTAGGGACTGACAGGTAAACCAAACGAGCCAATTATGATTATTCCAATTCATACAGTTATCTTTACACAGGGAGCATTCGCGCTGTGTCACTGATTGGCAGTGGCACAGCACCCAGAGCATCTAAATCCAGCCAACATAAAAGGTCAGAAGAGAAAAGAGGAAGGGAGACCCGCGCCAATGATGCCAGGTCTAACAGTTACGATATTCTCTTGGCCTAAAAGGATTGGCCACCTGAGTTTGTGATAGATTGCCCAATGGGAGAGGAAATTATTTTACCTGCTTTCTCTGACCTCGTACCAGAATCAGTTAAAATTTCATACGCGCAGGAGTGGGCATTAGCGTTAGATCCTGCATTTTACTGCAATCGTGTTGCATGGGAGTCACCTCATCACAAAATCCCATTCAAATCAATTCCTCAACCTCAGAGACAATACCAGAACAAACATGAAGCAAAGAAACAAGTCAGGGAGATCCTAGATCAACTTGAATACCAGGGTGTGATAGAGAATTGCACCTCAGCTATGAATAATCCCTTGTTTCCCGCAATGAAACCTGATAATTCATATTGTCTAGTCTTAGAATACAGACATCTAAACACATCCACACGCACATTTGCAGTACAAAACGCACACAGTGCCACACTAATGAATAATATTGTGCAGAAAAATTACCAAGCACAACACTAGACATCTCAAATGGATTTTCTGCCAAAATATAGTGCCTGGAAGCAGATACTGGACTGCATTCTCAGTGCTAGGCTCTCAACACCAATTTTTTTGATTACCCAGGGGTAAAAGAACAGCCCCGGGTTGTTTTCAGCCAGGGTAACAGAGTTACTTCAAAATTTTGATGAGGAGGCATTGTCCCATGTAGATGACATTTATGTGATGAACGATGAATTAATGGAACACTTATCAAGGGTGAACCACACAATTCTTGGGTTCGCCCACCTGGGAAACAAATTTAACTTCAAAAAATCAAAAATTGCCCACCTCAGTGTCCTATTTTTAGGATACAAATTGTCAAGTGAAGGCAAAAGCCTGGTGGCACAATTTAAAAAAATGTGCACTGCTACAACCTCCAACAACTCTGAAAAGACTGCAATCCATTTTAGGATTCTTGAATTTTGGCAGGACATACATTTTGGATTACGCAGAAAGCGTAAAACCTTTCTACGACTTAATTAGACCTGATTTTTCAGTGCACCATTGGACACAGGAACATACTGATATCCTAAGTTAAGTACAAGCTGACATGATAGCTTCCAAACATTTACACACACGTGTCAACACAGCTAACCTGGTGATCCGCTATGTTGCTGGACCAACCGGGTACACCTACATCACTTTCAATGAAGGCAATACAGTACCTATTGCATACAAATCACATTTATACACAAACGCTGAAATGCATTTTGCACTAACTGAAAAAGGACTCACAGCAGTACAGACTGCTGTAGTGAGAGACAGAGCACTAGCGCAGGGGAAATGCATAATTGCCGTGACCCCGCTACCGACCCTAGAGGCCGTTATGAAGGCAAGCATCCTGGATGCTAAAGCGTTGCATCCACGATGGATTCAATGGGCTAACTCTCTCACTGCAACAGATGTGGATTACAGATTTGATTCTACATTACAATCACAAGCATTCCTTCAGTACGAACAAGAATATCCTCTGCCGAGTGAAATAATGCCTCTAGATCGATATGAATGTATCATTTATACTGATGGATCTGCTCAGCCAGCCGTAGGTATGAAACAGCAATATTCTGCGGCATGCACAATTGTAAAAAAGTGCATGAAGGAGGGAAAGTTTCTTCCTGGAAAAACACACACTCAATCCCTAGGGGATTGTACGGTGCAGCTGGCTGATCTAAAAGCCCTCATAGTGGCACTACAAAATATGTATCCTGAATTCCCACACTCATAGTGTGTGATTCATTTTACTGTGTCGAGTCCTATAACAAATATTTATATTATTGGGGCCAGAATGGATTTAGGGATTCCAAAGGTTGCACATTAAAGCAGAAGATGCTCTCGGAACAAGTGGCAAAGCTGAAAGAGGACCTGCCACGGGCTCATGTTATTCATACACTAAGTCATCAACATGTTGGCGTTCACGTTGAAGGGAATTCGATGGTGGATGAAGCCGCCAGGGCAACAGTATGCACTGCTGCCATTGCTGCAATCACTCGCTCTAGTGTGAGAATAGGCGGAGCAACTATGATAGCTGTCAATGCCACCTGCAACAACTCAGCCCTGCCGAAAGGCTTTCCACTCAACTACTCCTACAAGTTAGATGCACAAAATATTCCGTATGCTCAGATTTCTGGAGTGGGGTATAGAATAATACCAAACACTGATCGCAGTTTGGGATTGCTACTAGCTGCACACAAGGGTCTGGGTTCAGCACATGCAGGGATCTCTGCTACAGTTTCCCTACTGAAGCAGCGCTATTGGTGGCCAGGTCTTACTAAGCAGACTAAGGACTTTGTCCTCAAAATCGGCATCTGCCAGCAGATGAAGGGGTCCAACGTAGCACGTCCACCACAAACCCTCTATTGATCTCAGACAAACCTCTTGCGTGTGTATATTTGGATCACTGTGGCCCCTTACACTCTTGCGGGGCTTACAAGTACATCTTGCTGGCAGTAGATTTATGCTCTAGATTCCTGTGGGTTTGGCCCCAGTGTTCAGATGATGCTCCAAGTGTTATAAAGGATTTGTGAGTCTGTATCGGCACATACACAATTGGCACACTACATTTCGACCAGGGCCAGGGATTTAGCTCTCTGGCTAACAAGCCATGGGAAGTTTGGGTGTGGCCTTGCAGTACTCCTCCCCCTATCATGCTGAGAGAAATTCGGTAATCGAGAGGAAAAGCTGTGACTTAAAGCACTCCTTACCAACAAGGGTATTAGGCTCGGCCAGCAGTTGGGTCAATCACCTATATGGGGTCTAGAGGGCACTTAACAACATGCCAAGAAAATCCATGGGGGTGTCGTACACCTTATGAGCTGCTGTTTGGGGGTAAGAATGTGGGTATCCGTCCTCGATAGTGTCAGAACAGTGGCGGCTGAAACCCTAATTGACCTCAATGATCGTTTGGATGTTTTACAGGACCTTAAAGAATACCAAACTTTACAAAGCAACGTCCAAGTAAAACGCACCGCCACAGGGGAAGTGAAAAAGGTAATGGCAAGACCTGCCTGGGTCCCAGAGATTGGGGACCTGGTCAGCGAGACAATTGTGGACAAGAAAGAATTTGGGCCATCTTACAGAGTGCCTGTACCTGTCTTAGCTGTCAAAGGAACAGGATCTCTCTTTTTTCTGCCCCTTGTCGGCCGCCGACACAAAAGGTTTGTCTCAATTGATCTGATCAAACAACACTGTGGCCGATTCTCAACAGTAGGCACTCCTCTTGCTACCGTACAGGAAGTTCAGATGGAAGCTTTAATAATGACTGAAGACTCCACTTTCCAAAGAGAAGCTGCGAATGATAATGAACTGATGCTTCTCCCTATTGAAACAACTACAGCAGAAATTTCAATTAAAAAACTTGACGACGTCTATGTCAGTATGCCACAGATCGAGTCATCTATCAATCCTACAAAGCCTGCTGAGCTGCCAAGAATAGGCTGGATGGCATCTGGCTTCTTCGTGCATTATGACGACTTCTCATCAAATCCAAGTGAACCTGAGCTGCAGCCACCGCCACTCCTTTTCAAACTTCGAGTTTATGCTTTCTATCTTTGGCTGAAAGAGACTTACTTCATTGTTCCCTGGATACATCTATGGATTACAATTGGCTTACTTTTCCTGGTACTTTGGATTGGTATAGTAGCTGTCTTTTTCCTACTTCTGAATGGACACTTTCCCCCAGAATGCTCTGGAGTACAACTCGTGAACTTGGTTCTTAAACCATATGCATCACACTGCAAACTAAGAGACTAGTCCCTGGTGAATATTACAGTGGTTCCAGTCCCTGAAGGAATTGTATGGGACAGGGTATCGTATGATGTCTATGGTCCTACTGAACTTTTGAAAATTCCTTATTTGTTCAAAATTTCTTTAAATGATAATATCACCTCTAGTACTTTCTCTGATGATTGGGACATTGAAACTGTGCATAATTTGATTTCAGATTTAGAGCAATCAGCTGCATTTTCAAACAATGAATTGTTTGGTGGTACAAGTAATTTTGGAGACATGTTCTGTTACCAGCATTATGGTCACCATTTTTTACATAAAGCCAGTATCCCACATGCTCTTTATAATTACACACAATGGGAACACTGCCCAACACCGCCAAAAGGTAGTTCAAAAACTTTTACAGAAAAGTTTGCTTATTTTTCAGATTTTGAAACATCAGACACCGCCTTATATTACTATAGACTTGGACCTACACCTGCAAAGAAAAATATGCTAACAAACACCAAACTGATATACTCTGCTTCCTTTATTTCCCAACTGTCTACACAGGGTTTGAATTTTTCGAAAGCCATAATAGACACATAGTCTATCTGGGGGACAACAGATTGGCAGGCTCAGAGGACTTATTTAGAACATGCCTCATACCACATCAAATGATTTTCCTGAACAAGAAAGTGCAACAAACTTCATATCTAGGTATAGTAAAAACAAAGGATTTGAACACACCTCGTATTCGCTCATTCTCACGTTTCGATAATTGGCAGCACTATACACACTTTAGTGAGAATACACTAGACACCATGATACGTAATGGTTTCTTCAGTTCATCGGACCCCAATTGGAAGGGTTGGTTGGTTTGGCCTGTGGATACCAACGGGTGTCAGTCTAGATTCCTGGGTAACACCGAAGGGTTTAGGATCAATAGGCCTGATCAAAGATATGTAAGGACAGAACACTCGGGGTGGTGACATCATATAGTGTTGGGAAGTTATGCCCAGATTGGCTAAGAACCTCAATACTCTCCCAGGTGAAACATCACTTGTTCCTTCTTACTGATGACATGGATCTCACTGGGCAACATAGTGTCTTCCGCAATTGACATAATACAACATGGACAATCACAATTTCGGTCAATAGTAATATTGAGCTGGACATTACAAATGTTACGTTATGGCCATGTGCCATGGCGCTACATCAACAGTGAGAATCTGTTTTCAACGTACGATCTAACAGAAAGACAGATACCAATGGCACATAGGGATGCGAAAAATACCATGTTGCACATTGAAAAAGTAGACCAATTACCTTTCACCGTGGCTGAAACACCATCCACTGACCGGATAATCCATGGTTACATCACCCTACCGGTCACGACCTTTCAATTCTAATATTGTCTCCAATACCAACAGGTAGGCAGATCTGAAGTGCTAGGTAAAGGATATGTTCATGTGTATTGGGAATTACCGTTCAAGGTTAGATGCAGGAATGGGGACACAGAAGTTTTTCTTAGTGGCTCTGTCTATGAAGATGCTTTAAGCAACTCCTTGGTTTGCAAGAACATTTCTCTCCACAGTGCATTCAGTGCTTCAATGGTGAACTTGTTTTGTTATCTGAAGGGTTCCCCAGCTGCGTGAGTCATCCAGTGTTCAGGCTGCTCTCGAAAGGAAGCTATTTGATGCTGAATGATCAAGGTTGCTGCAGAATGTAACCGGGCATCGCTTATCTAGTGACGGTTAATTCCATAGTCACATGTACAGAAGTACTGTTTCTACCTGCCCGCACTGTTAGGGAGGCAGCGCTATGGCCTTCGATAAATGTTTCCAACATAAAATTTGACTCCCTTAGCAAACTAAAAGCCATGCTTTTACAGAAGGATATGGCCTTAACTTCAGCTAAAGATATGTTTGATTCCAGGTTGCAAGGTCCTCGTCTGAGATACAGGCACTTCTCCATACTAACTTCCCACTGCGTTTTGGGGAGCTAGTCCATCATATCTTTAACATGTCTGATATGAAAGGAATAGTACACTTTTTAAAATGTGTCAGCTCTGGTTTGGTTAGCACCTTTCAGACGATATTCGGAGTTATACCATCTTTCATACACTCCTTGTTGGGAAGCTTTTTTGGAGGGCTTCCACTTGTCCTGCTACTTGTGGCGGGAATACAGATTTAATATATCTGCTCCGCAATGGACATCCCAGTTCAATTTGGAATGGAGACAGCACTGTTAGTGCTGAGTTGCCGTGATCACATGATACACTGCTTCGGCACACCTCGGCTTCAAGAACTAAATGAGGACTAGTGCTTGTCATTAAGGTTGGTGTGGCTTGACTGCATACAACCCGTCTTCCGCTGCCTGCTTTGCAGCCACGAATGCTTCCTGGATATAAGTCTCGATTAGAATTGGTTGCGCCACCAGACATTGAAGTGCTGATGGACCCCTTTAAGGTCCATGGATATTGCTGTACCCAGTGTATTCCATTGATGATGAATGCATTTTTAGATCCACCCTGGGATGCGTCAGTTCCTAGTGATATGAACACAACTCTGCAGACAACTTGTGGGATACGGGACCTCCCTCAGCGGCTGCTGTGGGAACTGGATGGAATCACCTTTGCGCCATAAACATGCTACGAGGTGAGCCTCTGGGAACGCCTGCGGATGTGGGCAACAGCAATGTTGCATCTACCACTCGGAACACATAAACAAGTGATCTTTTTCCGTGTGGGAACAATTTGGTCTCTTTTTAAACAAAATGTGCCAAAACAGCTTTTTCTTTTTCTAGCCACCATGGCTTTCTGAGGGCTTGGGATCTCAAAAGATATAATGGCCTTTTAAAGACTTTTTATGTATTTTATTTGGAAGCCTGCTTTTAGATACTTTTAGGAGTAGTTTTTTTTTAAAACAGTTTTTTACATTATCTGCTGGCTTTTTAGATAGCTTTTTAGATATCGACCCTTAGTATGAGGTTTGGTCGTTATATTCCTGAGTTAGGCCAATGTAGTGAAGTAGCTTATTTCGTACATTGTCCTCACAAATATCGTTTCCAGCTGTGACCTTTGGCACACATTTACACGCACGACAATGTTGGATTAGTTACCCTGAAACTAAACTTGTTTTTACATCTAGCTTTGCACAACATTACTGCAACGCCCTGAACATCATGTACAAGGTCTCGTTTCGCTCTACGTACAAATGTCATCACTATCTTCATCCACAGGGTGACAGGGCTATCTATATATCCATAACATCACCAATCTATGTGTACATCGTAAGGCTGCTATCTATTATAAAGATGATCATCCCGATAGATTAGTAGAGGCGGTACGTCCGCTGACACTGAGGGCCCTTGCATGCTGAGAAATCACTACGCAGCGTTCTGACATCTTGTGAGGGGTGTCCAGTTTGTGACCAAGATGGGGTCCTTCACTCTATCCCATCAGGTAATGGGGTTGGATCATGCCTTGGGGGATTCTTGGCTCTACACCTATTCTCACTCTAGTTACACTTAGAGTAGAGTCCGCATAGTAGGAGTACACTAGATTACTGCCTAGTTTATTTGCCTGCATATATACATTGTTTAGCACCATGGTTACGCTTTTAGTGCTTGTAATCACGTTTATCTGTTTCTGTCTACTAATCATTGCAGCACACGCATTTTATGCAAAAATAACATTTGTTCAATAAATATCATTGTAAACGTCCCACTGTGTACTCTCTGTATATTTCTCAGAGAATAAGTACGCATGAGTGACTGAGCAAAAGGTACTGCACCGCTGCGTCGATTTATTCGGCTGCACGGCGGCAGTGTGTGGAAACTTCTCCTGCGCGCCGATGCTGCATTGGAAAAACAGGCGCTGGAAGGGTGAAGCGTCGATTTTGAAGATTTTTGTAGCTTTTTGCAGCAGGAACAAACTCCAAGGGCCCAGAAATGGAATTGGCACCACTTGGCAGGTCAGAACTCCCACCAGTGGAGTTCAGGGATGCTGCAGGTGAAGCTTTTGATGGCCCTGAGACTTCTTAACAGGAGGCAAGCACACACAAGCCCTTGGAGAAACTTCACATGCAGGATACACAGCAAAGTCCAGTCCTTTTCCTCTCCAAAGCAGAAGAAGCAACTGCAGGCCGACCCATCAAACAACACAAAGCATAGGGGCAGCACTCCTACTTACAGATCTTCATCTCTTCCCCTTGGCAGGGTCTTCTCATGATCCAGAAGTGTTGCAAAAGTCTGGGGTTTTAGGTCCAATACTTACACCCCTTTTGGCCTCTGAAGTTGGCATTATTCAAAGGATTGTCTTTGTAGTGCACACATTCTTGTCCTGCCTAGTCCTGGCTCCAGACACACTCAAGGGGGTGGAGACAGCATTTTGAGAAACCAGGCACAGTCCTATTCAGGTGTATGTGACAACTCCTCCCACCACTCTAGATCAGGAAGGCCCATCAGCCTGGTGATGGACCATCAGGATATGCAGGGTACACCTCAACTCCCTTTGTGTGACTGTCTAGAGTAAATGCACAAACAGGCCCCTGTCAGTCTATTTCACAGGGAAGCAGAGGCACATGACGGTTAAAGGACGGTTAAACAAGAAGATGTCCACTTTCTAGAAGTGGCATTTTCACACACACAATATAAAAACCATCTTTACTAAAATATGTGTTTTTAAATTCTGAGCTCAGAGAGCCCAAACTCCAAATCTCTAGCTGTTCCTAATTGAAAGTTACATTTGTAAAATGTTACAAGGCTGCTCCAATAATAGCATATGGGAGAGCTAGTCCTTGCAATAGTGAAAAACGAAATTGACAGTATTTCACTATCAGAACATGCAAAACCCACCAATATATGTCCTACCTTCCACATACACTGCACCCTGCCCATGGGGGTACCTTAGGCATACCTTAGGGTTGCCTGACATCTAGTAAAAGGGATGGTTAGGGCCTGTCAAGTGGGTGCACTTGCCAAGTCGACATGACATTTTAAAACTGCACTCACAGACACTGCAATGGCAGGCATGAGAAAGGTTTACAGGGCTACTCGTGTGGGCGGCACAACCATGGCTGCAGGCCCACTAGTAGCATATGATTTATAGTCCCTGGGCACCCATAGTTCACTTTACTAGGGATTTGTCAGTATATCAAACATGCCAATCATGGAGAACCAATCAGAATCAGAATTTGCACAGGGAGCACTTGCACTTTAGCACTGGTCAGCAATGATAAAGTGCCCAGAGTACATAAGCCAGAAAAAACGAAGTCCAGAATAGCATCAAAAATACAGGTGGTAGGGGGCGTGGCCAAGCGTCGGCAAAGATGGATGCACTCTGAAGCAGCTCCGTAGCTCTCTACCATCCGCCGCCTATTAATCCATCAAAAAGATCCGACCCATGCACTGAAATCAACTGCCCTTACCGAAGAGCACCCAGCGTGTTGACTGAAATCCGAATCGCATGCGTAACAGATAAGCAAAACCGAGAGGAGCTCCGAGGCCTGGTCACCGCCGGAAGCCGGGGGCTCGCGTAGCTGATGGGGCTGTGAGCGGACTACTAAAGAATAACTGGCGGCGATTTGCGCGGGCCTGCGCGTAAGACACTGCAAGACCCCTAAGTAACACAGGCGGACACACCATTATCGGCGACCCGCAGTAAATTGAAAGGGGCGACAGGAGCCGTGTACAGAAGTGGACCGGGGACAGCGCTGATCGGAGTTCACTGCGTGAGCGGGTGGACACCTTGACGGCGTCTGTGCATCGCCCTGAAGTACTGGACTCCCCAGATCGGCCCGTTGTGGATCCCGGAAGCACAGCGATCTGTCCCCGCCCGTGTGTCCTGGTAACAGTGGAGACCGAAAATGAGGTGGTGGCCGTGAGAGTTGAGGGCCCCCTTTCCACAGCAAGGAAACAGACTCCCAGTGATCGAGCGCCACTCCGGAGTGCGCGCTAGTCCAGATCTGCGGTGCCAGGAGGGGAGCATAGTACCGAGAGTGTCTCCGCCCCAGGGCCAGAGTGTTGGGACACTGTGAGACCCAGAATGACTGTCCCTTAGCCAAGCAGAAGAGGGAAATAGAGGCGGGAAGCTCCTTGAAGATGGCGTGTCTATGGAGGGCCCCCCCCCCCGGAGCGAGTGTTTGTTGGAGACACGCGGGGTGAGCCAGGAGTGTGATTAGCAGAGGAGCAGTGGCCGTAGACTGCTCAGGCAGGCTCATTTCTTCTGCGACCCGGTTTGGGCCTGGAGAGGGGCACTGAGGCAAAACAGCGACTCTGGGATACACCGGTCCATGTGCAGACCCGCAACAAGTGCAGTAGAGACTCAGACCCCAGAGGCCCACCAGCAACATCCTCAGATTCGGTTGTGAGGCACAACAGTCGGAAATTTGAGCAAGACGACCGAACATTAAGGTACTCTTTAGCGTGGGGGGACTGGCCTGAGCCCGCCATCCGGCTTGGTGGTAGATACGAAGCAGTGGGGATTCTGACAGGAACTGCACATCCAGAGAAACCCCCCCTGAAGAGAACCCCAGAAGGCTGCGTGGAGCCGGCGGAGGCTAAGACCCATAGTCAAGAGACGGGCAGTATCCCCGGGGTGAAGGGAAACCCGGAAAGGAAAGTCTTCCTCCCCCCGCTCATAACTAGAAGCAAGAGCAATGTCGGCGTCCAAGGGAGCAAAGACAACTCATCAAGCAAAGCTGGAGAGATACGCAAAGACGAAGACCGCGGACCCAGACGATATACGAAAGGCCGAGACAAAGACAGGGCAAAGACAGGAAACAGAGGACCCCACCTTAAAGGACATTATGGATGCCAACACTGGCGTGCAAACTTCACTCGAAAGCTGAATGGACTCAATAACGACTGAGGTCACACTCATTAGGGCAGACCTCCAAAAGATGAGCGAAAAAGTAAAAGTAATGGAAGGAGTCACGACCGATCTTGGCAAGGACTCCAAATCCATGCAGAAACAGATCGAGCTTCTCCAGGCAATCACTAAAGCGATGGAGAGCAAACTGAACGACTACGAGGGAAGGTCACGCTGCAACAATGTTAGGATTATTGGAGTGCCAGAACGAATGGAGGGGCCCACACCAGACCTCTTCGTCAAAGAACTAATCACCAAACATCTCCAGCCTAAAAACGTATCCAACTTCTTTTCGGTCGAGAGGACTCACCAAATTCCAGGGGGCAGACCAAAACCAGGGGCACCCCCTAGGCCGCTGTTGGTGCAACTCTTTAATTTTAGAGATCGGGACACTGTCCTGCAGACAGACCGCACCGCCCTGCCCCTCAAGCTTGAGAACAATGTGGAGACTTTCTTGCCCGATTTTACCGTGAGTGTGCAGAAGCAAAGACGCTCTTTTTAGGGAGTCAAAAACAGGCTCAGGGATAAAGGCCTTAAATATTCAATGTTGTTTCCGGCAAGATTGTGGATCGAGGCAGAAGGGAGGACATGGTTCTTCGAGACCGCAGAATCAACACAGGAGTGGCTAGATGGATGGAGGCCGGCCAGAGGAGGCGGATCCCACCAAAGGAGGGAGGTATCCCTCGAGCGACAATCAGAACCGGAGACTAACCCAAAGTAACCAATAGAATAATAGGGTCCAGCGGTTTTGATCACACAGAGCAGCCGTGGGGACGGTCGAGAGTTAGAGCCGGACCCTGCTGGGACCGTTTCAGCACACACGGAGAAGCGGCCTACTGAACTGCTTCGGCAACACCGACTAAGTGACATTTAGCATCACTATTATTGTAAATGCATGGAAATTTCAGCCTTTAAATGGGCAACGGCGATGGGTACAGGTATAGAGATTACACTCCCCCACCACCTTTAGCATAATTCTTACATGGGGCAACAGGCACTCTGCATAGTTGGGGATTGGGGCAGCTCTAAGCCCAGATTACAGGGAAGCAGGGAGGGGGGACATGGGTATTTGTTATGTTTTACACACAGTTTAGATGACACTCACACGCAACAGAAGCAGGAATTAAGTAATTTTTTTAACACTTTGCAATAATATGCACGCGCTATCCGGACTTCGGGGATTGTCTGCGTTGGATAAAGGTTGTGTGATGCTCGCGACGCCTCCCTCGCCAAGACAGGGAATCGATACCAACAGGAATGGGGACATCTGCAAAACAAGGAATTAGGCTGTTTTCTTGGAACGTCAACGGTCTGGGTGACAAGCTTAAAACGGGCATAGTGCTTCAATACCTAAAAAGACACTCACCAGATGTAGTCCATTTGCAAGAGACGCACTTGATGTGGAACACATTCAAGGCGATGACCAGGTGGGGATATAGGCTAGTGGTACACTCAGCATTTAGCGCTGGATCCAGGGGAGTAGGGATTATGGTTAGGAAGAACTTCCTGGTGGCAAATGACCGCACATTGATAGACAAATTGGGCAAATTTGTGGCTGTCTCAGGAGGTGGGAAGGCCGAACACTAATGCTAGTGTCTGTGTACGTGCCACCGGGCCTCCACGCATTCGCTTTTAAAGACTTGGGAGATCTCTTACTCGCCCTCCCTGAAGGGAGGCTACTCGTGGGAGGGGATTTCAACTCGATCATGTTGGGACACCTGGACCGGTGCCACCTGAGAGAAATGCCGCCCTCACGAACACAGATCCCCGATTTCATGGGAGCTATGGGATTAGTTGACGCTTGGCGTATGCTCCATCCCGTGGAAGCGCAGTATACATTCCACTCTGGGGCCCATCATAGCCTCTCAAGAATCGACTATGTCATAGAACCGGCAGATCAGCTGGGACAAATCAAAGAGGTATGTCACCTTGCGAGGGGCATCACGGACCACTCCCCTGTTTGGGCCCTGGTGGAGGTGGGAGAGCCGCAGGTAGGGAGGATAGCTCCAATAAATCCATGGTACCTCAAGACCCCACTGGTTAAAGCGAAACTCACAAAAGAAGTTGAGCTTTATTTCCAGGAAAATGAGGGCTCAGTGGACTCTGCCCAGACACTATGGGAAGCCTTCAAGGCGGTGATCAGGGATTATGCGGTCTCCCTGATCTCTGGAACCCGGAAAGAGAAAAATGCACAACTAGCCAGATTGGAAGCCGATATACTACAGCTGGAAGGGAGGGTACATGGGATGGATGCAGAAGAGACCAAGCACTTGTTGAAGTTGAAAACAAAAGAATACATGGGCATAGTCACAGATGCTGCGCGGTCACAGCACAGGGCAACACTCAGTAAAATCTATGAAGTAGGTGACAAAGCAGGAAAACCGCTGGCTTGGCTAGATTGTAGAGAGCAGGCCAACAGGCTAGTAGTGGAACTGACAGACGAGTTTGATAAGCAACTTAGAGACCCACAGGAGATCGCAGACGAATTTGGGAACTACTACAAACAAATTTATAAATCACACACAACCTCCTCGGAACAGGAGGCAGACTCCCTACTGACTGACATGCCCTTCCCTATTCTCTCTGAAAAAGACCGAGCGACACTAGATAGCGAACTCGCAAGCATTGAGGTAGAATGGGCAATAAGAGACCTACAGGCAGGGAAAGCGATGGGCCCCAATGGTTTGCCTATAGAGTTGTATAAGCTAGCCCCAGGCAAAATAGCACCATATCTCACTAAAATGTTTCTGGAGAGTCTGGAGAACGGGGTACTTCCAATGGACCAAAGACTGGCCACAATAGTGGTTATCCACAAAAGTGGGAAACCCAAAAGTAAATGTTCCTCATATCAACCAATTTCATTGCTTAACGCAGAAGTTAAGATCTTGGCGAAGCTGCTGGCTACTCGTCTGCTACAAGTCATCATGAAACTAGCACACCCTGATCAGTCAGGCTTCATGCCGGCGAGAAACACCTCTCTCAATCTGTGACGTCTACATGGAGTAATGGGAAGGTTAGGCACATAACGAGAAGACGCGGTGGTGGTGTCCCTTGACACCACCATGGCATTTGACACGATCGAATGGTCCTATATGTTCTCAGTCCTCAGAAAATTCGGATTCAGCCCCAATTACCTGAGCTGGATCCAACTCCTTTATAGAGACCCACTGGCCCAAGTAGTAGTAAATAACCGAAAATCCCCTCGAGAGGGGGACCAGACAACGATGCCCCCTGTCCCCGTTGCTCTTCGCCTTAATGTTGGAACGTTTAGCAATCTGGATACGGAAGGATCCAATTATGAGGGGTCTCAGATGGTCGGAGGGTTGGGAGGACCACGTCTCCCTATACGCCGACGATATTCTGTTATATCTGGGGTCACCGGGAACCTCATTAAACAGAGCGCTACATATCTTCACCAATTTTGGGAAATACTCAGGCCATAGTATAAACTGGTCTAAATCAGTCATCTATGTGCTCAGAGGCAAGTTCTCTCCCCTACCCAGGGGGTATGTCGTAGACGGGGTGGTCGAGGGATTCAGATACCTGGGGATTTACATCACCAAGGACCTGGCTGTGTTTTATGATTGCAACCTTTTACCCCTGTTACAGCGACTCAGAAGAGACGTTAAACACTGGAAGACACTCCCATTGTCTTTACTGGGCCATGCAGCACTTTTTAAAATGATGCCCTTACCACGCTTTTTATATGTCCTTCAAAACTCTCCGGGCCCAGTACGAACAGAATATTTTAAGGCAATTGACAGTGCACAAAGAACTCTTGTGGGAAGGTAAACCACAGCGAATATCAACCCAAAAGCTAACTAGGGGGTGGTATGATGGGGGAATAGGACTCCCAAATGTCAAAAGGTATTATTGGGCGGCACACCTAGCAGCCATTAACCAATGCATATACAGGCCCCAGGGTGACCCGGGATATCAAATGGATAGATGGCTTCTCCCGGAGGGGAATTTCACAAGAATACTCTACTCCAAACCCAATAAGTTGCAATTGACGGGCCCCACTGCACACGCCGTCCAGACATGGCACACGGCTAACAAGAGCATGGGTTGGGCGGGAAGAGTCACCCAGCCCACCCCTCTCTGGGACGCAGAACTATTCATCAACCTAAGAAACACCAAGGGCTTTGACTGGTGGGATATGATAGGTATAGCCAAGGTCGGTGATCTGTGGAGGGCGGGCGATGTGATTCTCTTCGCACAGCTACAAACCGAATGCGAAATGGCAGGTACAGAGCACTTCAGATATCTGCAGATAAAACACACACTACAAGCTGTTATTCCAAGATGGGAGTCGCTTCCAGAGTTCTCTCCACTCGAAGACAGAATCCTGGATGAGTACATGCTGAATAAGTCCATTTCTATGACATACAGGAAGCTAATCAATAACATCACTGACCCCCTCCTCCAGCTCCGCGCCCGCTGGGAACAAGATGTTGCGGATATGGAGGACAAGGAATGGTTGGAGGCCTTGGCCTCCCCAGGGAGATCGCTATTTCCTCCAGATTGAGGTTATAACAATTAAAAATACTGCACAGAACTTATCTCACTGGACCAGCGCTAGTAAAAATGGGCTACAGGGACGACTCTGGGTGCAGGAGATGGTGTGATCAAGAGGGTACTTTCACCCATGTTGTCTGGGAGTGTTCACACATTAAAAAATATTGGCCTGCACTGATACAGTGTATGGGGGAAGTGAAGGGAGTTAACATAGAACTCAATATGGGGTTATGCCTATTGAATATCTGGGGGCCTACTGACCTAAATAGTAAAGAAAAAACATGGGTGACGCTGGGAACAATAGTTGCCAAGCGGAATATTGTCAGATTGTGGGGATCTCAGGAAACACCTGCAATTGTTGCATGGAAGAGGGACATGGACTGGTGCATGTTAACGGAAAAGACAATATATGAATCAAGGGGGTGTCCCAGAAAGTGGTCGCAGATATGGGGAAAATGAAATGACTATAGGGGGGTATTTGTGAACCTCCACGTGTGGAACAACGTCAAGATATGCTACACTGTGAGTAATATTGGTCAGACATGACATTAATAGATAAACTGCATGAGCTTTGGTTTATGACTGCGTGTTCCGATGTAGATGCGCTCCATGAGGCTCATTTCTGTAATGTGTTTGTAAAGTGTGAAAGCTGTCCTCAATAAAAAGAAATTAAAAAAAAAAATACAGGAGGTAGAAGCAAAAAGACAGGGGAAACCAAGGCAAGGATGGCAGGTCTAACACCTCTGTTAAATAATTTTATGATGATTATGTTATTGCAATTACACATTCACACTTTATAACGGTAATCACAATTTGTCTTTTTATGTTTTTAATATATCATCAATGAGAAACATGTGGTTTTGATGTGCACGTTTCTTTTAGAACCCTGTTCACACTTTAATGGACTTGATTGTCTAAATAAAGTAAAATACATTGAAACTGAAACTACTGTACTCCTCTTTTCTTCGGTGCTCAGATCGGCTCCCTGCACTGTTTTTTAGGTTATCGGGACACAGGACGTATGTGTAGCCAGCCAAGACCAGCCACGTGGCCCCTTCATTGCTCAGAGGCCCTAAGTATACGTTTCTGTGTATGTGTGGCAATTGACCCACAAGCCAGTTCTGATGTTCCTGGTAGGTCAGAGGGATTTCCAAATCTTGGTAAGCTCTATAATGTGCAGTTGGGTCTACTTCTATGTAGGTACAAAACCATCCTGTGGGAGTATCTCGAGGCTCAAACTCCACCCATTAGTAAAATGTTTCATATGCATACTCTGTGTGTGCAGCTAGTACAAAAGTGACTGTCCTCCTCTCATCGGAGACACCTCTTGATTTGAGATGCTGAGTAACAGCTACCCTGTAATTGGCCCCAATCACAACAGGTGCTGCTATAGTGAATGGATTCAATTGAATTTGGAATCAAAGAATTAGAAAACCCGCTGAATGGGAGATAACCTTTTCTGAGTCAAGCTTGACATACCTATGGAAATAGGTGCTCCCTTATCCCCAGTAGGAGGCAACCATGATTGCTATGGACATCTCCATAATGATGTAATAATGGTTCATGTGTGTGTGAACAGTGAAAAACTACTCAAGGCATAACCATGATATATGAGACCCATGTTGGGCTCTCACAACTCAAGCCACAATCTCCATCATGAACACTGTGCAGTTGGGAGCACCCACGGACCCCTGTCCCCACCACATGTTCAACCTGCTGAGCAAGAGGATTGGCGACAAGCTCAACAAAGTCCTGAACACCTCCATCACCTCGGCCTCCTTCCCTGAGGACTGGAAACAGGATGAAGTGAGGCCCCTCCTGAAGAAACCATCCACCGACGCAGCAGAACCGAAGAACTACCAACCCATCTCCTTGCTCCCCCTTCCAGTGCAGGTTCTCGAGAAGGCAATCAACCAGCCATTCACTGAACACCTGGAACATAACAACCTCCTGGAATCCTCTCAATCCGGATTCCAAGCCAACCACAGCACGAGACAGCCCTGATCACAGCCACCAACGACATGAGGGCATTCCTGAACCACTCCAAAACGGCAGCCCTCATCCTCCTGGACCTCTCAGCCTCCTTCGACACCGTCTCCTATCACATTTTGGTCAAAAGACATAACCACATCAGATTCCAGGAAGACGCCCTCTAATGGATTGCATCATACCTCACCAGAAAAACCCAGAGAATGCATCTCCCACTGTTCGCCTCGGAACCCATGAAGATCATCTGCGGCGTGCCCCATGGATCGTCCCTCAGCTTAACCGTCTTCACGTACATGACCCCCCGGGCAAATACGGTCAGATCCCTTGGACTCAACATCATCCCCTACACCGACGACACCCAGCTCATCCTCTCACTGAAAGAAGACTCGTCCACCACCAGAGCCAACTTCCACAGATTCATGATGAATGTTGCAGACTGGATGAAAACAACTGTCTCAAACTCAATTCGGACAAGTCCTCATCTTTGGGAACAACACCTCACCATGGACCGACACATGGTGGCCTGCTGAACTCGGCCCACCACCCAGCCCAACAGACCATCATCTTGGACAACAAGCTATCTTTGAAGAAACAGGACAATGTTTCTTGCTGCTCCCACACCCTATGCATGCTCCGCAAGACCTTCAGGTGGCTCCCAGTCAATATTAGAAGGACCGTCACGCAAGCCCTCATTCCCAGCAGGCTGGTCTACAGGATGACACTCTATGTAGGAATAACCGCAGCCTCCTAAAGAGACTACAGACAATACTAAACTCAGCGGCAAGACTCATCCTCGACCTCCCCCAATAGACCCACATCACACTGCACCTCAAGAAGCTACACTGGCTCCTGATCGAAAAGAGATGTCATTTCAAGATATTGACCCACGCATCCAATGTCCTGCACAGTGAAGAACCAGCATACATCAACAAACGAAAGGCCTTCCCCCAACCAACCAGACACTTAAGATCCGCCTCACTCTTCCTCGCAAATACCTCCCAGATCCACAGAGGCAACAACGGAGGACACTCTTTCTCACACCTGGCAGCCAAAGCTTGGAACGACCTTTCCTTGCACCTCAGGACCACTTCATTACTTCGGGAATTCAGGAAAGGACTCAAGACCTAGCTGTTCGAATGAACAGATCACCATGAAGCAGCTAACAACTCCAGCGCCTTGAGACCGTCTCAGGTGATTTGCTGTGCTTTATAAATACTGATTGTTTGATTGATTGGGTGTCAACTGTTGGGTAAACTACAACTTAGGTGTAGTTCTACAAGGTTTCTTTCCCACCCATGTGTGATACAAGTGAACTTAGTTCAATTCACCAGCGCTGAATGTGAAAGACAGGTTATTGTAGCCCCGCAGAACCCTATTCAAAATATTTGTGAAGTAGAGTTATTGCTTTTGGGTTACTAACAATCCACATGAGGGGGTCAGGGATACCGTGGTAACAGAAACAAACCTATTTCGTTGTTCACAATATCACTCAGGCACACACTACAGTAAGAAACATAGACACTTTTAAATAATAGCATTTGTTACAGCAGGAATAACTCATTTTTCAGTACGTCTAAAACAACTACACAAGACATCATTAAAACAGCAAAAAGGCACGTTGCAAGCAACAAGAATAAAATTAGCATTTCTAGCATGTTTAGAATGTCATCTGGAACCTAACACCCTCAAACCTACTGGTAGGGTATGTCTCACAGTGTCTAAAAAACATAAAGGGTTGACTATACACTCATCAACAGTAAGGTGACAATATGATAACTAACCTCTCATCCCCCATCACGACCAATGATAGTTTTTCAATCAAGATTGCACCATAGCAAATGTATCTGCGACATAATTTTACTGTCACTAGAGAATAGCAAGATAGAACCGTTACCGGTGAAGCAGTATGAATTTATGAGGTTCACATTCATCAGTTCTACCAAAGTTTTCTGGTTTCTCTGACTTCACTGGTGAGAAGGTTTTCCAACAAAACAACAGTTTTTGTTTCCATTTGCAAGATGTTCCACCTACGAAGAGCGGGACAGTCTGCAGCCTAGAAGCAGCCCACACCTATAGGAATGGTATTGGATGGGAGTTGGTGGGTGCTTGGATTCAAGCGGGAGAAAGACCTGGAGCTTCAGGCCGTGTCTGTGGGTCAGAGGGGCCTGGTCCAGCAGGACCATAGCAGAGAGGAACAGAGAGCTGTACCAGGGGTTAATGCAACCTGGTTGAGGAGAGGCCTCAAACAGGTGACCGCCAAAGAGCAGCAATAGTCATTTTTCAGACCCATGTACAGCAGGAACTATTTTCTATTTTCTCAAAGGGCCTCAGAAACTGCCCATCGCATTTTACTTCCACAATCTTACATAGTTTTAAAACATCCTCTTATTTGTGAATCAAGGGACTTTGAAACTTCGCACACTGCTTATATGTTACAAGCATTTAATAAATGTGCGCTGGATGAACTGCTTGGAAACTGAATTTGAACAAAGCTGTTAATATGAATTAGGAAGGCAGCATTCAGCAAAATGTTAACAGTGTCTAAAAAATAAAGGGTTGACTATACACTCATCAACAGTAAGGTCACAATATGATAACTTACCTCTCATCCCCCATCACCACAAATGATGGTTTTTCAATCAAGATTGCACCATAGCAAATGTATCTGCGACATAATTTTAATGTCACTAGAGAATAGAAAGATAGAACCGTTACCTGTGAAGCAGTATGAATTTGTGGGGTTCGCATTCATCAGTTCTACCAAAGTTTTCTGGTTTCTCTGACTTCACTGGTGCGAAGGTTTTCCAACAATTCAACAGCTTTTGTTTCCATTTGCAAGATGTTCCACCTACGAAGAGCGGGGCAGTCTGCAGCCTAGAAGCAGCCCGCACAGATTTTTAAAACCTAATGTGTCCTGGAACAAAATCCATTCTCTCTCTTTTGTGTTAGTCCTGAAAATTATAAATCACAATGAAATTGCTACGTTTTGCTTTGTGTGAAATTAGTAAATTTGTGGTTATGGAAAGTGAGAATGAGTGTAAGCCCAATTAAAAAACCCTAACAGGGTTGGAAGAAGGGGAGGCAACTGTGCCAGTTAGGGGAGAAAGAGACACACTGAGAATATATGTCGCTAGCTTTCCCTGAATATGAGATGGTAGCATAATGCCTTTTTGGCCTGGCTGAAAGGTGTCTCAGCTATGGCGGGCAGTCTTATGTTAAGGTAATTAGAGGGGAATTAACCAGACTTAACATACATACCATAACAGCAAGACATGAAAAGCAACATTATATGTACCGGTACATCCTCAAATGTAGCACTTCAGTATGTATATCTGCAAACATCTATTAAAACACGTTGTACATAGTTCTGTATTTATTCTCTAAGGGGCAGATTTACAAGCCCCTTGCGCCGCCGGTGCATCACATTGCGTGACGCACCGGTGGCGCAGCCTGCTAAGTGATATTTACAAGAACAGGTAAAGTCACCCTGCGTGACTCAACCTGTGCTTGTAAATATCGCCCCTGTTCACGCAACACTTTGCGTGTTAGGGGCGTGACATGGGTGTTGCTGTGGGTGATCCCACGCAACACCCATGTCCACTGATGCATTTCCAGATTTAAAGGGAAATCGTAAATCTGGAAATGCGTCAGAATGCTACGCCACCCTAGGGGTGGCTTAGCGAGGTGCAACGAGGAGAAATGTTTTCATTTCTCCTCGTTTTTTTCCTCTTTCAGTGCGTGCTTCATTCTACAGCACACATTGGAAGAGGAAATCACCTCAATTGATTGTTTTTGTGCAGGAAGGTGCCCCTTCCTGCACAAACACAATCTCCCCGCGACGCAGCCATCCTTGCACCATGGTGCAAGGGTGCCGGCGCATGGCAGCAGTTTGTGCGCCAGCGCAGGGGGAAGCACAGAGATGCAACATATTGTTGTAAATATGTCGCATCCCTGTGCTTCGAAACTAACGCAGCGCAGCAAAATGACTTGGGGCACCGCGCTGTGTTAGTTTCTTGTAGATCTGCCCCTAAATATTTAACTGTAGCAAGAACGTGACCCGAATTTTAGTCATTAAAGTGTGCATAATGACAGGACAGTTGGGGTGTAACTGGTAAATGGTGTGACTGGTAAGTGTTATGATCAAGGCGCTGCTACGGTAGCCACTTGTAGTCAGAAAGGTTTTTATAGAATGCTCAATTTGGAAGCTCTAGCGGGACAGTTGGTGTCGGACGGCTGGCTGTGGCGCTGAATGAAGAAGTTACTCCTCCCTCTTCAAGAGGTGGGCCCTTTCTAGTGCTGCATTGGCACACTTTGACACACAGGGCCTCATTTATGAAAAGTGACGCATCGCTGCATGAAAACAGTGATGCGTCACTTTTCATTGCGCCCTCCTTGCGACATGATGGATGCGTCATATTTACTGTATGACGCATCATGTCGCAAGGAATGACAGATACGTCAGTTTTACTGACGTATCTGTCGGCACAAAAATGACGCATTGCTGGAGTTCTGTGGAAAGCGTGACGCAACTCCAGCAATGCAGGGGGGAGGGCTATGGATATAGCACTGGGTCACCCTTACGCCGGGCTATGGATATAGCACTGCGACACCCTTACGCCTGCCATGAGGCAGGCGTAAGGTTTTGACGCATTTGCGTCCTAGAAGTGACGCAGTGAAATCTCGTAGATTTCACTGCTTCACTTGTACGAGGCTTACTTGCGTAGGGACGCTACCCCTGCATACATTATACCTGACGCAGGTATAATGTAGTGCAGGGGTTTACAAAGTGACACATCTGCTTAGATGCGTCACTTTGTAAATAGAGCGCAACAGGGGGCATGTTTTACGCCTCGATGCGTCACAAAAAGTGACGCAACGGCAGCGCAAAACTGTCACAAGGCCTCATAAATAAGGCCCACGGTTGTGTTGTTTGTGTTGCTGCTCCAGACAATCATTGCGGCGAAATCTTCCCTTGACTTCATTTCGAGATTGTTGAAGCTTACAGTGAGTATGGGAGGTGTTGTAGAGGGGTAAATAAATTGTCTGAGTGTCACGTCATATAACCATTTCACTTTGTGTTTCACAGGCACGTTAAATGAGTAGCGGCTGATGCCATGCCACCCTGTCGGAAGGGCTGCTGCCCTTCCTAGAAAGACGACGGCATTCAAAGGAATATTGTAGTAGAAAAGATCCTCTGCCAAGAGAACGGAGCTGAGAAATCAATGAGTGCCAAACCCCCAGTACCAGGAGGAGTATCATGTTTGTTTAACGTAGTCTGTGTATAGAAACAGGAATCATATTTCTCGGCTGTGCAAGTAAAGCCAATGCCGCACCTCAGACATTCCATAAACATTCCACAGATGGGAAGCCATAACGAGAAGAAGAAGAACACACGCTGTGTCAGTTCAATGTACACGCACACCTACCAGGGTGCCAGCCAACCTGCAGTTGCTTTTGGAAAGCCCACACAACTTGGGTGAGCAAACACAGCAGTAGGAAATATTTTCAAATTCATTTTGGCTTTTATAAACTGACCGAGAGGTTTTTGTACACCATTTGCTCGGGTGATTGAAATAATGCAAACAGGAATCCCCACATCGCAGAGTACTGGCATAGGGCACAAAATACTGTGTTAGAAATAAAAATGGATTTATTTTATGCCACACTGGTTAAATCATGTTTGCATAGCGACTAATCTAAAATGTGCATCAATGGCCGGTCTTCTTCGAAAGCCACATAGTATAGCCAAAATTCGCAGCAGAAGTGTGCTACTGAGCTCCCAATGCATCCTTTACAAAGAGGTATGGGAAATTCAGATTTGGGTGCAAACACCTTTGTGCGCCTGAGTTTGGATTCAACATTGAACTTGGTCTTACTCTTTAAAATACATACGGGGTTCGAGGATACACTTTTTAACAAAATATATTTAAAAAATGTAAAAAGTGCAACACTTAAATCAATGGCAATGTAGCAATGTGCAATCGATTAAAGCAAAGATACAAAAAAAAAAAAAAAATTGTTACAGCGGAAATAGTTGTTGGCCAGACAAGAAAGGCTTACCTAAAACGATAGGTCTTGAGGGATCTGATTTGCAAAATCACAGAGTTTGTGACCACAAAAGGGCTTTTTATAATGTCCTGAAAAAGCTTTACTGAATCACAAAAGGTGTTTTTGAGAGCAATTCCAATTCACAAATAGAAGGGAGTGTGAGAGGGGTTTCACCTCCTAATTTCAATTGACAACTGTACGAAACAATGGTTTGCGACTGCAATTATGGTTGCAAACCATTGAAAAGTTACTCACATCCCACAGGAGGTAGTAACTGATTCGCACTTTGGAAATCATGTTGGGCAATTTCTGAGGGAGTAGACAGTGGTCCTATGGACTATTGTATTCTCTGCGGATGTCTTCCCACGCGGGAAACATATTTTTTAAGCAGCACCTGTTCATTTGAGGAGCATGGGCTGCTTTAGGAACAAACACTCCCATTTGGGAATGAAACTACAGAGATGGTGGTATTCTGTCACTTCTAGGCCAATATGCTACGTGCTAGTAGCCAAATAGCCACCTGCCTAATTATTATTCTTCAGGCAGGTCATTCTGTGACCCCCCTGCAAAATGGAATTCTGTGATGCTATCTCTTAGTACATAGGTCACAGAGCAAAAATACAGGAATATCACAAAAAAATGTTCTACAGGTTGCACCCACTAATTGTGACCTGCCTCAAGGTACATGAGATCCAATTTTAAAAGACTTAAAGGCACAATGGTGCGAGGAAGTCAGAAGGAGGTAAGAGAGACAGAGGCTTTCTAATATGAGGTTGGAAATTCAGTGAGGAGTCAAGAGTAGAAACCAGAGGTTTTTATTGAACCAGAAAGCAAAGACTTAATTAAAGAGGAATGTGCAGAAGAGGATATTAAAAGTAGCTCTGCTTTGAACAAATTGCGCTTCAGAAACTAGAATGTCTTCTATTTCTCTATAATATCCAAACCATCTCACAGTTGATGAATGACAGTCAGAGTGGAGAGTGTGCCTAGAACAGGATACCATTTGCATACTGGTGTACAGAGATTTATGTGCTAAGTGCAATGTACAAATTAGGAGTGGCCACCAGGGAAGGTGAAGAGCCAGTCAAGGACACTGCCCTAAGCCTATTTGATTAGCACTAATATTCAGCAGGTCCTTTTGGTCAACCTTATTAAATGCCACCATGAGATCTACAAGCATATCCAATCAAAAACCTCATCATTGACTTCCAAAAGGTGTCATGCACCGCATGAGTGCTAAAGCTATACTAAGAATCAAAATCAGATTAATAAGGCATAATATAACTCCAAAACTGTAATAAGAGAGGTGAATGTTAGGGTACATTCTCCACAGTTCTCAAGTCACTTTTCCAGGAATGATAATTGGGTGAAATTTGCAAGGTTTGGTGGGAGTCAGACTTGTCCTTTTGAGGAGGGGTGGTATTAGTCTGGATTTCAGGGAATCAGAAAAGTTGCACTAGGCAAAGAACGTGCCAGTTAACGGGAGTCAGATATCTATCATCTGAGATGGAGAACTATTTATCAAAAAGACAAGAATGGGATTATTGGAATATATGAAGAGATTCGTTTTTGCTTGAATAGCCATACGATCAGCTACGGTTTAGTTGTGACACATTTCCTGTGAGAAACCACATGTGGTTTGGCATTCAGGTTTGGGTTCAATGCATTATACAGACTCAGGACCCAGACTATTATAGATTGGTCCCCATGTTCCAAACATTTTCATTGGTGAGCATTCATGAGAAAAGATTAATTTTCATGCATAATGTTGAGCTGGTCAGTGTAAGTCTGGTGCATCTTTCCTCCCAATAGCCTGTGACTTTGAAGGAGGACATTAAATAGAATATTGTATCATATGGGGGACAGTGAAGCATTTTTAGTGCTAGTTGACATTGTAGAGTTTGCCCAAGTTCTGGCACTCTCTGTATGTCTGGTTTTACAACATTTTGACCGTTTCAATGAGTTACTTTTGGATTCCTGTATAAATGACATTGCAGTTGTCAATGTATTCCATAACCATTTCATGAGCTCTTTAGGATGTTCAGTTTGGTAAAGATAGAGAATTTTTCAAAGGAATGAGAGTTGCATGTTGACTCTATAAGCCTCGCATTGCTGTGGGATATGAAAGAGAGCCCGGTATCAAAAATGTTCCCAAGTCCGAGTTAAAGGGGTGTAGCCAGATGCCTGAGGACCAGAAGAAGGGCAGTAAGTTGGGGTTTGTGTCTTCCATAATAGGAGTTTGGGTTTGGTTTCATTCATGCAAAGGAAGATCTTTTTGATTCAAAGGAACATGTGATGCAGACATGTGGAGACAAGAATAGCGAGTGATACTTGACCATCATCTATTCAGATTAACCCATTCCTCTTTAGAACAGGCAATCTTTTCTAGAATCTAGCTCATTCACCTAATATTTTTCATCCTCATACACTACCCTTTTCCTAGCCCTAAACTATCACCATAAACACAATAATAATGATCAGTGCAATCTACATTTCACAGAAGACTTTGTTTATATGTCACCTCCATGAGTAATTTTGCACTTCACCATACAGGAAAAAAACAAACCATAGTAAGATATCTCAGCCCTTTTCTGAACTGCATTAACCTGCTATCATCTCCAAAATGAAAACTCTATGCATCTGCAGGTTAATCTGAGAGTCATCAGTTACTTAGAAATCATCATATTGACTGATGTCACTATAACGAATGCCACCTGGAAGTAAAAGGAACACATGGTTAAGTCATCCTATAGAAATATTAACTGTGTCCCACTGCCAGAGCAGCAGAATGGGGGCATATAGAATCAACCTTCTCTTCCAGCTTAAGGAGAATTCAAAGAGGAAAAAACATTCAGTAGCATATATTAGTGACCTTCAGCATTAGGATACAAGAGGGACACAGAATGATCACACCAGTGAGTGAGTTTTATGGTGAGATAAACTTAAGCAGGTGACTTAGAGAGCCATTTCCAATTTGATATGAAGGCCTTAAAGTCTGTTCCAAGTCATATATTGTGTTTAAGGGTTATTCCTTGGAAGAGGGAGTTATCCAGTGTTGCTAACAGCCTCAATTTTCAGATAATGCTTGCCCAAGTAATTGATAGAACAGCAGAACCTGCTGTACCAGATGGGGCTGCTCAGATGCATTATTAAAGTATTTGCCGCAGATTCACTTATCTAATAATTCACTGAGAAGACCTTACTATTAATGACAAAGTTCCCAATAGAGTTGAACATTTTAGCTATAATCTATTGCAAGGGTAGATATGGCCTTGCATCACTCTTCATGGCTTTGGAAATGGTTCACTGGAGAATGAACACCAATTACATTAAGCTAAATCTGTCAAAACCTGAGATTCTCCTTATGGGGAGTTCTCTGTCTGCTTGGGATTCTGCCCTTTGGCCACAGATCATGGGCCTCGCTCCTAGGTCAAAGTTTCAAAGTATCAAACTATCAAACTTGCTGCCTCTGACTTTGAAGCAGGAAGATAAATTCCTTAACTTCAGGAAAAGCCCAAAGGCTTGGTTGTTTGATGTGTAAGTCACACTATGGGCCATATTTATAGCCAAGTTACGCAGTGCAGCGCAGCAAGTCACCTTGCTGCGCTGTGCTGCATGACAGGGAAAGGGCAGAAATGCACTGTATTTAAGTCAATACAATGCATTCCTGCCTTTTCCCCTGCTCTGGCGCTCTTTTGACAACCATAAGCCAATGCAGGCACCCTTGCACCATAGTGCAAAGGTGCCTGCGTTGTGAGGAGAATTGTTTTTGTGTAGGAAGGGGCACCTTTCTGCACAAAATAATCCCCTTAGGATTTTTCCTCTTTCTATGCAGCGCACATAGAAAGATGAAAAAACAAGGAGAAATAAACATATTTCTCCACGTTATGCCTCACCTGGGGAGGTATAGATTTGTGGTGCGTTCCCAGGTCTTTCACTTTTAGGAAATCTGGGAATGCATCAAAATCCATGAATGTTGCTTGGGAACACCCACACAATGCCCAAGGAAACACTTCCCTGGCGCAGAATAATGCAACACAGCGATATGCGTTGCATTGCATTACTCAAGATTTATGAAGCTGCTCAGGGCCACGAAAGGTGGCCTTGCGTGGCTTCATAAATCTCATTTTTAAATTTGCATCACTCTTGCACCACATTGCGTAGTGCAAGAGCGATGCACAGGGGCTTACAAATATGCCCCTATGTGTCTGAACAAGTGCTTCATTATGGTGCATCACAATAACAATTTCCTCAGTGAGTGAAAGCTGTGCTTTACAAAAGTACGTAGATAGATAGACAGGCGGACGGACAAACGGACAGATAGACAGCCAGACAGACAGACAGATTGACAGACAGACAGATATTGCTAATGTGTAAAATGTATAACCAACATTAGAACAATGGAATGTTGAGAGCTCCATTGAAGACAATGGAGAAGTTGCGGGCTTATAATGGCTAGTATAAGCCTGGAGCTCCAATATTCCAGTGTTTGTCTTCATATTTCTTACTTTCGAATTTAGAAAATTCTACCCTTAGTGGGTGGAATGTTCTAATAGCCTCATAGTCCTTCTGCCTCAGGCTATAACAGTTGTTAAAGGCCTGCAGCCTCATTAAAGGCATATATCTCGGGTTCAGGGTCTTTAACACCCGGTATAGCCCTCGACAGAGGGCTAAAAGGCTATATTAATTCGTAATATTGCACATCTGTAATCCTCTTAGTTCCAGAAAGGATCACTTTTTCATCTATTAAATCTAACACTTCATATAATACTGCAGAGTTTACAATCAGTAATGTTGAGAAGGAGATATAAAAGTGTTTTTCAATACAATTCAAATTGAAATCAGTGTTATCAAAGAATCGATTATAGATTCAACAAGAGAATTGCGAGACCAAATCAAGTAGTATAATGCATGCATGAAAAGAATCAGTAATTGTTCTTCAAGTTGTGGTCAAATGCTAATACATTAGAGATGGTTTGGCCCTGCTGCCTAAATGAAATGAGTCATCATCAGGACTAAGAAAATTTAAAGGGAATTCACCAAAACACCAATATACCAAAAATCACCTGAAACCCACATTAATATCTAATTAATTTTGAATCAATACAATATCAACAGTGCTTTTTTCTATGTCTATTTTCAAGGGATGGAACTAGGGTAGTCTGCTGAGTAAACCTCCAGCATGCCCTAAGGCCCTAAGAAAGTAGCCACGGTGTCTCTCTGCATAGAAAGGGATAAGTGAAAAGTGCCTCCTGTCCCTTATAGGAAGAAATCCAACAGAGGGAAAAATTAGTAATGAAGAGACTAGCAAGGCACCAAGCTCCTCTCAAGCAATAGCAAGGAAAAAAGAGCCAAGAAAAATTCCAGAAGGGGAATCCACTAGAAAGTTATAGCTGCATGAAGCAATAATCAGGAGACAAGAAGCAAGGGAGAAGAACTACACTAAAATTAAGGGAACAAATATGGTGTGATGCATCTTTCACATAGAATAACCTTCTTATAAAGGGGTCTAACAGGACTTATATCACACAAAAAAACACCTTACTTCATCTTAGATTGGGATCTTGAGACAACATCCTATTGATAGATGGCCATTGTGGAAATAGCATAAGGCTTGCTAAAATATGCAAAAAAGTGATTGATTGAATGCTTGAATTGCTGTCAGCCACTGGTAATTCCCTGGGGTCGCATCCCAGTCCAGCGTTCTTTTGCACACAATTCCACCGCAGTGTGGACCCCGCCATGGGCAAATCAGTCTTGACCCTGCTCCAATTGGAACAATTCTGTCTGAAGTGCCAGGCCAGATCCTCCCTTTTTTTGTGTACTTTAATGTTATAAGGCTTGATCACATCCTTATGTTGGAAATCTTGTTTCCTACTTGGCAAATGAAGAAGACCTGGTTTGACATCTTTCACCCAGTGCGCCATTCTGCGACCCCACTGCCAACATTCTCACTGTGTATTTCAGACACCTTTTGGAAAGCCCATCTGGGCAGTATTGAGCGTGGAGACACCAGCAAGATCACTCATCCACGTGTTGATCACAGAATCTTAGAATGTGCTGCTGGAAAATGTGAACAACGCTCTTTCATTTTCAGCCTGCATATGGCCTCCGGTAAGCTCTCTACTATATTCTTGACACAGTCTATTTCAGACCAGGGGTAGAATTCTTATCAGAATATTAAATTTACCGTAGAGTAGGGGTAACATACGAGTGAGGTTAAGTAAACAGAGTTTCCTCAAGCGTTTAATGCATATGATCTTGGTATTACTAAGCTCATGTGAGCTTCATATCAATCCACTCAGCTTGAACAACACATAAAAGAGCACATAAGAAACCACAGTGCAGACAGACTTCAACAAAATCATTTAAAAATTCATACAATAAATCATCCTAATCACATCCACTTTAAAATCAGCATTTCATTTGATAGATAACTGAATGTGCATGCCCAGATTTCGAAAGGATTCTGTGAAAAGGTAGGGAAGGCAATGAGGTAAGCAGAGGAAGGTAAAAGAGAAAAATATCTCCTTAACACAAGAGGATCAATATATAGCTTACCCATTGAATTTATATTATGAATTTGCTTGCCTCTGCTTTACAGTTAGAAGTGAGAAAACAATGGTAAAAAAATAATACAGTCTGTCTTTTGCTTTACCACATTCAGAAAGAGGAGCTACAATATTTAAAAAATATAAGCAAACAATTGGTTTAGAGCCAGAAGTGGGTAATTTTCCTATACAAGATATTTACGGCCTTCTTTAGCATTTGGTGGGCAGAGTACCCTGCGCACCAAACCTTCAGTACCTCTCAATTAAAGACAGGCAGATCTTAAGTTTTCATTGAATTAGTCCCCATTGGCTCTGTCAGTGGAATACTTCCTCGGATGGCCCAACAGTCAGGGCCATTAGAGGAAAGAAATTAGACGACCCGCCCTATTTAGGATGGAAGGTGTAATATCTTGTTTTACTGTCCACCACTGACAAGAAAAGTCCAGATTGTGAGGGAAAGAAAAAATAAAAGAATGAGCCCTCACACCCTGAGAGAAAACTCCACTGTGAGGGGGGTCCATTCATTTTCTCTGTTTGGGACGCTTTGGGACTTTGTCTCTGAAAAACAAAAAAATTGAAAATGTTTGGTGGACAGTAATGAAAGCCAATGATGGCCATCCACCAACCGTTTTGTACATTTCCTTTACTTTGTAGATTTAACAATCCTTTTTGATCATTCTTATCCTTCGTTAGTCTGATAAATTCCACTCCTAGATTTATTCCATTATTTATAGCTATTATTGGCTCTTGCTTATACTTTCATATTCAGCTAGTGTCCTGTTCTTTGTCTCCTCCAATAGCTTCTGTATAGTCAGACAGGTACCTGACCAAAAATAAGCAACCCCATGTTTTCAAAACAAACAATATTTAGAAATTATTAAATAACTGGCCCTCAGATGGTGGGACATCCTTTAATATACAACATACTCGATGTTTACCACATTCACAAAGATTTGTTCAATTTATGATCTTTCATTCTCTAAGATTCATGTACACTCCATTAGGTTTGCAAAATCGGACTTTTTGGGCTCACAAGATAAGTTAAATGAATATAAAATTACGTCTGCAATGTCTAAGACACTGTTTTCAGTAGCCTCCTACATGCACATCAAAAGTGTCTTGTCAAAGTTTAAGCTTGAGGATAAGCTCCAAAATCCATCTCAGCCATTTTTTCATGTGATATGATTTGTTCTTCAGGATATAGATTTAAGTTGATTAGCAGGTTTATGAGAAATTGAATTATGGGAAAAAAGAATGAAAGTGAGGACATTCAGACACTTATGATAAGAAAACTAAGTGATGAATTCTGATTTATGGGCAACTGTGTTGGTTTTAAACATCAAAACATCAATAGCTTTGCAAATGTATTAACTCCACTACCCTGAATAGCCTGATCCGGTAAAAGTGATAAATGTTTACCTCACACCACCTAGCTTCCCCCTGGCTATCCACACCTGCCGTGCAGCAGACCATTGAGCAACTCTAAAAATTTTATTTTATTTTCCAACAAACAAAGGACAACAACAAATACTGAGTAATCACAGTTGCAGTCCAGGAATCACCAGGAGCACGAACAGTATTACAGTTTGCAACATTCACATTAATCACCCAGATTCTTATAGAGTATTCTGGCAGCCAACCCACCCATCAAGGTACAATAATAGATCCATGGGGTCATAATACCAAGGCATTGCATACATCTCAAGAGGACCCCACGGTTATGCCACAAGTACTGCAATATTGCAAGTCTCCATCACCCACAATCCGTAAGAGGCATGGTAGTCCTAGCAGTTAGCAAAGGGCTGCCTTCATTACAGCCATTCACTTGCACCTCTACCTCTACCTCTTGCCTGGCTCAGTATATCCCCCCATATATCTTTTGGTCATGAGGTCACTGGGAGATTCAGCGCATAGGTCTCAATACAATCATTGCAAACAGTTAAATCTCCAAGTCACTTATTGGCATCACAGCCTCCCCAGTTCAAAGCCACTCTGCTCTTGGTCAATAGTAGCAAAAGTGCAGTGACATTGCTCCACATAATAGAACAGTTCAAGGTCAGGAACCTCAAAGTCACCTCAGTCATAGGCAAGCATCATCAAACGTGATGCCACCAGTTGTGCCTCCTACAGGCTGTTATCGTTGCTTAACTGCGACAATAAAATACTAGTCAAAGTGATTGCGAATAGATTATCCCTACTGCTTGGAAAAATGGTTTCTCTGGTGCAAGCAGGAAATGTGCCTCTCAGATCTCACAAATCACTAATTGGGGAGAACCTCTGGGGCTCCTGAGCCTGTTGCAGAATTCCACTGCCTCATCTGCTCATGAAAACAGATAGGATTTCCCTTCCAGATCAGCTTTCACAGTCTCACCAACTCTTCAACTAGCTACTTTATTCTTCTATAGAGTACCTTTCTGAGAGAAAGAACTGATTACTATATGTTAAAGATTTACAGCTTCAAGGCTTAATACATCTATCCCTCTGTAGGGGTTACCCCAATGCAATATGAGTGTCTAACCACTCTTACTCTTGTTGTGCAATAACATTATTTACCCAGACGTTTGATGGCTCACCACTGTAACTCAACACCAGAAGCTGCAGTTCAGTATTATTGTCTCTGTTGGAATTTGGCAGCCTATATCAGTTGCTTCACAGTGGATGGCTGTCATGTGCAGTAACCCATCACCAAATATTAAGGGTTCTCAAGCATTGTGTCTGTTCACACCGGTCATCTGCCCACTTCTGTTGCTGTATGACAGTGATTATTGCCAATATCAAACTTTACTTCATCAAAAATCTGCTCTCCATCTGAGAGAGCTCCTAGGGGTGTGAGTGGAGGTCAGTGGAAGAGAACTTCTTTGTATAATTGGCAACAAGACCTGAACCCGAGCAGTAGCAATCCACCCTTATTTAGGCCCAATGTCATTGTTGCGCGCCAGAAAAGTAGTAAGAGTTCAATCTGAGATGAAGATTTTAAGGGGGCCCCTCTTGCCAACCCCTCACAGTGACACTCATTTGGTTCAGAAGGGGACCCAAGGTCCCATTTGGGTTTTTTATAGCATTGCATAGTTATTCTCCAGTCAAGTTAATAAAGCCTTCTACTACCAGTTCAAGAGTGTAGTGGGGAATGGCATCAACATGCGTTGTATTTATATCTGTGGGTCATAAAATGAACACCCACTCCCTTTGCACACAGTTCCATTGCATTTATATTCCAAAATGAATACCGACCCATCAAACCACTCCAAGAATCAATTAGAGTTAAGGGGCAACACTTCAGTCTTCATGCTTGAAGTGCCGGAGCTAAATATCATCCCAAAGGATTTCCACTGTAGTTCTGTGACCATCATAACCTAAACGATGCCAGTCTGCCACATACAACACCAAGTGAATGTTGTGGGCTGTGAAGTGGCTTATTTTCAGGAGACCGCTAAAAACCTGGCTTTTCCAGCAATAGTTTTGTTTCCTTTCCTTCCGGCTTCGGGCACTTGTGCCTGTCTTCGGTGGTCCTTTCAGTGCCGTGACACTCTGTGGAGTAGCCGTGCGCTCTATAAGTACCTATTTTCATTTCATTTCATTTTCACTGGTCAGTGTCAAAGTATGAAATATGGAACACAATTCTATTTAAGTACTCATCACACTTATTACAGACTGTTACCACTAACTCGCATTTCTGATAATACTGTATTTTGAAATTCGAGATGTGATCCTATTGAAACTTATCACTTCAATGTATATTATTTATGCCCTTCAAGCAGACCTTTCTGGACACAAGTAGCCTTCTTCTTGCAAGAAAGCATTGGGCAAGCACACTGGTATGCAGCACTGTTTGGCATGACTCAAGCCAGGCTAGAATCCTCAACTTGGGTTCAACATCTGACTGCATTGGCTGTAGCAATACAAAAGATCATGATTTCCTGTGTCAAGTATAGCACTATCATTTTTGCAATGGTTCAAAGGAATGTGGCTAGGGGTCTTTATCAAAAAAATGTAAGCTTTAGGAAAAGGCAACAAAAATGTAACTTTCTGAATGAGAAATTATAGCAACCTATGACACATGGATTGAATGCTATAATTTATATCAACAAATGCACTTTTAATCTTAAATCTTGTTTCACATGTTGGTGGATAGCACGCACTCTTTCTCGTTTTACAACAGGTTGCATTTCTCCCTTCTGCACAACTGTGTCACCAAAGTGTTGGCCAGCACATGAAATAAAAGAGGTTGCTGTCAAGAATGCGAAATAACCACTCTGGGATACATGGTTGGCGCTGATCAACATGATCAGTATTGAAACATGATATACTCCGAGGGTGCCTAGCTGAAAAAGGATTTCTCCCATGTAGCACATGGATTGCAACACCCTTTCTGGGATGAAGATACAGGTGAAAGCTATGGCATCACCTCTCTGGGAAGTAGCAAAAATTGATGTGAGACTTATATAGTAAAAAATATTGGCATGGTAAATTATCTTTGCAGTTTCCTGGATAAAGGCCCTCATGTTTTAATAAAGTATTCCTGTGAGTTGGTTTCTATTAACACAAGTGTACAGGACTATGGCCCTCATATATGGGGATTTGGCGTAGGGCAGCACAGAAAAGTCAGCTTGTTGTGCTGCCCTACGCCATAGTGAAAGGGCAGGAATGCACAATATTTATGCAATAGGGTGGATTTCTGTCCTTTCCCCCTGCGCTGGCGATGTTTTGGCAGCCTAGTGTAAACGCAGGCGCACTTGCACCATGGTGAAAGGGTGCCTGTGTTTTCAGAAGGATTGTTTTTGTGCAGAAAGGGGCTCCTTCCTTCACATAGACAATCCTAAGAGGCATTTTCCTCTCTCTATGTGTGCAGCAGAATGCAGCACACATAGAAAGAGGAAAACACTAGGAGAATTAAAGGGCCAGATGTACGAAGCATTTTACCAGTCGCAAACATCCCATCATGCCATTTGCGACCATTAAAATGCATTTTGCTATGTACAAACCCTATTTTGTGAGTTGGTAACCTATTACCGACCTGAAAACTAGGGTTTGCCCGAGTCATTATTAGGAAGGGGCATGCCAAGGACGCCCTTTCCTAATACCAAGTCGCAGGGGCATGTACGATTATTTTTCGACCATAATGACGTCGCAAAACAATCGCAGTTCACCACCTACTGCAAGTATCAAAACCTTCCTCCCGCCCAAGGACCTTCAACAAGCCACTCAAGCACTGGTGCTGTCTGGACTAGACTACGGGATTGCAGCCCTGGCTGGTACAGCAAAATCCCACCTCGCCCCCCTCAAAACAACCTTCAATGCTGCAGCCAGAATGGTCACCGGAACTAAGAAATTCGACCACATCTCACCCGCACTCAGAGAACTAAAATGGCTCCCAATTGAAATGCGGGCCAGCTTCAGAACAGCATGCCTCACGCACAAAGCCCTTCACACAGGCAAACCAGAATACCTGGCTTCCAAACTCAAAAAGGCCGGCCAGACCAGGAACCTCAGAAGCTCCAATACTCTGCTACTCATCCCGCTGAAAACACGCAAACAAAAAACCGCGGCCATGTCGTTTGCCGGTAACGCGCACAAAATCTGGAACTCCATTCCCCCCACATCAGAACGATCCCCTCTTTTGCAAAATTCAAAAGCCAGCTTAAAGTCCTCTTCCTCGATCGCGCACTAGCGAACCGATAGGATCCACGGAAGTGCCTTAGCCGGCACTCCACCTGACTTTAACTCTGTGTCATGTGACATTGACTTCCGCTACCGCCCGAACCCCCTCCGGAACCCTACCCCTCCCCTCCGCCCCGAATAAGAAAACTTATCGGCTACTCGTTCTGTGTGACCTACACTCATCATGTTTCTTTTCGTTCAATTGTTTTTTTATTTTTTTATTCCTTTGTTTGAACTCTACTCGTCACAAATCACTATGTTCTCTGTGCTGCTTGTTTGCATATAAGCCACTTGCTGTGAAGCGCTCTGATGCCCTCGGGTCCAGCTAGCGCTATATAAAACTCCTAAAATAAATAAAATAAAATAAATAAGTAGGTGGTAAGCCAGTCACAAATGGGAAGGTGCCCCCCGTGGACCCCTTCCCTTTTGTGAATGTAGCACAAACGTTTTTTAAGCACAGGCAATGGTCTTTAAGGAAAACGGGCTGCATTTAAAAAAAAAAAAAGTTGCTTTATTTAAAAGCATACACAGACATGGTGGTCTGCTGTCCCCAGAAGACCATCATCGCTGTGTTTTTGCCCATTCCCAAAGGGTCGCAATTTGTGACCTGCCTCATGAATATTGATGAAGCAGGTCCATTGCGGTCCATTTGGGAATCACTAATGTGTCTGAGACACATTAGTACATTTCATTTTGTGTGTCTCTAATTGCGAGTCATAAAAAATCACAATTAGAGACTCGCAAAATGAAATGTTAGTACATCTAGACCTAAGTTATTTCTCCTTGTTACGCCTCACCTTAAGAGACATATGTTTTTGGTGCTTCGCCAGGCTTACATGCTCTCGTAAATCTGGGGAAGTGTCAAAATCCATGGGTGTTGCATGGGAAAACCCACTGCAACGCCCTTGAAATGCCTCCCGAGTGCAGAGTAAGGAAACAAAGCAATTTGCGCTTCCTTGTCTAACTACCTATTTATGAGGCCATTCAAAGCCATGCATAGTGGCTTTGTGTGGCCTCATAGATATGATTTTGTGATTTCCGCTGCTGTAGCGTCATAAAAGTGACGCTCCGGCAGCGCAAGGAGTTTGAAAATATGTCCCTATCTATGCATGCTTTCTTTTCGAGCAAAGGAATTCAATTTTGAATTTAGAATATTTGCTAGTGAAATCCAAGTACATTTTATGCTCTTCATCTAAGTATGGAGTTCTTTATGGATGAACTCCATATGAGATTGAGAATATGTTATCTATGATTTGTGTATGTAGATGGTGAAAATATTTAAGATATAGCACACACAATGATCTTTATCCGTATTGATGCATTTCGCATGTCAATTGTTGAATGAAGATTCTGGCTTACATACATACATAGTTTAACATGAAATAAAATGAGAAGATTACAAAGATATTCAATGCAGAAATGAAGACATACCAGCAAAACATCTGACGGGCATATTTACTATTGTTTCACTCAAATCAGGGCAGGAAGTTGCTGTGCTTTGTGAAACAGAGAAAGCAGAAATGTGCCATATCTACTAAGAGAGGGCACACTTCTTATCCCTCCTAGTGCAGGTGCACTGTGTGCTGACTAGGGCCAATTCAGGCACCGTTGCCCCATGCTGCAAGGTTGTCTGCGTTACAGTTAGGATTGTTTTTGTGCAGGAAGAAATAGCTTCCTGACAAAAACAATCAGCAGAGGCAATTTGTTCTTTATACTTGTGCTGCAGCAAGCAGCACACATGGAAAGAGGAAAGAATGAGGACAAATAAAAATGTTCTCCTTGTTACGCCTTGGCAGGGGTAGCGTACCATTTTAGCGGAACCCCAGGTTTACTGATTTCGGTAAATCTAGGATAGCATCTAATTCCAAGGGTGAATGCACAGGAATGCCTATGCTCCACCCATAGGACACCTACCAGTATGAGATGTCCCAACGAAGCACAAATCAATGCATTGCATTACATTTCTTTACAAGGTCTTGCAAGGTGGTGCAAATCGCCCCTTGCGTGGTTTTGAAAATATTACTGAAGCCTTTGTGTTGTCCTTGAATCACCTCGCATGATGCAAGGACAATGCAAAGGCTTAGTTAATATGGTCCTGAATACTTACAATGTGCTCTGAAAAATGCTGGATGACCCTAAAGCAATTGCAGAGCATAACTAAGCTTTAGCTTTAGAGTTATCATAAGTGATATTTGCATTAGTTCAAAAGGTGAAAAGGGCACTATACATAATATTTTACAGGTAATATAGTCAATCTCACGTAACAACTCTCCTTAGGCAAGTGGGATCCTTGTGAAAGAATCAATAACCCTTTTTTACAAAAACTCACCCAAGTTTAAGATAAAATGATAAATATCACTTCAATTCACACAACAGCACAGAAATATCTGATGAGTTCAACCCACAGCTCAGCAGTAAGGTAAAAGCACAGAAAAAAAAGTTGCTAAAAAAAGAAACATGACTTTTAATTACTTGAGGAGAATAGTTAAGTAAAGATAGAGTTATATTTTTGGAACCATAGGCCCTCTAACGATCAAATCAAGGAGATAAGGAAACAAAACGTATTTTTTTTCAAACAGAATTAACTACACTTCAGGGTTAAGACACTTGAGCTACGGAAAGACTTGTAAAACTAATCATCTCAATTTTTTGCCTCTAATGTGTGTACATTACACTGCAGAAATGTATGCATGTCGTAAATGTTATGGCATACACCGTTGCCCACAAATATACTGATTGTGAACAGTGCCGAGAAAATCACACTAAGCATTGTTTTCTATATTTTACTTGTTTCCTCTTCTTTTAATCACATAGAAAATACTTTTGCATTGTAAAAATTATTCTCCCACAGCCCTTAAAAATATTGTGTTGTCTGTGAATACCAGAAAAGGCTATACCTATGTGGAAGTTCACTACCTATGCAAGGGGCATAATCCCGCCCTCCTCTGCAAACTCTAATGCTTTCACTCCTAATGCTAAACTCATAAGACAGAAAATAGTACTGACTGACGTTCTGTGGTCTGAAGTGGGATTTATGGTGAAAGAATTTGTTAAAACCTGATTTGGTGTATCATGATTTATTAATTTAGACCGTAATCTAACTTTTTGTAGTTGTGTCACTTAGGAATGAATAGATTTTGTGAGGGATATAACACACAAATCCTCCTCTAAATGCTAAAAATTAGCATAACTAAATCTTTACAAAAAACCTATGCACTGAAGATGAATCATCATTGTGTCTTATCCATCCCTCAACCAGTAGATAACAGGCAATTTAATGATGATATTAAGGAGAGATCCTGTAAGAGGGTACTCGAGTGATCTTTCCTAACATGGAACATAATAAGCCTTCCAAAATTATAGCAAGAGCACAGCATGCCCAATCAGCTGAAGGAATAGAGTGGGTCTAATTGTTGACAAGAATTAGAAATCTAATTTCCAAAATTTCTCTCACACTTTGCCCGCAACTAGCAGCAGTAATCCTGCACTGAGGGCCCAATTCATAAACTTCATTTTTTAGTACATAAAGTAATACTATCTATGGACGACAAAGTACAGTTCACAATCCTATGGCCAGAGATATCTGCCTCTCCTACCTTTTTTAAGAGGACATCTCCACCAGGGGGTGGAGAGCTATGCAGATGTAGGTAATGAATTTGTAGTAAATGAGAGAGGGATCAAGGAGAGTGGTGGGAAAATGAAGAATAATTACTCAAAATGGTTTATGGAAATTTAAGAAAGGGATTTGTAGGGACATGCTAATACAAATCACCCACCCACAGTAAGAGCATTGCAATTCACAAAATAAATTTTTAGGTACTGCAACCCTAAAAGCCACAACAGACTTGAATGTACTGCAGCCCAGCCTTGGGCTAAATCAAGCATCACTCATGGCCAACCACTGGTACTGCAACACACTTCCATAGAAAACAACAGGTGCAGGAAATTAAAATAACACCCCATAACAATTAATGTTAAATTAGTAGTTATTTCCGTACATATATATATATATATATATATCGCTTTCTCCGCAGGCTTCACAGCTCCCTCTCGCCACACATGGACACGGACCACAAAGGTAGTGCAAATTCAGATGTTTATTTTAGATGCCGCCATAACGCGTTTCAACTCGTTAAGAGTCTTGATCACAGATCAATATATATATATATATATTCACTGACAAAACCACAGGTTTCAGGGACGTTATAGTTAGTTGGACATTTCACTTGTAAAAAACCAGGGAAATTCGCCTCTTATACTTAGTTCAGATAACTATAACTCGCGCACCCGCAATGCACTGATGATGACGTCACATATTACATCATTCATGACATGGTCAGTGACATCACTGATGACATCTCAAATGACATCACTGATGACATCACTGATGACATCATCCACATGATAATCTGATGCACCTCTTCATACCCTAATATAACCTTTGATACACCAACTCTAAAATACAGACTACCATCTTCGAAACCATAGACACACCAATACCACTTACTACACACCCACACACTGATTCCTAGGTCTACACACACATCCACTCATTCACCCATACAGTCACTCATACATGCAGTCAACCATCAATACGGCACTATCATATGTACTCATATACCTATACAGACACTCACACACCGCCACTCATCCATAGAGTTACTCACACACCTAGTCAGTCATGCAAAGAATCAATCACACTCCCATTTACTCACCTATACAGTTATACACACACCACCTCACTTATTCAAACATATACTAACACATACTTACACTCTTATACAATAAGTAATACAAGCAGACACTCATTCATACAGCCACTCTCACAATCACTCACTCTCACATATAGTCATTTATATACTCCAACACTCACATATACTGTCTTTCACATATGTAGTTACTCACACATGTAACACTGAGACATCTAAACACTCACCAACACACCCATACATACACTCACCCACCCATACAGCCCTTCAGAGATGTACTCTTGAACCCATACACCCAGTGAATCACCCACTCACACATCTATGCACAAAAACACCCCTCCACCCACCCACACAGACACTCAGGCACCCATACAGATACTCAGACAACCAATCAATAACCCATATAGACACTCATGTAGCTACTCACCAACCCATGCAGCCGCTTACACACCAACTGACAGACTAATACAGACATTCACACAGTTCAGTCACTAACCCATGCATTCAGTAAGACACGATTAATCACTCACTTATACAGTCAGTCACGCACCTACTAAATCATCCATTCAGACACTTATACACCCACTCATTCTTCAGTACACCTTGGCATATATATATATATATATATATAAAACACATTTAAACTTGACAGAAACACATAGTCACTGGATGATGTCATCAGTGATGTCATTTGAGATGTCATCAGTGATGTCATTAGTGATGTCACTGACCATGTCATGAATGATGTAATATGTGACATCATCAGCAGTGCATTGCGGGGGTGCGAGTTATAGTTAGCTAAACTAACTATAACGGACGAATTTCTCTGGTTTTGTACAAGTGAAATGTCCAACTAACTATAACGTCCCTGAAACCTGTGGTTTTTTCAGTGAATTTCTAAGGTTTTTTAAATGCTAATTTCTAACTATAACGTCCTGAAACCTATGGTTTTTTCAGTGAATATATATATATATTCTGGCCCTGGGGACCCCATCCCCGGGGATATATATATATATATATATATATATATATATATATATAATATATATATATTCACTGAAAAAACCATAGGTTTCAGGGACATTATTTTTTAGAAGGGGGGCTGTGTGGCCCCCCTTCTTTTGCTATTTTTTGGGCCCTGGGGACCCCATCCCCCAGGGCCTGACCCCTTTTAAAAAAAAAACAAAAAACGGTAGGGGGGCCACGTGGCCCCCTTCCAGAGGCCAATTATGGCCCCGGGGACCCCATCCCCCGGGGCCTGGCCACCCTATTTATTTATTTTTGGGAGGGGCCATGTGGCCCCCTCCTCAGGCCAATTATGGCCCCGGGGACCCCATCCCCCGGGGCCGGCCTGTCAGTTTTTTTTATTTTTATTTTGTTTTGAAAGGGGAGGGGGGCCGCGTGGCCCTCCTCCCGGGCCACTACTGGCCCCGGGGACTCCATCCCCCGGGGCCTGGCCTCTCCGTTGGGGACCGTGGGGGGAGCCCCAATGCCCCCACGGTCCCGCCGGCTCCCCGCCTCCTGCGGGAGCCGGCATTGCTTTTCCACAAGGGAAGCTGCTGACATGCAGCTCCTCTTGTGGAAAAGCAATCCTGCTTTGCTTCATTGAAGCGAGAGCAGGTTTCCCTGCTCTCGCTTCAATGAAGCAAAGCAGAGTTTGCTATGGCAGGGCAGGAGCAGCACGGCTCCCGCTCTGCCATAGCAAACAGCAGTGTGCTGGGGGTGGGCACCCCGGGACACTACAGGAGCCGGCCCTGGGGGGTGGCGGTCCCCAGGGCCATCAAGGGCTCCAGGAGGGGGGCCGCGCGGCCCACCTCCCTACCAGTGCAAAGCCCCGGGGAGGTGGTGGTCCCCGGGGCTCGGGGGTCCTATGGAAATTAACATTGGGAAAACGTGTTTTGGGACCCCCCTTTTTTCTCAGCCCCCGCTTGACGAATCACACAGAAACTTTCAAGACAGGAACTGACCGGAGCGCCCCACTAGTTTTGAAAATTTTGCGATGATTCGTCAACCGGCGCCAAAATTATTGGCAAATCAAAAAACGCTTCTCCTATGGAAACTAGGTCCTAACTATAACTACCTACTGGCGAACGCCAGTAGGTAATATATATATATATATATATATATATATATATATATATATAGATATAGATATACATATAGATATTTATAGATATATATATAGATATATAGCTATATATATAATACACATACACACAAACATATGCTAATTTATCCGCATATATAGTGAAAAAATTAAGTATAAGCGTAGAACGATTTGATGATGTTAAAATACAATTATTTTAAACCAAGTTTACTACAAATGAATTAAAAATAAAAATGTTAGAAGAGGGTAGGTAATCCCTTTTTTTTAAATTAATGTGCTGTAACATTTTATTTTGTTAATTCCAGGTTAATTTTTAACATTTTACGTCGTTTAAAACCTTTACATTGACATATTTATAAATATATATTTTTTAAATAATACACTTTATTACATTTTCCTATATTTACCCACGAGTTGGCGATGCAGCGAGCGCAAGGTAAATAGTTTTATTTATTTATTTATTTACTTACTTTACTCCAGCCCGTCGTATGTCCGTCTCCACTACCCCTACCCTGCCCCTCCCCTGCCCCGCCCACCGCCCCCCTCTGCGAGCCGCCACTGATTGGAGGGGGTGGAGACATGTAAGTCCCACTGGATCAATGAACACATTATTTTTTACATCTGAAATATTACGATGTATTCTTACAAATGGGATTTGCTCATGTGGAATATCCAGGTGAGCACATTTACTACCAGAGATGGATTTTGGGTGTTTCTTTGTAGGTTCACTAGTAGGCTGGTGAACTTATTGAACATTCATAAATTTTTAGGTATATTAGGATTCACCAAGTATTTTGGTTCTATCCTGGAAACGTTGTGTGCATTTACTCTTATTAAGGACAGTTTCGAATGGATCTTCAGGGTCTCTACAGGGAGGCTATATCCTAGACTTAATGGAGCTTTAGAACAAGCTCCTACTCCAAGGGTGCAAAAAGGTTTGAAGGGAAAATTGCTTTTGCTTTACTTTCCTACATGCCAAAATATCCACCTGTTACTTCTCTGTGTGTTTAAATAGTTACATATGTGTGTACATTAGTGAATCACAGACAGGGCCGGACTGGCCGTAGCGAGCATCGGGCATTTTCCCTGGTGGCTGGAAAAGTGGGGCTCAATTTTGCAACAGTGTAGGCCGTTTTTTAGGTCCAGCCTAGACAGCGCATGCGCTGTCACAAGACTTGAAGTATTCAGTAAATTGAGGTAGCTCCCGCCTGCTGCCCGCCTGCTGCGTACTATACGTGCAGTGTCGGTCTTCTTTGCTGCCGTGTAATTGGTTTAGGCAGCCAACGTCACTTCCATTTTTTTCCCATGCAGCACCGACCAAGTACAGGTTTGTTACGCTTAGACAGCGTAACTGTTATTTTGGGAACTCTTTTGACTGTTTACTGCATTGCTTCATGCTTGTGGCAGTGCTCGATGCATGTCTGTTTCGTCCTCCCCACCGTCGTCCCCCCCGCACCGCCACCCGCCCTCTGTGTGCCACCCCCGACTGCCATCCGCCCGTCGCTCCTTGTTAATATTGTTTCCTGCTTGTGTCTTTAGTGCTTGTTTATTTTGTAAGCGGGGCACGCTTTTATTATAGCGGCCGCTTTTTCAACAATGCCCCCCCCCGCCCCCTTGGAACCGGAAGAAGGCATCTGCTTGCAGCTGCTGTTTGCCACGGGGTCACGTTCGGAGTCTAGTGCTTGTTTTAAAATAATTTTCTTTCAGTTGCTCTGCTTCGTGCTCCGCTATTTTCTTTTAGTTGCTCTGGTTTGTTCTTTAAAATGCGTTAGGAAGCATATGTGCACTTTATTTTTTTGTGAGAAACTCACCGGTTATCACTTTGTATTACCTCCAAAACAAACGTTCTCCGCTAGCGGCATTTTTTTTAACACACACACATCCTCGTTTCATTTTTTATTAACAACGAGAAGAGCTGAGACCGAGACCCCGCCCACATCCTGTTGCCAATGTATGTGAAGGAGGTGGAGGCAAGAGGCTATCTGCAGCTTTCCACTTTCACTCGCTAGCATCAGCTTCTGCTCTCCGCCTCCTCCTTCAGCCTCATGTGCTCCAGAGCAAAAACACCGGCCAGGAAAGCGGACCAGCACTACCCCGCCGCCTACCTGATGAAGGCCTGACTCCAGAGTATGAGCAATTAAAGTCCCCTCTCACCGAAGCTAGTCCTCCCTTACAGAAAGTTGGAATGGTTTTGGGCTTTTCCGGAGCGTTCTTCCTCATCCTGGACCCCTGCAGCTCCAGCCCAGGTACGCATGCTACTCGCAGCTGCCTTAAAGTAACTACAATGTGCACTGTAAGAATGGCGCACAAAGAGCCAGAGACCGCATTTATTCAGCCTGGCCGGAGGAGCCATGTGCTGCATAGAAACACTCTGTGCAGGACGCCTCAGCGACTTCTTAATAATCATTGTCAGCAGGTGTGCAGCGCGTGATAAGGAGCTGAGGGGTCGGCATGTTCCCAAAATTAGATCATAGTTGTATTTTATTGTTATCCTAGAGCTGGAGTGACTTGTTGCGCATGCTTCCGAAAGCAACTTCTAAGTCACATACAGGTATGAGTAACTAATTAGAGAGCCGGCGTTTCAAGGCAAGTGACATCTGTATGTCAAACTATTCTGTGTTTTTAGTCCGTTTTCTGGTGATGTTTACTACTTTCTCTCAGTTTTTATATAGCCTGAACTCAACCGGAAGGATTTGGAGCGCTTTACAAGATCAACACTTACATTATATAAGGGCAAGTTAACTTTGCTTTAGGCGCGGGGAGATTAAGTGACTTGCCAAGGATCACAGGGTGTTAAGCCAATGTCGGGACTCCAACCCGGTTCCAAAAGTGGCAGCTGTAGCCCTTAAGCCAGATCTCATCCCCACCCTTTTCCTGTTAAGCTCTCAATTTGCACACTATTCTCCACTTTTCACCTGCACGCTTCACCCATCCCAAGGCACTTAATCGCCACCCTTCTTGCACAATACGTCCAGTGCAGCATCTCACCCTATAACTTTCTCCATATTTTCTCCCAACACCCCATGTTCCTTCCCCCACCCGTGCCCTCATATTGATTCACCCACCTGCCCTCTGTGATTCCTCACAACCCCCATTTCCTGTTGCTCTCCCCTCCAGTATTACTTTTTTCTTTTCGTGTACCAGTTCAACTCAGACTGGCAAACAAAATCTATTTTGAAAAAAGTGCCTCTCATTCCGTAGGTGCTTGCTCCTGCAAAATTACACAGCCGACAGCGTATGCCTTTTTGTCCTCTTTTTAGGTCTCGCAGACCTGCGTTGCAGCGCGCATGCGCTGCTCGCTCTACGAGGCTTCTTGTAATCGAGTAGATTTCAGAAGGGGACTTGAAGCCCCGCCCATCACTCCTATTGGCTGGCATCATCGTTTATGCTAAACGCTGGCTTCCGATTCAAAATGAGGCTTCTTTGTTACCGCCCTGTCTCCTTCTGGGACGGCCCATCCGGACTGGATCTCTTACTTGCGGCGTTACACGGTGTCCTTTATTTACTGGGTAAGCACTTTTTTTACTATTCGTGTAATGGCCGTTTAACATTGCGGCAGCTTCAACACTAATAATGGCTGCCATGTTATTGTTTTGTAACTTGCCATGGAGTTTATTGCTCTGTGTTTTTCCGACGGCCCGGCCCGATAGCAGAGCACCGGAGCTAGGGAGACAGAGAGGTAGGCTTTTTAGAATGTGCATTTTTTTTTTTGTATAATCTGCAGCCGTCTCCTAATTTCGTATTTTTGTATATGTCTGTTAATTTATTATTTATTTCTATTTTAAAAAGGGAAATAGAAGGATATGTCATGGGATATAGATGGCTTCCTTTCTGTAGTTCTAGGTAAAAAGCGGCAAAAACGCAGTGTTAGGTGCCTCACACAGAGACTTCATCATTGCTTGCTGCTCAAGTACGCTCGCGCCGGAGCGAAAGTACGCTTGCGCGCCTGTTTCACCAAGCAGAGTAAATCCTCCGCCTTCAGCTGGTAGGAAAGTCTATATTCCGCCGCATTTGTAGCCGTGTATCGCTTTCAGCTTACAGATGCCGACTTTGTTCCGCGGAATTAATCTTGAAATGCGACACCGTGCACGTGAGGTGTTCACAGACCGCTCCGCCGTGCCAAGCGCGGGGTGGGGTCGCGCTGTCCCTCCACCCCGCCCCCATGTTAGTCAGAGCTTATCTAGTGGGGCTGCAGTGGTGGCCTGGATGCCGTCCACGGACTCCTGGTGGTCTGCTGAGCTGTGCGCGGCTTCACTTTGACAGGTGAGACAAAGGTTCTCCAGTGCCCCGGCCTCTGGATGAATATAGCTGTTGTCAGGGAGCACGAATCTTGCCAAAACTTTATGGGTAAGGCCACACACAGCCTTTTAAAATGGTTATTGTAGGCTTATTTTTAGGCGGAACATGTCTTAATGCTTTATTGGTTTTTATATAACAAGGAAGGTTGTGTCAAGGGTCAGGAAAAATTATTAGGTGTCTAATCAGAAAGGAAGTGTTATATTAATGAGTCCTATGAGTTAGCCTGAAAAAATAATTGGAAAGGCGTGCGATTTTCCCTTTTCAACTTGAGAGCAGGGTTGCTGTATTTCCTTGAGACATCAGCGCAGCTTGACAGGCTGATGGCGAAAGTTTAATGTGGAATTAAAATAGTAAGTCATCGCTGTAACTTTCTAGGGTTTTCTTGATAGAGACATATGTGTGATAATTGGTCGCTTGTCCTATGTTGCATGTCGATTGTCTGTTTGCACGTGGATTCAATTTAGATTTTTTACACATATCTGTTTTTTCAGAAGACACTGGATTGGCTCAAAAATTCAACATCATCTGTTACCACTTGTGCTGTGATTTTAGGATTTTGTCAGTTGAAGACAGAGGCTATAAAAGCCTAAAAATTAATCTTTCACCAAATGGTGCGCCCTATGCAAATTTATGACAAAATATGTATTAAGTATATCGTTGTTTTACGAGTGTTTGAAACCTCGGTTTGAGGCAAGGGGAACAGGGACTTCCATGTTTAAAACATTTTGGATACAGGTGATTTGTGTGCACATGACCCCCTTTGTTACCTTTTGCACACGGCATGTATGTCTTCAATTTGAACCCAATTCACAAAGGACAGAGGGAGAAATTCACTCTTGTAGGATTGCTCCATTGTTTGGAGCACAATTGTGACTTTGCAAGTAGTCATAACAGATCTCTGTGGAACTCCTGGAAATTTACGCCACCTGTAGATTTCCAGGAGTATTTGCGTGCTGAAAATGTCTGTCTGCCAAGCCAAATTTCCACCATGTGGAAATTTTTCCATACAGAAATGTGTCAGAAATGTGCTTTTCCACATTTAGCTCTTTTTTTCCTTCTCCATCCTTGTACATCATATTTTTCCCTTTCGCCTACACTTCCTTCAAACGTTGAGGTGTTTCCTCCCCATTGCCCTCCGTACATGCACCTACTCCTGCCATTGGCAGGAGTATAATAGCAAGAGTTTTCAGAGTGGAAAACTGTCTGTGTGGGTCATGTAGGGATTTATAGGTATTTACCTGCTTTTGCCTCTTGGCTGTCCTAGGAATACCAAAGACTTTCCCCTAACCCTTAATATGTGATTCAGGAAATTCCCACCATGCTGTTGGGATTTCCATGGTGTCATTTCTATAGATGGTAGGTTTTCCTGATCACAAACCAGGATAAGCCGGGTCATTTAACTCTAATATAAACTTAATGAGCCGGTTTATAGTCAAAACTACAGTGATCTCCACTCAAAATCGTAAGAAGTGTTGTTAGTATAATAAAGTTTTAATAACATAATAGAAAAAACAAAAACACGAGTTAAAAAAATTAACAGATATAAGAGCATCAGTGAGGAAAACTTGCATGGTGCTAAAAAAAAACGTGGCACAAATCTTAATAAATGTCATACAAGTGTGACACGCAAAAGTATATTAATTATGACTAGGGCTCCTGGTTTTATGGTATTTATTTTTTTGCCATTTCCGTCTGTATTTATCCATATTTATTTTGGGTGTTGTGAAAAAATTAAGCTGACATTAGTATATTTCCACATTTGTTTAACCAATAAATATGCACTCATACTTGAATGTCTGCCAGGGTTCAGTGCAGTGAACACCCGCAGAAGATAAATCAGTGCACTTAAATGAAAATATGCAATGCAATAGGTCTCGCATTTACGCAAGTTTAAGCTATTGGCATTGTAAATGACACTGCCTTTTATTTATGTTTTAAAAACAAAAATAATAGGCATTGTTATTTGCAATGTCAATAGCTCAAACTCGTGTAAATGCGAGACCTATTGCATTGCAAATGCTTGTTTTTAAAAGCAGTGCTGCACAGCATCTGGGATGCTGTACTGCAGAGCTCAAAGCTGATAGGGTCCAGGGGCGAGATATATTGGCTTTGCCAAAAGTTGTTTTTGTAGCGATGATGATAAACTCACCTTCTCTGACATCTGAGATAGGCCCATTCATCTCTATGAAATCTCGCACTCATCAGCAAATCTCACATTGAGGCGTAACCTGAAGTTCTTTGGTGTGGCAATCACTTTTAGGTCTTCTCTGTGGGAATTTGTTTATCACACATGTTGGTGATACTGAGAGAGCCTTTAGTTTCTATGTATCACTTTACAGTTCTTTTTACTACACCCTGTGATTTGTTTCACATGTTTGTATTGGTGATAACTTGAACTGATAGCAGCAGAATGTGCAAATAAGTCGTTTAAAGCATATAATAGTTAATGAGAGGACACTAGAATATGATGAACGACAGGTAGCCAAAACCACATAATTACACTCTAATCAATACCACATAAATACACCCCACATAAAACCACTCTACGCCACATAGCAACATTCCATATAAATACACTCCACGCCACATAATTCCCATCAGCAGAATTGCACTCAATGTCACACAGTTCCACGCTACACAATTCAGCTCCACACCACATAATTTGACAACAAACTACATAATTCAACTCAATTCACTTACACAACACACCGCATGCATCCACGCCACAAAATTCCACATCATACCACAAAATTCCACATCATGCCGCAAAATTCCACATCATGCTACAAAATTCAACAGCACTCCACATAATTAAACTTAACTACATACCACAACACAAAATACCAAATCACATAATTACATTCCGTAACACACAATCCCACTCTACATAATTTCAGTACACTCAATACCATATAATTACTATCCACATAATTTCACTGCACACCATGTCACATAATTGCACTACTCAAATCCACTCCACACCACAATATTCCACACCACACAATTCCACAACTAACAATTTCAATCCAACCCACATAATTCCATTCCACTCCACACCACATACATCCACTCCACTAACATAAGTAAAAGACATTGCCATTTACGCCAATAGCTCTTACTTTCACAAATGCGAGACCTATTGCATTGCAAATGCTTGTGTTACTGGGGGCCGGTTTTGCAGCAGTGCTGCTATATCGGCCCCCAGTAACAAAAGCAGCATGGGGGGGCTAGTCCGTCAAAGTTTCCAGGGCTGGTTTGGGTTTCCATTCCGGCCCTGATCACAGAAGCCTTGGAGTACGCTAAGAATTCTTCGCGTTCTTATACTTAAACATTTGGTAATTTGCCTTAAACGTATTAATATTACATTTTAAAATGTTTTGTCAGTTTTCCGAATCGGGCATAGCGCACTTAAGGAAGCTAATCCATTACTTTTAGACCCTGATAATAAATGTGGAGGAAAACTCTAATCACTGCACGAACTGCAGTTTGTTCAGGGATTGGAATTCTGAGTTTTATGGTAAACACACAGCACCGCCGCAATTTCTCCCAAAAGAATCTGACAGGTCAAACGCACCTAAATCTTTGGGGGCACCACGTGCTATAAAAATCTGATGCACGCAGAGTTTGCGACAGGAATCACTGATTAATTGCATAATTCCTAATGTTTTCTACACAGGCACATAATAGGAGATATTCATCTCACTGAGTAAATACCTAACTCTGGGTAAGGGTGAATATCATGTGTGGTAACTACCTCATCCAAACTCGCAATCGATGCCTTAGATGACAACAGTGGCTAATTGGTTGTATATATTGTTTTACAGGGTTGAAGATATTTCATTTTACCAGACGATGTGGGTGCACTGATAGAACAACACAAAGCACATCTATCACAATTAAAGCGGCAGTGAGAATTGTGGTAACCTCGTGGTTTCATGAGCCTCTCACCCTTCCAGTGCTCTAAGGTGGCTACCAAGCGTTACTTTGTTTTCTGCACAGATTCTGCTTAATGGTTGCTTCTGGAGGATCCCTTTTCAGACGCTACCTGAAATAGCTGCACAAATTATTAACAAGCGCTGGGGGATATTTACAAGCCCCTAGCCCCTATAGCCACCACAACGTCACTTTTAGTGACGTTGTGATGGTGATAGGAACTTGCCCTATTTACAAGGCAGCGTTAAGCCACTTAACGTGGCTTAACGCTGCCTAGTAAATAAGGCACCCTTCCACACTGTACTCAGCGTGAAGGGGAGTGCAATGGGTGTTGCAGTGGGCATTCCACCGCAACACCCATTGATTTTGACGCTGCCCCCTATCTACAAGGGTGGCGTAAATAGGAGGCAGCGCCAAAATTAAGACCAGGGAAAACCTGGTCTGACCCTGGCGCAATGAGGAGAAATGCTTTATTTCTCCTCATTTTTGCTGTTTCTATGTGTGCTACCTTGTGCAGCACACATAGAAACAGCGTATTGCCATTGATTGTGTATGTTCAGGAAGGTGACCCTTCCTGCACATAAACAATCAAGAAAAAATTACAAACCATATGTACAAGGACTGGCGAAAACTATCGCTAACGTTAGTTAGCGGCAGTTTTCTTACCGCTGTGTACCGCTGAAAACTATCGCCGTGTTAGCGACGTATTTACAAGCCATTGCTACATGGTGATAGCTTCAGGGATCGTCAGTAAAAACTGGCGCTAACAATAGCGTGATGGCGATAGGAATTCCGGCGTTAGCGGGCGAAAACCAACGAAAGGCCCATTAGCGGCAAAAAAACGCACGTTAGTCAGCCCAACGTGAGTTTTGTTTGCCTCTATTTGAAAAAATAGTCGACCTCCAATAGAAAATATGCAAAAAAAACAATGAAATGCAGAATGGAGCAGCCAGGGCCAAGTGCAGCACACATCAACAACCCCCTCAAGCCACCCAACATCCTGGATGACCAGGACGAGAGCCTGGATGCCTTGCAGGACCTGCGTCTGGAGCCTGGATGCCTCGCTGGACCTGCGCCTGGAGACTGGAGTGGGATGCAGAGTAGCTGTGGAGTCGATGAGCCGTGGTGGTAGACATTGAGGTGCGGCGATCGCCCGTACCTGGTGGTGAAGTCTGGCAGGTCGCATGGAGACACGTTGCTGACCTGTGTGAGAAGACCACCTTTAGCCCCTTAGAGCTCTGAATGGTAGAGGCACTCCTGCGCACCAACGCTGGGAGGTCTGCATCGCATACTACGATCCACCACTACACCGGGGTGCACGGAGGGGATTACCAATGGTGGACAGCGCCTCTCTGCATCACAGGCCTGATGATGTTGCGCTGGCCGGACGCTGTGGAGGGTGAGGCCCCTGAGCTGCGCCGAACACTCGTGTGGCGGGAGCGCTGCAACTTCACGCCTAAGGGGGCCCTGCTGCATCAACTGCATCGGGACTTGTCGGCGACTGCTGTACCCAGGCTTGTGAAATCTCACCTGGCTGAGGCCCCTGCTGGCTGAGTCACAGATTTGGAGAGAGTGCAGCGGATTGCGCCACGGTGTCAATGTCCAGGTAAGGAGAAGGAGGGACGCGTAGCGGAGGAGGCCCTGCGGATGTGTCGCCCAGGCCTAGCACCTGTAGATGACGCACCCCCAGTGACGGCTCATCCGCTATAGCGGAAGAGTGTCGCCCCACTGCTCTCAAGCAGTGCATGAAGCGGAAAAATCATCACATGATGATAACTTCCTGATGTAATCGTGCTATGTTTTCTTTGCGAGTGGGAGGGTGGCTAGTACTGCTGCTCCACTCACGGACCAGGGCAGGGGCGGAGTGGCATGCCCACTCAAGTGCGCAATGACAGTTTGATCGGCCCACTCAGGCCACCCAAAGCAGTCATGCGCACTGTCCTGTTCGCAATGCAGGCTGCATTACAGCCTGCATGGAGAACATGCCCACCCCTTCAGCCCCTGGCTGAACTCCTTGTCCCGGCGCCAATGACCAATCCCAACGCCGCATTGCAACGTTGTGATTGGCTTAGGGGAGGGAGCCTGGCTGCCTACTTCCTGTTCGTGGAAGCAGACTCAGGAGAGTAGGAGCAAAGAAGACACGGGACCCGGCCTCGAGGTAAGATTTCTCTCATTTAAATATTTACAACACCCGCTCTCACACCCCCCCGCGTCCACACCCTATCCAGTGTCCTTTCCAGTGTTTCCCACCTCCCAGCTGTCCAGTCCCCCCGCAGCACTTCTCAATGGCGGCCGCTGTGTGGCCATGCTCAGCGGGCATACAACTGGTGTGCCAAAGGTATATATGAAGTTTCGACGAAAGCCATTACATCGCATTCCATTACAATGCATACTAATATTAGGCATATTACATCAGTAGGGAAGGTGTTGGATAGCGGAGATGTAAATATTACTATTCCCACTTCAGTGAGTGCAACCCTAAAACTAACCCTTGCACCCCAAAGCAAACCCTGAACACTAAAATTCATCTTTGAGCCCCCAAAACACACCCTAAAAATCATTTTTGACCCAAATGCACACCCCAACTTTCATAATTGACCCCGAAACACATCCAAAATTTCACATTTTACCCCATAATACACCCGAAATTTCATCACCGACACCCGAAACCCATACCCACCCTAAAACTTAAAAATGTCCCATTACTGACCTCACAATGCGTTGTAATGGAATGCGATGTAAAGGCACCTGTGTTGTTGGGGTTGCGTTGTAAAGGCATTACGATGTAATGCCTGCGTTGTAATGGACGTCTCCCATGCCAAAGGCAAGCAATAGGCAAGCAATAGGTAAGCAATAGGCAAGCCCATCTGCGTCTGTCTGCCCCTGGAACGCGCTCAGCACCAAGCACCCTTCCTCTCGGACACTCCACCGCTACGACACCAGCACCCTCCTCGCCATCAACCCTGGATGCCACATCGCCTGCCAGGACCAACCTCTGTTCCGGACCAGACATCGCCATCGCCATCACTGACGGCTGCTAAATCACCCGCAAGGACCACCCCGACCGTCCGGGAGGAGGCATTGCCATCACCTACAGAAGCATGCTCCGACTGACCACGCACTCTAATGACCCAACAGTGACCATGGAACACCTCAACTTCCAGATCTGGACCAAACCCAAGCCCATCCTCTGCGGCACCCTCATCTGAAGGCCCCCCGGGCCATGGACCCCCATTCTACGATACCATTGTAGACCTCATTGCACCCCAGGCTCTCCCATCCACCGACGACACCCTACTCAGTGAACTCAAGTTCCACTTGGACAACCCCAGTGACCAGAACACCACCCCCTCCTCTGGGGAAGCTCCCCAACATCAGACTCAAGCAGCTAGTCACCGCAGCAAGCCACATAGCAGGACACACGGTCGAGCACGTCTCCTCTGCCAGCGGGAACTTCAACTACAGCCACACCACCAGACTCTCCTGGACCGACCATCATTGTATACATCACGTCTTCACCATGCCCACCGTACACCACCGCCATCATCGCCCCCCCTCGCAGCTGAATCAAAGCCACCGAAGAACGTCTCGTCAACTCTCTCAGCACCACCACTCCGCCAACGCTTACAGACGATGACACCGCAGCACGCAACCGCCACCAATGGACCTCCAACTGCGCTGACATTCTGGCACCCCTCAAGAACGGCACTGCGTCAGTACCTTACGCCTGCCTGATGGCAGGCGTAAGGGTGACGCAGTGTCACAGGGATAGGCTGGCCCCATGCATTGTTGGAGTTGCGTCATGGTTGTGACACGAGTGCAGCAATGCATGACTTTAGCGCAGACAGATACGTCAGGATTCCCGATGTATCTGTCATTACTTGCGTCATGGAGCGCTGTCCAGTGAATACAGTGCATCCATGGTGTTGCAAGAAGGGGGTAGTGAAACGTGCTGCAACGCTGTCTTGTCGCAGGGCTGCAACACTTTTCATGACTGAGGCCCAGTAATGCGCACTGTCTTATTGTTGGTGCGCATTCCTGCCCTGTAGTTTTGTTGCAGGGCAGCGCAGCAACATTGCTTGCAGCGCTGTCCAGCACCAAAACCTGCTGAAAAGAGGCCCCAAGTGTTATCTCCATTTTTAAGACCAGCTATTTTCTGGTCTTAAAAAACTGCCTCTAACTGCAGTTAGTGGCAGTTTTTTTGGTCATCCAAAGTTCAGGAATCCCCTTGTAAATATAGCGAAGTGGGGTTAGCAGCCGTTTTTGCACGGGAACGCCTCCCTTTCATGTCATTATCGCTAACAGAAGTGGCGATCTTTAGAATGGACGTTTTCACCGTAAAACTGTCGCTAACAGAGGTTAGCGGCAGCTTGTACATAAGGCGATAAAAATGTTGCCGCAAAACCGTTGGAAAAGTGCCGCTAAGGCGTTGTTAACTCCTTATACATATGCCCCTTCGTTTTGAAACTTCTATGTGTGTTGCATTAAGCAGCACACATAGAAGTTTCAAAACGCCATGAATGATTGCTTATGTGGAGGAAGAGAGACCTACCTGAACATAAACAATCATTTCCCCCAACGCAACCACCTTTGCACTATGGTGCAAGGGTGCCTGCATTGGTGCTAGGCCGCTGAACTCAGCGCCAGCGCTAGGGAAACGCAGGGGTGTGCCGCATTCTTGTGAACACGGCGCATTCCTCCGTTTTCAGAATGGAGGAGCGTGGCGATAGCAATGTTTGCTTAATGCCACGCTTCTCCATTCTGTTGTAAATATGCCCCGCTGTGTGATAACGGACGCTGCACATCACCTGACGCTATGGCATCAGCTTCATTTTAGAGTACCGCACCTCAGGACCGTCACTGCAATGCAATTCTGGTGACAACTTTCTTTATGGTGTATTAAGGCACCCTGCCAATAATGTTATTAAATTGAGACATTTTTGTATGTCTAGAATAAATGCATTGTTGATATATTTTATTGTTAAAAACACTTTCAAAAGCTTTGACGCCAATTGCTGATTTTCTCTTAAGGACCAGTGGAAAATCATGTGGCCTATTGATCTCTCTTTCTCTTGGCATCAAGTTCACCTATATTAATACCAATAAAACTATCGGACGATGGCGCAATCAAAGTAAATGACCGGTGCTGTGTGTTGTGTTTTAGTGTATACCTTGCTGAGTATTGACTGATGAATTTGAAGTTCTGCAAACCACCGTTTTCAACTTGCTTGGCTCCCATGATGAGCAGATGGGAAGAGGCAGCTGTCATTACAGGACTGAAACTGAATAAATACAGACAATTTGGAAATTAGGGTAATAAACCTGTCTTTATATATCTTTCCTTTCAAGTCGCTGTCCACAGAGTCAGGGGAATTGTGCTAGAACTCAGAGATGCACTTAAGACAGGAAATAAAAGGTAGGGACAATCACCCTCTTGCTTGTATAGTGCTGGTCATCTATTGTTTTGTAGATGAATAGATAGCCCTATGCACTTTCAAATAATGCCTACGGCTGGTAAGTGGGCCTTCACATTAAGGGGCCGATTCCGATCTCGGCCGGTAGTGCTCCGAATCGGATTCGGATTCACCGGATCCGATTCGGAGCCCTGTTTCCCGACCGAATCGTACGTGGGTCCGGCCGAGCGAGTACGATGCAAGCACCCGCGAAATCGCCGACCGACTCGAACGCGGCTTCAACACGCTCCGACCGACTCGCATGGACACGACTCGCACCGCGCTATGGAGACGTTTCCCGGCCGGGTAAGTACGATGCGCGCCGCGAGCGAGTCCGATCGACTCGCGCCCGTCCGGCTCGAAAAAGCTGTCGGAGCCGGACTTTGGGGGTCCGCGTCGGACCCCCTGTACGCGTAGGCGCGCGAGTCGCACACAGGGGGGACCCATGGGTCCCCCTACCTGTGCATGTACGCGCGCGATGCGCATGGACGCGTACAAGCTGTAGGGGGCGCCCTTGTCCGCCTCGCACCCATTGAGTCAATGGGAGCCCGCGTACGCGTCGTACGACAGGCTCCCATTGACTTCAATGGGAGTCCGATCGACTCGAGTCCGATAGCATGCGTGCGCATCGTACTCGTTCGGTCGGACTGCTAGGGTCCGATTCGGTCGGAATTCTCTCCGGGTCCGGCTCGGTCGGGGAGATTTCCGGCCGGAATCGGAATCGGCCCCTAAGTGTTATCAATAGTTCTAGTAAAGTTGTGTTTGCTTTGTCACACTAAAATACACTTTCTAGAGGTACTGCATTGCATCCTAACTAGTATCCCCTATTTCTTTCGATTTACTATTTACTCCTCGAATTTTAAACAGATTACCTACTTTGAGTAATTCATAGAATTTCACATGTCAATTGTTCATGGATATGTTAAAATGTCAATGTCCTTTACAACGTGGAGTAGTGTTACTAAAGGATTTTAGGGTGTCGTGTACAGTACAGATTCTATAAGAGAAGTTTTGTATCAAACTTTAGGGCTTTTGACTTTTCAATTGCAGAATATTTAACTTGAATCTCGACATGTATACAATGGCCCTAGATGCAGGAACAAATGTGGCTGGAGCTTGCAGCAGTTGTGAGTGCAAATGTTTTGTTATGGTATGCTATGTCATGTTATGTTTAGGCCTTCCAGTTTTCCGTTTTTACTGATTTTTACAGATAAATACAGACAGAAAACTATTTATTTTCCTGTCTGTATTTATTTTTAAATACAGAAAAAACGGAATATCGGCTTTCTTTGGATGATTTTTTCTACTGTCAATCATGAGTGCCAGGTCAGTAAGCGTACAGTCATAATCACTTTATTCGGTTAATTTAAAACCATAAAAGCATTCTACAAAAATTCATTATTAAAACAGCAATAAAAAGTAAACAACATGCATTGTCTTCATAACATAGTAGAGCATCTAATTCCAGGACTTTACAAAAATAAAATACTCTTGGGCATAGTGATCAACCTGATCAACATTCAATTAATTGTGATCAAAAAAAGTTAAAATATGTCAAATCATGGGGTCCCTCTTTTTTTCCTTTCTCTAACCGCCACAACCAAGAAACTAGCAATAGTGAAAGTTTTCAAAACATTATTCAGCATCTGCAAATATATTAGTGCAGGCCTTACCTGCATGAAGGCTTTGCCCTTTAAAATAGGTAATATAAAACGTTTACGAATGTGCAAATTATGCTCGCAGAACATAACAAAGTGCAAAGTGACTTGGGTAGAAAAATTATCACAGGAGCAGGGACCCAAATCCTCCACCTTGCTCCATTCCTGGGGCTCTGCCAATAAAAAGTGCAAATAGTTAAATCTAAATCTCATTAAAAGGAAGCGATGGTGGGGCTTAGTTACTACATCTAAATAGGGTTCTATTGCGAGGTTTGTTTTCAGTAGTTGCTGGGCTCGTACCGTTGGCTTCATCAACTCTCTGACCTCTCTTTCAGTAGGTATCATATAGAAGTAGGATTTCTTGGCCCAAGATAAGTCTTCCTTCAATAACTTATCTGGTGAGTTAAACAGCTCAGGATGTCCTAATTGCGTTGTTAACCTTTTAACGTAGCTCAACCAGGGGATACTACTTGCTCTGTCCATAGCTAGGCAATCACGCACGATCTCACGATTCATTTCTAATTCAGGATTGATCCAGGTCATTATCCATTTAAGTAAGGGGGCCATTCCGATCAAATCTGACACAAAACCAATGGCAGTTTCCTGGTGAATAATATAGGAAGGTGTTGCTTGTGGAACTGATAGCAGATTTAAAAAAAAAAAAAAAATTCCACTGTTTGGAGATCCTTAACTTCCTTATATCTCCAGATTTCCGAGCCGTAATTTGAGATAGACATTTTGCTTTGTATATGTTTAACATAGCTTGCACCGGCTTTGCCCCTAACCTACGCGCAAAATCGAGAACCGCTACTGTCGATCCTGTCATAGCTTTTCTTTTGGCTTTCTTTTCCCGTACCCCTATCATCGAATAGAACACCTAGGTACGAAAATGTAGTTACCCTAGATATTTTGTTTCCTTCACAGTATTGCATTTTGGGTTTTCTAGGTCTAAAGCTCATAATCATTGTGTGAGATTTAGAAAAATTGACATTTAAATCCAGCGATCTCATAAAATCTGCAAAGGAACTTAGGAGACAATGTAGGCCGACCGCTGTTTGTGCTAATAAGGCGGCATCGTCTGCATATAAAAGCGCTGGTATCAGTTGCTCCCCCATTCTTGGAATATCTTTGCTGGCTACACCCAGAACTGATTCTAAATTATTAATATATAGGGTGAACAATAGGGGAGCTAAAATGCATCCCTGTCTAACTCCTCTAATGATGCGTATTCCCTGCGTATGGTTGCCCTTTTGGTCAAATCTTACTGTGGCAGTGAGGTCCCTATGCAGATTGGACAAAAAATTTACAATGTTCCGATCTATGCCCAATTCAAGTAATAAAACCCATAATTTGGATCTGTTTACTCTGTCAAAAGCCGAGGACAGATCCATAAAGACCAGGTGTAGTGTCCCTTTCTTGGCAATGGTGTATTTCCCTGCTAACAAATGCAGGTTGAGACACTGGTCCGTAGTACCCCTACCTTTCCTAAAACCATATTGCAGGTTTGATAGTACATTACACTCATCAAGCCAGTCTGTCAGTTTACTGAGGATCACTCTTCCTAACACTTTAAATGCTCAGTCAATCAGCGATATTGGCCTGTAACATCGTGGGTCTCCTCACTGCCCTTTTTTAAAAACTGGGACAATAATTGACTGGGACCAGGATCTCAGCAGACCATACTGACAAGCCATATTAAATACATGTGATAGTATTTTGGACCATAATGTCACATTTAGCTTAAAAAGGTCAGCCGGAACGCCGTCCGGTCCAGGAGCTTTGTTACTTGTCATTTGTGTAATAGCCACAGCTACTTCCTTTTCCGTGAAAGCCAGACTGTAAGCCTCGACCGTGGGCTGTGTGCCTAAGACTCCCTGATCATCCTGATCATATATATGTTTAAAGTGGGTAAAACATTGCTCCTCCGGTATATTTTAGTCCAATGTACTACCACTAATGCCAGAGAAGAATGGTCTATTATCAATTTCCCAGAACTTGGCACTATTCTTGATGACGTCCATGGACAGTAAATCGTTGCAGGCATCATGTTTGATTTCCATTTTAAGTGTGCGCATGGCCTGCTTATATGTTTTCCTAAGTGCAGCTATTAAAGATTTGTCTTGGGGTTTTTGCTTTAATGCAGAGATTAGCTTATGGTGGCCAACTGTACAGTTATGATCAAACCACCTCTCTCCACTATTTATTAATTCCCTGTTAGGATATGTGAGAGATCTCGCCACCTGTTTGCAGATCCTATCATAAGCTGTAAGAATTTCTGCTTCCCTTATCGTGCCATTTAGGCAGAGATCAATCTCATTCCAATGTTATCTAATAGATCATTTATAAAATGATCCGGGACTACCTTACACCATTTAAGTCTTCGGCCTTGTTCCTTTGCCTTTAAGTTTGGGACAATAATGATCTTCCCCATTTTGGGGGTGACCCTAATGCCCCCGGCTAATATGAGATGTATAGGATTATGATCACTGAAGTGTGACCATTGGGCAGCATAGACTATTACCAGGGGTAACAAGGCTGTATTGATGAAGATGTAATCAATTGTGGAATTCACGCCTCTTCCCTTAAAGGAGGGGATACCAACCTCGTCACTCTTGGAATTAGGGTATGATAGGCCGAATTCCGCTAAAGTGTCCTCTAAAAACCCACCTTGTTGCGTGTGTTCGAAATGTGTCTCTGAATGAATACCGGGGCCAAGATTGTCAGTGGCATGGCAGTTCCTTGTACACAAATGCATATTAAAATCTCCTAAAATAATAACCGAATAAGGTGTAGTTTGCTTTTCCCTGCATGTGTCTAGAAAGCGATTCAAACTGCATAAATGTTCATTCACAGAGGTTCCTTCAAATGAGTTATAAAAGTTAACAACAAGTACTTTAGGCGCATTATTAGGCGTAATCTGAATCACAAAACAATTACAGGACCCAAAATCCAATTTATAATGGTTACAAGACATTTAAGGAAATTAGGGTTGCTAAGCCGCCCTTTGCTCTACCAGCTGGGGAAGGCCGTGCGGGCTCAGAATAAGTTGTATAGCCATCCATCTAAAGGGTATTATCAATTTCCCAAGTCTCTTGAAGCCCAACCATATCGTACTCCCTTAATATATCTCGCCACCTAGAGTCATCTGTTTTATTTCTTACACCCGCTATGTTCCAGCAGAGTACCATGGAGTATTTGTTTGTTCCAGCTTCCTCCCCCATTATGGGGAAAGTAGTAGAAATGCTAGAGTTGACCATGTGCTGACTTTGCTTAGGGGAGGAATTTATAAGTCAGTCGTTAACTTCTAGCTGACTCAATGGGGAAAATCTATTTGTTAGTTCAATTCTGTTTTCTATTGCCCTCTCTCTGATTGCCTCAGCTGAGTTTGGGTAACATTAGGTGGGTTGGAAGAGCCCAACAAAAGGGGAAAACCATCACTGTTCTTAAATCTTATACCTGACCCATTTCCGACTAACCCTGAAGACTGTCTCAACAGAGCTTTGGGGTCTTTGGCCTGACTCTCCAATACTGGGGGATAGAAATAACCAAGAGGTGCTTTAATACCACCCGGGCCTTGATTACGACCTTCTTGAAATAGCCAACCAGCTACATTAATCTGGTCAAATATGATGACGATATAATCACCCTCTTCTGATTTAGAATGCCGACCGACCCATCTCACCCGCCTGGCCATTATGATGTGCGAAGATGCTCTAGTCCGCCCGTCCGACAGTTTTTTTACACCAGAATTTTGCTTTACGGATGAGCTCTTTCTTGGTTTCGGTGGTGTTATCTTTGAGAGGGGGACTCCCTATTAGTACTGCTGCCAGAGGGGTTGCCTCAGATGGCAAATGCAGCCTACATCTATTACCAGACCAAAGTATGGGTGATTTACTGGGCTCTATCTGGGATGGATTTTCTAACAATAGGTGGGACCCAAGGTAATTTGGATCAGTGACCACCTGTCTAGTTTCTCTGTTTTTCCCCAAAATATCCTTATCAGGCTTAGATGCCCCAGGGTGTAGGGTATTATATTGTTCCCCCCTCGTGGACATCACCTTTTGTGTGTGTTGGGTATTTTGGATGCTATTAGGCACATTATACATAACATTCTTGTCCTTAACCCTGGGGCTAGAGTCCGTCAGTTTAGCCAGTTGTGTCTCTATTCGTGACAAATTCTCCATCATTCCCTCTAACACAGACTGAACATGTGTGACTAAGTCCTCCCGGAATGTCCCAAAGAATGTCTCCAAACGTGATTGAATAAGGACTCCCACAGTTGTATTGAGGTGGGAAAACAAACGATCTTCCTGGGCCAAAGTTCTTTCACCCCCCCCTCCTGAGTTGGAAGTTCGGCTGTGACAGTACCTAACTTTGTGCTTCGTTTCCTCCTATTTTTATTAGGGGCCATGTTCGAAATAGGGGATGTACTCCTGGCAAGTCCACCCCCTTCTTTGGTCAGCGGAACCTGTGATAGAGTCAAGGCGCTTTGCTTGACCTGTGTGGGGGCGCTCTCCTCAGCAACTATGTCAGTGTCTGCGCCTGAGATTACATGCCGTGGCGCTGCTATAGACAGGGTATTTGTAGATGCTGCCTCAGCCCCCGGGCCTAGCTGCTCCTCTACATTATGGATCTCGTCTGTTAATGCCCCTACCACTCTTGTCAGATAAGATATGATGGAAGCACAGTTATGTGGTACTTTTGCCTTCACTTTGTCCAAATCAGTACTACATGGGAGTTTGCGCTTACCTATGATGACTTCAGGACGTAAGAGGGGTTGCCCAGCCCAGCCTCTGTCAGGCGCTGACGGGCGCAGACGGGGCTGCCCTTGGTCCGGGCTTTGCCCAGGCACGGCCCGGGCACGCCCGCATGCATCACGTGCTGCGGGAGGCCTCGAGCCCTCTTATGCACCTCCGGGCGCAAACAGGAAGTCGCATTGGTGGTGCTCGGCCGCAAGTGGTGACAGGATTTGGAGTCCCCGGTGTCTGGTGCCTCAGTTGCGCTTTCCCGCGCTGCGGGAGGCCCCGAGCCCTCTTATATGCCTCCTGGCGCAAACAGGAAGTCATGTTGGCGGCGCTCGGCCGCAAGTGGTGCCGGGATTTGGATTCTCCGCTGTCCGGTGACTCAGTTGTGCTTTCTCAGTAGGCGTACAGATTGAGAGGTAGGCGTGATGAAAAAAGAAATTAGATTTCCTAATTAAGCTCAATTAAGTGCAGATATTTATGCTATTCACCAATGCATGTGTTTTCAAATAATGCTATTGCACTGTATACTGCTGAAACCTTTTGGACATTCAATGCTAGTATACATTTATCAGTTAAATAAATGTGGAAAATACCCATTGCAGCTTAATTTATGCAGAAAACACAAAATAAAAATGGATAAATACAGAAAAAATTAGAACAAAATAAATATGGATTAATACAGTCGGAAATGTCGAAAAAATAAATACCATAAAACCGGGAGCCCTAGTTATGTTACATAGTGCATAGGGTGGTTGTTAAACAGACATCAGTGGTTTGCTGTGTAAGAATTTTCCCTGCAGTAGTGGTTTCTGAGAGGGTGTACTTTTGAGCCCTTCTAACTTGTGTGTGATTTTTAACTGAAACATGGTACACCACTGTGGCATGCTCTATGGTGGTAAGAGAGTTGCTTCACATTTTGCGGTCTTCTGCTTAACCGAGTTAGCTATGTAAGTGGTTGTGGTTTTTTAGAATCTTGTGCTCTCTTGTGACTCTTCTGATTCTTGTCTGGAGAGCACTGCACAATTTTGCCTTAAAGGGACAAGAATATCCTAGGATGCCTGAAAAGCCCCTGTTGGACAGATAGAAATGAAGAGAACTGAGGAGAGGTCCTTTAAGATTCATACCACATGCCTGTTCCATCAGGCAGGCAGCAGTGGACCGATGACAGAGAGTGCATGTGACTGCTTCTGGGAATGCAACAGTTCTGGTTCTAAAGGAGGACAAATGAGAAAGAAACTAATATCTGCCTCAAAACTAACTCCAACAAGAAAGTAACAATTAAATGTAAGTCGAAAAAACTGTGAATATTTGAAGGGAAGGTTACATCTGGGCTATTTAGATAGCAGTTTGACCTCACATGTGGATAACACCCAGAACATTTTAACCACATTTTCACCAAAAAGCCTATTCTAACCACATTTTCTATTAGTATGAAGATTGGAAGTATCTTCTCTGTTGCTACAGATTAATTTCAAACAGATTGTTACTTTGTCCATATTTTTCTGTTTGTTTAGGGTCTTACAATTATTTTTTTTAAAACATTTCTTTATTATTTTAACAAATAAGCAGCATCCATTTACAGGCTTAGATTAGACATGCAAGGGTATATCACCAATATTACAGTTCAATTATCCTGTGTTGCAGGTTCCAATTCACACTTTTCGCTACTTGCATAAGCACATCAAGAAAAACATCGTTTCGACACTCCCAACTCCCCCCTCTATCCCCCTACCAGCTTCCCTCTTGCTAGTTTCTTTAATGTATGCCTTAAATATGCTTTTAATTGTCACTGACTCGCACTTCCTGACCATATGTGTTGTTCATTTCTAGGTGTTCCCCCTCGTGCTTATTCTGGCTGTGAAGGTGGGGTTTGAACCAATACCTCTTGAATCATCATCCCCCATGCCGCCAACACTTCTGTCAGCTTCTCGTCTCTTCTAGTTTTCCTCATGTGTTCCTTTTCTGCCAATGCCCATTCCTTCAGGTCTATTTTCCATTTATCTATATTTGGGCCCTGCGGGGTTAACCAGTGTATAGCTATTCGCTTCTTGGCAATCATAAGGGTCTTACTAATTTATATTCAAAATTATTTACTTTAATACATTTTAATCCAACATTGCAACTGTATTGCAGTGATGGATGCAGTGATGGAGTTGTTAGAGGTGCCATTGATCTGATCAAACTTCTACCACCGATCATATGTTGGGCACTACCTGACTTCAATTAACATTACTAAACAGCAAAGGGGAGAGGGTTTTTCAACTAATGGCCTCAAGCAGAGTGGTATTTGGATATATCGCCTTGATAGCAGAAGTAAATGTCAGTTGTTAGAAAATGGGGTCTCTAGTTGGCAGCGGCTTGCACCCTGTCAAAGTAGGGACCCTTCCTTTCTTCTAGTCAGGGTAAGGGGATTACACAGCTAAAATAATCCCTGCTCACCCCCTTGGTAGCTTGCCACGAGCAGTCGGCTTAGCTCAGAGGCAATGTGTTAAGCAATTGCACCTAAACACACAGTAACACAGTAAATACACTACAAAGTGGACACCACACTAGTTTGGAAAAATAGCCAATATTTATCTAATCAAAACAAGACCAAAACGACAAAAATCTAACACACATATATCTTTAAAAAGGTTAAAAAAGTTCAGTCCATATAAAACTATGGATGTGTTGCTTTTTGTGCAAAGTACCTGTGATGCGTCAAAATCACAAGACCAAAACAGGCGCAGGGGAGGTGAGGTGCCAGAAAGCAAAGCAATGCGTTGGCTCGTTACACGCAGGGAAGGTGATGCGTCAGTTCCTTGCTCCCAGGTGAGGTGATGCGTTGGTTCCTTAATGCTAAGCAGGGTAGGTGATGCGTTGGTTCCTTACTATGAGAGGAGGTGATGCATTGGTGTCTTACTGCATGGAGAAGTGAAGCGTTGATTCTCCAGACATGTGGCCTCGGTTCCTTACTGAAGCTCAGCGTCGATGTAGACTTCGCACACAGGTGCAATGCGTAGAAATCCAGATGTGCTGGAGGTAGATGCAGCAACGGCAAATAGGCACTGCGTCGATTTCTTCAGCCGCGGTCCACGATGCGTTGATCTTGTCAGCCGCACAGCAGGGCCTACATCAGAATCAGTGCAGTGGTCTCAGACTTCGGAGATACATTGGACTGAACTTGGGCTGCAGCAGTTTCTTTGGCCGTGGGCAGGCGCTGCATAGATTTCTTCGGCCGCACAGTGTCAGTGTGTGGAAATTTCTCCCGCACTGTGGTGCTAAGTCAGAAGAACAGGCGCTGGAAGGGCGATGCATTGATTTTTCAGCCTCCTGCAGCTCTTTGTAGCAGGAACAACCTCCAACGGCCCAGAACTGGAATTGACACCTGTTAGAAATGGGCGTCTTTAGTTGGCAGTGGTTTGCACCCTGTCATTCCTTCAGGATAAGGAAGTTACACACCTAGATAACCCCTACTCAAACCCTTGGTAGCGTGGCATGAGCAGACAGGCTTATCTCAGAAGCAATGTGTAAAGTATTTGTACATAACACACACAGTAACACACTGAAAACCCTACAAATGGACACTGCACCAGCTTAGAAAAATAAAGTGTCTTTATCGAAAGCAAACAAAACCAAAATGACAAAAATCCAACATACACAACTAAAAATATGACTTTTAAAAGGTTTCAAGCAATTCTGTCCATAGAAATATATGTATGTGTGTTTTTTACACAAAGTACCTCAAATGCACCAAAATACACAAGGCAAAACAACCACGGAGGACGGAAGCATCAGGAAACACAGTGGGACTTCAGTTTCTGAGTCATTGGGGAGGCGATGTGACAGTTCTGCTGAAAAGCAGGATAAGTGATGCGTCGAATCCGGACTGTAGGGCGAAGTGATGCGTCGATTCCAAGATGGTTCTGGTCTGCGGGTGCTGCGTCGAAGATACATGGCTCACAGCATGATGCATGGGAATCCAGGATGTGCTGGAGGTCGATGCGACATCGGCAAACAGGCATCGGTTTCTTCAGCCACAGTCCCACTACGCGACTTTTCTTGTAGCCGCACAGCAGGGCCTGCATCTGAGTCAGTGCGGTGGTCCCAGATTTCGGAGATCGGTGCGCGGGACTCGGCGTGTGGCAATCCTTTGGGCCACTGGCAGGCACTGCATGGATTTTTTTGGCCGCTCAGGGCTGTGCATCGGAAATTTCTCCTGCACAGGGATGCTGTGTCAGAATATTCAGTGGCAAGAAGGACGTTGAGTCGATTTTCAGGTTTCTTTAAAATCTTGTAGTTCTTTGCAGCAGGAACAACCTCCACAGGCCCAGAACTGGGTTTGGCCCCACAGGCAGGTCAGAACTCCCAACAGTGGAGTTCAAGGAAGCTGCAGATGAAGTATTTGTGCCCCTAAGACTTCTTCACAGGAGGCAGGCTCTACATCAAGCCCTTTGAGATCTTCTTAAGGAGGATACCACAGCAGGGCAAAAGTTCAGTCCTTTCTACTGCCCACCAACAGAAGCAGCAACTGCAGGTCTACCCAGCAAAGCAACATACAACAAAGGGGGCAGCGCACTTCCTGGCAGCTCTTCAGCTCTTCTTCTTGGCAGGGTCCTCTTAGTCCAGAAGCAATCTAAATCTCTAGGGTTTTAGGTCTAATACGTATACCCCTTTTTCCCCTTGATGTTGTTATTCAGAAAGTCTCTCTTGCTAAGTAAAACCAGTTCTGTCCTTCTTGGTCCAGTCACACTACAGGGGGTGGAGACAGCATTGTGCAGGGCAGCCACAGCCTATTCAGGTGCTAGTGAAAACTCCTCCCACCACTCTAGCCCAGGATGCCCCATTAGCATACGCAGGGCACACCTCAGCTCCATTTGTGTGAGTGTCTGAAGTGAATGCACAAACAAGCACCTGTAAATCTAAAACCAGACATTGATTCCACAGTCAGGCTGCGGCACAATATGTTTAAACAAGAAAATGCCACACTTTCTAAAAGTGGCATTTTCAAACACAATTTCAAAACCAACTTCACCAAATGATGTATTTTTAAATTCTGAGTTCAGGGAACCTAAACTCCAAATCTCTATTGCTTCCCAATTGAAAGTTACACTTGTAAGATGTTACAAGGCAGCTCCAATGATAACCTATGGGAGAGATAGCCTTTCAATAGTGAAAAACTAAATGCACAGTATTTCACTATCAGAACATGTAAAACACACCAGTACATTTCTTACCTTTCACATACACTGTACCCTGCCCATGGGGGTGACTTGGGCTTACGTTAGAGGTGACTTACCTGTATGAAAAGGGAAGGTTAAGGCCTGGCAAGTGGGTGCACTTGCCAGGTCGACATGGCAGTTAAAAACTGTGTGTGCAGACACTGCAGTGCCAGGTCTGAGACACATTTGAAAGGCTGCTGGTGTGGGTGGCACAATCAGTGCTGCAGGCCCACTAGTAGCATTTGATTTACAGGACCTAGGCACACACAGTGCACTTTACTAGGGACTTACCAGTAAATTAAATATGCCAATCATGGATAACCAATCAGAATTAAAATTTATATAGGAAACATTTGCACTTTGGCACTGAATAGCCGTGGCAAATTGCCCAGAGTACCTAAACCAGCAAAAACGAAATCCAGCACACAGTCAAAAAAATACAGGAGATAGAGGCAAAAAGTCTGGGGAAACCATGGCAAGGATGCCAGGTCTAACAGCACCACTTGGTAGGTCAGAACTCCCAGCAGTGGAGTTCAGGGATGCTGCATGTGAAGTCTTTGATGGCCATGAGACTTCTTAACAGGAGGCAAGCACACACAAGCACTTGAAGAAACTTCTCAAGCAGGATACAAAGCAAAGTCCAGTCTTTTTCCTCTCCAAATTAGAAGCCGCAACTGCAGCCCAACCCAGCCAAGCAACACACAGCAAAGGGGCAGTACTCCTCCTCATAGCTCTTCAGCTCTTCTCCTTGGCAGAGTCTCCTCTTGATCCAGAAGTATTCTAAAATGCATTTTTTTTAAATTCTTTTTATTAAGCAGTTGTTCGAGGTCAACAAAACATTGCACAGCATAAGTTGAAAACCATAGTTGCCACTCGCAGGTGGCCTTTACATCGAGGTTACTCTTGCCTCCCCCCTCCCTCCGTTCTCGTGAGGTGTCTACTGTCAGTTCAGAAGAGTGTTCAACAACCCATGTGTGGGATTGGACCGCCCCCTCCTCTCCCTGTTTCCCTTCTCACCCTTCCTCGTTGGACCCCCTGTACCGCAGCCATGGCCCCCAGATCTTCTTGAATTTGTTGGGGCAGCTACGGGCTCGGTATGTTTCTAGCTCTGCCAACTGACACCAGTCCATATCGTCTTTCCACTCTCTAATCGTTGGGGATCTGGATGCACCCCATAGTCTGGCTAAGTTGCGTTTCACCACCCCAGCTGCTGTAGACATCCATTTGCCGACGTGCTTGGGTCACTTCTCTTCTCCTGTAATATCCAGTAGGAGCCATTTCACTTCTAGTGAGATTGTTAATCATGTAGCTTCCTGCATAACCTCTATAACCCTACTCCAGAAGCGCTGTATCACGTGGCACTCCCAGATCGTGTGGTAAAATGTGCCTATCTCACCGCAGCCCCTAGTACAGTCAGCTGACTCACTTCGACCCATCATGTGTATTCTGGATCTAGAGAGGTACGATCTGTGTAACACACGGAGCTGCACCAGGTGAAACCGAGCTCTGATGGCTATCTCCCTGGGGCTCTGAGTAGCCTCCCACCATTCCTCATCATGTAGAGGGCCCAAGTTTTCTGAACAGGCATTTCTCAGTTGGATGGGGGGGGGTCTGGTGAATTATTCATTTTTTTTAATGTTAATGAGATTGCCTTATAAGGCATAGGATCTAGGAGCAGCCGGTCCTCCAGTGGGGAATAGTCCGCCACCTGATCACCCTCGGGAAGGTGGCAGTGAAGTGCATGCTTTTATTGCAGGTATCAAAATTCCTCCTTGCAGTCTAAGTCATATTCTGACTGAAGCTCCCTGAATGTTAATAGTGTTCCCCCTCTCCAGACGTCCCCCATCTTGTCTATGCCAACGTGTATGGCTATGCATCTTCTTAACCTCTCCTAAAGTATCACTGTCCCATAGTGGGGTCTCTGCTTTGAGCTTGGTATCCCATCCCAGGTGGTGGTTAGCTGCTTTCCATGCCTATAGTGCTGTTTGGGTTTGAGGCAGGAGTGTTTCTTTCCTTGCCCTTCCATAGAGAAAAGGTGGGTACCCCCCCGCCCATGGCACAGTGGTCCGCCCTGTAGGACGGGTTATCTCTGCCACTAAACACCCAATTGTTTATCACTATTAGGTGGGCAACCCAGTAGTAAGCACAGAGGTCCTGTACTGCTATACCTCCGTCGTAGACTCCCCGCTGTAGTTTTGCCAAGGATATGCAGGCCACGCCCCCGTCCCACAGTAGCGCCCTCAGTGGGGTGTTAACTTTGTTGAAGTAAACATCTGGGACCTTGTATGGTGTGCTCTGAAGCACATATAGCAAGCATGGGAGGGACATCATTTTTAAGAGGGTGACTCTTCCCATTAGGGAGATGGGCAGCGTGCGTCAATGGGCCGCATGCAATTGGAAGCGCTCTATTTGGGGGTATAAGTTGTACTGTAGAAAGTCTCTCTCCCTTTTATGTATGTGGGCCCCCAGGAATTTGAAACTCTCACCTTCTACCCGGAGCGGTCACCGGATTAGAAGATCTAGGTCTCCCCTAGAGAGCGAGAAAATCAGAGACTTGTCCCAATTGATTTTATAGCCTGAGTAGCTACCAAACAGGTTGAAGATGTGGAGGATTCTCAGTATCGAAGACCTGGGCCTGGTCACATATAGCAGGATGTTATTCCCCTGATCAGGGGATCCCCTCATATTGAGGCTGCCAGGGGCTCCAGGGCTAGGGTGAAAATCATGGGTGATAATGGGCACCCCTGACGTGTGCCTCTGCCTAACTTAAAGACCGTGGAGTTATTGCCATTTACCCACAGCCTGGCCAGTGGCTCAGTGTAGAGCAGGCGAACCCAGGAGCAGAATTTGGGGCCAAAACCTAATCTGGGCTGGACTGCGCGGATGAAGTCCCATTCGACACTATCGAAAGCCATCCTAGCATCCAGTGAGAGAACGTCAGCGTTTTCTACGCCCGACTTTGCCGTCATATGCATCACCCCGTAGAGATGTCTTAGAGTAAGGCGGGTTCTTCGTTTTGGCATAAAGCCGGACTGATCAGGGTGAATCAATGACACTATGACCCCTTTTAGTCGATTTGCTAGAGCTTTGACTAGCACTTTGGGCTCCATGTTGAGGAACGATATAGGGTGATATGAGCTGCAGTCCGTCGCCGGCCTACCCTTCTTTGGGATTACTACTATTGTGGCTACCCTCTGGTCTTGTGGGAGAGCTGCTGAATCTCTACTAGCCAGGAACATATTGAGGAGGTAAGGAGCAATCTTGTGAGCCACACATTTAAACAATTCTAGGGGTAGACCATTTGGCCCCGGCGCCTTCCCTGACTGCAGCTCCCTGAGTGCCCCTTCTATTTCCGCTACTGTCAGATCTCCCTCCAGGGACTCCCTATCCTCCCTTGAGAGCGCATCTAGTGACATTGTCTCCAGGAGCTCCACACAGTCTGACCGGGACCTGCAGGATTTTGAGCTATAAATGTCCTCGTAATAGGCTGCAAATGTCTCTGCTATTTACCACCCGCTGGTGTGCGTTCCCCCTGCAGTGTCGTGGATCTCAGTCACCCAATTTCTGCCCCTTTCTCGCCTGTCCAGCCAGGCTATGAGTTTGGTGGCTTTGTTCCCTATGTTGTAAAGTTTCCTATGCACTGCTGTGTTTTTGAGTTCTTGTTGCCTGAGGCGCAATTGACCTCTCAAGTCTGCCCACTGAGCTACTCCCTTTTGTATCTCAGTCTCCAGTTCTAAGATCTGTCATTCCAGGGTTTGGTATCTCTGCTTTTTCTCCGTTTTCTTTACCCCAATTAGCGCTTGAACCCGACCCCTTATTACCACCTTGTATGCTTCCCACAGGGTGTTGTTCGAGTCTACCGATCCTTCATTCTGTTGAAAATATCTCTCAGTGCTTTCTAGTATCTGGTCCATTAGTTTTCTGTCTTTAAAGTACATTGATGCTATTCGGGGTGGTAGGATGGTGTCTAGGGCCTGCCCTACGAGCCAGGTGGACACCGGGGAGTAGTCCGAGATACCACGCGCTAAGTGCTGAGTGTCTCGGAACCGACCTATCCCATCACCGTGAGTAAACAGATAGTCTATTCTAGAGAGGCTGCCATGTCGCGCTGATAAGTGTGTGTATTGGCATTCACTTTTGCTTTGGGATCTCCACACGTCGGTCCACCCCACCGCCTTCGTGAAGGCACTAAGGGGGGGGGGTTACGCTCCTTGTCTCACCTCTTACGGGCCATCTATCTAGCTTCACAGACAACACATCATTCATAACACCTCCTATGATGAGGAATCCCTCCGGTAGATCTAGTAGGGCCACCCCCAAGGATGCCAGAGTGTCTCCCTGCAGTGTCGGTGGGGCACAAACTGATCCCAGGTTTAGGACTTGCCCCTCCCACCTACCCGTTTGAAGCACAAATCTACCTAGGGGGTCTCTCCAGGTTCGGTCTGGAGGATGCCCGTGCCCCATGACCCATTTGAGTAGCCCGTGTGTGCAATGAGGGTATATCCCCACCTATCTAGGGCTTTACATGTCTGTCCCCTTAGGTGGGTTTCCTGCAGGCCGACTAAGTCGGGCTTTAGACCTTTTATGTACTGCAGAACTAGTGTGCACTTGATCTTAGTCCCCAATCTATTACATTCCAGGGCATAATCTTAAGTGCAGACCGGTAAGGTAACCCTGCCATGCTTAACTCCAAGAGTTGTTTGGTTTCTGGTCAGGATCCCTGGTTGTGCTGTAGACCCGAGGCCCCTTCCCTTCTCTGAAGATATCATTTTGTTTGTTTAACTCCTCACTGCTGCAATTAGAACTGTTAATAACTGAACTGGTTCTCCAAATCCCCCCTCCCTGCTACCCTGCACTGTGGGACTCAAACTGCCCACCACCCCAATTTGCAGAGCACCTGTCGCCCTCGAGTGTAACTTAACCATGCTAGGGTGTTGCCCCTCCTCCCTGTGAGCCCTCACAGCCCGCTGACCCACTGTGGGTTGCAGAAGTGCCGAGGGCCAAACCCCCCAGGGGGCAAGGAAACCCCTGAGGTTGGGGGCCTGACCTCAGTTCTACCCGTTCTCCTTTACTTGCATTTCCTTCTCATGTCAATCAATCAATCAGGGAATTGTAAGCACGCTACTCACCCGTGAGGGTCTCAAGGCACTGGGGGGAAGGGGTCCGCAGATCTGTTTAGCCGAAGAGCCAGGTCTTGAGGGTCTTCCTGAAGGTGTTCAGAGAGGGGGCGCGTCTGATGTCTGCCAGTAGCTCGTTCCAGGTCTTGGCTGCAATGTGAGAGAAGGATCTTCCGCCTGCTCTGGCTCTGTGGATGCGCGAGGTTTTGGCCAGTGCGAGGTTGGAAGATCGGAGGTTTCTTTTGGGTACGTGGAAGTTGATTCTGTCATTGATGTATTTGGGTCCGTTGTTGTGTAGGCATTTGTAGGCGTGAGTGAGAATTTTGAAAGTGACTCTTTTCTCCATGGGGAGCCAGTGGAGACTTCGTAGGTGTTGGCTGATGTGTTCGTGTCGGGGGATGCCGAGGACGAGTCTGGCGGCGGTGTTCTGTATTGTCTGGAGTTTGCGGAGTAGGGACTTGTTGATGCCGGCGTAGAGTGCGTTTCCATAGTCCAGTCTGCTGGTGATGAGGGCGTGGGTGACAGTCTTCCTTGACTCAGGGGGGATCCACTTGAAGGTCTTGCGGAGGATGCGGAGGATGTTGAAGCAGCTGGAGGTGACGGCGTTGACCTGTCGGTTCATGGTGAGTGATGAGTCGAGTACGATGCCGAGGTTCTTGGCGTGGTCTGAGGGGGTAGGTGGGCTTCCGAGTGCGGTCGGCCACCAGGTGCTGTCCCATGCAGAAGGGGTGGTACCGAGGACGAGGACTTCTGTCTTCTCGGCGTTGAGCTTCAGGCAGCTGTTGGTCATCCAGACTGCGACGTCTTGCATTCCTTTCTGGAAGTTGAGTTTGGCAGTGGTAGGGTATTTGGTGAGGGAGAGGATGAGCTGGGTGTTGTCGGCATAGGATACGATGTTGAGGCCGTGTTGTCAGACGATGGCTGCGAGGGGGGCCATGTAAATGTTGAAGAGGGTGGGGCTCAGTGATGAACCCTGTGGGACTCCGCAGGTGATTTTCGTGGGGTCGGAGAGGAAGGGTGGGAGTCTGATCCTTTGGCTTCTTCTGGTGAGGAATGATTGGATCCAGTCCAGGGCTGTTCCTTGTATGCCTGCGTCGTGTAGTCTGGCGACTAGTGTGCAGTGGGAGATGGCGTTGAAGGCCGCTGATAGGTCGAGTAGGATGAGGGCTGCGGAGTGGCCTTGGTCCAGGAGGGTGCGGATGTCGTCTGTGGCGGCGAGTAGGGCGGTCTCAGTGCTGTGGTTGCTTCGGAATCCGGATTGGGACGGGTCGAGGACGGCGTTCTCTTCAATGAATTGTGTCAGTTTCCTTTTGACTGTTTTCTCTGCAACTTTGGCTGCGAAGGGGAGGAGCGAGATGGGCCGATAGTTCTTGAGGTCGGTGGGGTCAGCTGTGGGCTTCTTGAGCAGGGATCTGACTTCTGCACGCTTCCAGTCATCTGGGAAGGTGCCTGTTTTGAAGGTGGTGATAATGGTGCCTTGTAGTTTGGGTGCAATGGCGGCCGCGGCTCTGTGGTAGATGTGAGGGGGGCAGGGGTCAGTGGGGGACCCCCGAGTGGATGCTTTTCATGGTCGAGGAGGTGTCTTCGGCCGTGATCAGTGTCCAGTTGGAGATGGTGGGCTGGCTGGTGTTTCTGGGGGGCAGGGGCCATCTGTGGTGCCTGGTAGATGGTCGATGAAGTTGTCGTAGAGGTTTTTGATCTTGAGGTGGAAATAGGTTCCAAGCTTATCGCAGAGGTCTTGGGATGGGGTGATGTCTGTGGCTTCGCTGCATGGGTTGGTGAATTCCTGAATGACACTGAAAAGTTCCTTGGAGTTGGTGGAGTTGGCCAGGATTTTGTTGTGGATGAAGTTCCTCTTGGTGGCTCTGATCTGGTTGTGGTAGTCCGTCATGGGGTCCTTGTAGGTGGTGTGGTTTTCGGTTGTCTTGGTGTTTCTCCAGTTCTTCTCCAGGCGTCTGCAGGTGCGTCTGGCTTCTTGGAGAGCGGTGGTGAACCAGGCGGCTTTCCTGGGGCGTTGTCTGTCCATGTTTATGAGTTCCCTGGGTTCACTGCGTCGTCTTGTCTATTTCCTTCCTCGCTCGGAGTGCCCCCCTCACAACTGTTATGGGGGTGGGCCCTAACCGAGGCCCTTCGGGTCCAGCCCTGCTTCGTTCGCCACCCCTCCAGCCAGTCCCAAACCTCTGCTGGGATGTTGAAAAACCAGGATTTCCCCTCTGCGAGGACTCGCAGCTTGGCTGGTCACAGCATCATATATTTCAGCTCTTTGTCTCTGAGTGCCCTCTTGACCTCCTCGAAGCTCCTTCGTTGCTTCTGGACTTGGAGGATTAAACGAGGGAAGAAGCGGATTGTAGTATTTTCGTATTTTAGACCTCCCTGTGTACGGGTCGCTTGTAGGATAGCGTCTCTGTCTCTGTGGTTGAAAATCCTAGCTATGATAGTATGTGGCTGTGCACCTGGTCTGGGGTGCAGGATCGGTGCTCTGTGTGCCCTTTAAACCGAGAAGAACTTTGACAGTCTCTTGGGGCGGAGATGTGTCGTGATCAGGTCTTCAACAAACAAGTCAACACTTTGAGCCTCCGCTCCCTCCGGTACCCCCACTATACGTATTTTGTTGCACCTAGAGCGTCCCTCCTGATCCTCGACTCTCGCCGCTAGCACGTCTTGCTGCTTCGTTAGCCTGCGCAATTGTTCCTCCAATGACGTAGAGGATGTCTGGAGGTCGTGAATTTGAGTCTCTGCCGTTTTCACCTTCTCTGACATCTTTTGGAAGTCCTCCCACAGGAGACCCACGTCTATGGTGACCGAATCTATTTTGGGTTCAAGAGAGGCCTTAAGGTCTTTTATAGCAGCCATTATTGCCCCAAGGGAAGGCTCCGGGGGGGCCGTCGCGTTTCCTGGTTGATCCGCATCCTCTAGGTTCTGTCTGGGGACTGCGTATTTATCCATCTTATTTGATTGCGGTTGCCCCTTAGGCTTCGTCACCGCACTGGAGCGCATATATTGCTGTCACCATCCCTCCACGCGTTGCCACCACTTCAGTGTTCAGCGGGGGGGTTTGAGTGGTTTGGCCCTGCTTCTGTGGTACCCCTTCATTTTCTGCTCTATCCCAAGCTTCTGCAATGTGGGGGTAATCTTCGTTCCCTTCCTATTCCCCTCCTGCCTTTAACAGGAGGTCGATCGTCTCTACTCACTAACATGAGGTGCCCCGGTTGCTCGCTGCTAAAAGTGGGGAGTGTCCTGCTTACCGGGGTCACATGCCTCTTCAGGATCAGGAGGTTCCCGGTTCTCTTTCTCGCTTGCACAATCTCCGATGGGGCCTCAAAACTCTCTTTTTTCTGGTGCTCCCCGGATTGCCTTGCTTGTTTCTGCCTGCCCCAGCTGCCTGCCCTCCTGCAGCTGGTGAAGGTACCTTCCCTGCCACCCATGGGTATTTGAAGTCTACTGATCTGAATGGCGCGGTCCCCAGTCACCTGTCTCTGCTTTAATAATGCAGCTTCGTCTGCGGGCAGCCGCTCGCACACCACAGTACCCCCAGGCTGCTCTGGCTGGCTGTTCCTCGTTTCTTTTTTTGCCCCTCCGACCCTCTCATGTGTCATCCTGATATGTCCACCCCGGCTGCGTGCCCTCATGCTGCCGGGGAGGCACCTTCCTTGCCGCCTCAGGGCCTTGGGTTCCCGCTGATCCGGATGGCCACCCAGCCGTTCTTTTCTCTGGCACTGGTGTCCCTGCTCCTCCCTCAGGCTTGCCAGGTAAAATCCCCGGCCGCCCGACGCGGCCTCGTGCCGTATGCCTCACCTGCAGGGCTGCAGTCCACACGTCACGGTTCTCACTAGCTGCATCATCATTCTACCTTACTCTCCATTCCTCTCGTGGCCCTTCCGACCCCCAGCGCTGCTGCGGATGTCCACTTCCTGCTGCGGCCTCTTTGGCACCAGTCGATGAGAGGCATGGGGCCGACCTACGTCTACCGCGTCATCTTCACTTGACCTTCTCTCCGGCTGCCACAGATTCTAGCGGGTGCTCGGTGGTCCTGGGTCCGACGAGCACTCAAGGGCCGAATTTCGCCTGATCTGGGCTACTGTGTGCTCCCTCTCTTTATGTTTGGACCACTGCTGTGATGATCCCGGATTACTGGCCGGATGGTGGGTCTCGGGCCGTCAACTCATGGGAGCTCCTCTAAAGTGTGGCCATCTTGGTTTGAGCCAGGCCACGCCCTAAAAATTCTGGGGTTTAGGTCCAATACTTAAGCCCCTTTTGGCCTTTGAAGTAGGCATTTTTCAAAAGATTGTCTTTGTTGTGCACAAGTTCTTGTTCTGCCTGGTCTTGGCTCCAGACACACTCCAGGGCTGTGGAGCCAGCATTGTGAAAGGCCAGTCCCAGCCCTATTCAGGTGCAGGTGACAGCTCCTCCCACCACTCTAGTTCAGGAAGGCCCATCAGCCTGGTGATGGGCCATCAGGATATGCAGGGCACAACTCAACTCCCATTGTGTGACTGTCTAGAGTGAATGCACAAACAGGCCCCTGTCAAACTAAAACAAAATTCAATCATAGGGCTAGTGTTCCTTGGTAAAACTAGAGAGTAAGGGAGGCAGGAATTCCCAAAGTGTAGAGGGTGCCTCTGCTGGGGTATTGGGAGTGGACAGTCAATAAGACTGTCTATGTAGCCCTCACACATCCCCTAGAGGATGCCATGCTTCATCATTGGGGAATGCTCCTCGTTGGGCCGGCGCTGCAATGCCCAACGGGTCCCCCGAAGGGTCGCTTTGGCGGAGATCTTTTTTGAGGCTGCCGTGTAGAGGAATGCAAGTGAGGGGGTGTTGTTACGTGGGGTGTAGTGTGTAAGGTTAAAACTGGTAAGGGAGTTTCCTAATGCAAAGCTTTATTGACAGGAATACCCTTCCAGGAATAAAAAACCTATGGTAGTTTGGGGCTAGCTTTCGGTTTCAAAGGAAACTGGGTAGTCAACAAGTGTGCGATCAGGTAAGAGAACTACACTTAGCGTCTCAAGAGTGGGACCTATTGGTGGTCACCCCTTAACAAATGTGTTGACATGTTTCGCACCTGTGTTGGTCATAAGGATCTGGGGCGCTTCATCAGGACAAAAAACATAAAAACATATAGTGGATAAACTACCCCACACTGAGCGGGGCTTGTTCGTGCTACCTACTGTGTGTGTGTTGTGTTGTTCCAGGTCCGACCTAAAGTTCAGCGGACTTCAGCATCATCGGGTGAAGCGGAGGTGCTGCGTGATGCGCGTGCTACGGTTTTGCTGTGCTGCCAGATCGACAGCACCTACCCTCCTCCGAGTCCCTGGAAGACTAAAACAGATGTTGATTCCACAGGCAGGCAGAGGCACAGGATGGCAAAGTAAGAAAATGCCCACTTTCCAAAAGTGGCATTTTCAAACACACAATTTAAAAACCATTGATTATAAAAGATGTGTTTTTAAATTGTGAGCTCAGAGAGCCCAAACTGCAATTCTCTAGCTGTTCCCAATTGAAAGTTACACAGCAACTCCATTGATAGCCTTTGGGAGAGCTAGTCCTTGCAATACTGAAAAACGGAATTGGCAGTATTTCACTATCACACCAGTACAAGTCCAACCTTTCACATACACTGCACACTGCCCATTGGTGTACCTTGGGCCTACCTATGTGGTGCCTTACATGTAGTGTAAAATGGAAGGTTAGTGCCTGGCAAGTGGGTGCACTTGCCAGGTCGACATGGCAGTTTAAAACTGTACTCACAGACACTGCAATGGCAGGTTTGAAAGAAGTTTACGGTACTCATGTGGGTGGCACAATCAGTGCTGCAGGCCCACTAGTAGCATTTGATTTACAGGCCCTGGGCACACACAGGTCACTTTACTAGGGAATTACCAATGGATCAAATCTGCAATCATGGAGAAGCAATTATAATCACAATTTACACAGAGAGCATATGCACTTTAGCACTGATCAGCAGTGGTAAAGTGCCCAAATTCCTAAAGGCAACAAAAACAGGTCAGAAAGATAGAAGTAAAAAGACAACATTTTTGGGGATAAATCTGCGAAAAGGGCAAAGTCCAACATTAGTAATTTGTTTTCAAATTCGGTAATACATTTTTGAAGAAAATTCATGTAAAAGTTCTGAAATCACTCCATTGAATCTGATAAGATATGTTTTGATTTCCTAAAACACAGCTTCATTATCAACATTCACCATGATGGAGCCCTACCTAAACATACATTTAGTTATGACACCTATGCATGCCTTGCACTGAATGTGAAAATATCGACTGCAATAGGATCATGCTACAAGAATGTCATAGCAAAACTATTGATAACCAAGTTGAGGAAAATATATATTGGTCAGTATACATTTACTATTGTTAAATCCACATTTACGCAAATTAAAGATGTATATATCATCGAAGTACATAATTGTGGTGTTAAATATAGTAAGTCAATACTTACAGATATATTTACCTCGTCGATATTTTAATCAATATTTTTGCTAAGATACTTTTGGAACACATTATTTTGAGCTCGAAAGTCTGGTACCCTACCTTTCATACCGTCCGAATTACTGGCTTTATTCATCTTTTTATCATATCAGTGAAGGTGAATTATGCTAGGCATCTGCTGGGAGTGCTATCAACAGTGGGGCAAAATCTAGCAAGAAGCTTTTTAGTTTTTTATCTGAGTGTACTGGTAGGTCATCTGTGAAAAACCTCATATTCATCTCTTAGTCAAAAGTCAAAAAAATGAAGCAGCTAATACATTTTGGGGAAATTGTAAACAGTGTATGTGAGTAATTTGAGATACGGTTTTGTTTACATATCAGTTTATACTTATCTGTTAATGGATTGATCAAATAAACAATACAAAAAATATTTTTCCTAGAAAAGTCATGCAGATTAATGTACATAGTTTGGAGTTATTCTCAAATTTCAGTTTGTAAAGTCCTTTTCTTTGTATGTTGCCAATTTTCCCTAGAAAATAATGCAAGTATATTTATTGTTCACTTGCCCAACTACATTACAAAGGAAAAGGAAGCTTAACCAACCTTTATCCGGCACATCTCTTTACTAAATGGCGGTACTACTACTACTACTACTACTACTACTACTACTACTACTACTACTACTACTACTACTACTACTACTACTACTACTACTACTACTACAGATAGTAATTACTAAATTAATAGAGCTCCCATATATGTAGCAATCTCTAGGCACTGTTAATCGCTCTACAGGCTCCCAGCAAGTAATTCAGTATGTCAATAGAAAGGATCAGTTTTAAAGATTTTCTTAAAATGATCTAATGTATATTCAGCTTTCCATGTACGTGGGAGGTTATGCCATGATTTGGCAGCTGCCACTGAGAATTCTTTCCCTCTTTTATTTGCCATTGGAAGGCAGGAGCAATTGCCAGGCCTGAATTTCCACGTGCAGGATTGGTGCCTGTACGGGAGGAATGAGTCCCTCAGACAAGCTGAGGACAAATTATGCCAGTATTTGAAAGCATGAATGCTCAGCTTGTAGAAATGCCATTTTTGGGTGAAAAGCCAGAGCAAGGTTGCCAGTGATGTGATGTTATGTATGTGTATGATCATGCTATTGATCGAATAAATATATATATATATTACTTTGGACATGGGGAAGTTTAGTTTTAACCAGCAGGAGGCCATCCAATCCTGAACTGCTCATAAGCAATGATGGAGATCTGTGAAAATGGATGGATCTTTGGTTAGTTTAATATATGCCTCGGTGTCATCTGCATATGATTGAATTCCCACAAAAAATTATAGGAGTGTATTTAATAACAGGGCCACACATATTCTAAAAGGAATCTGAGAAGATTGTATCTGCAAAGAAAAATCCACCTTGGTTGAGATTATCAACAGAATGTCTGCTTCTGAAAAATCTGGCTATTGCATGTTTGACTATTTTGGTATTTCACAATAAGGAAATTATGTTTCAATCTTCTACAAATAGAGCTTCCTATATGTAAGAGTTTCGGCCATTTGATGTTATCAATTCCACATTTAACTACAGTATCTTCTCTTTGTTGTCTGAAGAGAACAGGTTCTTTTTTTCCTCGCCTCTGATAGTTCTCAGGTAGTAACAGCTGGAGACACCAGAGCTGCCTGAAGCAGCTGGTTCCAGAATGAATATGATCCGGTTTCTGACTAAGAAGAATACATGGACTAATAGACCAAATGTCCAAATAACAAACACTCTGAAGAAAGGTTTATCGAAGCCAGAGGTTGGGCATGTTAAACCGGATTAGGAAAGTGAACACACAAGGAGCCATGTTTGATATTTTGAGTGCTATGCGAGTAGCAAAGCAGGAGAAACAGCCTTGATCCTGAAAATATATGGTCGCTATTCTCATAGCTGCCAAGGTTTCAGATTGCTATGTGTGACGTTTTCGCAATTTGAGTGCAATTATGAGTGACATTTCAACGACAATGAGTGACACTTCATTTGATCAAAATCAAGCAATGAAGACTACGGAAACTTATAAATATCAGAAATTACACCCATTTGAGCAACGAGCAACTCTAAGAAGATCTTAAAACTGGTGCAAAGGGCCAGAAATAGAAGGGCACTTAGGTGTGAATGTGGGAGGTGCTCTGTTTCTGGGGAACTCTGTCCGCCCTATCATGACTCTCTCTATAACTGCCATGCTTTCAGTTTGATTATGTGTGGTATTTCCATGATTTCAGTATACTTAAGAGACATTCTACGGCCAAATCATTGACACTTTGAGTGGCCATTATCTACTACTGTGCGCATTACATTTAATGGCTTGCATAGTTAAAGTGCTTTCTCAGTCGCAGAAGCAGGGGATGTCATAGCACTATAAATAGACAAGTCACTATGCCCTGCTGCGCCAAGCAGGATTACATTATTTCTCTCTCCTTAAAAACAGACAGACATCTGCAGGAAGACTGAATTAACCAAGTGAGGTTTCACAATGTAAGAGTGTATTCCTCGCTGATTACTTGAACTTGCATTAATCTTGCAATTAAGGTGCGTGCTTTAGATATGTAAAGGTGAAACACTAACGGAAATACATACAGAATAATGTCCTTTTGAACCACGTCCTTGTCCCACGCTCTGCCACTGCCCCCATTGCTGCTTGACTCACCTGTGCCAACCAGAAATGACTGACAGGGAAGGCTGAGGCTGAGTCAGTAGATAATCACGTGCTGCAGTGCACCGAGAGACATAGTTTGTGTGCTGCCCTTGAGTGTCATGCTACACTGCAGGCTGTTTTCTAGTGCTGCTGCCAGGCTCCAGTGAAGTCACGGTAATTACAGTGGCCGCTGCTTGAAAGATGATTTGTGTCAGCTGAAGGAAGACTGGCTCTCCCAAGTGTGCCGCCACTGGCAAGGGATTGGACTGCAAAGAGCCCACACGTGACAGGAGGCAGGAGGGCAGATGAGGCCTAACATCCTCCCTGCCCTCCACACACGTGGATGGTGGTGCTGGGGGCTGTTAGTGCGGGCTGTGGCTACAGGACTGGCGCAACTTCAAGGCAATTGGCGGGCCCACTGTGGCTGCAATCTTGTGCGTGGACATTTGCCGACCAGTTTGTTTGACTCCCCTGCAATCTTGATTCTTCTCAGCCCTGATCATCAGCTGCGCACACGCCTGCCATTGCACGGTGCGGTTGGGTTTGGGTTCAGTTGCGGCCGCCGCCGGCGTGCGAGCAGACGCAAGCTCTGCCATAAAATTATTGAAATTATTAATTCACTCGGGACTCTCGGCGAGTCCCCGCCGGTCTCTGGGCTAGCAACACTAATTTGCGGCGGGCCCGGCTGCGCACTAAGACAGAACTGAGTGCTGCACGCCACAGCGAGGACTGACTCCACTGAAATTGAGTCCCCGCGCCGCTCAGTGCTCACTTCCTCTGACTTCCTCCGGACGTGACGGCAAGTACGGTCACATCCGGATTATCCAACACGCCCCTGGTGAGTGCCTGGCTGTGTGAGCCATTAGCATTTTACTGCTGAGAGGGCGCACCCGCCCCCCCCCATTATTGGCAGCGAGCAGTGTGTCAAACTAAGCCGCGCGGCGGGAATAATTGCAGCCTGGAGCCAGGCTGAGTCACCATTGTTACATTGTAGCCTAATCGGCGCGCTCTCAGCCACCAGAGCTGAGAGCAGTCAGATGATTCATGCCGGTGATTAACTATTTATCGAACTTTAAGAGCCCAGAGCAGCTGCTGGCACTGGCAGCACACGTCTCTCGGAGCAGCAGAGCCGTGCACAGGCGCCGCCGGTGGAGCGAGCTGGCGAGTCGACAAAATGCGTGACAATGCATTTCAGTGCGGTGATGCGGAACACCTCACTGAAATGCGTGAGTGTCACACCTGGTGCGTGATACTTGGCAGGACTGTATTCTAGAATAATTTCCAGACATGCAACAAACAGTTATCTTTTGAGACGTGTAATGGAAAAATCCTGGGGGTAAGCATGATATGCTGATAATGAGAGATACATAGTTTGAACCTCAGTACCTGAGCGTGTGTGTCCCACGCCTCCATGCAGGGCCGGCGTTAGGCATGAGCAGTGTGGGCCGCTGTCCAGGGCCTCGCACGCAGCCCACCAGCATGGGGCCCCGCACCAGTGCAACACACCACCGGTCCTCTTGTGCTCCTGTCGTTCCAACTAAAAGAAAGGTGTCTCCTTGCAATTGGGCCCAATGGGAGTGTGGCCCCCTCCCTGGGCCTCTCAGGGATGATGTAGGGAGGCCTAGGGGATAAAGAAACCTCCTCTTGTCCCAGTTGCAAGGAGACACATTTTGCAGGTTTGTCCTGCAATTAGGCCTCCTGCCGGCTGCCCATTCAGCGACACTGCAGGAGGCCCTTTGTCCAGCACTTTAGCGCCCCTCCCCAGTTTTAACTTTCAGCCCACAAACAATTCTCACACCTTCAGCCCGATAGGAGTTGTAAAAGAGGTGCTTGTAAGTTGCTGAGAGGAGGAGCTGCGGCCCAAGAGGAGTCTGCACAAAGCCGCTTTTGGAGCCCTGAATGTGTCACTTATGTAAATTAGAGGGGGCTTGCACATTCCCTTTCTGCCCGAGGCCCCAAAAATCCTAGAACCAGCCCTGCCTCCATGCCTCCATGTTTCAAAAGCAGGAAGGTTTGCAGGCTGGGGGTAGTGTAGGGCATGCAGGCAACTAGAGAGTGGGAATGCTGGTTGCATTGAGAAAGCAATGAGCGCAGAGAACATTGACAGCGCTGAGAGAGCCTGGAGGAAGAGGAAGGTGGGGCATTCTGCAGGTTGGAGCATGAAGGGTGCAAGTCATTGCACCAAAGAAAGAGAAGTCATGCTGCAGGAGCCGGAAGCATCTGTCATAAAAGCAGTATGAACCTCAGTTCTGTGATTGCTGGTAACTAGCATGAAGAATTGGGGTAGGGGATGTGGCCTAACGGGCAGAGCTGCTGACTCTGGACTTGGGGTATCGGGTTCCAGTACTGGAATTGGCTAACACTCCTGTGATTCTAGGTAAATCATTTAATCTGTTTTAAAATCCTTACAAAAATAATCTGTCTTTGTGCAACGTAATCTGGTGCTCATGTAAAGTGTTCTAATGCCCTTGGGGCAAGTTCCACTGCATAAACTGCAAAAAAATGAACAGAGCGTGACAGATGATAAAAGACTTGCAAACAATTCAAGATTGAGGAAGAGTGTAAAAACTATGGTTTGATTTCTTATTTGGGTTAGAATGGTATTAAAGCCCAGGTGGCTATTTTGATCATGGGGATATCTATTTGCCTGAGGAAAGCCATCCCATATGGGGTTAAACTGATGTCATTTTAGTTTAATTTCTTTTGAACTTTTCGTTATGGCACTGAATGTGTAATAAATCATTATTTTAACTTCGTAGCACTAATAATCTCGAAAATCAGTGAGCATGTTAGGGATTACTCTGAAACGAAGGCACCAAATCCTACATTCGCTGCACGTCTATGTTCATGAAATATAAAAATATGGGGAAATGCTAAAATGTCCCATTGTTACTGAAACGATGTGGAACTACAAAGACCATAGGACTCTGGGTATTGCTACTAAAGCTCGGCCTTTCCGAGGAATATACTGATGACATTTAAAAATTACGTGATAAGCTTTGGCATTTTCATTGAAAAGAATATTAAATAAACAATGTATTGTCAGAGCATTACATAAAACATTGGAAGAGTCCTTCAAAATCCATATCCCACCCACATGAGGAACACTCCTGAAAGTAATTGAAGTTAACTTGCTTAACCAGCTGCTGTTGTTGTAGATCGTTAATTAGACTGCGTCATGGCTGCTGCTCAGAGAACCGATGTGGTATTAACTGGAAACGAGGCAGAGATGAGCTTGCAGGGAGTAGTGAAAAAAGAAGCAAAGCCAAAACTGTGCTAACAAAAATATGTTTGAAAACCACATTAGCTTCATTCTCGTACTGGGGTAAGTCCAGGTACGATTCAAAACTCTTCCAGGCACGGCCAGCACAGGTAGGAGCGGTGGGGTAGGGGCGAGGCGGGGCGGGGGAAGTTGGCAGATGACGGGATAGGTAAAATAAAATTTAAAAAATAAATAAAACCACTTACCTTGTGCTCGCCGCATCGCCAAGTCGGCGATGTGGCGTGCACAAGGTAAGTGGATTTATTTTTTATATATTTTAATCTGCCTATCCAGACGTCTGTCGACTGCCCCCCCCCCGCCCTGCCCCACCATTCTTACCTGTGCCGGCCACGCCTGAACTCTTCTCTTCTTACCTTACACCACTATACAGCCTATAAAAGTGTGATGATCCTGTGCTCATGGGAATTCCACTTGCTGACTTTAGCCAGGATAACCCCTGGATAACTGCCTTTCATGTTTGTGATTACTAATAAATGGTTACTTTATAATCTACCTAAATAGCAGGACTTGGGCTTATATTTACCGCTCAATAATGCTTGCTTTAAATTACTCGACGTTGAGCTGTCCTCATAGTGTACGGATGGGCATTTTTTTATCTAAATCAGTATTCTGATTGGATGAGAGGGAATTTCTCTTTCACTAAATTTCAAAGTAACTTCAAATCTATGTATTCTCCTATGACAATTAATTTATCACCTAATCAATAAAATGTAAACTATAATATGTAGTTTCCTTGACTATACAACACTTGTTCTATCTGTCATCCTTAGGATGGTCTTCCCCCAGACTTTTACCTCCACCCTCCAAGTCTGCTGAATTTGCTTTTGTTGGTATTAGGACTTTGTGCACTTTATCACTGCTAACCAGTGCTAAAGGGCTTGTGCTCATTCCTAAAACATGGTAAAATTGGCTTACACCTAATTGGCATATTTAATTACTTATAAGTCCCTAATAAAGTGGTATACCATATACCCAGGGCCTGTATATTAAATGCTACTAGTGGGCCTGAAACACGTATTGTGGCACCTACTGAAGTAGCCCTTTAAAGCATGGCCCTGTTATGCCATTGCAGCCTGAATGCAGTTTTAAACTGCCAATTCAACTTAGCAAAATGCTCCCCTTGCCAAGCCTTAAGCTCTGCTTTTATTACATATGTCACCCCTAAGGTAAGCCCTAGGTAGCCCGTAGGGCGGGTTCAATTGTAATTAAAAGGTTGGACATGTATGTTTAAGTTTTACATGTTCTGTTAGAGAAAAAAACTCACAAATTTGTTTTTCACTACTATGGGGCCTACGTCTCCCATGGAATAACATTGGAATGCCTTATTATATTCAATAAGTGCTAACTTTTGATTGGGAACAGGTACGGACTTCTTGTTTGGTGTCTGAGAACTTGCAATTTAAAATCCTCATTAATGTTAAAGTTAGATTTTAAGTTACAATTGTGAAAATGCAACTTTTAGAAAGTTGGCGTTTTGTGCCATATTTGGTGCCTGAAATTATACAAACAACAACTATGTTAGGGCTATCAATGAAAGGAAAGCAAAATAGGATAGCAAAATTATACAAGGTAAGGGAGCCCGCAGTATTCCATTGATGGTGAAATTGGACCTGAACACACATAGTTTTATCACACTTTTTCCCTGATTTTGCATCTTCAGTTTACAAACTCCTTATAGGATACAGAAGCTGATCGTGTGCAGAAGCCCTCACCACTCCCACATGAGGCTCTCTCTTAAGCGGACAGTCCAGGTACAATTTTCCAAATTATTTCCTTTCATGTCATATTCATGGTGATGCACGCTAATGAGACATCAAAGATTCTTTCTCTGTTTTCATGATGCAGATTTTACCCGCTTTGACATTTATTAATCCAGACATCTAGACAGGAGCACCCTAACCATGCGTCAGTTCATCACAGGTCTTTAGTTCTTTTCCATCTTTATATATAAAATATGTTATTTTATTCATTGTTTTACACATAGCATTCGATTTTTAGTGTTATTCACAGACCATATTTCAAACTCAGTGCATGCTCATGTAATTTGTGGAAATTGTCATTACTTTTTATGTGCTCGCAGTGAAGTGCAAAGCATTGGTTATACACCCTTCATGAATGAATGTTAGTTCAAAATCGTGGCATATATTTAAACTATGGCCACAAACATTTTCAATTGTGGAAACACTCTCATTTGAAAATCAACTCTAAGAAGGTCTTCAGCATGTACCCTTTTATCATATTATTATATATTTATCATATATCATTTATCATATTATATTATATTTATCATATTATATATTATATGATATTGTATGCATACATTCATGTGATATTTCTATAGTACATGTCTACCCAAATGCAGTGGAGTACAGTGTAGACCCAACGACAAGCATACAGTCAGCAAGTGATAGGAGAAGAAGCTGGTTGTAGACTGTTAATGCATGGTGAACTGATGAAAGACACCTGTCAAAGTGTGGAATTTGTTCGAGTTATATAGAGTTGATACTTGTCGGTGTGATGTAGAGGACTCTGGACAGTGGAAATAAAATATGGAAATTCCCAAATTACTCATTTCTATGGCAAATAGAAAATGGAAACCCAAACAATTGCAATACGCAATAGCAATTCTTCATTCTTTATGGTTATCTATGCACCAACCAACTGCTGTGGTCATGATTGGTAGCTGTGTCCTAAAATGTATTGACCTGATTTTTCGAAAATGATAGTGGAATGATTTGAGGATTGCAAGTTTAGATTAAATCCCTTGGGTCAAACTTTTATGGTAACATTAGAATTCCATTCGGGGCATATTATCAAGAACGGCGTTAAAAATTATCGCCGGTTTAGCGGCAGAAAACTGCCGCTAAAGCGGCGATAATGGGCTTGATAATATGCCCTGGAGAATTCCAATAGAAGTCCATGTTCTGGTGTGAACATGGGCTTCTATTGGAATTCTCCAGGGCATATTATCAAGCCCATTTTCGCCGCTTTAGCGGCAGTTTTCTGCCGCTAAACCGGCGATAATTTTAACGCCGTTCTTGATAATATGCCGCCTTCATTCGCAAACATATTTGCAGAATGTTTGACTTCACTTCCTGCTAAGTATCATAAACTAGTTTCTGAGGGATTTGTTGTACACATGCCTTAGTAAAGAAGAGAGCTGTCAGGATCACTAATGGCGTATAGAAATGTTAAACTGATAATCCAGCTGAAACCTTTTAATAAATAGTACTGGCATCTTGCAAGTTGTATCTTATTATGGTAACTTCAAGCAGGCCTTCGATGGGTGATTTAAAGGTATCCATGTTTTTTAGAACATAATTTAAGATTTTAACATAGATAGAGTCAATAAAGACAGTCAGCAGTGCTGATGATCGAAAGCCATCGGTGCTTTTGATCAATTACCATTCAATTACTTACATTGTTACATATATATCCGCATATCTCCCCAGGACTGGAACATTTAAATGTGACCATTACGCTTTTTAGACAAGGGAATAGTTTTGCTCTCTTAACAGTATGCCATATGTTTACTGCTCGCTCTTCTCCCTCTCTTCCTACCAGGGGTCCCATGTGTCCCTGGCCCATGATGTGTGTGGCAATACTGTCAATATAGTATATGAGATTTTGCAGATAGTCTTTAACCACTTCGCTGCCAACCTTTTCCCACTAGACCACTAAGCCTTTTTTTTTACATTTGGGGGAGGTCTAGCTTAAACATTCAAAACGTTTTCTACAAAGCATATTCTGAGCAAATATGTGACCTTTTTTCTCACATTTCGAGTATTCTAAAGGTACCCCAGATTTGGGTTTTCCCCAGAGAAAACTGACAAAATACACAAAATGTGGCAGGAGATTGTTTGTTTAAAAAATGTGTTGTGAATGAAAGTGTCAGATATTTCCTGCAAACAGTATCAAAATAGTATTCGTTGTGCCAAGATCCAACAAGATCGTCCACTTAGCAGCTTTCAAGAAAGACAGAATTGTAAAAAACTATTTTTCCACTGCATTTTTTGCAATTTTCGTGTTAGTTAATATTTTTTATTTTGACATTTTTAGCTACTTATATTTTGTGGAATAAAGACGCATGAAACCTGTGGGGGAATCCAGAAAGCTATACATTGTTGAAAGGTTGTGGAAATTAAATTCTCAGTTCAGCAGATCACCAATGGTTATCCAAAAGAAACTAATCACTGAAATGTAAAAGTAGCAGCAGAGGCAAGATGGCGCCTGCACTGCCGGTCTCTTAAGTTCGAGCTCCACGACCCCTCTCCCCGCATTTGCTTTTTTAAGCCCCCCTGGATTAAAATGCAGTAAACTAACATACTGCCTTTCTTGCTCAGCATGCTTTGGAGTGCCCCAGCGATATCGCGGGTTTCCGTGCTGCGGCTCTTTGCACTGGTGTGGCGCTCCTCTGGGTCTCCGCATCTCTGCTGTGCTGCGCCTGCGGCCTGGAAATGCTCACGGATTGGGGCGGGGCTGACCTGGTGGTGCCCCCGGCAGTAATACCTTCAAAATCCAGGCGAGGGAAGCCTTGCAATCCAGCGGATGTAGCTGGAGTCGCAAGAAGCAGCTCAATTCAACACCGTGGTGGAAAGAATGGCAGCACAGGAGAAACGGCAGGAGAGAGACGAGAGAGCGCACCACAAGAGAACATCAGTAAGCGCACTGTGCCCTCTCTATTTCTCACAGGGAAAGGGAGAAAACAACATAGCCCCAAACACACCCGTCCCGTCAACGATCCTAATGGACCAGCAGATAAGGCTGACAAACCTCTGAATTCCTCTACAGATCATAGAAATGTGGAGGAGGATAGAGTCTGCCAGGGTATGGACTTGCCTGGCAAACCCAATACCCCGAGTAAAGTAGGGAGCAAAAGTGTTTCTAAAACGGATATGGGGAGAGGTGAAGGCTACAGCAGTGCCATCCCTGATATGGTGGACCCCTCGAATAGCCACATAGGATTTGGTGACATTGGTAAAGGTGCTCTGGGTAAGACCACCATAGGGGAGAGGCAGAGATATTATTCCTCTAACATAGGCAACACAGGTGTAAAAGATGACGGCAGCATTCAGAGAATTTCTAAAGAAATTGATTCGGGGGACAACTTCTTCTCCCTCTCCGATCCCTCTGACTCATCAGAAGATGAGACGGAGCCAATCGTACAGCCTCACTCTAGGGGAGGATCCCCGGATAGTGGCCACAGTGAGACACGCAGCACCCACCCTGAAGACCTGGGTACTGATACATCAGAAACCAGCCCACGGACATTTCGCAAGAGGCGCGAACTTGGAGAAAGCGGTACGCTTGTTGGAGGCACCGATGACATGCTATGGGACTACTCCTTTTCAGCCAAATTTGGGGCAGGTGGGGGGTCTGCATCTAATCAGTCATAGGAAAACACGTGGGAGAAACCAGAGGATATTTCACTGGCTATCATCTACCAGAGCATAATGGCCCACAGAGAGAAGACACGCACTGAGAGTGAACGGACCCAAGGAGCTTGTCGTAAACTCCAGAACTCTGTTAGACGGATTGCAAAATCTTGTTCAGAATTTGCAGAAAGATACAATGAGGCAGAAGCCGGATTTCTAGTCTGGAAGATGAACTGGCAGCTCAAAAGGTGGTAACAGAAGCATTGCGCTTTTCAAAAGATGACACACAATGGAAGCTGACGGACCTTAAAAATCGTCTTCGGTGAAATAATCTGAGAGTTTTGGAGATCCCAGAGGGCTATGAAAATCTATGGGGGGGCAACCCGGGTAGCAAGAGCTTTTTCATCTCAGGGACCATCGGTCCCAAAGCCTTATTGCAGGGTGGGGGGGAGGGAGCGGGGCTTCGGTGGAAGCCACGTGATGGGGAATGGGCTAGAAGGTGTGGGCAAAGGACAAAAAAAGGGAAAAAGTTAAAACAATCCATGACATGTTGAAGATTGAAGAACATAGGTGTTCGCAGTTATACAATAGGGTTATTGACCAGAGAGAGGCAGTGACATTTGATGGGGGATAGGATGTTTAATTTAGGATTGCATATCTGTTCTTTTAATGTGTGTGGGTTAAATAATAGTCGGAAGAGACAACGGGTGGCTGCGGAGCTACGGGTGATGCAACCAGATTTGGTTTGTCTGCAGGAAACTCACATACCGTGGGGCAAACGGAAGATCCTAGCTGAACTAGGCTACTCGGTACTGCTATGTACACAGCTATCTATGACAAACCGAGGGGTAGCTGTGTTAGCTAAACACGGGATTCAGGGACCGGGAAGAGCATTGGCGGACAAACAAGGTTATTGGGTTAAATATTGAATGTATGATAGGGGCTCTTAAATGTACCGTGTGCTCAATATACGGGTCTAATTTTGATGAAGTATCAGCACTGGAGGGGCTTAATTTAGAACTAGCATCATGGCGACCCCTTTGATCTTATGTGGCAACTTTAATATACATCTGGGTTGTCGGGATCTGCAGTTAGGCATAAAGAACTATAAGGGTAGGAAAACCAAAGTGTTTAAAGCTCTACAGCATCTTTTGGTTGATCATGGCTTGACCAACGCTTGGGCTGCCTTGCCAAAAACCGACCCGGGTTTTATATTTTACTCCCACCCACACAACAAGCTAGTGAGGTTAGATTACTTTTTTATCTCAACAGCATTACTTGTAGGAGCTAAAACACAGGTGTTTCCTAGGATTACGGCAGATCATGGCCCTCTGGTGATCGACATTCATGCAATCAGTACATTTCCTACTTTGAGATCCTTTTCGTTTGACTAGAAACTTCTGCTGGCTGAAGTATTTGTTGCATATATAAAGAATTGGATTACGCAGTTCCTGGTAATCAACTGTAACTCGACCACATGTGGCTATGTATGGGATGCCCTAAAGGCTGGGTTTAGGGGGGAGGCTTTAAGCTTTGGGTTGCATAAACTGAGACAGCTGAAATTGGTGATACAAGAACTATATGCAAAACTCAGAATAGCTGAAGAGAACCTCATGCGGGGAATACAAGCAAGTGCTGACACCATCTGGCTGCAAACGGAGGTGGCCCACTGTAAGGCTAAAACTAATCTACATTGGAGTAGGGAAATTGGCCTTAAATTTAACCTCAACAAGGAAGAGAGCTATGAGAACGGTGAGGCTACTGGGTAATGCCTGGCGCAAAGGCTTCGATCAAGGGAAGTGGTGCAAAGAATTAAGGTCATGACAGATATACAGGGCAATCGAGTAGATACTCCCATTGAGATGTTGAATGTTTTTCCCACTTTCTTTGAGGGATTATACACTAGAGACAACCCTGCTGGGCAGGCAAGCGAGACCCTCTGCAGAATTTAAGCAGTGAAAGACTGGGCCAGGAGGAGGTAGCTATTCTGGACACACCTATCACCATGGAGGAACTTGAGGAAGCCATAAATATGTTAGCTAACGGGAAGTATATAAAACCTTTTTTCAGGAATTAAAAGAAGACATGTTGGCCACTTTCCAACAGGCACAGCTGGGGGCCACACCGTTATCATGGGATGAGGTGAACATTAATGTTTTTTAAAAAGGATAAGCCGTCAGATACCCCGGGATCTTATCGACCTATATCCCTGTTAAATTGTGACAGTAAAATCTATGAGAAAATGTTGGCGTCCCAGTTGGCCAGAGTTATCGCTTCATTAGTGTCACTATAGCAACATGGGTTTATACCCGACAGGGGCACAGTCAACCACATCAATAGGGTTGTAACCCTTTTGGATGTAGCCAACGTTCAAGGCAACAAGTTTGGCCTGATATTATTAGACGCCGAAAAGGCGTTTGACCGGGTTTCGTGGGACTTTTTATGGGCGGCTCTATGACGGGTGGGTTTTGGCCCTGGTTTTTTTAAGGCTGTTCAGGTGTTGTATCGGACCCCTACTGCTAAAATCTGTATGATGGGCCTAGAGTCTGAACCGGTACACATTTCTAGAGGCACAAGGTAGGGATACCCATGCTACCCATTGTTGTTCGCACTATATATCAATCCTTCATCAACTATGCTGGAGCAGAGTCCTAGGATTAAGCCTGTCATTTGTAGACAAGAACAATTTCGTATGTTTGCCTATGCGGATGACATAGTGGTCGTAACATCTGACTCTGTTACAGCTATGCCCGCGATAGAGCAACTTGCGCACATGTTTGGCTCAGTATCAGGTTATAAACTCAATGTACCTAAACTCAGATTATCTGTATAAATCAAGCCTGTAGTGATTATCCCAGGGTGACTAAAGATGCAACATATCTGGGTATTAGAATAAGGACTTGTTTGAAAGAACTGGTGGAGGTCAACCGGGGCTCTATTCTCACCAGTGTTAGACAACAACTAGAGAGATTTGAGTATCTGCACATGTCGCTGGTGGGAAGGTGTAACGTTCTTAAAATGAATATTTTGCCCAAAGTATTATACTATTTTAGATCAGTTCCATTACAGCTTACCTGGGGCCAGCTACAACAGCTTCAATCAATATGTGCTAGATTTTTATGGTCCCAAGAGACACCCCGGTCTAGGTCCACTCTCTCCGTGCCGTCTCTTGCCTCCAGACCCCGACCTCCTCCTTGGGAGTTTCGAGGCTGCAGCCCGCTCCTGCGCCTGCTGCCTGCTCCAACTGGGACCAGACTGCCTGCAACCACCGTAACCTTTCTCAGCCGTTTTTTCCTTAATTTTTCCCTGTTGTGCCACTGTTATTGTGCCCATCTGTGTCTTGCTCTAATTCTACCACTGTTTTTATTTTCTCTTCCGGCCTGTTCCTTTCACCTTTCGCCGCTGCTGCCCCTGCAGCCCCTCCCCCCTAGAATTCCCCTCTGGAATTCTCCCACTCCTGCCTCCCAGCCTCTCCTCCCTCCCACCTCCCCTACTTAATGGCGGCCGCTCCGGGGGAGCGCGAGTAAGACCTCCGACCCTCGTCTAGGTCCACTCTCTCTCCGCAGCTCTGCAGTGCCGTCTCTTGCCTCCAGACCCCGACCTCCTCCTTGGGAGGTTCGAGGCTGCTGCCCGCTCCTGCGCCTGCTGCCTGCTCCAACTGGGACCAGACTGCCTGCAACCACCGTAACCTTTCTCAGCAGTTTTTTTCTTAATTTTTCCCTGTTGTACCAGTTATTGTGCCCATCTGTGTCTTGCTCTAATTCCACCACTGTTTATTTTCTCGTGCCTGCCTGTTCCTTTCGCCTTTCGCTGCTGCTGCCCCTGCAGCCCCTCCTCCCTGGAATTCCCCCCCTAAATTCCCCCCCAGAATTCCCCTCCGGAATTCCCCCGCTCCCGCCTCCCAACCTCTCCTCCCTCCCACCTCCCCTACTTAATGGCGGCCGCTGCGCTGTCGCGCCGCCGGCGTGCTGAAGGTGCGCCAAAGGCAAGCCTGTCTGCGCCCGTCCACGACCTGACCACGGCCAGCGCCAGGAACCCTGGACCTCCCACTACCCATCGCTACGACACCACCACCCTACTCGCACTCAACCCTGGACGACTTAGAGAATGCCAACAGGCCTCGCCGAACACGACCCACGGCCAATTCTCCTGCCTCCACTGCCGCCAGACCCTCACCGCCACCCGGGCCTCCAACACCGCCGAGGCCAGCACCGGGGACACCCTAAAATGCATCATCCTCAACGTACGCTCCGTACACAAACACGCCATGGAAATCTGGAACCTACTCGACTCTCTCTCGCCCGACATTGCCTTCTTCACAGAGACCTGGACCAACGCATCCTCCGCCCCCGACATCAGCACCGCCATCCCAGACGGATACAAGATCCAGAGGAAAGACCACACCAACCACCCAGGAGGAGGCCTGGCCATCGCCCACAAGAGCACCCTCTGCCTCACCACCTCCAGCGAAACCCTCCCCTCCGCCGAACACCTGCACTTCCAGATCCAGACCACCCCCAAAGCCACACTCCGAGGAACCCTCATCTACAGACCCCCCGGCCCCTGAACACCCTTCTCCACCACCATCACCGACTTCATCACACACCACGCCATCGCCTCAGCAAACTACATACTCATTGGAGACCTGCACTTCCACCTCGACAACCCCAGCGACCCCAACTCCACTGTCCTTCGTGACAACCTCGCCAGCATCGGACTTAAACAACTCGTCAACCCACCGACCCACAGAGCAGGACACACCCTCGACCCCATCTTCGCGGCAGGAAACATCGTCCAATTCAGCCACACAACGCAGCCGCCATGGACCGACCACCACTGCGTACACTTAGCCATCAACAAACCCAAGGCACCCAACCAGCCCCACGCCCACCTCGAAGGAACTGGAGCAAGGTTACAGACGAGCAACTTAACTCCACCCTCACCCAAGACAACCACACCTGGGCACCCGACGCAAACGACGCAAACAACGCAGCCAGAGAACTCCACACCTGGATCTTCAACTGCGCAGACAAGCTCGCCCGCTACGCAACACCGACAGACAACGCCCCAGGAAAGCCACCTGGTTCACCACCGCTCTCCAAGAAGCCAGACGCACCTGCAGATGCCTGGAGAAGAACTGGAGAAACACCATGTGAGAAGTTGGCCTGGTATATGCTGTTCACTAATTAAAGTGGACACCTTGCACCAGAACAATTCGACTCTTATGGTAGATAGGTTTAAGACAACCTTTATAGAAAGCTATCCTAGTGGTAGCTGTGGAGAGCAGCCTTCAGGCTAAGTCTTGAAGGAATGTAAAGCAGCTTGTTTTACCACACAATCTCTTGAATCACCAAATGAAAAGACACCACACAGGTATATATATCAAATATATATGTATTTATTAATAAACACTCTCTACTAATCTCTTTATGAGATTAGAAGTCAGGAACATATGTACAAGTCAAATGTTATCAAAATAAGTTTAGCACAATCGAATATCACAATCTTAGTTTGGCTAGACCTAGGTCTAGGGCATCTAGAATCGAGGGACCCCCAAGAACCAACCCAGGTAGTTGTAGGAGACCCACAGGGGACGGACGCGGTATCCTGGCACCGGTGCGAGTCCTGTACGAGACTATGCGAACAGACGCGATTGAGATTTCAATGTTAAAGGTCCCTTGCGTGTTCGAGGTGAACACACCGATCGGTCCTTGTATGAGTCGAAGGACGCGGTTACAGATAGAGTTGCAAGGGAGTTGGACGCGGTGTGTCTAACACAGACGCGAACCATGTACGAGTCAGCGCGATAGTCGCACTTGGAAAGTAAGAGTTTTAGGGCACTTCTAGGGTAGCTACAAGCAAGTCACTTACAGGGTAAGTAGTTCTAGGGCCCACACCCACAGGAGCACCATAGTGCTGAAGTTACCTCACCCAGGGGAGCCGGGTGCATAGGTGTTCTTTGGTGTCGGGTCGCGGCGTCGTTTTCAATGGGAGCCAGTGAAGACTTGCTGCTTGCGGCGACAGGAGAAGTGTCCGGAGGAATCCAAGCCTGGATTCAGAAGATGGAAGACTTGAAAGCAGAGGGGACAGTGTTCAAAGTCACTTGGCAGTGACTCGGGGCAAGGAAGATGGATGCCCACCGTCGTTGCAAGATTCAGGTCATTCACGGGTGCCTTGACTCTTCAGCCACGAGGTCCAGGAGGCATCGACGATGACCAGGAGCTGGATTCGGCGTGTCCCTCAATGTCTGCAGCTTACTGCGGTGTCGGTGACTCGATTGGAGCCAACAAGCCTTGGTAACAGCAAGTCTCGGAGAAAGTGTGAAGTGGCAATGGCGCAGACCAGCAAGGTCTGTGGGACTCACCCAGCGAAGGTAAGTCAGGGCAGGCCTGGAGCAACCAGGGGAGTCCTTTGGTTTCTTTAAAAAGTCTTCTGGGGACCCACAAGCCGGCTGGCAAGGGATCGCAAAGATGCCTCAGGAGGAGTCGCTCAACAGGGGCTCACGGTCACTCGGGACATGGTAGGCCTCTGATCTTCAGAGGGTTTCTTGCTGGAGGCTAGGACCACACGTGGTCCAAAGCACAAGTTCGTGAAATATTGTGAAGGGGTTGCACTCGACAATAGGGCATGGTACCCAGGGGTCGCGGTTCCTCGTCACTCTTGGGGTCCACTGGCCTCAGCTTCACTGAGGACTCACGATGGTCTTTGAGAAGTCAGGAAATCTACTTCTTGGGCTGCAGGGACTTCGGACTCCGGCGGGAGTGGCATAGTTTGCGACCGTCGTTTGTAGTTTTTGGTGCCTGCCAAGCAGGGGAGTCACTCCTTGACTCCAAGGGAGATTCTTCAGTCTTCCAAAGGTAGTGGAACGTCGAAGGTCCAGGATTCTTCTTCAGAGCGTCATCCAGGGAAATCTGGGGTGCAATGCACAGGTTCCCCCTCTTATACTAAAAGAAAGGGAGGGACTAGTTCTATGACCCTACCTATGGGAGGGTCAGGGGGGTGGGTGGCTACACCCACTTCTCTTTGTCCAGTTTCTTGCCAGAGCAGGGGCAGGTGGCCCCTGAGCCGGTTTGAACTGGGGTATGCACAGAGGAGCCTTCTGCTCCCCCAGTGCAGGACTTCAAAGCACTCTAAGAGTGCACCCACCCAGCCCCAATACACTAAACCCTGTCTGGAAGGTGGTCACACCCCCTTGGGACAGGATATCTATTGTTGGGCTTCCTCCACTGCGAGTGTTGGTCATCAGCAGGAGGGCAGCCCAGTGTCTGTGACTGGTGGCATCCATTTTGCGATGCCAGGGCTCTGCAGGATTCTACCGCGTTTCCACAGTAGGTACATGTCTATCCCTCTAGAAGGGTGGAATGCTACCCCCACCACCAGGACTGGCGGGGGGTAGTATTCCAAGATGTTTGACACCAAACACGACATGTTTCGATGCAGCCATTCCAAAGTTAGCATTCTACCGCGAGGATATAATGCACTTAAAAGTATATGGTTTAACCGCATCCACAAACAGCCCCAGAGAATGGACTCTGAGAGCTGCAGAGGGGCCCTGCTCAGGCAGAGGCACCCCCTCACATGGAAACTAAGCACCCTGCCCTCAGGATTGATAGGGCCTGCTTTAGGGGTGACTGATAAGTCTCAATGTGTGTGCAGGAGAGATATAGGGGACCTATATCTCAGTGAGGAGTGCTAGCACTTCCTCACCCAGGCTGCAGTAGCAGGCCTGTGGTGTCAGATTTAGTCTGCTTCCCAGGGGTGGCATAATACATGCTTCAGCCCCTGGTAGGCCTGTGAAGTACCTATGCCCTTGGTACCTAAGGTACCAAATACTAGGGACTCATAAGGTACCACAGTATCCAATCACTAGTGCACCTAGAGTGCACTCCAAATCGTTTAGAGAGAACAGAGAGGCTGGGGCCCTGATTGGCAGGGTCCCAGCCAGACTATAGCCAGAAACCAGCGTAAACATCAGAAAAAAGTGGGGGCAACATAAGAGGCAGATCCTACTCTCCTACACAACCCCCAAACGCAGGGACACTAAACTAACCTTGACCAGTTGAGTCTTCGTGTTCAAAGTGGAAATACCTTGAGAGTCCATCTGCATTGGCATGTTGGGTCCCAGGTCTATGTTCGACTGTGTAGTCCATCCCCTGTAGGGAAATGGACCACCTCAAAACTTTTGGGTTTTCACCTTTCATCTGTTTAAGCCATAGGAGGGGCTTGTGGTCAGTCTGAACTATGAAGTGAGTGCCAAACAAGTATGGCCTCAGTTTCTTCAGGGCCCACACCATAGCAAAGGCCTCCCTCTCTATAGCTGACCAACGTTTCTCTCTAGGGGTCAGCCTTCTGCTAATAAAAGCTACTGGCTGGTCTTGACCTTCATCATTCAGTTGAGAAAGTACAGCTCCCACACCCAGGTCAGAAGCTTCTGTTTGGACAATGAACTTTTTGGTGTAGTCTGGACTCTGTAAGATGGGGGCAGTGCACATGGCCTGCTTTAGGTCTTCAAATGCCTTCTGACAGCTAGCTGTCCACTGAACCTTTTTTGACATTTTCTTTGAGGTCAGATCATTCAAAGGGGTCACTATAGATCCATATCCCTTGACAAACCTCCTATAGTACCCAGTCAGTCCTAAGAAGGCTCTCACCTGTGTCTGGGTGGTTGGAGCAACCCATTCCATTATGGTTTGGATTTTGCTCTGTAAAGGCTGAACCTGGCCTCCACCTACAAGGTGGCCCAGGTATACAACCTGACTCTGCCCTATCTGGCACTTAGTGGCCTTGATAGTGAGGCCTGCTTTCTGCAGGGCCTCCAAAATATTCCTGAGGTGGACCAGGTGATCCTGCCAGGAGGAACTAAAAACAGCAATATCATCTAGATACCCTGAGCAATAAGTTTCCATCCCTGTCAGAACTTTATTCACCAACCTCTGAAAAGTGGCAGGTGCATTTTTCAATCCAAAGGGCATCACCACGAAGTGGTAGTGCCCACCAGGGGTTGAAAATGCTGTTTTGGCTTTTGCATCATCAGCTAACCTGATCTGCCAGTAGCCAGATGTCAGGTCAAACGTGCTTAGGTACTTGGCTGAGGCCAAAGTATCAATCAGCTCATCTGCCCTTGGTATGGGATAGGCATCAGTCCTAGTGACTGCATTGAGGCCTCTGTAGTCTACACAAAACCTCATTTCTTTCTTACCACCCTGGGTATGAGGCTTGGGTACCAGGACTACTGAGCTAGCCCAAGGGCTATCTGAAGGCTCAATTACACCTAGCTCCAACATTTTCTGGACTTCAGTCCTGATACAGTCCCTGACATGGTCAGGTTGCCTGTAGATTTTATTCTTGACAGGCAGACTGTCTCCAGTGTCCACCTCATGGGTGCACCAGGAAGTCTGACTAGGGGTCAGGCTAAACATATGTCTATACTGTTGCAGAACTTGTCTGCACTCAGTTTGCTGATGGTCAGTGAGGCTGCTTGCCAAAGCAACACCATCTACTGACCCATCATCAGGGTTCTGAGAGAGCAGGTCAGGGAGAGGGTCACTCTCCTCCTCCTGTTCCTCATCAGTTGCCATGAGCAAGCCCATGTCAGCCCTGTCAACATATGGCTTTAATCTGTTGACATGGAGCACCCTCAGGGGGCTCCTGGGAGTTCCAAGATTCACCAGGTAGGTGACTTCTCCCTTCTGTTCAACTATTGTATGGGGGCCACTCCACTTGTCCTGGAGGGCTGCTGGGGCCACAGGCTCCAATACCCACACCTTCTGTCCTGGCTGGTATACAGTCAGTACATCCTTTTGGTCATGCCAAGCTTTTTGTAATTCTTGGCTGGCCTCCAGGTTTTTGGTTGCCTTTTTCATGTACTCAGCCATCCGGGAGCGGAGACCAAGTACATAGTCCATCACATCTTGTTTGGGGGGCTTGAGAGGTAACTCCCAGCCCTCTTTACCAAACACAATGGACCTCTCACAGGATGCCCAAACAGAAGCTCAAATGGGCTGTAACCAACCCCCTTCTGTGGAACCTCTCTGTATGCAAACAACAGGAAAGGAAGAAGAAGGTCCCATTTCCGCCTAAGCTTCTCTGGGAGTCCTTTAATCATTCCTTTCAAGGTTTTGTTGAAGCGTTCAACTAAACCATTGCATTGTGGGTGATAGGGGTGGTGAACTTATAAGTTACACCACACTCCTTCCACATTGCTTTCAGATATCCTGACATGAAGTTGGTACCTCTGTCAGAAATGACCTCCTTTGGGAAACCCACTCTGGAGAAAACTCCAATGAGGGCTCTTGCCACCACAGGGGCTGTGGTGGTCCTCAGGGAATTGCTTCTGGGTACCTGTGTCATGATCCACTACCATCAGGATAAACCTGTGCCCAGATGCAGTTTGAGGGTCAAGGGGACCAACAATGTCAATCCCTACCCTTTCAAAGGGTACCCCCACCACAGCTAGTGGTATCAGGGGGGCCTTTGTTGTGCCACCTGCCTTACCACTGGCTTGGCATGTGACACAGGAGCGACAAAACTCCTTTGTGTCCTCTGACATATGTGGCCAATGAAAATGTGGGACAAGCCTGTCCCAGGTCTTGTTTTGGCCCAAGTGACCTGCCAAAGGGATATCATGTGCTAGGGTCAAGAGGAACCCCTAAACTTCTGAGGTATTACCATCCTCCTGGTGGCTCCAGGGGCTGGATCTCTACCCTCAGAATATAGGAGTCCCTCATCCCAATAAACTTTATGGGACCCACTAGCACTCCCAGCAGCCTCAGCAGCAGCCTGCTGTCTGAGGGGTTCAAGAGAGGGGCAGCACTGTTGCTCCTTACTCAGATCTTCCCTAGAAGGGCCTCCTGCCCCCAAGAACTCAACCTGATCAGGCTCAAGTCCCTCTGGGGCAGTTCCTTCTTCAGGATCTGCTTCACCTCCCTCTGGGGGTGAATCTGTGATCTGAGACAGAGGGGAAGTCACTGCCTTTACCCTACTGCTCCTCCTCTTGGGAAGCATCTGGTCCATTGTTCCAGGATCCAGAGCTGGTTCAGTGTTATGCATTCTTGCTTGTGACCTGGTCACAGCAAATACCTCTGCAGGGATGCCCAACATCTCAGCATGAGTCCATAACTCTACTTCAGACCAGGCTGAAGTCTCTAGATCATTGCCCAATAGACATTCGACAGGGAGGTCTGCACTGACTACAACCTTCTTGAGGCCAGTTACCCCTCCCCAGGAGAAATTCACAACTGCCAGACTATGGTTGGTCCTGACATTGCTTGCATTGGTCACCTGGTACATTTTGCCCAGGATGATCTGTCCAGGGTCCACAAGATCCTCTGCCACCATGGTGACACTAGCACCTGTGTCCCTAAATGCCAAAGCCTGTTTGCCATTTATTACAGGCTGCTGTTTGTATTTGCCCAGATTACTGGGACTTACTAGGAAGGACATATTAAGGTCTCCCTCACAAATCAGCATTGCCTGAGTGGGCACTCTGACTAGGTCAGAGTCCACTTCAGAACCCAGGGACAACCCTACTACACCCTTATTCTGAGTACCACCTCCACCAGTAGCTGAGCTAGGGGGAACAGTTGCCTTAGGGGCAGGAGTGGTGGTGGTTTGGTCTTTGGACTTGTTACAATCAGAAGTCCAGTGCCCTTTCTGTTTACAGAATTTGCACCAGGGCTTCTTTTGGCCTTTTCCTTGTTGGATTGTGACTCCCCACCAGATGCAGATTTTTGGGGCCCTTGTGAAGACTTCTGGTCTTTTGACTTATCCCCACCTTTCTCAGAGCCCTTAGGATCTTGCTTCTTGGTGTCACCCCTTGGTTCTGGGGTTTCTGCCTTTCCCTGGTTCTGACCCATTTGTCTGCCTTCTTTCCCAATTCTTGGGGAGAGGTCAGATCTGAGTCCACCAGGTATTGATGCAACAACTGGTTCTGGCAATTATTAAGGATCTGTTCTCTCATCATCAGATTATACAATCCCTTGAAATCAGTAACCCTACTGCCAACCAGCCAACCCTCCAGCGCCTTGGTTGCACAATCTACAAAGTCAGTCCAGTCCTGAGTCTGTGCCTTCTGGGTGTCTCTGAACTTTAACCTGTACTGCTCAGTGGTTAAGCCAAACCCATCCTGTTGGACCTTAGTGCCGCATTTGACACCGTCGCCCACCCAATACTCCTACAGCGCCTTAAGGAAGGAGGGCTGGATAAGCTGGCTCTGAAGTGGCTGAGATCCTTTCTACAGGACAGAAGTTTCCAAGTGTCCCAACGACCGCACTTCTCCAAGAGCATTAAACTAGCTCAGGGGTTCCCCAGGGCTCCATACTCAGCCCCACTCTTTTTAATCTTTATATGGCCCCTCTGGCAGACATCATCAGGAAATATGGTATCAGTGTTGTGTCATATGCAGATGACACACAACTGGTAGTGTCTCTATCTCAGTCCCACAATGAGGCAGCCACTACTTTCGCCTCCTGCTTACAGGAGCTGGAAGAGTGGATGTCAAATAACTGTCTAAAATTGAACGGCAATAAGACGGAGGTCTTGATTGTTGGGAAGGCTCCATCAATATGGTCATCAAGGTGGTGGGCGCAGAATCTGGGCACTACTCCACTCCCAGTAATCAGGTTAAGAACCTGGGGATATGGCTGGATTCTAAGCTCTCGTTTGATTACCACACTAGGACGGTGGCCGGAAAATGCTTCGGAATAATGAAAGGCCTTCGGAAGATCTTGGATGTGCTCCCGTAGCCGCCAGGAAAACTTTAGTCCATGCGTTGGTAACCTCCCGCCTGGACTATGGGAATGCTCTTTACCTAGGCGCCAGTGGAAAGAGTGTGCAGCGATTACAATGTATCCAGAACGCGGCGGCCCGCCTTGTTCTGATGCTCCCCAGGAGAACCTCTTCCAGAAATGCTCTGGTTGTCCTGCACTGGCTCCCGGTGAGGAAAAGAATCCTCTTTAAGGCCATGTGCGTAAGTCAGCGGATCCTGCAGGGAAAAGGACCTAGCTACTTACATAATCTAATACTACCCTACACTCCGATCAGGGCTTTGCGGTCCCGGCGGACGGGGCAGGTTAAAATCCCAGTAATTAAAATATCAAGAATGGGTGGCAGGTCTTTTTGCTATCTAGCCGCTAAGAACTGGAACACCCTTCCCCAAGATCTCCGTACGGAACCATTAGAAATCTCCTTCCGAAAAAAATTAAAAACATGGCTCTTCCAAATGTAGATCATCCATCACACGGATATTTGCTGCTTCACAGAGCGGTCTGAGTAGCCTGCAGCGCGGGGACACACTAGCTAGTGTAACCAGGCGCTATACAAGCTCAGTTATTATTATTATTATTATTATTATCTATCAGTGCACTCTTCAGGACTTCATAATTATCAGCATCCTCTTCTCTAACAGTGAGGAGCTTGTCTCTACCTTTGTCTGAAAAGGAGAGCCACAAGATTGCTTCCCACTGCTTTTGGGGACCTGCTGTACTCTACAGGCCCTCTCCATAGCAGTTATCCACTTGTGGATATCATCCCCACTCTGGTAGGGAGGAACAACCTTGCTCAGGTTCCTATGGTCTGGAATAGATTCTCTGCCTCTAGGGACACTGTTGCTGCCACCAAGGGGTTCTAACCCCTCTCTTCTAGAAGCTCTCTGGATCTCCAGGGCTTCTCTATCCAGTGCCAACTGCTTGGTTCTGAGGGCAACTCTTGCTTCCTCATACTGGAGCAGTTTGCACATTCTTTCAGAGGAGGTCTCTCTTATGGGAAAGTATGAGTTCCTCTGGTGGACAAATTCTCTGCCAGAGTGATAAGAGTGGTCAGATTCCCTGGAAGGGGACCTATGCCTCTCCTCCACTCTGTCAGCTCTCTTAGGGAGAATTCCTCTGTGCTTTTCAGGCCCCTTGGAGCCTGGCCCTTCAATCACAGAGTCTTGGTCATTCTGATTTTCATCATCTGACCCAGATACTGTAATTGACCCACTCCCTGATTCAGACCCATTATCTCCTAGAGTCAATCTAAGATCATCTGCTGTCAGCAGATCTATCAGGTGTAGTGTGGAGGGACTCTGTCCTAGCTTCAGGTGTCTTTCAACACACATGACTCTCAAGTCAGAGAAAGCCATGTCCTTATACTGAGGCTGAGTGGATCCACTGGTTCCAGCCTTTAAGGACATTCTAGTGTTGTGCAGTGTTGTACTACCTACACTAGTTTGTGGCCTACTGATACTAGCTTGAGCTGTAGAAAGGGTGTGCTATCCCTTGGCACACAGCTCTAAGTTCAGTAGAACTTATTGATACTAACCTTGACTTTATATGTACCTTGAGTACCTATAGTGGTTTTCAGTTAGTAATTCAATTAGAGATTTTCTGGTAAAACAATAGCAAGCTGGAATCCCACACGCTGCCCACCAATGTGAGAAGTTGGCCTGGTATATGCTGTTCACTAATTAAAGTGGACACCTTGCACCAGAACAATTCGACGCTTATGGTAGATAGGTTTAAGACAACCTTTATAGAAAGCTATCCTAGTGGTAGCTGTGGAGAGCAGCCTTCAGGCTAAGTCTTGAAGGAATGTAAAGCAGCTTGTTTTACCACACAATCTCTTGAATCACCAAATGAAAAGACACCACACAGGTATATATATCAAATATATATGTATTTATTAATAAACACTCTCTACTAATCTCTTTATGAGATTAGAAGTCAGGAACATATGTACAAGTCAAATGTTATCAAAATAAGTTTAGCACAATCGAATATCACAATCTTAGTTTGGCTAGACCTAGGTCTAGGGCATCTAGAATCGAGGGACCCCCAAGAACCACCCCAGGTAGTTGTAGGAGACCCACAGGGGACGGACGCGGTGTCCTGGCACCGGTGCGAGTCCTGTACGAGTCTATGCGGACAGACGCGATTGAGATTTCAATGTTAAAGGTCCCTTGCGTGTTCGAGGCGAACACACCGATCGGTCCTTGTACGAGTCGAAGGACGCGGTTACAGATAGAGTTGCAAGGGAGTTGGACGCGGTGTGTCTAACACAGACGCGAACCATGTACGAGTCAGCGCGATAGTCGCACTTGGAAAGTAAGAGTTTTAGGGCACTTCTAGGGTAGCTACAAGCAAGTCACTTACAGGGTAAGTAGTTCTAGGGCCCACACCCACAGGAGCACCATAGTGCTGAAGTTACCTCACCCAGGGAGCCGGGTGCATAGGTGTTCTTTGGTGACGGGTCGCGGCGTCGTTTTCAATGGGAGCCAGTGAAGACTTGCTGCTTGCGGCGACAGGAGAAGTGTCCGGAGGAATCCAAGCCTGGATTCAGAAGATGGAAGACCTGAAAGCAGAGGGGACAGTGTTCAAAGTCACTTGGCAGTGACTCGGGGCAAGGAAGATGGATGCCCACCGTCGTCGCAAGATTCAGGTTGTTCACTGGTGCCTTGACTCTTCAGCCACGAGGTCCAGGAGGCGTCGACGATGACCAGGAGCTGGATTCGGCGTGTCCCCCATTGTCTGCAGCTTACTGCGGTGTCGGCAACTCGATTGGAGCCAACAAGCCTTGGTAACAGCAAGTCTCGGAGAAAGTGTGAAGAGGCAATGGTGCAGACCAGCAAGGTCTGTGGGACTCACCCAGCGAGGGTAAGTCAGGGCAGGCCTGGAGCAACCAGAGGAGCCCTTTGGTTTCTTTAGAAAGTCTTCTGGGGACCCACAAGCCGGCTGGCAAGGGATCGCAAAGACGCCTCGGGAGGAGTCGCTCAACAGGGGCCCACGATCACCCGGGACGTGGTAGGCCTCTGATCTTCGGAAGGTTTCCTGCTGGAGGCTAGGACCACACGTGGTCCAAAGCACAAGTTCGTGGAACATTGTGAAGGGGTTGCAATAGTGCACGGTACCCAGGGGTCGCGGTTCCTCGTCACTCTTGGGGTCCACTGGCCTCAGCTTCGCTGGGGTCTCACGATGGTCTTTGAGAAGTCAGGAAATCCACTTCTTGGGCTGCAGGGATTTCGGACTCCGGCGGGAGTGGCGTAGTTTGCGACCGTCGTTTATAGTTTTTGGTGCCTGCCAAGCAGGGGAGTCACTCCTTGACTCCAAGGGAGATTCTTCAGTCTTCCAAAGGTAGTGGAACGTCGAAGGTCCGGGATTCTTCTTCAGAGCGTCGTCCAGGGAAATCTGGGGTGCAATGCATAGGTTCCCCCTCTTATACTAAAAGAAAGGGAGGGACTAGCTCTATGACCCTACCTATGGGAGGGTCAGGGGGGTGGGTGGCTACACCCACTTCCCTTTGTCCAGTTTCGCGCCAGAGCAGGGGCAGGGAGCCCCTGAGCCGGTTTGAACTGGGGTATGCACAGAGGAGCCTTCTGCTCCCCAGTGCAGGACTTCAAAGCACTCTAAGAGTGCACCCACCCAGCCCCAATACACTAAACCCTGTCTGGAAGGTGGTCACACCCCCTTGGGACAGGATATCTATTGTTGGGCTTCCTCCACTGCGAGTGTTGGTCATCAGCAGGAGGGCAGCCCAGTGTCTGTGACTGGTGGCATCCATTTTGCGATGTCAGGGCTCTGCAGGATTCTACCGCGTTTCCACAGTAGGTACATGTCTATCCTTCTAGAACGGTGGAATGCTACCCCGCCGCCAGTACTGGCGGGGGGGTAGTATTCCAAGATGTTTGACACCAAACACGACGTTTCGATGCAGCCATTCCAAAGTTAGCATTCTACCGCGAGGATATAATGCACTTAAAAGTATATGGTTTAACCGCATCCACAAACAGCCCCAGAGAATGGACTCTGAGAGCTGCAGAGGGGCCCTGCTCAGGCAGAGGCACCCCCCACATGGAAACTAAGCACCCTGCCCTCAGGATTGATAGGGCCTGCTTTAGGGGTGACTGATAAGTCTCAATGTGTGTGCAGGAGAGATATAGGGGACCTATATCTCAGTGAGGGGTGCTAGCACTTCCTCACCCAGGCTGCAGTAGCAGGCCTGTGGTGTCAGATTTAGTCTGCTTCCCAGGGGTGGCATAATACATGCTTCAGCCCCTGGTAGGCCTGTGAAGTACCTATGCCCTTGGTACCTAAGGTACCATATACTAGGGACTCATAAGGTACCACAGTATCCAATCACTAGTGCACCTAGAGTGCACTCCAAATCGTTTAGAGAGAACAGAGAGGCTGGGGCCCTGATTGGCAGGGTCCCAGCCAGACTATAGCCAGAAACCAGTGTAAACATCAGAAAAAAAGTGGGGGCAACATAAGAGGCAGATCCTACTCTCCTACACACCAAGACAACCGAAAACCACACCACCTACAAGGACGCCATGACGGACTACCATAACCAGATCAGAGCCACCAAGAGGAACTTCATCCACAACAAAATCCTGGCCAACTCCACCAACTCCAAGGAACTTTTCAGTGTCATTCAGGAATTCACCAACCCACGCAGCAAAGCCACAGACATCACCCCATCCCAAGACCTCTGCGACAAGCTTGGAACCTATTTCCACCTCAAGATCAAAAACCTCTACGACAACTTCATCGACCATCCACCAGGTGCCACAGACGGCCCCCCCCCAGAAACACCAGCCAGCCCACCATCTCCAACTGGACACCGATCACAGCCGAAGACACCGCCTCGACCATGAAAAGCATCCACTCGGGGGCTCCCACCGACCCCTGCCCCCTCACATCTACCACAGAGCCGCGGCCGCCATCGCACCCGAACTACAACGCACCATCAACACCACCTTCAAAACAGGCACCTTCCCAGATGACTGGAAGCGCGCAGAAGTCAGACCCCTACTCAAGAAGCCCACAGCTGACCCCACCGGCCTCAAGAACTATCAGCCCATCTCGCTCCTCCCCTTCCCAGCCAAAGTTGCAGAGAAAACAGTCAACAGGAAACTGACACAATTCATTGAAGAGAACGCCGTCCTCGACACGTCCAAATCCGGATTCCGAAGCAACCACAGCACAGAGACCGCCCTACTCGCCGCCACAGATGACATCCGCACCCTCCTGGACCAAGGCCACTCCGCATCCCTCATCCTACTCAACCTATCAGCGGCCTTCGACACCGTCTCCCACCGCACACTAGTCGCCAGACTACACGACGCAAGCATACAAGGAACAGCCCTGGACTGGATCTGATCATTCCTCACCGGAAGAAGCCAAAGGATCAGACTCCCACCCTTCCTCTCCGACCCCACGAAAATCACCTGCGGAGTCCCACAGGATTCATCACTGAGCCGCACCCTCTTCAACATCTACATGGCCCCCCTCGCAGCCATCGTCCGACAACATGGCCTCAACATCGTATCCTATGCCGACGACACCCAGCTCATCCTCTCCCTCACCAAAGACCCCACCACTGCCAAACTCAACTTCCAGAAAGGAATGCAAGACGTCGCAGTCTGGATGACCAACAGCTGCCTGAAGCTCAACGCCGAGAAGACAGAAGTCCTTGCCCTCGGTACCACCCCTTCTGCATGGGACAGCACCTGGTGGCCGACCGCCCTTGGAAGCCCACCTACCCCCTCACACCATGCCAAGAACCTCAGCATCGTACTCGACTCATCACTCACCATGAACCGACAGGTCAACGCCGTCACCTCCAGCTGCTTCAACACCCTCCGCATCCTCCGCAAGACCTTCAAGTGGATCCCCCCTGAGTCAAGGAAGACATTCACCCACGCACTCATCACCAGCAGACTGGACTATGGAAATGCACTCTACGCGGCATCAACAAGTCCCTACTCCGCAAACTCCAAACAATAGAGAACACCGCCGCCAGACTCGTCCTCGGCATCCCCCGACACGAACACATCAGCCAACACCTACGAAGTCTCCACTGGCTCCCCATGGAGAAAAGAGTCACTTTCAAAATCCTCACTCGCGCCTACAAATGCCTACACAACAACGGACCCAAATACCTCAACAACAGAATCAACTTCCACGTACCCAAAAGAAACCTCCGATCTTCCAACCTCGCACTGGCCGAAACCCCGCGAATCCACAGGAGCCAGAGCAGGCGGAAGATCCTTCTCTCACATTGCAGCCAAGACCTGGAACGAGCTACCGGCAGACATCAGATGCGCCCCCTCCCTGATCACCTTCAGGAAGTCCCTCAAGACCTGGCTCTTCGGCTAAACAGATCTGCAGACCCCCCCCCCTCAGCGCCTTGAGATCCTCACGGGTGAGTAGCGCGCTTACAATTCCCTGATTGATTGATTATGATGCTACCTCGAGAGAAAGGGGGCTGGGCAGTCCCCGATTTTACAGTGTACTACTATGTCTGCATCCAGCAAAACATGCAGATCTTATTAACAGGAGAGGAAGTCGGCAATATCGCTGAAACCCCATCCATTTATCAGATATTGTTGGGTGCTGTTCGGTGCTGAAGCCAAGAACTGTTTATTTAAGATGCTGGAATTTAGTTATTATAAAAAGACTCGGGGCATATTACCAAGAACGGCGTTAAAATTATCGCTGCTTTAGCAGCAGGAAACTGCCGCTAAAGCGGCGATAATGGGCTTGATAATATGCCCTTGAGAATTCCAATAGAAGCCCATGTTTACACCAGAACAGGGGCTTCTATTGGAATTCTCAAGGGCATATTATCAAGCCCATTATCGCCGCTTTAGCGGCAGTTTCCTGCCGCTAAAGCGGCGATAATTTTAACGCCGTTTTTGGTAATATGCCCCCAAGTTTAAAGTTTTAACTACTGCTTTTAAGGTTTGGAAGGTCATACGGAGGTGTTTTCAGATTAAAGGGGTCTCGCATTATACACCCACATCTGCATCAGTTTTACTGCCGGCTGGCAGGATAGGACTGTATATAGATGGAGAAACAAAGGGATCTCAGAAATAGGTGATTTCTATAATGAAGGGGCCTTTTATCTTATGCAATATTAGCTGATAAATATCATCTGCCTAAAACGGAATTTTTTACTTTTTTACAAATTCGCGACTTTCTATGTAAAAGGCAGAGGGCGATAGAGCCGAATCCACTTATTGAGGCTATCGGACGTAAAGCATGCATTGGTGTTTTATACAACTTTTTGATTGATACACAGAGGGATGATCTAGATGCCCAAAATCTTATGTGGGATTGTAGATTGGGGTGTCAAGGTCTCCTTGTGGAGAAATCTATTGACATCACAGGGAGGATTTTAATGTTTGATAATGTACAGGCACAGCATTATAAGACATTGTTTAATCTCTATCACACCCACGCTAAAATGTTTAAATGGGGTGGGGCTAATGATGGGAAGTGTTTCCGCTGTGGAGCAGAGCTGGCAGATATTTTACATATCTTCTATACATGCGGGCACTTCATTAACTTTCTGGGGCACATTGAGAAATTTCTCCTTGAGATAACAGGGGTTGGAATAAACATCACGGTGCCCATAATGCTGTTAGGAATTGAGGATGGCGTGGGGGAGGGGCGGCCGGCTCATAAGTTCCGATATCTGATCTTTTTAGCCACGGCTGTTGCTCAGCTTTGTATAGCCTCCATGTTGCTACGGAAGAAAGCTCCTACTTTCGTGATGTGGAGAGCTAGATTCTACGCTATGTTTAATTTTGAATATAGCCTCTACTCTCTCAAAGGGCCACGTAGGTGGAAATTGGGTATACAGATATGGGGCCCTTTGATTGAACATATGAAAGATTAAATAAACATCTCCTGGTGTAAGGTTTTATATACTTGTCTAATACCATGTATTTATTCTGTTTTTATCTTGTGGATGAACTGTTTGTTTTAACATCTGATCTATTTTGATACGCCTTTCTAATGAACTCTGTATTGCTCTTTTTTGTTATGGATTGGAAATAAAATTAAAAAAAGAAATTAAAAAAAGAAATTTAAAAGTAGGCGAAATTTAAAAGTAGAGAAAATAAGTTTGGCGAAAAATAGAAATACAAATATGCTGTAAAAACGTGTCTTTGGAGCACATTGACTTACATTTGGAAGTTACAAATTCAACAAAAGTAACTAACAAATGTTCAAATGTTTTGACATCCTTCAACATAAAAATAGTACCCCACGTGTGAGGCTGAACCTATCGTAATGAACAACAGCACACCAAAACTGTGACAGTGTGAAGCCAATGTAGTGGCACTGCGGTCTTCATATGGACAGTGTTTTGGTCCATTCCCTTTGTGTGCGGCAGGCCAGCAGCAAATATAGAGAAATCTTTTTATCAGACGTAATGGAACCCACTATGGTAAGGTATTTGACATTGGCTGGAAGTTCCAGAATGTATTGCCAGATAAATATGAGAACATTTTGTTTTTACCCTTACTTTGAGATTTGTAAAGCAATGTGGGTAGGAAATAGAGATAGGAGCCACACAGGTCTCACCACCCTGGAATCCCCTTGGTATATAGTTTTCAGAAGCTCCTTGGTTTTGTAGGGTTTCCTTGATGATGGTAAACCTAGACATAAATACTCTGGGCATCCCCCATGGAAACTGAGACCATTTGGGACATGATTTTCAATTTGCATGGCATTTTGGGTTGGATAAAAAGTTGGGATCCACAAAAGCCATGCCATCCTGGATTTTTCTGTGTCTGGGTGCCGGTCTACTTCTAGCACAAATGCTGAGTTCTTCCCCCTAGAAACCAACAGGAAATAGGGCATTTTTAGCATGTTTTGACATTTGCTAAGCATCCTGGATAATCAATCACGTTGTGTTTCATGTAAACAATGCAATCTTGGATCCCCATATGTCTCCAGTTTTTAAAAAGGCATAGGTTTAGTAGGGTTGGCAGAGTTCACGGATACTGGCTGAATCAAAGATCCAAATCCTCCAGTTATCCACTATGGAAACTCAAAGGAAATTAGTTTCTTTAAGCTTAGGTTTGATGTCTGAAAGAAATTCTTGGTAAAAAATCATGCTCTAACTCCCCCCCAATCCCTTTGGGTCTCTAGATTTCAGAAATGACCAAAGTTGGGTGGAATCCATGGGAACCTACCAAGTCCAAAATACCCTGCAAACATCAAACTTTGGTGAATTCAATACAATTTCCTTTCATTTCAGTAGCCGAAAGTTCCAGAATTTGAAAGAAAAGGCTAAGGTCCCCCATGCAACATTGCCACACTTCCCTCAATACAAAAAGGTATCCGACATGTGTGGGTGAGGCAATGATTCAGGACAGGAGAGGACCAAAAACGTGATCTTGGAATCACCTTAAAACTAAGTAGCTTTGGAAATTGGTTTTATATGGGATGTGGATTCCATATGTGGGCGCAGGGTGGACTGATATTGAAGCGCACCTACCAGTCCCAGACATTTTTAAAAGATAAACTTGTGGGAAAGTCCAGAATAGTGTGTCTCGCTTAGATCCCACCACATATTTCAACAAAGAATGCTCTATAAACTGCATAATAAGTGTAAAAAAAATACGTTCTCATATGCATGTGACAGAAAAATCCAGAACTCCCAGCCAACATCATCAGTCTACTATCCTAGATTCCTACATTTCTCTCAATAAAAGTGAAAGCCCACAGGTGTGGGTAAGCCTTCTGTACTGGAGAGGAATAGGTTAAAATGTTGGTTTGTGAAATTGAGCTTTTGTCTCAGTGTTGGTCCATCCTTGTCTTTTGGAAATGACTGTCTTTTGCTGGAATTCGCCCACATATTTTTATTTCCTACTTTTTTTTTGCTGAACCCATTTTTATCGGCATTAGGACTATGCAAACTTTACTCCTGCTAACCAGTGGTGAAGTGCTTGTGCTCTCTCTCCAAACCTGGTAAAATTGGTATACAGTTAATTGGCATATTTAATTTACTTATAGGGCTCTAGTAAATGGTACTTCATGATCCCAGGGCCTGAAAATTAAATGCTACAAGTGGTCTGCAGCACTCATTGTGCCACCCACTGAAGTAGCACTGTAAAACATCTCTTAGGCCAGCCACTGCAGCCAGTAGTGCAGTTTTAAACTAACATTTTGCTAGGCCTAAACTGTCCTTTTTAGTACTTACGTCACCCCTAAGGAAACTCTAACAGCTCATAATGCAGGATGCATAGTATTTAAAGAGTAGGACATGTGCAGTTAAGTTTTACGTGTCATGGAAGTGAAATGCTCTGAAAGCTGTTTTTCCCAGCAGCAAGGCTATCTCTCCATTAGACTAACCCTGGGTTACCTTATGACATTTAATAAGTGATAACTTCAGTTTGAGACCACTCATTTGAACTGTAATTTAAAATCCTCTTTAATGGTTATGTATGATTTTGAATTACTATTTTGCAAATGCCACTTTTGGAAAGTTGGGGTTTTTCTGCCCAAACTAAATGTGCCTTTATGCCAGTGTCCAGGGCCACGTGGCTGTTAATGACTCTACTGTGGTGGGATGTGTATTCCTTCAAGACAGGGGACAAAAGGACCATGGGTTTGGGAGGGTATTCCTCTCCTGAGCAGGATGGCCTAGGGGTTGTACCCAGCCCTTCAAGAGCTTCAAAGGGTAATCTGGGGTATTTACCCAGCTGCTTCCGGACTTCAGAAGATGACTTCGCTGTTGCTGGCAAATGCAGCCCATACCTGGGCCTGCCTGCTATTTGTTTCCCTGGACAGATTGGAGCCAAACTAAGGGAAAGGTGAAGAAATGATCAGAACCAGTTAAGGGTTAGACAAATGGGGTGATTTGGGGCATAGTTTTCAGTCTGCATAGACTTTTGGGCTCCCCAAAAGCCATGCCATCCTGGATTTTCCTAGGGCTCTAGGTTTCAGAAAAAAAAAGGTTGGTAAAGTCTCTGGGCACTGGTCTGCCCCGAGCACAATGCTGTCTTCATCCCCCTGGACACCAAGAGGAAATAGAGCATTTTAAAGCATGTTTTGACATTTGTTAGGCATCCTGTATAATAAAACATGTTGTGTTCCATATAAACAATGCAATCTTGGACTACCATATGTCTCCAGTTTAAAAAAATACATAGGTTTGGTAAGGTTGGCAGGGTTCCCAGGTGAATACTCCAGTCATCACCTGTGGAAACTCAAAGTGGGTAATATTTCTGGATGCAGGTCAACTCCCTAGCACAAATACTGTGTTCATCTCCCTGGAAAAAAAAATTAAATTGGGACTTTATGATTTGTTTTTGACATTTGTGAGGCATACTGACTAGCACAGGGTATAAAAATGGTACCCTCAGAACCTCTCATCAGAATACTCATGGAGCTATGAAGACTCAGAAGAAGGACTGCCTGCCCTGCTGCTGAAGGAACTCTGGATCAGCTTGCCTTGAACCCAGGACCCTAGAAGTGACTCCAAGGGTCAGCTGGCTGGCCCCCTTTTGAGCTACCGGGACACAAAAAACTTCCAGAGGCCTTTCCCTGCAACTGACCAATACCAACTGGATGGGCGGGAACCCTGCTGCTGGCCTCTTTTGGAATGCGTCTTAAGCCCCAAGAGGTGCCCCCAGGCCTCGGACCCTTGGCTAATGTTAGAGTATACTCCAACACTAAAACTGCAAGAATGGGACTCCAAGTGAAACCAAAGAATTTCTGGGGTCTTCTCGCTGAAATGCACTGTCCTGGGTCTCTGCACGAACACAAGCAGACTTCACTGGCGCCAACGAGGGAACTGCATCCAGCTGCCAACAACATCTTCCAGGATACAGACCCTGTACTTTGCCTCCCAGAGCTCTGTACTTTGACAACAACTGTCCTGCATTTCATGCCAATGCAAAGTACTGGTTATTGAGCAGCTGTTCATGCTGACAACAAAAGCACCACCAAGACCAGGGCCTTAGACTCCAGCAATCTCCATCAATGAGCCCCTCTCCAGATCCAGCCTGCATCCCGACCGTCGTCGGCCTCATTGACCAGTGCTTCTCCCATGAAACTGGACTAAGTTAGAAGGTAAATTTCCACCGGGATGAACCTGGTCCTGTATCTACACATGCTCCATTGCCATCAGCCTGACTGCTTTTGTGCAGAGGGTTAGCACATGTGTATTTAATTGTGGCTCATCTTGACCTAATTTCTAGGAATTATGTTGTTAGACCTGACACTCTTAGGTGTTAGTCCCCACAAACATTTTGCCTTCACCCTTCCTATTTCAGTGAATTTGTTTTTGTTGGCTTTAGGAACTCTGTGCACCTTATCTCTCCTTACAAACATGGTAAATTGACCTACCCCTAATTGATACATTTAATTTACTTGTAAGTCCCTGGAAAATGGTACTACACCTATCCAGGGCATGTAAATTAAATAGAACCAGTGGGGCTGCAGCACTCATTGTGCCACCCACTAAAGTAGCACTTAAAGTCTCAGGCAGGTCACTGCAGCCTGTAGGTCAGTTTTATACTGCCATTTCAACTTGACAAAATAAACCTTTCGGCCAGGCCTAACCCCTCCTTTTTAATACTTATAAGTCACATCTAAAAAAGGCCCTACAAGCTCCCAGGGCAGGGTACATGGTATTTATTTAACAAGTAAGGCATGTGTACTTAGGTTGTGTATGTCCTGGCAGTGAAAAACTTCAAAAACTGATTTTCACTGTGTTAGGGCCTATCTCTCCCATTGACACTGGGTTACCTTATTACATTTAATAAGTGCTAACTATGGATTAGAAGCAAATCGAGATATGCTATTTAGACTCAAATGAATTGTAATTTAATATCCTCTTTACTGTTAAAGTCAGATATTAAGGCACAATTCTGAAAATGCCCCTTTTAGAAAGTTGGTATGTTCTTGCCCCAACCATTTGCACCTTCTGCCAGTATCCTGGGTCACATGACTTGAATGGCTCTGATTTTGGGGCTTGTGTAGTCCTCCCAGACAGTGACACAAATAGCACTAGTTTGGGAAGGATGGGCCATCCTGTCAGAATTGCTGAGTGGTGGAGCGGTGCCCTGCCCCACGTACACTTTAAAGGGCTATGCCTCTAGCACACACAAAGGAACGTGACACCAGCCAGTTTAGAGCTTTAACAGTGGAGGAGAAGACATTTCCAGAACCAGAGGTAGGGGTAGGACAGGGAGTCCCCCCACACATAAAGGCTGGCACCAGGTATAGATATTGGACCACCCAGAACCGCTCTTCAGATTGCTTCTGGACATGTGGAAGACTCAGAAGGAGGACTGGTCTGCAGCTCTGCTACTGGGAGGACTGTCCTGCTGCCTTGTTGCTGAAAGGACTGCACTGCTGTCCTGAAGACTGAGGAAGGAAGAGTTGACCTGCTCCTTGAACCCAGTACCACTAGAGTGACTCCAAGGTCTAGCTGGCTGGCCTTCTATATGAGTTACAGGGACACAACAGGGTACAGTGCCCCTTCAACTTACATGCCTGCTGCTGCTGGTCACTGCTGAAGTGACTCCTAGCCTCCAAATTGTGCTGTCCAGGTCCTGGACTCTTAGGGGCCGATTCCGATCTCGGCCGGAAATCTCTCCGACCGAGCCGGACCCGGAGAGAATTCCGACCGAATCAGACCCTAGCAGTCCGACCGGACGAGTACGATGCATTCGCATGCTATCGGACTCGATTCGGTCGGACTCCCATTGAAGTCAATGGGAGCCGGTCGTACAACGCGTAGGCGGGCTCCCATTGACTCAATGGGTGCGAGGCGAACAAGGGCGCCCCCTACAGCGGGTACGCATCCATGCGCATCGCGGCGTACATGCACAGGTAGGGGGGACCCATGGGTCCCCCCTGTGTGCGACTCACGCGGTAACGCGTACAGGGGGGTCCGACGCGGAACCCCAAAGTCTGGCTCCGACAGCTCTTTCGAGCCGGACGGCGCGAGTCGGTCGGACTGCTCGCGGCGCGCATCGTACTTACCCGGCCGGGAAACGTCTCCATAGCGCGGTGCGAGTTGTGTCCGTGCGAGTCGGTCGGAGCGTGTTGAAGCCGCGTACGAGTCGGTCGGCGATTTCGCGGGAGCTTGCATCGTACTAGCTCGGCCGGACCCGCGTACGATTCGGTCGGGAAACAGGGCTCCGAATCGGATCCGGTAAATCCGAATCCGATTCGGAGCACTACCGGCCGAGATCGGAATCGGCCCCTAAGTGTGGTGTTAAAGTGACCTCCTCCTACCAAAAGCCAAAACCAGGTACTTTTTCGCCAAAATCTTCTCTGAGAACCAACAGGAGACCGAGTGCTACCTCGCCCCGCTGGGCCAATCCAAGCTCCAGAAAAACGTCTAAGTTTGCAGGTAGAAATCTTCGGTCTCAATGACGAACAGCACCTCATCGATGAAAACGACCTTCTCAGTCTGAAAATCCAGCTTGTCAGGCTTGGAACTTTTCCTGCCCTCGTTGACAGCTTCACAGAGACCCGGTCCAGCGGTTCCCCATCACCGACGACTCATCCTTGGATGCAGCTTTGTACCTTGCTCCACTGAGACCCTATATTCTCAAGAACTTTTTTTGAAATTTCTTCTAAGTCTGAAGGTAAGCTGAGACCGGGCCCTATCCACCCATTGTATCTGACCCATGCTCCTTATCAGTCGCCCTCAACTTTTAACTTTGACCCAGTCTTACACAACCAGATACCCGCAGTTGGTGCTTTAGTTTTTTAGGAGCTATTTTTCAGTAAAAACTTTAAAAATTCGTAACTCCGGTTCTACTGATTGGATTTAATTAGTTTTTGTGTTAATGTATTTATTAATATTTGGTGTGGGATGTTTTTTTGTTTTCAATTTATTACTGTTTGTGTACTGCATAAATACATGGCATGTTGCCTCCAAGTTAAGCCTGACTGATTTTCTGCTAAGCTACCAGAGGGTTTAGCACAGGTTAAGTTTTGTGACTTTTTGTAGTTCACCCTGACAAAGATTTTGTTTGTTATTTGAGTGGAGCTCCCACCCCACTCAACTAGTAACATAATTTATTACAAGTGTTCACTGGTGGGATCCAGTACTTGAGCTTGAAGTGCCACACAGTAATTTGTGTAAAACCAGAAATCCTTTGCTGATCTGACATCAAATTCTGCTAATTTTTAATTGGCCCTTTTCTTCCTTCTTCCAAATCCAATTCCTGCCTCACATTTTGAGCTTGTGATATTATTATTTTTTTTTTGCAAAAATGGAAGTAGACCTCAGCAGCATTGAAGGCTACACTGCAGCAGAGCAGAAAAAGTTGTGCGAGGAGAGGGGGCTGAAGCTAGCCAAAAGCACCAAGAAACTGGAGTACCAAATAGCCCTCAGACCTGGGGAGGAGGTCTGCCTGCTGCACTCTACACCACAGGAGCAGGATGATGATAATGATGTAGAAGGAGAGGATGACGTGGAGGAGGAAGGAGAATTTATCCTGGTCATGGTCCCAGAGGAGAGAGGAGGGCCCACTAGAGTTAGGTCCCCTGCTGGATCCAGCGCACCCTATGGGGTCAAAAAGCCCATCTAGGCCTGGGAGAGGGGATGAGGGGTTGTGGCCTGATACAAGGACAGGCCATCCGTCCATCTACCCCAATGGTTGTTATGTACTTACTCACAGGTATTTAGTAGGCTTTCTGCTACGCTTGAGTTTGCAGATTCGGGCCTAACACTCAAATCTGTCCTATCCAGTGGGACAGAAAGATTGTCTGGGCATTGAGGGTGGGGGTGCAGCCCTATGTCAGAAAGGGCTGGTACGTACTCAGTTTTTTTACATAAGTAAACCCTGGCATATAGTGGGATATCGCCTCTCATCTGGTGAACATATTGGGGCTGAACCTCCTGAGGTGAGAATCCTGAGGCGAGGGAATGAGGTTCGATAACAGGACAGACCAACCCTCCATTTTTCATATCATTTTTCCCTGGTTTCTAGTGGGCTTTCTACCACCCAGGGAGGAAGATTGAGGACGCACTATCTAATATGCTCTGCAGGGGCAGAAACACTGTAAGGGCCCATGATTAGTGGTGGAAATGATAGCCCATGCTGGGGGCTGCTTCCCCAATAAAATATCCCTAATGAGCTAGTGGTTTGCGATTCCTGCTCTGGGATTGCCTTCTTGCTGTGTTTCCATGCAGGAGCCATTGCTGAGAAGGAGAGAGTTTTCCCTTTCCAAAGCTACCTCGCTCGGTTAGAATCAGTGCTTGGGAGGCTGAACTGCACTCCCATGTACTGAACAGAGTGAAAGGAGAAGGAGCTGAAAGTCTCTTTCTGCTTTCAATTTCAATTGTCTTTACAACAGCATGCCATGTGTGCTAATAATTCACAAAGAAAAAATAACTCGGGCTAGAGAGCAAGCTCTTTCCGGTTTTAAATTGAAGGTGTGGTATAAGTGTGCCAAACAGGTATATTTCCCTGTATGGTACTAGGCCTGGGAGTAATTTTAAATACATCTGAGTAATCGGAGTAATTTTGGTAATTCCACATTGTTTTTTGATGCAGAATTACCAATAATTATACAATTACAGCCGATTGTGCAATTAAGAGTAATTTTGGAGGGAAATAAGCAAAGAAACAATGAATTTAGCGAGCACGAGTGGCTGCTCATACTGCTGTTCATGTTGTTTTGCATTTCACACTATTTTCTTTGAGCGAAATGCATCCTCACGAGCATTTTGGATGTTAGGGTGCATTTTGTGCTAAAAAAATAGTGCAAAATGGCAGGGAAAGGTTGGGGGAAACATTGCATTGCTAGTCACGTTGTGTTGCATTTAGTGCTATTTCTTAGTGGAAAAATGCATCTTTGGATCCATTTTGGATGCAAGAGGGCATGTTTGTGCTAAGAAAATGGTGTGGAATGGCGAATAACTCTTGTTGCATAATTTCACAGAATCTTGCATAATGTTGAGGCAATTCCACATAAGTACTCTACAGAAAATTACACAAGTTAAACCCACCCATACTTGATACTCCTTGGTAAATTAGAGTTAACTTCTGCAACCCTACCACCTTTGCTAAACCCCTCCATGTCCTTTCAATGCATGCCACTGTTTTTATACAGCATTTGGGATGCATAAATGGACTTGCCAAAACAGTTGCTAGTGGGATAGGGGCAGCCACATTCCATTCAATGGCAGTATGACGGACTGACAATGCAAGGTGGTACCAGTAAAAAGCACAGTGTGCCTGTGCTGCCAGGAAGTATAGTTCTATAGTCAGTTGCGAAAACCTCCACAGGAGAGTCAGTGTTTTCCATCTCAGCCTATCCTGGGCAGCCACCAAGATGAGTATGGTTAATAACATGGGCACATTTCTTTTTTTTTTTTAAAGTCTTGTTTAAAATAATTGAGATGTTGACAAAGATGTGTAATAGCTAAGGCTGTATTGCCACCTTGAAGAGGACAGTCCTTCCTACCATGGACAGGGTAAGATTTATCCACTTGTCGATCATTTTTCTGAACTTTAATTCACTCAGGTCCATCATTTTTCTTAAGGGCCTTTGCAGTGTTATATGCAGATCCTGTGTGAACCTTTGTTTCTGATTGTTGCCTCAAGATTAACATAGCATTAACATTAACAACTGCTATAGGACATTGGAACAAGACCAGTCTCATGACAATTCTTTTGGCTCTAACAAGATAAAGCGACTGTGCCATTGGTATGTTGAATGTGTATTGAAGTGCATCCGTGTATTTCCTGTAGAAAGTTAGCACTCAGGCGAAATCCATGTAAGTGAAAAACTGCATGTATTTTAACTTGATATAAGCACAGAGTAACCATAATTGTGTGGTCTTTTCAAAATAAAATAGCCATTAATCAAGGCAGACTGCAGAAAATCCTAGAGAACCTCCATCTGACAAGACCAGCTATGTGACTACAAACCAATAACGTCTCTTGTGTGAATTCTGTCATCAATGTATCTCCTTCCTCTATCGTCCCCATATGAGCCTAGTGCAGCCTAGGGCATGTTTGGTGCTGCTGACGGGGAAGGAAACAAGTGTGTTTAATGTTGTTCCCTCAGCAACATTAGGATCTACAAGGTTGTGGTGAGTTGAGCCTAACAACCAGTACTTCAACGGTGTGTCCTTCTTTCTCAGGGGATATTCAAGAAAACTTGGAGATAACCAGAATTAATGGCAGCATCTCAGATTTACTTCAGTTTAGCTGGAGTCCCAACTCGCCTCCAAATCCACTGCCGGGTAATGTGTTCTGCTCAGGTCCCTGACATAGCATATAATTTTAGCCACACTGCATATAATTATAACAGTATTTCACAGCTACACAACAGCAACTCACCATCAGCATGGTGATTCCTGAGAACACACATAAATGGCTCCTGTATGAGTGTGAACAGCAATGATAATAATGGACATCCCTGACGGGTCCCTCTGGTAATAGCTCTTTCTATGATAACTGATTGTGTATCTTCCCACAGGCATGGGTATGGTCTAAATCAATGTTATCCTACTGATAATACCTTCCCCCAAGCCTAATTTACTGAGCAGTATAAACAAGAAATTCTACTCAAAGAAATCAGACACTTTTTCCACTTAAAAAAAAATGGTGACAGCTGTAAGATCTGGGTGGACCTGGTGTATTCAGGCGAAACAGGAAAGTTTTCCCATTTTTAAATGTTTCTAAAAGATATTTTGCTCTTATCTGGTAAACGTCTTCTACGTTATTAGGATCTGTTGATTTGTTCACAGTCATCAGCACTAGCCCTTTTGAAACCCCAGCATTACTAATGCAATGATTCTGATGCCTCAAATGAATAAACAGGACATAATTAGCTTTTTCTAGGGTAAATGTGCCCCCTTACATTGATGGTGTGTGCTTAATAATGCCTTGCCATGGAAATAACCTTAGTACTGTGATATGCACCCAATCAAGCATCTCTACTTTGAGGTGCAGCACAGTATTTGGAGCATCTGATTTTAAGATACAGTTTGGTTATATACAATGAATTTGCTAGGATTACACAAATACATTTGTGGTGGGTATAAATGCACTTACAAGTGTGATTCTCCACCATGTTTGTGGTTAAATCCAAGCTTGAAAATTGTGTCCAAGGCATCGTAAGTGGGCTTTCCTAGGTATGGTTTGCCTTTTAATTTTGGGAAGATCCACAAACATGGATAATTGTGGGCAATCCCAAACTGCACACTAACATCTTTCTACCCTGAAAATGGTTGTTGATTTACTCCAACCAACAATGGTTGTATCTCCCCATTCACGATGGGAAGTAGAACTAATCAACCCCACATTTTGGACAGAGTGTAGAAAAAGGGCTTTCACTGCTGGCAAAAATGTTTTCCCCACAGAGAAAAAAAATGTGCATTCACACTCTATTCCTCCATCGCAGAAGACCCCCCAGAGGGCCCTTTGAAAATATCACCTGACATTCCCACCAGTGCACAAGAAAATGTGCAGACACACATAGATATAAATATATGGGTGCAGATTTGTTACTTTTTTCTTGAATCTGTTGCATGGTTTAGATTTATCTTATTACTTACTTGTTTACATTCATTTGTATAGCCATCATCCTACCTGCTGACCATTTTAAAGAGTAGTAAGTAAAAGAACAATATTCTAGGGGCATTTGTAGAATGGAACAGTTGAGTGTTGTGAAGCCTTCTCTACTTTGAATGCCTCAGATTCACCAGAAAGTGTACAAGAGTGAAGAGTCTTAATAATGGAGAGCTGACCATCAGGATTTTGAAGGCCACCAATCGTAATTTGTGTTTACTTCATTTATGTTTTATTATGAATATATATATTTAGGTTTAATTTTACAACATTTCACATTGGAAACCATCATGTGGAATCAGTGTTTTTGTTATTAAGCCCTGCAACCATATTTTCAATTTCTTTGTCCCCCAACATTTAGGCCCTGCAGGGGAGATTTTTACATCAGCACTGTCAGGTGAAAGGGTAGTACCCACAAATCATGTAACCTACATTGTAGAAAAGATTTTTTTTTAATCTCTCTACAGAATACTTGTCTCATGCTCCAGTCAGATTACTATATTTATAGACGCAGTAACTTCACCCACTACCCCAGTTCCATTGTTTGCATAGTATGTCCACAAACATGTTTTACTATGTCCTTAGAAACAGAAAAATAGACTGCAGCATGATTGGTGTATGGTGCATATAAAGTTTTAGTAAAATTTTTTTGTGCTAAAGCAATGTGACATTTAACTGAAGGACCTGACTTGGTCAGTAGGCAAGGTATATAAGGGATCTCTGTTTAAGCGAATGCGTCTCACCTTTCAAAGGCAGCACCGGACCATGTGGCTTTGCAAAGAGTTTTAGCAGATGCTCCTCTGCAATGTCGGAAAGAAAAATATTGCTAAGGCAAAACAATATTGTTAAAGTAAAAGAGCATCAGCCAAAAACAAAAAAATCACTCCAGTATGTGTATGTGGTACTATGATGGCCACAGTGTTGCCACATATGAGTGCACATGCATCACAATGCATGTACATCCATTTGTCAAGATGCAGCAGCCATTTTGCTTTTTGATTTAATATACCATTCTAAGATGGCAGAAGGCCACCTTGAAATTGTAAATTATAAACTTATATAAGGTGCACCGACGTGTTTCTTTTAGAAAGAACTGGCTTGGCAGCAAACTGCAGCTGCCAGGCCCTTCAATAATATAAAACATTTTTTTTTAAAGATGAGATGAGCAGAGAGTGGAGCAATAGTAGATCTGGTTGATGGAGGGAGGCTGTAGGGGCTAGCAAGCAGGGGGAGTAATGGAGAAATAGGGGAGGGGGTAAACATTAAAAGACACACAACATCTGGATCTTCTGATTGACTGGCTAGAATGCCTGGGGATAGACGGCGTGGTACTGTCACTATTTAAACCTTTTCTGACAGAGCTAGTGCAAACGGTGACCCTGGAGGAATATACTTCTCAACCCTTTTCCCTTCCTTGTGGTGTTCCCCTGGGGCCATCGTTAAGCCCAACCCTCTTCAATATTTATGTTCCTCCACTAGCGGCCTTGGTGAATGTTTTTGGGTTGTCGCTAGTATCATATGCAGATGACTCCCAGATCGCTGTCTCTCTATCCCTATCTATAAAGGTCCTGGTCTAAATGACACTCTCCACAACTGTGTGAAGGCGGTGAGCTCATGGATGTGTAATAACTGCCTTAAGCTTAACTCCTCAAAACTGAAATCGTTCTATTTGGAAATAACACTTATTTTTGTAACCTTTAATGGTGGCCAGATGAATTAGGTCAGCTTCCAGTACCAGTGGGAAAAGTGAAAAATCTGGGAATATTGATTGATAATAAACTCACCTCCGAAGATCAAGTAAACAAGGTTATTTCCACGTCCTTCTATTTGCTACGTGTTATAAGGAAAATAGCTCAGTTTCTACCATTTAATTTGCTGAAGACAGTTGCTCTGGCCCTTGTAATGTCTGGAGTAGACTACTGCAATGGCCTGCATCAGAATCTGCCAAAAAAGGCCCTGAAAAAACTTGAGATGCTTCAAAATTCAGTGGCTTAGTTGCTAATGAAAATCCCCAGATTTAATTCGGCCTCTCAAGCTCTGGTGAGTCTACACTGGCTCCCTGTTCAAAAGAGAATAGTGTTTAAACCCTCTGTATCAGTTACAAAGCGCTTCAGGGATCTGGCCCTGCCTTCTTAAGAAAGAAACTCAGAAGGTATGTCCCTGAGAGGACTCTTCATTCCAGCTCAGCCAGAAATCTAGTGATGCCTCCTTATAAACGTTCTTCTTGGGGAGGAAGGAGCTTTGTGGTCTGCACCACAAGGAACTGGAACATGCTTTCCCTGGAAATAAAAACTGTTCCCTCCCTTTTGAGTTTTCGGAAGTCTTTAAAAACATGGCTTATTAGGAACTAATGATCACAGTCTTCTCTCTTTCCCTTGCTACCTTAGCGCCAAGACGCCTCCGGGTATATGTTTGCGCTATATAAAACCTAAATCAAATCAGGGATGGTGAAACAAAGGTGATGAGAGGTGGAGCAACATTAACAGCTGGGGGGTAAGGAGAAAGAACACAAGGGAAAGAGCAAAACACATGCACTCACATGGAATGGCAAACAAAAAAAACAGTCGTTCTCAGAATATAAGCAGTGGAAGGATAGGAGTATTCCAGTCAAAAGGATGGTAAAGAACCGATACTCCAGGGGAGTGAAAAAACAGAAGAAGTAGAAGGAAAGCCTTTGAATAAGAAGCAAGCAAATAAGACTTATGAAAAAGACAAACCATTGAACGGAGTGGACTGGCCCAAAGCCCACTGGAATAATTGGTTTAAGCCACAATATGTTTTTACAACAGACAGCTAAAAGTGGTCTGTAGTTGATTCCTAAAAAGTGCCTTGCAGTCCTGCTATCCCTACAAGGCTGGCAGGGGTAAAAAGTAAAAAATACCTTCTGGAGGTTTGACAAACCCTTCAAGACTAAGGGCTCAAAAATAAAAAGTGTCCTGTGTGACCTGTTCCCCACAAATCCTCTGTAGGGTTCAAAGTACAAAAAAATAAAGTTTCTCACATGTCAGCTTGCATCATTTGGTAGATCTACTGAACCGGCTGGTCCTCCCAAATATCACTTAGTAGATTCGATGTTCCCACATGTCATTTTAGAAAGAACAGTCTTTATAATTGCTATAAATTGGCTACGAAATCTCCTTGAGAACAAGGGCATATTTTAATTGTGATTGATGTAGCAGTAAAAATAAAAAAAAAATTTAACCCCTAACAAATTATATAATTAATTAATTAAAAATGTTCGTTTAAATGTATTAATCAACATTGTATATGTGGGAATGGTAATATGCTAATGTATGTGCTAAATAATCTACTAATGAATGTCCGTGTGTCTAATCATAACGTAAGAATAAAAAGCGTACTAAATAAAATAAATGCATGTTTGTGCTTCATAGAAATAAAATGTGTCGTTGCAAAAACAATAGTGATGGTAAGTAAGGAGCAGCTTAAATGTCGCTTTTTGCTAGGTAACAACTAATTGGGGTACGTAGACGGGAGGGAAACGAAAGGGATATTTTTCTCTATTTTAATTATGTTTTATTTGCCTCAAATTAGTGCTTCTAAAGTAGAACCGAGTGGCGAGATAAAATGGCCGCCAGTGGGAAGATGTGCGCAGGCGCAAGGGGACACGTGGTACGGGATGAGATTGAAGAAATCTGGAGCCTCGTGATGTCTCTGAGAGGCTAGGATGCAAGAAATGGTCAAGGCTGGTGTGACCTAATTGAACTGATAGTGTGCCGTGATGATCAGGAGAGAGTCCGTGGGAAAGGAGCCCAAGAGAAAGGACAATGACTGCGGAGTTCTTGAATGTGTCAAAAGAAGATACAAATGGACTGATCGAATCGGATGGAAATGTTTAAGCGTATGGGAAAGGAAATGATCCAAGGACCCTTGAATCCAAGAGAACTTGATTAAAGAATGAATAAGCTGACATGCATGGACCAATGAAAGAAAAGCGTGATATTAATGTTGCAACAGTTAGTTAGCAAAGTTAGAATTGGGGTATAAGAGGGCCTACTCTTAGTGGGAGGGGGTCAGTTGCGGTTGGAGTTGCAGTTGGAGAGTTGCAGAGTTGCAGTCAGTTCCAGGGAAGTTCCAGAGAGTTCCAGTCAGAGTTCCAAGCAGTTCGAGAGTCGTGGTTGCAGTAGAGGAGATGGGTTGCAGGTAGCTGATGCTGACGAGCTGAAGTTGCTGTTGCTGTCTTAACTTTACAGTTGAGTATGAGAATCAGGCTATTTCTAATCCCAAAGTTAGGTTAGAAAACATTAGGCTAAATTAGGAAGTTAGGCAGGTAACTAGGGTTTTGGCTTCATGACAAAATTTCCTTTTCTGCAATAAATTGATTATGCTTAATAAAATTGTGAATTTAAGAATGAATAATTGAATAAAGTATTAAAATTCTTTCCATGCTTTTAAATTTATATAAAATGTAAGATTCTTTAAACCCAAAATGACTCAGTGGTTATTTTCCTAAATGATTGTGACCTGAGTAATTGGTTGATTGTGATTCAGCTGGTCTTAATCACTATGACCTAATTTCTTAAATGAATGATTCATCGACAAAACAATGAGCAGGAATATCTTAAGAAATAACTAAAGGAAAGTGACAAATTAAGATAAATAGATATCCTTGCTCTTCCAGCGGTACATAAAATGGTGTTCTCCATTTAGTTCTCATGTTTCTCCTAGGAGTACAGAATTTCATAAAGGTGTAAAAGGAAAATCCAGGAGTGTGCGTGTGTGTTAGACGATGTTTATGGGCCCCATCGTCATGTGGATATGAGAAATATAGTTTGCCCCTGGATGACCTATAAATAACCTAGGAGGAGAATAGTTTTTATTGTACGCGCTGCATCAGATTTCTTGGTAGCAGAGTTATGGTTTTCTATAGATTAGTTTAGTGATTATTGTTTATTGATTATTGATTATTTGATGACTAACACTATATGTTGAGTCGCGTTATGTTATATGTAAGTTTTCACGCTTCTGGGATGTAGGAAGTGGAACACGTGTGGCAAGAGAAGTCACATGGAATTTGGTACATGGTCTGAATTCATTTTGGTTATAACACAGGTTGTGTTATGTTAGGGATTTCGGTATGAAAAGTGTGTAAATGAAATAGCAAATCACGTTTACTTGTGAAACTTTGGCCTTAATTCTCAGGAGCCTAGTCTCCACATGTGTCTTATCCCCAGAGAAACGAGTAAATTGTTTGTTTGAAAGAAGGGTAAGGTAGAGGGAAGTGCTACTTTATCGGCGAAAGTAAATAATTCTGTGGTAGGGTAGAGGTAAGCGCTGCCTACTGGAAAAACAGGATTCTTGTGTAAAAGGACAAAGCTGTCACTTTGTTTAGCGAATCAGACTATGGAATTGTTTATTTGTTGTAACTAACGAAGAAAACTGTAAAAAGAAAAATTGCCGATAAATTTTGTAAAGGAGGGGTAAAGAGTAGAAGGGACGTGAAAAAGTGCCGCGCTAGGATTGGTTAGTGCACTAGTCACGTGAATACAGAGCAGGAGTAACATAGAAAAGTGCCGCGCTAGGATTGGTTGGTTCGCGGACGGTGGAAATTGTTCTGATTGGTACGTTAGTGTGAATCGCGCTGTAATTGGACGAAGTTCCGTACACAGAAACAGCGTTAGAGTAAAGAGAAAACAAATAGAAAACATGCCGTATTACGAGTATGAAAGGGAGAGAACGTCATGGACGACGAAATTGAAGAATTTCTTTAAGAAAGACAAAAAGGTTGTGACTAGAGAGGGACAAGTAATTCCTCCGCCGAAATCAGCAGCTTCACATATGATGCTGAAATATGGATATCATACGTGCATATGGTTGGATAATTGGGTAAAATATACAAAGAATGATGGAGCATTGGCTTTTCCTGAAAATGGTTCTTTTAATGTAGCGATTTTACGGAATTTAAAAGAAAAGATGCTTAAATTGGAACCTAGACCTAGACCGACACAGTTTGAGGCTTTAACAGAATGGGAAGATGAGATGTACGAGAAAGAAAGATTCAGAGGTATGAAAGGTTATGAGTTCGTGCCCGGAAGATTGTGGGGAATGAATCATGAGGACAGAATAAAACGATGGAGATGTGCTAACATGACAGGAGGTTTGTTTCCAGCTTTTACAGTTGAGGAAGGGACTAAGAAAAAACGGACTGAGAAAAAGAAACATTCAGAGAGAGAAAAGTATATGCATGAGAGCGAAACGGATGACGAGTTGCTGGAAGATATATTAAATAAAAATCCACCTCCGTATCAGCAGAATTCTACAGTGGTGACACCAAATGCGCCACCAATAGAAGCTATGCGAAATGAAAGTCCAGAAAAAGACAAGAAATAAATAGGTCACAGGAACAAATAAGAACTTCCCAAATTGAGGGAATAGAAAATGATAGTGCAAGAGAATTGGCAAGGACAACAAAAGAACTAACTGAGAAAATTAGAGAATTAACAAAGAATATGGAAGCAGTTACCGTACCCGTAACAATAGGTCCAGTAATACCAGTTTTCGAGAATCAGAAAATTGATGAACGATCTTTGGTGATTCCCTTGAGTTCGCAATTCCAAAGAGAAAAGGAAAGAATAGAAACAAGTCCAGGTACGAGCAATTTGACTAGTGCTTACAGACCAAGTCCACCTGAAAATTTGACAGTAAATGAGTGTAGCAGTAGGAAAATGCCTATGGTAACTGAATCTGCAACAGTGACACCTGAAAAGAGTGGAAATTGGACAGAAATAAATAGTACTCCTATAGGTCCGACTCCTGATGAGTTAAATGAGTGGATAAAAGCTTTTAAAATAAAAGAAACGGAAGAAAAACCATTAGATGTGATCAGATTGAAGATTGACATGGAAGAATTAATTCTAGGAACGATTGGTACAGAAAAGATAAAGAATTATCAGGATGATGAAATAATGTTTCTGTGCAAAAGTATAACATGGAGGGCAAAGAATTTACATGACAAACTAGAAGAAGTGGCCGGTGAGATTGGAATAGATTTTGCAAAAGTAAAAACGTTGCAGAAACCATACAGAGTAGATTTTTGTGAAAAAGATATTGAAAATTTGAATACAGCAGGAAGGTTGACACAGATAAAAGAGTTGATTGTTTTGTTGAGAAAATGGGGTGATGTGGACAGATGGAAGGTTAGATGGACAAAGAAGAATGAGAAAAGTGTAGACAAAGGTTCATTGGCTTTTATGATAACAGAAAAGGAACATGTTGTTAAAGAGTACCCTATGAGAGAAACTCCAGGTGGTAGTTATGTGCATGTTCCCTGGACTAGGCAGGACAACCTGTCATTTACAAATGACTTTCCAAAATTAAGAGAAAAGCCAGTTGAGTGGTACTGACAGGTAGAAAGGTTTGTAAAGGTCTCGAAAGTGTTGTGGATAGATTTGGATGGATTGTTTGACATAGTGGTACCAACGGATCTATGGTCAGAATGTAAGATTACAGTTGACTGGCCAACTACAGAATATCCAAGAGATCCTAGGACAGGAGCTCCAGGACCAGATGTGATGAAGAAATACGATAAGGTGATTACCTTTTTGAAAAATAAGATTCCTCCAAAAGAGACAGATTGGGTTAAGATTGATAGAACTACACAGGAAAGCAAGGAGAGTGTACATGCATATTATGAGCGATTGTTGTTGGTTTTCAAACAGTATAGTGGTTATGAGGAATTAAGTGAGAAGGATATGAGTCATTTTGTATACCGATTTGTATTTGGCTTGAAACAAGAAATAAGTGATATGATTAAGCAACATATGATAAACTGGCAGAATGCAAGTGTAGATGAGGTGCTGAGGTATGCTAAGCATTGTAGTGATGAAATAGAGAGTAAACAGCGTAAGTTGAAAGAAAAAGCAATGTGGGCACAAGTGAAAGTGGCAGAAAAACAAGAAGCTCAATTGGATAATAATAATGGAAACGAATCAGGACAGAATAAGATGCGACCAAATATAGGTAAAGGAAAAGGACAAGTGAGTCTAGAAGAGGCAAAGAAGAAATGGCCATGTCATAATTGCGGAAAATTGGGGCATTGGAGAAATGAGTGTAAGTTCCCACCTAAACCTAATCCGGAACATCAATCATTAACTCCACAGGTGCAGAATGAGGTAGTTGTTCAACAAAGTCAGGTGCCACAACCACCACTTCCCAACACTGTTAACCAGCAAAGATACAGTACAGAAACAGGATTCTACGGAGGAGAGCAGGTAACACAGTTGCCGAGAGCAGCTAACATTTCCCAGTATTGGTTGCATCAGAGTGAGGATGACCCGGATGAAAGTTTCTGACGGTGCGCAAGAGAGGGGAAAGAGTGCGTGCTTGGCGCAACTCTAGAGGTAGATCAGTCTGGTCCCTTTGTGGATGGAGAAGTGAATGGAGCAAACGTAACATTCCTTGTCGATACTGGAGCTACCCGTTCTACTGTTAGGTCAGTGGAAATTCCGAACCTTCCTCTCTCAGGTGAATGCATCCAAGTGGTAGGAGTTGCCAATCAGCAGATTAAAACCCCACTTACTGAATTGGTAGAAGTAAAAATTGGTTCTTTTAGAAAAATGCATAAATTTGTAGTGTGCGATTGTAGTCCTGTAAATCTTCTAGGTCGTGACCTCTTGTGTAAAATGAATTGCACAATTTATTGTACACCAGATGGAATTGGTTTTCAGACTTCAGATGAAGATGCTTTGTATAAAGTAACTTTGATGAATCAGGAACCTGAAATGAATGGGTTATTTCCTGCATTTGATGCAGGAAAACTTCCAGAAGAATTAAAAAGTACAGTGAAAGAAAGTGTGTGGGATTTTACAGGAGAAGACATTGGATTAATGAGAGAAGTTGATCCCGTAAAAGTGACAGTGAAAGAAGGGATAAGTTATCCAAACACGCCACAGTACAAATTAACTCCAGAAATAATTGAAGGAATAACTCCTGTGATAAATAAGATGATTGAACAGGGAATTCTGAAAGAAATCATGAGCAGTCCGTGTAATTCACCTATTATGGGACTGAAAAAGCCAAATGGAACATACAGAATAGTACAGGATTTGAGAAAGATCAACAAAATAGTTGTACCATGCTGTCCAATAGTGCCAAACCCTGCAGTGATTCTATATCAAATTCCGCATGAAGCTGAGTGGTACACTGTGATAGATTTGTGTCATGCATTTTTCTCTATTCCTTTGCATCCAGATAGCCAGCCATTATTTGCATTCCGTTTTGGAGAGCGTATTTTGGCATGGTGCCGAATTCCTCAGGGGTATACAGAGAGCCCCTCAATTTTTAATCAGATTCTAAAGAAATCTCTGGAAGATTTAAAAATGCCAGAAAAATCAGTGATGGTGCAGTATATCGATGACCTATTGGTAGCATCGAAAACCAAAGAGGCATGTGTAAGTGACACAATTGCTTTACTGAACCATTTGGAGAAAAGAGGACATAAGGTGTCCCCTTCAAAATTACAGTTTTGTCAGAAAGAAGTCCAGTATTTAGGGCATAAAATTGAGAAAGGAGTGCGGAAAATAGCGACAGAAAGAGTAAGAATGATTCAAGGAATGAGAGCACCAATGACTCAAAGAGAGGTAAGAATGTTTTTGGGAATGGTTGGATATTGTCGACAATGGATAAGTGGATTTTCTTTGATTGCAAAACCATTACAAAAATTGACAAAGAAAGATGTAAAAGACCCTTTTGAGTTAAACAAAGAAGAAATGAAATCTTTCAAAGAATTGAAAAAGAAACTGTGTGAGGCCCCTGCATTAGGCATGCCTGATTATGAGAAGGATTTTGAGTTATACTGCAGTGAAAGAGATGGATGTGCATTTTCAGTACTGGTACAAAAACATGGCACCATGAAGAGGCCTATAGCTTACTTTTCAGCTGTTTTAGATCCTATAGCAAAAGCATTGCCTGGATGTTTGAAAGCAGTTGCTGCTACTTGTGTAAGTCTGGAACAAAGTGAAGGTATAGTGATGGGGTATCCACTGAGAGTATATGTTCCCCATTCAGTAGAAATTCTTTTGACAAGAACAAAAACACAGTACATGACACATAGTCGGCTGACTAAGTACGAAAAAGTCATCTTGAGTGCAGAAAATGTGACCATAGATAGATGCATAAATGTAAATCCTTCGACATCATTGCCAGATGAAGAGAGTATAATTGAACAAGATGAAGTAGATCATGATTGTCTGAATGTGTTGGAATATTGCACAAAACCAAGAGCTGACATAAAAGATGAACCGTTAAAGGAATCCGATTATGTCATGTTTGTAGATGGTTCATGTTTACGCACAAAAGAAGGAGTGTTAAGCGCAGCTTATGCAGTATGCACAGTGGCAACTGTAATGGAAGCGTCTTGTCTGAAAGGAGTTAGGTCTGCCCAAGTTGCGGAACTAATTGCTTTGATTCAAGCATGTAAATTGGGGAAAAATGTACGAATCACGATTGTGACCGATAGCCAATATGGTTTCGGCATCGTACATGATTTTGGCCAGATTTGGTCACAAAGAGGATTTTTGACATCTGCAGGAACACCTATCAGAAATGGAGATTATGTTAAAAAACTGCTTGAGGCGATACAGCTGCCTAAACAAATAGCTGTAGTGAAATGCAAGGCGCATAAGAAAAACGAAGATTACATAGCGGTTGGCAATAATTATGCTGACGAGATCGCTAGATATTGTGCGGAAAACATGGCGTCCCTGAACAGAAATAGAGAAAGGGAGCATGTCTCTTGTCCTTTGCTTTTCACTAATGCAGTCAAAACATGGGATGAAGTAAGGCAGTTACAAGAAACAGCAAGAGATGAGGAAAAGGATTACTGGATTAAAGCAGGATGTAGAAGACAGGAAGATAATGGAGTGTGGGTATACAGAGATGAAAGACCAGTTATGCCTGATAGCATGATTGCAGACATGGCACGGATGTACCATGGACAAGCTCATATTGGGAGAGATGCAATGATCAGACTTTTTAGACAAACTTGGTATAATCCAAAATTCAGAGCCATTGCTGAAAGTCTTTGTCAAAGATGTCTTATTTGTCAACAATTTAACCCAGGAAGAAAAACAGTAGTGAGTCTAGGAACAATAGGACGAAAAGGAGGTCCATTCACAAGGATACAGATGGATTTTATTGAGATGCCCCTAGTAACAGATTAAGATATGTTCTGGTGGTCGTCTGTTTGTTCTCTCGTTGGGTGGAGGCATACCCCACAAGAAGGAATGATGGAACAACAGTGGCAAAACTTATGCTACGAGAGTTCATTCCGAGGTATGGTTTTCCAGTCACAGTTGAGACAGATAGAGGAACACATTTTCAAAATGAGTTGATCCAATTGATTTGTGAAGCATTGAGTATTAAACAAAAACTACATTGTGCTTACAGACCCGAAGCTTCTGGGGTAGTAGAGCAGATAAATGGAACGATTAAAAACAGATTAGGAAAAATGTGTCAAGCTACAGGACTCAAATGGCCAGATGCACTGCCTCTTGTTCTGATGACCATCAGAAGCATCCCTGAAAAGAAAACGGGACTCAGTCCTCATGAAATGATCATGGGACGAGCAATGAGACAAGCCCACGTACCAGTCAACAAGTTATTAACAATAACTGATGATCTAATACTGGATTATTGCAAAGGACTGGCTGATGTGGTGCGTTCTGTGTTTCATCAGGTTGGACCGGATGCGACCACTCTTGAAAGAAAACCAGCCCACGACTTGAATCCAGGAGACTGGGTCCGTATTAAAGTCCACAGGAGAAGAAACTGTCTAGTTCCGCGTTGGGATGAGCCAAGACAGGTAATCCTAGTAACAACGACTGCTGTCAAGTGTGCAGGAGTAAAGAACTGGGTTCATGCCAGCCACACAATCAGAATTCCAGAACCTACAGATCGACATGTGAGTCGGCGTCTGGAAGTGTGGGATAAAAGTTTAACGGCGGGAACAACCAAGATAAAAGAAAGGGTGCCAGAACTTGAAGATCGACCTGTAAGTCGACATCTGGAGACCCCAACGGAAAACACCTCTAGAGAAGAAGAGGAACAAGAAGAAGAAGAAGAAAGAAATTCAGAAGTTCCAGAACTTGAAGATCGACCTGTAAGTCGACATCTGGAAATATCTGACACAACTTCAGGATCTGATGATTCAGCTGCAAATTGGGAAGAATTCCGAAAGAGAACTTGGGGTTATAAACCAATTAGAGAAGAAACTGAGCAAGAAATTGAGTTAGATGAACAACCAAGTACAAGTTATGGTGGAAATCATTCAGAAACAATATTAATAGATGAAGTAGGGAAAGAAGTACACAAAAAGTTAGAAAATCGAGAAGAACCCCGAGGAGCAATAGGGATAGATAGAAAAACAGGAGAACAGGGAAATTCAGAAACAGGAAAGGAGGAAAACACCAAATCGGAAGAACTTTGAGGAGGGACAGTGATAAGGGAAAACGAAAAGGAGAAGACAGATCCACCAGTAGGAGATGACGAGATTATAAGTTTCAAAATAAGAGACAATAGTGAGACAGTTGAAACAGAAACAGAAGAAAGTGGAGGAGAGGAAAAAGCAAAGACTGAATCAAGAAAAAGAAATTGGAGGTCGGAAAGAGAAGAAAGAGAGGGTGAGGTCAAAAGGCCAAGAAAAGGAGATAATTGGCCCAACAGCTATGTAAGAAAATTGAGATATAGAATAATAAGAGCAGAAGATGAAGATGCTGAACAAGTAAATGAAGTAACAAGCCAAAAGGGACAAGAAAAACCAAGTGGAAAAAGATTACAAAAGTCCAAAAGGACAAGGAAAATAAATTCAAAATTTAAGTCACCTGAGTGGCTGTATATTGCACTAACAGATTACAAAGGAGAAGAAGAAAACACTCACGAAAACCAGAGACTGAGAAGTCAGATGGGAAAAGGTGAGATGCAACAAAAGGACTGAAGTGAAGACTTAGGGGCCGATTCCGATCTCGGTCGGAGGCGCACCCAATACCATTCGGTCGGGAAAAAAGCCATGCGAAAGCCTGTTTCCCGACCGAACCGTACGCGGGTCCGGCCGAGCGAGTACGATGCGAATTCGCCGACCGACTCGTCCGGGCGACCCGACCGCTCCGACCGACTCGTACCCGGACTCGTACCGCTCCGACCGACTCGGTCGGACCCGATTCGCACCGCGCAATGGAGACGTTTTCCGGCCGGGTAAGTACGATGCGCACCTCGACCGCTCCGACCGACTCGCGCCGTCCGACTCGAACTCGCTGTCGGAGCCGTACTTTGGGGGTCCGTGTCGGACCCCCTGTACGCGTACCCGTGCGAGGCGCACACAGGGGGACCCATGGGTCCCCCTACCTGTGCGTGTACGCCGCGAGCGCTCCGCGGCGTACTCGCTGTAGGGGCGCCCTTGTCCGCCTCGCACCCATTGAGGCAATGGGAGCCCGCGTACGCGTTGTACGACCGGCTCCCATTGAGTTCAATGGGAGTCCGACCGACTCGTGTCCGATAACATACGGACGCATCGGACTCGTTCGGTCGGACTGCACGGGTCCGATTCGGTCGGAAATCTCTCCGGGTCCGGCTCGGTCGGAGAAATTTCCGGCCCGAATCGGAATCGACCCCTTAAAGTGCTTCTGCCGGATGTGACAATTTTACTGGATGTGACAAATCACCGGATGTGACAACGAAAGAATTCTGGAGAGAATTAAAGAAAGTACCAAGCAAAGACTTTTTGAAAGCAGAGTGGCGTCTAAGTCATTTTTGAGGTGTAGTGACACAATTTTCTGAAAATTTAAAAAATAGAAAAAGAAAAAATGGAAAATAATGAGAATAGAAGAGATAAATGTGATTTTATAAAGAGATGGTGCAAAATGTGCTGCTTTTGTACAGGGTTATTAATGACCATATGGATAGTATTAGCAATCACAATTCCTATTAGTGTAGCTGTGATAGAAGCAAAGAATGATACTAAACAAGAAAAAGAAACTAATATTAAAGAACAAGTTGTTTTAAGAAGTAGTGCAGAGTTGCATAAGGATAGGTCAGTAACAGATTTCTCAAAGAATGTTTTTACAAAGTTGTTGTATGAGTACGTAAAAACAATGGAAGTGAGAGATTGTTATGTTTGTATGCAATTGCCTGCATCAGTATCTGAAGGTGTGACTTATCATCACTTACCTTTGACTTATGGAATAACATGTAGTGTAATAGCAAGTTTATTTTATAAAACAGGTAGATTAGAATCTTATTTTACTGATATAGATAAGATATTTGCAAACATTCCTGTAGTACCAGAACTTAACAAAGTAAAACCAGCAAAAGTTTTAGGAGAATTCTTTTTAGAACATAGAAAATTAACGTTAGAAGAAATAGTTAGTAACAACCTTACCTGTGAGTTAAGGAAAGAAGAAAAAGTATTTCTAGACATGGTTGAAGAAAGAAGAATGAAATTTCAAAAAGAAGCGATAAAAGAGGAAGGAAAACGTTTATGGACGTTTGAGGAAGGAAATCATGAAGGGAAAAAGATAAATGCAGCAATGACATTAGACTGGCCGCAAACAGGGAAGTTGTGCATTAGGAGAAATAAGACAGTCTATGACAATTACTTTGTAGGTTCCAGTGTCTGCCATGACAATTATCAAATTCTGGGAGGTTGGGGATTCAAAGGTGGAAAAGATCCAATATTTCCAGGTATCTATTATATTTGTGGGAATAGAGCTTATTACAGGTTACCGGACCATTGGTATGGAACTTGCTATGTAGGCCTGGTCTTTCCAAAAATCTTTCACATGGACAGAGAAGAAAAGGGAACATACAAGATGATTAATAGATTTACACGTAGAAAGAGGGAAAGTTTTTCAGAAATTGTAGGAGATATTTTTGGAGCATTGATACCAGCAGTGGGAATATCTTTGAATGCATTTAAAATTCGGAAGTTATCCACAGTAGTAGATCGTTTGTCTACAGATACTGCGGGAGGGTTCTTAATGGTAAATACCGAAATGGTTGCCATGAGAGCTATGGTGATGCAAAATCGGCTTGCCCTTGATATTCTTTTGGCAAAAGAGGGTGGAGTCTGTGGAATGTTGAAAGTCCAACATTGTTGTACTTACATTTCGGATAACAGTGAAAATATACAGAAGTATATTACAAATATTACAAGTCTGCACAAAGAATTAGTCCCACTGGAGGTTGAAAGTGTTTTGGGAAAACTTGGTAGAGGGTTTTCCTCAGTAGCAAATTGGTTAACTAGGATGAGTAAACTAGTAATAGGGAAAGTTATAATAGTAGCAACTATAGTGATATTGTTAGCCATGACATTGAAAATAGTAATAACATGTATAAAGAGAAAAGTAAGACAGAATAAGATAAGAAGAAATAACAGAATAATGAGAGAAAGAGAGAGAGAAATGGGTGAAATTGAGTTGGAGAAAATGAAAGAAAGCATGTATAAAGAGACTAAAAGGCAAGATGAAGAAGAGACAGAGATATGAATAACAGAAAGTAAAGGATGAAAGACATGCTGCCTGAAAAGAAGTATGACTTGGGTTTTATGTGGTGATTTAAAAATCACCAAAGGGGGATTGATGGAGCAGTAAAAATAAAAAAAAATTTAACCCCTAACAAATTATATAATTAATTAATTAAAAATGTTCGTTTAACTGTATTAATCAACATTGTATATGTGGGAATGGTAATATGCTAATGTATGTGCTAAATAATCTACTAATGAATGTCCGTGTGTCTAATCATAACGTAAGAATAAAAAGCGTACTAAATAAAATAAATGCATGTTTGTGCTTCATAGAAATAAAATGTGTCGTTGCAAAAACAATAGTGATGGTAAGTAAGGAGCAGCTTAAATGTCGCTTTTGCTAGGTAACAACTAATTGGGGTACGTAGACGGGAGGGAAACGAAAGGGATATTTTTCTCTATTTTAATTATGTTTTATTTGCCTCAAATTAGTGCTTCTAAAGTAGAACCGAGTGGCGAGATAAAATGGCCGCCAGTGGGAAGATGTGCGCAGGCGCAAGGGGACACGTGGTACGGGATGAGATTGAAGAAATCTGGAGCCTCGTGATGTCTCTGAGAGGCTAGGATGCAAGAAATGGTCAAGGCTGGTGTGACCTAATTGAACTGATAGTGTGCCGTGATGATCAGGAGAGAGTCCGTGGGAAAGGAGCCCAAGAGAAAGGACAATGACTGCAGAGTTCTTGAATGTGTCAAAAGAAGATACAAATGGACTGATCGAATCGGATGGAAATGTTTAAGCGTATGGGAAAGGAAATGATCCAAGGACCCTTGAATCCAAGAGAACTTGATTAAAGAATGAATAAGCTGACATGCATGGACCAATGAAAGAAAAGCGTGATATTAATGTTGCAACAGTTAGTTAGCAAAGTTAGAATTGGGGTATAAGAGGGCCTACTCTTAGTGGGAGGGGGTCAGTTGCGGTTGGAGTTGCAGTTGGAGAGTTGCAGAGTTGCAGTCAGTTCCAGGGAAGTTCCAGAGAGTTCCAGTCAGAGTTCCAAGCAGTTCGAGAGTCGTGGTTGCAGTAGAGGAGATGGGTTGCAGGTAGCTGATGCTGACGAGCTGAAGTTGCTGTTGCTGTCTTAACTTTACAGTTGAGTATGAGAATCAGGCTATTTCTAATCCCAAAGTTAGGTTAGAAAACATTAGGCTAAATTAGGAAGTTAGGCAGGTAACTAGGGTTTTGGCTTCATGACAAAATTTCCATTTCTGCAATAAATTGATTATGCTTAATAAAATTGTGAATTTAAGAATGAATAATTGAATAAAGTATTAAAATTCTTTCCATGCTTTTAAATTTATATAAAATTTAAGATTCTTTAAACCCAAAATGACTCAGTGGTTATTTTCCTAAATGATTGTGACCTGAGTAATTGGTTGATTGTGATTCAGCTGGTCTTAATCACTATGAACTAATTTCTTAAATGAATGATTCATCGACAAAACAATGAGCAGGAATATCTTAAGAAATAACTAAAGGAAAGTGACAAATTAAGATAAATAGATATCCTTGCTCTTCCAGCGGTACATAAAATGGTGTTCTCCATTTAGTTCTCATGTTTCTCCTAGGAGTACAGAATTTCATAAAGGTGTAAAAGGAAAATCCAGGAGTGTGCGTGTGTGTTAGACGATGTTTATGGGCCCCATCGTCATGTGGATATGAGAAATATAGTTTGCCCCTGGATGACCTATAAATAACCTAGGAGGAGAATAGTTTTTATTGTACGCGCTGCATCATGATACATCATTTTTGCACCAAATTTAGTGCACCAAGGGGTATATTCACAAGGACTTATCTCCGATTTATCTCCACCTTAACTCATCAAAAGTGGAGATAGATTTAACACCCCATTCACAAGCGGGTGCAAACTGCAGACATCACCAGTATTCCCGCGACAACTGCCCCAAAATTTAACACCACGGTGGACACCACCAACTAACCCTAATGAGATGCAGAGTAGGCATTCCCGTGCAAAAACACACGAAAAAACCACAACACCACTTTCACAACGAAGAGCCAGATCTGCGATGCGAGTCAAAACCACGCAATAAGCCGCAGTAGCAGCAGGTATTTAGCATCTGCCTTCTGCTGGTGTAAAGCCGGACGACTACCTGCAGTAGGCAACGGAGCCCCGCACACAGCCAAACCCGAAGAACAAACGACGCCATGGAGCTACTCATCATGTACCCCCACCCCCCCCGGACCACCACAGAGGCAGCGCAGAGTAAGACAGCGGACCTACCGAAAACGCACCAGTCTCACAGACCTAACGCCCGAGGAAGTCATCGCCCACTACAGGCTCAAAAGGACAACCATCATCCGCATCATGACCCACATCGCCCACAGGTTGACGGTCCCAACCCAGCGGAGAACCAACATCCCTCCGCAGACAAAGCTGCTGGCTGTGCTGCACCTGTTGGCCTCTGGTACCTTCCAACCAACAACTGCCAGAGTCGGAGGAGTCTCACAGCCAGCCCTATCAAAGTTCATCACACCTGTCCTGGATGCCATCATCAGCTTCATACCCCAGTACCTTCACTTCCCCCACACTGCGCAGGAACAGCTGGAGACAAAGCAAGGCTTCTACGCCTTTGCTAGCTTCCCACACGTGTTGGGGGCCATTGACTGCACACATGTCCCACTTGTGCCCCCTGCGGATACTGCACACCACTACCGCAACAGAAAGCACATGCATTCCATCAATGTGCAGGCAATAGTGGACCACCGGGGAATGTTCACCAATGTCGTCGCAAACTACCCAGGCAGTGTGCATGATTCATACATCTTCCGACAGTCCATCATCAACCAGCGCATCCAGGATGGCATCTATGGAACTGGACTGCTCGTTGGTAAGTGCCAAATCAACACACCACACACCTCAAAGCCACCATCACACAACGCACAACTGTGGGAATGCACATGTGACCAAACCACATACAACATGTCAGTCAACATGCCCACCTACCAGACACACCAACACAACTCCATGGGGATCCTGGGCTTCCCCTGCACACAATACAGCTATATCATGGCACCACAGCCACACAACAGCTGAACGTGTGGAGATGCGGAATGCAGCCATGTGCGAAGGATGCAAGTGACCCGTGAATGGGAATGTATACAACGACAAGTGAGGCGTGGATGTGCTGGACAGACATGGCTATGCAAACCACAGATATGTCCATGCAGACATCAACTGCTGGTGACTGGAGAGTAGTGAACATTGGACGCAACCATGTCACCCCAGGCCGTGGGTCAGATTGCGGAAATGTCGCTCGCTGCGTCCCCCCCTGTGTGCGTGAGCGTAGTGGGTGGGCCCGGAATACGCCAGGCCTGTGCAGGGGTGTGGACAAAAACCCCGTGGCGCAGAGCGTGGTTCACTCCTGGAAAGGCCAACGTCACTGCCATGGCGACACCTCGCAGTCCACCACAAGTCCGACGCCGTGAGCAGCGGGGCCTGTGAGCCTGTGCGCCTGCTGCACCCCAGGACGCTGATACCCAGACCAGGCCTGCCCGCACCAGCGCTCCAAGGCCGCACTGCTCACCTGCCAACACCATCGTGTGTCAAAGAGGGCCCACCACGTGCCGGTGCTAGCTCCAAGACCCATGCCCAGGACCTTGGCGGCCTCCTCAGGCCATCGCTGTCCTCCATGACACAGGCCCCCAGGGGTCCCCATTCGTTGACACACCCCACCGCTGCAGCCCGGCATGTCCCACATCTTGAACTGAATCATCATTAATCAATGGCAGGGTCCATACCAGTGTACGCAGGGGGAGGACTGAGAGGGAGATGCGTCATAGTCCGGTGGTAACACAGATCACGGTAACGGAGGAGGTCAAGCAGTAGCAAGGACTGACCTGGTGCCACTAACCCTGTGCGCCGTGAGTGACCGTCAGCCTCCGGCAGGACATCGTTGGTGTCTGAACCTGTGGCCTGGGGGTTGTCATCAGCAACAGGCAGGTACGGACTTGGTGTCTGGCATGAGTCTGTGGCATTCATATCCGCCATGTTGCCGGTCACAGCTGGCATGTGCCCTCTGCATTATGCCCTGGGGGTACACCTCCCATTCTCCCCCGAGACACTCCGTGGAAGGCACCTCTGAGACATACGAGACCCTGCTCTGACCTCATGACCCTACCCCAGTCTCCCGCAGGTCAGCGTCCCGTGGCGGTGGGCCCGTGTCGGCCGCTGTGCATCCGGGGCCACTAACCCTGTGCGACTCAAGTCATGCTCCTTTGTTGTTCTGACATTGCATTTCTGAGTGCATGATGACTGTTGGAGTTGTTGCCAGCACCAGCTACTCCCTGAGGGCTGGCTTACACTCACCCCACACACAGCCAGCACAGGCGTCACTGGATCAGTGGGCCTGCCATCACATCATGCCGAACCAAGTATTGACTCTTTTCTTTCTGCACTGTCCCAGGTGATCAAGGATATGCACTCTGCCCTTGGATGATGACACCCCTCCGAGACCCGAACACACCCGCCCAGAGGCAGTACAATGCGGCCCACATACGCACCAGGGGCATCGTTGAATGCACATTTGGCATGTTGAAGTCACGTTTCAGGTGCCTGGACGTCACAGGTGGAAGGCTCCTGTACAGCCCAGACATCGTGTGCAAGATGATCGTTGCATGTTGTGTGTTGCACAACATCTGTGTACGCACCAATGCCCCATGGATCCCAGTTCCAGCAGTACCGGACGATGATGGTGACGATGGGGCAGGTGGCTCACATCCCACTGCAGCTGCGGCAGGAATGGCCCGTAGGAACACCATCATTAACAATTTCTTCTCATGAGAACGTCACTTTGTGGCCATCCCTGGCAATCCTAGAACAGTCTAAAATGACCACAAGCACAGCATGTGTGAATAAAACATATTTGCTGGTTACAGGTTGTACTTGTACATTGTCATGTCACAGTTTCCTGCTGTGCCAGATGTGATTTGCCATGTTGTGCACAATTGCGGCACCAGTTGTGTCCTGTATTCTGTTGTGGAGGTGTTGCTGTTTGTACCGGGATGTTGTCAATGTCGAGGTGCACTTATACTTATGTGCGTATGCTGCACGGTGGGTGATTCGCTCCTGCGGCTCTGATTTGTCTGCCACTGATCCCTTTCAGGCGGTGTGCCTGTCAGTTCTGTGCTTCCAGGGTGCTGAGATGTTGCAGACTTGGGTAACTTGTGCTCTTTGTCGAGTTGTGACTCTTGGGCATGGTTTGTCCGCAGATGTGTCGTTGACGTCAGGGGTTGTTTGTGCAGGTGGTTGTGTTCGAGTGTGACCTGCTCCTTTTCGGGTGTTGTCCGCACTCAGCCACCTCAGTGTCATGCCGTGTACATTGCCATGATGATAGGACTGCAGCCAAGCTACTGGTCATGTGGTGTCTCTTGCATTGTCAGTGTGGCTGATGTATGTGCATGTTCGCACGTGGGCATGTGTTGGTTGTGTGACTGTTGATGTGTTGGGTGGGTGCCCCTTTGGGCACAGGCTGTTCGTGGGACTACTTGGTGTTTGTGTGTGTGCTGGAGTGTTCCCGTGGGATCAGGGACATGTACCAGAGTCATTGTGGGTGTGCAGTGTGCCCTGCTGAATTGTGCATGTGTGCCATTGTGCCCATCTCCCCCCGTCCCCCCACTCCCAGGACGCTACGCACCATGTTGTTTGATGTTGGGTCATGTTGGGCAGTGTCCAGATCACCAACTCATGTCACCGTCTCCAGACTGGTGAATGTGGCCACCATCTTCTCCATGTCATTCGGCTCCTGGTGTCCTCCTGGCCCCCTTCCTCCGGGGTGCGTTGCTGCTTTCGTGTTGGCAGCGAGTTTCTGCTTGGTTTTGCCATTCACATCAGTCCAGCGCCTCTTGTGCTCTTCCATTATCCTCCTCTGCCATGCGGCGGCATTCACATGGTCCGAGGTGGTGTGCCATCTTTGCCTCTTTGTTGCCAATGACACGTTGGAGGTGACATACAGTTGGTGGTGGTGTTCTGTCTCATCCGTGGTGATCACGTGGTTTTCCTGTAGACTGTACCCCGTCTTCCTCTTCCTCTTCTCATTGCCCTTCCACGTGCCCCGTATTCCTGGGTGTTCCTCCGTGGGGATTGTGGGGTTCATGTTGTCCTCTGCAGTCGGTCAGGGTGCGTCCGTGGTACTCCACAGTTGATTTCGTTTGTGGTGGCATTTTCCGTATGCTGTTGTTGTGCTTTTTCCCGCATTACGCATGGGTTTTGCTGGCCTCTCGCTGCTTATCGCTGATTTCCTCATCGCGCTTTGGCCCATCACATGTTTTTTTGCATTGAGGTTTGTGTTTTTATCACAGTCGAGGTGATTGTATCGCGGACATTGGCCGCGTTTTCGGGGGACTATCACATGGTACCGCCGTGTTGTGAATTCCTGGTTGACAAGGGGTTATTTTCACGCGATAGGCTGCAATGTGTAAAGTTGCGTTAACATTTTTTGGAGATGTTTAGCACACGTTCTTGTGAATATACCCCCAAATGTGCTACAAATTGAAAGTTTGAACCCATACCTTGGATGTAGGCCTTTCCAAAATTTGTGACACACAACCAAGGGAACTGCATATATATATTTTATTTTCTATGAAATGTATTCTCCAGGGCCCCAAGTCACAAAGCTATTTGCACATGTAAGCCTAGTTTAAACATGTAATGAGCGTATTTGTTCACAAAACTATATTTACAATTCATAAAATTCGGGTTTGCAGTCGTAAAAGGATTTAGTCACGTGCACAGTTTATTTTGAGTCAATCGCCTCCTGCTGGTTGGAAGTGGACGTTCCACGGCGAGAATATTTTGGATTTTCATTAACACTCATAAATGTACACACAGACGTTCGTGGAATCTCACCAGTTTTGTTAACTTTACTTTCAGATTTTTGGTTTTCTTAAACTTCACAAACAGCCAGATCAGATAACTCGGGAAAATAAAGAGTTCTAGCAGATCCCTGCATTTCCTATCAGGTTATAAAGAATTGAACGTGGGTGGACTACAGAGTCTCATCTCACATCGTATTAGTGCTTTGGAGGTGGTGACCAGCATTCTGTATTTGGAAGTGTGAGCATTTATTTACCTGGTCCTATAAACAAGCATTCATAGGCCAGCCAATGCAACCAAATTGTTACCATAGACTGCAAATAGTACTGAACCCTGGGACCTCAGTGCTGCCTCTGTTAGTTCCTGATCCGGAGATTTTCCGTTTAATTATGCAAATATGGTCACATAATTCCACATTTTCTAGATGAACTTAATTAACACCTCGTGCTCTCAATACCTTATTCTTGTCAATGGAAACTTAATGAGATGAAAATATTTTGCTTTCGAATATTCACTGATATACAAATATAGATTGCAGCAAATGTAATTGCCTAATTAAAAATGCATAATTGTACACAGTGCAGTTTCTGACCAATGTGAATCCCGCAGTCTGCGCGCAGAATTAGCATGTCTGACAAACATCCCCTTTTGCTAGTTCCAAATTTAACCCTATGAAACCCATAGCAATAAATCAGTAAAACTGCCTATCCTTTGCACAAAATATTATACACATGAGGAAGGTTCGTATATGAAAGTACGAGATGTACTTTGAGTGAAATAGTTCACATATGACTGGAAAAAGACCCCGGATAAGGCATTAGTGTTGCGGCGACCGAGTTAGCTTCCGCTTTAAACCTCTGCATGACTCATTCCCTCCGCCCCATCTAATGCGAGCACCATTATCATCATTATAGATCGATCAATACAATTATGAGCCTATTTTATATAATGTGTCGAGGAAAGTTCACAATTTAAAGCGAAAAAAAAGATCCTTAACCCATTTGCGAGTTAGAACGTGTCCCACTTCCCACTCATAAAAATTCTCCTCTCTGGGGATAGGCCCTAAATAACAAATCCAAATAATTGTACTTTGATTGATCCTCGATGAATGCGACTATTATCAAAACCTATGAGCCTTTTCAGTACTGCAACCAAGGTTAGCATCTTTAGCCTGCAGTGTCCCGAAGGGAGAAATCTTTCACGTATATTACACAGCAAACGTCATCCTTGCAACAGTCTTTCTTCAGTGGAGACCAACATTCTGAATGAAAGTTTACTAACGTGGATGGACTGAATATTTAGGAGTAAACAAGATTTAAAGAATAAAAGGCAGGTGGTGTTATTGTAGACGCAGTGGCGTCTCTAGGGGGGTGCGGGGGGTGCGAACCGCACTGGGTGACACCATCACATGGGGTGACACCGTGAGCCTCTGCTCACCCCATGTGATGGTGTCACCCGCCCCGGTGCGGTCCGCACCCCCCGCACCCCCGGACTCGGGAGTTACCGCACTGGGTGACACCAACCCTAGTGACGCCACTGTGTAGACGTTCTACATACGCAGAAATACACCAATGGAAGGAGAAAAGGATACCGATTACAAATTAAAAGTGCATAGGAAATACAATTTTTATCAAAATCTGAGTCAACCTTTTTTCTGAGCTTACCCTTTTTTGCAGTGTTCTTTGCTCACATATTCACTAAGGGCTCAATTCACAAAGCTTAACTTAGACCTGAAGTGTAAGGGGCCGATTCACAAAGTGCCTCCTAACTCATGGCGGAGGCTCCGCAGTAGTGTGGAAATCTCTGCCCTTGGGGCGAATTCTTCGCAATGAGAAGTGTCATTTTGAGATTCTGCCCTGAGTGCGGAGACTCCCCCACTACTGTGGGGCCTCTGCCATGAGTGCAGAGGCCCTTTGTGAATCAGGCCCTAAGTTTAGACCCAAAGTCTAAGAGCCCAGTTCACAAAGGTAAACTTAGGCCTGAAGTCTGAGTGTGGAGGTCCGGAGGTGGAAGTCATTCCACCTCTTGGAGGCCAGGTAGGAGAAGGAGCGGCCGCCGCTTCTGCTTTGGTGGAAGCGGGGAGTGTGGGAGAGGGAGGTGGAGCACAGTTGTCTGAGGGGTTGGTAACAGTTCAAACTGTGATGTAGGCTGGTCCTCGATTGTGCGGGGCCCTGTAGGCATGGGTTAGCATTTTGAACTGGCACTTTTGGTGGAAAGGGAGCCAGTGAAGTGTTCTGAGGTGAGGGGTGATGTGGGCCCACCTCGGAAGGTGGAGGACGAGCCTGGCCACTGAGTTCTGAATGGTCTGAAGTCTGTTAAGCAGCTGTGAAGTGATACCCAAGTAGAGGGTGTTTGCCATAGTCCGGGCGACTGGTGACGAGGGCTTGGGTGACCTTGCGTCTGGTGATGGTGGGGAGCCACTTGAAGAGTTTCCGGAGCATGCAGAGAGTTAGGAAGCAGGTTAACGATACTGCGTTTATCTGTTTTTTCATCGACATTTTGCTGCCAAGTATAATGCCTAGGTTCCTGGCGTGTTCTGTGGCTGTGGGTGAGGGTGAGGGTCCCAGTTCTACTGGCCACCAGGAGTGATCCCATGGGAATGTGTTGCTCCTGAAGATGAGTACCTCCATTTTGTCAGTGTTGAGTTTGAGGCAGTTGTTTTGCATCCAGCTGGTAATGCTGGTCATGCACAGGTGGAAGTTGGCCTTGGTATTTGTGGGGTCTGTGGATAGGGAGAGGATGAGCTGAGTGTTGTCAGCATATGATATGATGTTCATACCATGGGTCCTGACCAGGGTGGCCAGAGGGGCCATATAGGTCTTGAAAAGGGTGGGCCTTAGTGAGGACACTGGGGGGCGCTGCAGATGATGTCCTTTGGGCCGAGGTATAGGGTGGAAGGCTGACACTCTTGGTTCTTCCGGTGAAGAAGGATGCAATCCATTTGAGGGCGTTCCCTTGGATACAGATCTGGTGGAGTTTTTTTAGGAGTGTGGAGTGGGACATGGTGTCAAAGGCTGGCTAACGTTAGAGGAGGATCAGGGCTCAGTTTCTCCCTGGTCTAGGAGAGACCTGATGTTATCAGTGGCTGCAATTAGGACAGTTTCTGTGCTGTGGTTTGAGCAGAACCAGGATTAGGATGGGTCCAGGAGGAAATTGTTCTCTAGGTGGTTGGTGAGTTGGCAGCTGATTGCTTTCTCCTGGACTTTTGCAGGGAAAGGGAGCAGGGAGATGGGCCATTAGTTCTTAAGATCTTTCGGGTCTGTGGATGTTTTTTTGAGGAATGGTTTGACTTCCACGTGTTTCCATTCCTCTGGGAAGGTGGTAGAGGTGATGGAGGGGTTGAGGATGGTGGAGTTCTTTGCTTATGGTGCTGTTTGCTAGGTTAAACATGTGGTGGGGGCAGAGGTCCCTTTGTGTTCCTGATTGGATGGAGCTCATGATGGTGAAGGTGATCTGCGTGGTGAGTTGGTCCCAAGTTACCAGAGGGCAAAACCTCATCTGGATGACCTACAGATGCGTCACATGGTTTGCTTGTCTTGATGCCTTTGGACTCATCTGTGTCCTCACTTCCACCCCAACTAAAAATATTTTCTTAGTAAGAGAAATATGTATTTATTTTTTTATTCACCCATTTATTTATTTATTTATGTATGTATTTATTAATTTTTAAAGTACACATCCAGCTATCTTAGCACCAGATGCCCTGAAAACACAGACTAAGTAATGTAATTGGGAAGAAGGCGAGCAGAGGATTAAGGGTTTAATGCACCAACAAAAGGTGCATGTTTTGTAAAAGGGCAAACTTCCACTTGCAGGGTAATCCCATCTAAAAACAAATTCAAAGTTTAAAAACTCTAACAGGGATATTGGCCTTTCCAAAATTTGTGGCATATAAGCAACTGGTTTGCATTTTTTTTTATGGAATGTATTATCCATGAGTCTAAGTCACAAAGATATTTGTACATGTACTCCTAACTTACAGATGCAAAAAGCTTTGTTGACTAACCCATATTTCGAGCTAAAGGGCCACAATCCAGAAAACCATAGTCCTCAATACATATGTTTAAAGGGGGCACCTGTACAAGAAACAGCCCACAGGATTTTGGCACCCCCACTGATGCATAAGGTACCAACAAATCAATCAGAAAAGTAGGCTAAATTCAATGGAAGCAACATTGAATCATACACAGGAACTTTGAACTCGATGTCTACTGCAAAGAAAGCCAGTTCAGTTCTTGTCTGGCCAAAGAAATATGATAGTATTTGTGTAAGCAACATAGCAACCAAATGGCAGCCTATAGGGATGACACATTCTGCTACGTGTCATTCATGAAGTGGTTCTGTGCTTTCCATATTCCAAGATGGTGACAAGTAAACAGCATTTCTCCAGGTGGTCACATTGGAGAATCTAAGAGATCTGAAGGGGACATAAGGAGTGAACAAGTGCAACCTTGCTGTGAACTGCACTGAAGATGACAAAAGGGTGTCAGGATGCTGGCTGGGAACAATAATCCCTCAATTGGCGTACTACTGGCCGATGTGTATAATGTGAGAATTGGATCTCTGGTAATAAATAAATCCACTCTAAAGGGGGAGAGGACAACTTTCTACCCCGGGTCCCCCAAACTGTCACTATCCACACAAAAGAGAGGTAGGAATGGAGGATGTGGCTTAATAATCTAGTGCAAGTGGCATGTGCTCAGTGCGAGAAAAATTGGATCTCTGGACCAAAAGCAATGGAATCCTAATTATTGGCCTGCAAGACAAAAACATTTGGGTCAGAAAGAGGACAGAAATATAATCCAGATGGTAATGCAACCTATAGTACAAGCTGAAGAAAGACTAAAAAAACCACAAGGCAGCACTTTGGAATTGGGTGTTTCTTGCTAAGATGATTGTACCATCCTCATCACTTCCACAACAAATTTCCATATTCACTGTCCAAACAAAGAGCCAAACAGAAGCTCCTTCTTTAGAGAATGATTTGAGTTTGGAGGTCAATGTGGTGTTGAGTACATAGAGAATGTAATTGGGGTATGTTTTACCTAGGATGTATGGTTTCCATTTTCACAAGGGGGAATGGATTTCCTGTTGCAGGGAGAGCTGTGGGTGCAATATTTACATTGGTATGTGGCTCTTTAGCATGGGCCTGAAAGTAGGAACTATTTTACACTTTATCACGGTTTCAGATATTTGCACTGTATATCTTGCTGTTTTGTCAAGGGTTAGGGTTTGGTTCTGTATTTGGACCAGTCACTGGGCATAAGGGGTGAGATTTGAAGAGGGGCAGTTTTGGAAAAAGGCCCCCTCTGAAGGGTAACCCCAAACATTTTGCCTTCCTCCTCCTATTTTCTGACCTTCTTGTTGTTGACTTTGGGACTCTGAGCACTTTACCACTGCTGACTAGTGCTTGTGCTTCTCCCCTAATCATGGTGACTTTGGTGTACACCCAATTGACATGTTTAGTTTACTTGTAAGTCCTTTGTAAAGTGTTATACCATATACACAGGGCCTGTAACCTAAATGCTACCAGTGGGCTAGCAGCACTGATTGTGCCACCCAGACAAGTATCCCTTCAAACCTGTCTCAGGCCTTCCATTGCAAGGCCTGTGTGTGCAGGTTACTACCACTTCAACTTGGCATTGAAAACCACCTGCCAAGCCTTACACTCCCTTTTATTACACATAAGTCACCCCTAAGGAAGGCCCTAGGTAGCCCCAAGTGCATGGTTTTGTGCAAGTAAAAGGTAGGAGATGTACTTTTATGTTTCACATGTCCTGGTAGTGACAAACAGCTAATTTCGTTTTACACTGCTGTGAGGCTTACTACACTCATAGGTTAGCATTGGCAATTCCTTTAAACCCTTTTAAGATGCAATTCCTGATCAGAAAGGAGTAGCTGCATCATGAAATATATCTTTGGAATGGTAATGATAAATCTTCTTTAATTATATAGTTGGATTTAACATTACTATTTTAGAAATGCCACTTTTAGAAAGTTGACATTTCTCTGCTCTTACTGCTCTGTGTGCCTTGCAGCCTGTCTCCAATAAATATATGGGGTGAGTGACAGATACACTTTGTGCATTCCATCTAGACAGCCACAAACACAGGAAGGGTGGGTGTGACAGAGAACTCATCTGCATTCTGATAGCTCTTCCTGGGCAGGAAGAGAGGGGGTGCTGACACTTGCACCTAAAAAGGCAGTATCCTGTTTCCCGCACAAAGTGCTGATTACCCCCTACTGATAGTCTGGAGCCAGGTTTGGGAAGAAAAGACCTGTGGGCACTTCAAAGACACTTATTTGAAGTCACTCCCACTTCAAAGTCACAACTGGGTATAAGTACAGGGGTTCTGACCCTATCAAGACAGTACACTAATGGCGCTTTGAATAGCTCTGCCAGGAGTAAAGACTGCTATGCTATAAGGATTGCCAGCCTGCTTGACTGCTGCTCTGGAAGAACAGCTTTTGTGCTTTCCTGCGCTGCCTGCTGATCTCTGCCTTGCTGAGGACAAGGACTGGAGCTATCTCACTTGAATGCAGAGTGACTCCAAGGGCTTGATGGCTTGGCCCTTGTTCTGAAGTCTCAGGGCCATCAAAGACTTCCTTCAACCCTGCAACAGCACCTGGACTCTGCCATCTGTAAGTCCAGCCCTGCCAAGTGGTGCCAATCCAGTCCTGGGCCCTTGAAAGGTTACTTGTGCTGTTCAGAACCATCAAAATCGATGCAGTGATAACTTTGCGCTGATTGGAACCGATGCATTGTCCTTCAACGCCAACGTCGAAGCCAATCGACAACATAGCTTTGATGGACTACGCCGCTTGACAACGACGCAGTGCATACATCATAAAGGGGTTTGTCGAGGACACCTTCTTCATCTGCACAGAAACGAAATTGACAAATCAAACCTTCGACGTCGATGCTTGCTCCATCCAAGGTGCTTTTTCAGCGAGACCTGCTTCACGAATCCTGTAGCCGGCCTGCCCTTCATCACCGGTCCTAGGATGCTTGTTTCCAGTCCAGGGAGGACCTGGCCTGGCAGTTCGGGCTGGCCTGTTCCCACTGGGCACAGGGTCAAGACTGATTTGCATATGGCTGGGTTCAAACTGGAATGGCATGGGGAGCAAAAAAATGACGGATTTAGGCCCAGATCTATGTACTGGGGTGAATGTATGACATTGTTATGAATTCTGTCCATCAATTGTTCTTTTTGCCTTCATCATGGTCGGCCTAAACTTTGGATCTACCCCGGTCCAGCGCAACCTCAAGTGTATGTTTCTAAGCACTACTTTTTGATTAATTCTTTAAAAATTCATAACTGTAGTTCTAGTTATTGGATGTTTGTCGCTTTGGTCTTGTTTTACTCATAAACATATTGTCTATTGTGCTATCCCTGTGTGGAGTCTTTTTGTGAGTTTTTCATTGTGTTACTGTGTATGTTGTATTGCACAAATACTTTACACAATGCCTCTTTAGATAAGCCTGACTACTCTGTGCCAAGCTACCAGAGGGCGAGCACAGGTTATCTTTTAGTGTGTATCTAGCTTACCCTGACTAGAGTGGTGGCTCCTGATTGGACAGGGTGCATAATCTGCCAAACAGAAACCCCAGTTCTAACATGCAGTATCTTGGAATAAGATATGTCTGATTTAAATGTTTTTCTTCTAAAGCTAACAGTCTTAATAATGGTTGAATGCAGCAGGCAACTGAAGCTTGGATCTTAACACAGAAACCTGCAATCATGTTTACTCAAGTAACCCACATTTGGTGAGCAAGACTTCAGAATTTTAACATGTTTAAATGTAGTCTAATTAGATTTTTGTTCTCAAGTAATGCAGCACATGGCAGGGTTGTTATTTTTTTTATAGATGGATCCCTTTAGATGTACATAATTGGCAGAGTGATAAGGAGGGTTATTCAATTTGGGCTCAGTGCTCTGTTTTTTCAGTGGTTACAGTTATGAATCTGTATGCTCACATTAAATATAATCATATCCTTATAATTAATCCTTCCTTATCGAATATGCTACTATAGCGGGTAATATTTTTTGAGAGTGGTTCATTTTGTGCCTAATCCCATTGTAGATTCAAGCAGCTCTAGGAGAAAACAAAAGAAACCTAAATTAGCACAGATATTTTGCAGCCTCCTTTAGGTTCTTGATTTATTAGATCTATGGAGAAGAACATTTCTCAATAAATCAGAACACACATATAGTTCCTCTTGTTTTAATTTGGTCACCAAGGCAGAATTTGTTATTGTCATTCTCCATAGAGTTTAAGAATCAAGTTGTTAATCATAATGGATTCTCAGACCACCCCTTTTGGAAGGTGTATTATTAGTAGAGGTAAGTATGCACCTACCACTAGCAATAAGGCCACCAACCCAATATAAGGTCCAGTCAAGGTCTCACTACATTAGCCCCCGGCTCAATCCTTGGTAGCTAGCTGTGAGCAGGCAGGCTTAACTTAGGAGACAGGTAAGTAAAGCATTTAACCCGTTCCATGCTGCGGACGGCCCCCGGCCATCTGACGTCACAGTGGGTGTGTGCGGAGGACGGCCGGGGGCTGTCCGAACCCCGCCCACTCATTAATTGTCCAGCACCGCGGCGGAATTCGCGCCGCGGTCAAGGTGCTAAAACACCAATACATTAAATAGGTAAGACACAACACACAATAAAAATCCTACACTCATTTTTAGAAATAGGAAATATTTTTATTGTTACAATGACACCAAAATGACAAAAATCCACTATAGAAAACCAGAGATAAGAATTTTTAAAGATTAAACACTTTATAGTGCTTAAAAACATATAGCTCCAACTTGGGACATCAGGGCACGCTTGACCGGGACAAAGTCAAAGTTTGAGGCCAACCCAGATGGATCCCTGTTTGGATACACTAAGCGGGAGGCCCCAGTAAAAGTTTTTCCTTCGAACTTAGAAACATTTCTTGAGGATTTTTTCTTGACACCATGTGGTCCTCTCCAGCAGGCCAATTTTGATGCAACATCTTCAGATTGCTTCTTGGCGAGGCCCCAGTAAAATCCAGGAAGTCTGGAGCTTTCAGCGGGTTGAACCTGAAATCCAGGCCGGGTCGTGGTTGAAGGTAGCCGGCTTGACTCTCGATGTAAGATCGGTCTACTTTTGGAGCTTTTTCCAAAAGTTGCTCCAAACTTCTGGACCTTTTTCCTGGAGGTCCCCTTTAGGGTTCAAAGTGTCCAAAACACAAATCCAAGGGTCGAGAAGGTCTGAGATGGTCCTTGGAAGTTTGGGACTACAATTCCCACAATCTACCTGGCCAAATCCTTAAAAGTCCACTCGACGCACTCCAGGCTAGGGACTTCTTGAGGGAGATGGTGCAGGGAAGCTCTGTTAACCTGTTGCTTTCAAGGAGTCAGCTCCTTAATCCTTTTTGAGGCAAGGCAAAGTCCTCAGGGCTGTAGTTCCAAGTGTGCAAGAGGAGCAGTCTTTCAGGGAGTAATGCTGCGTGGAGCAGACCAGGGTTCCAGCAAGGCAGTCCTTCTTCTTGTAGTTTCAGGCAGAAAATATGAGTTGCTATGCAGCTCTCACATATTTATTCAATGATCTGGGGTGATCAGTAGAGGGACACCCCTGTCCAATGAGGTGCAGGGTGCCACCCAAAAGCATGTCAGCTTCATCCAAAGTATGGCATATTCTTGGCTCACAAAGCACTGCACTTTAAAATTCAAGATGGAGATTTTCTCTCCTTTGGAATAAGATCTAGCTAAACCAACCTACTGGTGTGGCTCATTTCCATTAACTCTCCTTCTGCAAATTCCAATCCCGGGCATACCATCTGATTGGGGATACGGAAAGGCCTGGCTGGGCTGCCTTACTGTCCTTACTGTCCTGCTCTCTTTGAAGCCCAGTTTGATTTACCCAGCCCCTGACCTGACCTGTTCTCTGCAGCTACAGAGCTCCCCCATCAGATAAACTCTGCTCTATGCAGGCAATTTATCACCTTATCAAAGCAGCTTGATTAAGCCTGCTAAGGCTGACCAATCAGGGGAGGCTGCTTGAAGGCTGGATTTTGCCTCACAGAAAAGAAAGTTCTATAACTTATTTTCTATACTAGTTATGATAAATTCAACAGTGGCAAGTTGTTGCATTTATCATTGCCAATCTTTTAAGTCATTGAATGACATTTTTTGTCTCCTTCCTAGCAATATTTATACTTAAATAATCTATTCCAATGTTAGCCTATGGAGATAATAAGCTACAGCCTCACCAGGTCATATAAAACATATTTTATAATGTCCCTGCCTATAGTCACATGGCACCACACCCCTGGGGCACCTAGGGAAGACCTTAGGGGTGACTTATATGATACAAATAAGTAGATTACTACTGTGGAAGTACCCTTAATTCCAAAGTCAAATTTGCATATTATTTACTTTTAAATGCAGTCTGCAAAGCTGGGCTGTCTTTACAAATGACAGCAGGCAACACAGTAATGCACACTTCAGTGCAGGAAAGTTATTGGGCCTCTAAACCCCCATGCTGTATTATATACTGGGGTTTATAGGTATTTCATCCCCCTTGCCTTATTATATACTAGCGACTTACAGATGTCTATCATTGGCAATTTTAATGATGCCTAATTACCATATACCTTTTTAATCAGAGCACTAGCCCTGGGCCTGGTTAGCAGAGCCCAGGGCACAATCGGTGTCAGTTACCACCACTAACAGTCAAAAAATGGAGGTGAACAGGGCAAAAAGGATGACTTCTCACAACCCCTTTATAGAATTGTATGTTATGAGTCCTCTAAGGTTTCAGATTGACAAAAGGTGGATTTTCAATAAACTTTATCTGAAAGACAATAGTTTAGTGGTGGAAACTAATGATTTCTTTAAAGATTTTTTTTCTAAGGCAAGGCAAATTTTACCATGTCTGGGGTACCTTTAAGGCAACTCTCAGAGTGTAAATGTTTGCATTTGATAGAGCTAGTAAAATAAAAATCAGGGAATTTAAAGCAAAGTTAGAATGTCAGACACTTAGGACTTGCACTAAGTTTCTTTCACAGAATGCCTCACAGAACATGACTGATTGGAAGGCAGCAAAACAGGCTTTGAGAGAGCATTATTACAAGGAAACAAATCTTAATAAAAAGACCCAGCTCAGGCGCTCTTATGAAGAAAGCAAATATGCTGGCAAAAGTCTGCCTTGGCAAGCCATGGACAAATCTAGGCAGAATGGTATTAAATCTTTGAGATGCCCACAAACCCAGGTTAGAACAAGTCATAGGAAAGAAATTAATGAATTCTTTAGAGCATTAAAATAATTACAGTAGCTCTTAATATGTGAATCTGAGCTGACTGGATTTTGTAATGCTTTGCCTGTTTCAGTTTTGCCTGCAGAAAAAGCAGATCAGTAGGTTTCACCCATTGTACAGGAGGAAGTTTTAGAGGAATTGTGTAACCCTTCTACTGCATTGCTGATTTTTGTCTGTTGTGCCATGGCACTGTTGTAAATATTCGACCATGGTATATGATACTTAGGTCGGTGTCTGTGATGAGAACGATGCATGCTGCCGACCCAAAATTTTCAAAGTAGTCCATTGGGGAGTTAATTTTTGTTCCTGTCTTTGATAGTAAGGTGATTCTATTCATAGGTTGTAGTGTTTTGCTACTTGAGTTTCACAAATTAGTGCACTGAGATTTTAATTTTGTGGACCTATTAAATGTCTCCAGATACTTTGATTGAAGTAGTAGTAACACGTTTGAAAGGCTGTATGTAGGTATATTTTTTAAATGGTAGAAATCATTGCTTGCTAAAAGTTGAAAAATATTTTTTTGTGGATAGTAATTGTTACTTTGGGATTTTATTTTGTTTAATAGATCTTGGTATGTTGCACTTTCTTTATTTCATAAAGTTGCATGGATTATGGAGCCACAGTCTTTTGAATTCCCCATGGGTTGTGTAGATTTATGTGAATGGTAGAGGGCCTGATTTGAACATGCTGGCCATAATCCATTTGTTGCTCTGGGTAAGTTTCAGTAGGTTATTGTCAATAGCATATACAACTTCTCTCATAGTTACCATTGTTAACAAGAAGGCATCATTTGTGTGCATTAGGGTTACGTTTCTGGGATATTTATATCCTCCAATCTTTTTGGAGCAACAAGTGTTTCTCTGGTTACTTTTCTAGTTCTCACTGTGAGGGTTTTTTTTATATAATTCAGAATTGCGGGAAACTGACTTATAGCATGAGCTGGAACAAAGGGGATTATATTTTTTTAAAGATGGTACCAGTAGGCTTGTATGAGCTGGTACTAGTTTCACTGAGTTCCTGCTGTACATTTCTAACTCCAATTTCTGTAATGTTGGATGGATGAATATGCTCTCTAACATTTTCAAGAATTTAATTATTTGCAGTTGCCCTCTCGTATCATGCATTAGAATAATAGTTTGTACATTTTCAGTGTGTTCTCTCACTGTTTGTACTTTCATTGCTGCATGTTTATCCCGTGAAATTATTGATAATTTTCCTTTCTGAGATCTTGATTGTATAGCTCTGTCAGATATTTTATCTGTGTGCTGTACAATATTAAATTATGTTTTTTACAAGCTTATGTGTCTGGCTTTATCTAAAACATTTCTGTGTATTTATGCTTATTTTTGGAAACATTACTTTTTTTTAACTATTGTGAAAAAATAGTATTATTAGATTTATGTGGTATATATAAATAATTTAGCTCTAATTGTTAACTATTATTTATTTGAGTTTCAAAAGAGTAATTCGTTTTTTTTTTTTTACATTTTACTTACTTTTTATTTGTCATTGTGGTGTTTAGTTTAAAAATATGCATCCGACTTTACTTTCAATGATGTTTCTTTTTCGGATTGGGTATGTTTTATTTATCTGCAATTAAGGAAAATGAAAAAAAAAGCTATGTTAAGTACTTAAAATAAGTGTATTTACTTTTTACAATTTCATTTAGTTTAAGTTTAATTAACTTATTTTCAAATGAGCTTTTGTTTTCTTTAGAGTTGTCTTGTTCTTCCGGTATGTTTCAGCACCCCAGCAGCATTTCTGCTTCTTGAAGTGAAGTGATACCGTTTAAATTACTGAAACATTCCATATATATAAATATTTATATATATGTGTATATATATATGTATATATATATATATATATATGTATATATATATATATATACATATATATATCCAAGAAAACTGCTCCTTCTGGGAACCGGAGACCCATGGAAGGTGGCGGGGCGACAGGCAGAGCTGGCAGGTAATTAAATCCCACCTATGTGATACTTTGTAGCGCACACTCAGACAAAAAGGACGGTGGTATATCAACAAAAGGGATTTATTACTCCATAAGCCCCGTGTTACGCGTTTCGGCCGTCATGCGGCTTTGCTCTCACACATAAATTTGCGCAGTCACGCATGGCCTACAAGATTCCCATATTATTAAGGTACTATTAAATTGTGCAATATAAAAATACGGTGACTGAACTTTCTTCTCCAGAACATGAGAATTTTTTCAATTTGGACTATTGGGCCTGCAATTAGTAGCCTGCGCAAGCTGTTTAAAATAGCCATTTAGTGCAAATTAAAAAAAATATATATATTAAATGAAGTTATTTTAAGTGTGCAATTTACATATCATTCTGTTTTAATTATATATAAGTATATATATATATATATTCACTGAAAAAACCATAGGTTTCAGGGGCGTTATAGTTAGTTGGACATTTCACTCATACAAAACCATAGAAATTCCCCGTTATAGTTAGTTCAGCTAACTATAACTCGCGTGCCCGCAATGCACTGCTGATGACGTCACATATTACATCACTCATGACATGGTCAGTGACATCACTCATGACATCACTGATGACATCTCAAATGACATCACTGATGACATCATCCTTGTGATAGAGTGGCAGACCTCCTCTCACCCTAATATAACCTTTGATACACACACTCAAAAATACAAACTAACATTTTCAAAACAATGGACATACCAATACCAGTAACAGCACACCTATTCATTAATTCCAAGATCTACACACACATCCACTCATTCACCAACAGTCCCTATACAGTCACTCATACATATACTCACTCATCATATGTACTCATACACCTATACATCCTGTTACACACCGCCACTCATCCATAGAGTTACTCACACACATAGTCACACATGCAAACAAAGTATCAAACATCCATTTACTTGCATATACAGTTATACACACACTACCACACTTACTTCTACAGAAACTTACACATACTTACTCTCTTAAACAATCACTTATAGAAACACCTACTTATTTGTACAGGAACTCTTCCAATCTCTCACTCTCACATATACTCACTTATATACACCAATACTCACATATACTAGTTTAAAACAAATGTAGTTACTCATAAAGACACTATTGAGACAGTCATTCACTCACTAACAGACCCATACACATACTCATCCACCTATACAGTCCTGCACACATGCTGTCTTCAACACATACAAACAGTGAGTCACTCATTCATGCATCTATGCACTAAGTAATACCCCCACCGAACCATACAGACACTCAGACACTCATACTGATACTCAAAAAACCAACTAATAACCCATATAGACACTCATGTAGCTACTCACCAAACCATGCAGCCACTTAAACACAAAGTGAGAGACTGATACAGATATTTTCATATTTAAACATTACTCACTAACCCATGTATTCACTAAGATACACTTAGTCAGTTATACAATCAATTTTACAAAAACAAATCATCCATTTAGACACTTATATACCCATTTATTCTTCCATCGACCTTGAGATATACATATATAAAACATATTTAATTTTCAGAAAAACACACATTCACTGGATGATGTCATCAGTGATGTCATGAGTGATGTCATGAGTGATGTCACTGACCATGTCATGAGTGATGTAATATGTGATGTCATCAGCAGTGCATTAGTGGAGTGCATGAGTTATAGTTAGCTGAACTAACTATAACGGGGGAATTTCTATGGTTTTGTACGAGTGAAATGTCCAACTAACTATAACGCCACTGAAACCTATGGTTTTTTCAGTGAATTTCTAAGGTTTTTTAAATGCTAATTTCTAACTATAACGTGCCTGAAACCTATGGTTTTTTCAGTGAATTTCTAAGGTTTTTTAAATGCAAATTTCTAACTATAACGTGCCTGAAACCTATGGTTTTTTCAGTGAATATATATATATTTATTATACTATGTATACATGTGAAAATGTCTCGGTCCCCTGTTTGCCTCGGTGGCACGGAAAAAATGGGTGGAACTGACGTCAGCACGCCGACGAGGTCCTCTTATGGCTCCGATGACGTCATACGGTGTCGCGAGCGGAGCCGTGCTCGTTGACGTGGGAGAGCTAGGAAAGAATTTCCGTGGAATGCTGGTGCAGGGGATATTCACCTAAGTGTTCAGGCTAGTCGTTTGGGAGCAACTGTTTATGTTGCTACTCCAGAAACCAAAACCAGTGATCCTAGGGCAGAGGCCCTGCAGATGGCACATGAGGTGGGGTGCCCAGTCGTGTGCACCGGCGGGGCAGCGAAGTGACAAGCACCACAACCCACAAAAAAGGTAACGAGGGCACTGAATAACACAGGATCTTCTCTTTGTATCTGGCAGGAACAACGAAGTTAAAATGCCCTAGTACCAAAATGTAGAATTAGTGCTACAACGGTCTTCAAGAGGACCTGCGATGCCGCTTCTGCCTCCCGTACCCTGGAGGCGGCACATGGGTCACGCGGTACGGTCATACTGCGGTGGGACGCACACTCGTTGACCTCTCATGGCACTGCTCCACACTTCAGGGAGGACGCTTTCCATTAGCTATGTTTTCTGATGACATGTCGCACCGGCCCCGTCCAACAACAGAACTCCTTCAGATCCAAACAGACTCTTCCACTCTCTCACCGGAAGTGAAACCAGGCCACGCGGACACTTCCACAATACAACAGCCGGGAATGCACTTTTCGGTAAAAACCACATTCCTTCCTCCTAATTAATCAAATAAACGTCTCACTGAAGAACAGGGGCCAGCTTCGATCGGTAAACAGCCGTTACAACGACTTTTTACTTTGCGATACCATTACAACGCATGCATTACCACGCATGCGTTGTACATCACAAAGTCATTACTACGCATTTTTAGAATGCATGGTCATTTACCACGCATGCCTTTACAACGAATTTTGTTGTAAAGGTATGTATGGTAAATGACCATGCGATCTAAAAAACATGTAGACGATCCATGTCGTTGTAAGGAAACAGAGGCTGTTCTGTTTACTCACAACGACGTGCACCGTCCCACAGAGATGACGTGAAGCAGGAACCACGAGGAGAGAGGAACCATGAGGAGTGAGAGGTAAGGGGGATTGGGCATGGGGTGGGGGTTTCTTTTCTAGGGTTTAGGGTAGTGCAGTGGTGTTTGGGTGGTGTAGGGGGTCGTGCTGGGGATAGTGTTTTAGGGTTTAGGGTAGTGCAGTGGTGTTTGGGTAGTGTAGGGGGTCATGCTGGGGGTAGTGTTTTATGGTTTAGGGTAGTGCAGTAGTGTAGGGGGTCATGCTGGTGGTAGTGTTTTAGGGTTTAGGGTAGTGCAGTGGTTTATGGGTAGTGTAGGGGGTCGTGCTGGGGTAGTGTTTTAGGGTTTAGGGTAGTGCAGTGGTGTTTGAGTAGTGTAGGGGGTCATGCTGGTGGTAGTGTTTTAGGGTTTAGGGTAGTGCAGTGGTGTTTGGGTACTGTAGGGGTCGTGCTGGGGGTAGATTTAGGGTTTAGGATAGTGCAGTGGTGTTTGGGTAGTGTAGGGAGTCGTGCTGGGGGTAGTGTTTTAGGGTTTAGGGTAGTGCAGTGGTGTTTGTGTAGTGTAGGGGGTTGTGCTGGGGGTAGTGTTTTAGGGTTTATGTCAGTGCAGTGGTGTTTGGGTAGTGTAGGGGGTAGTGCTGGGGTAGTGTTTTAGGGTTTAGGGCAGTGCAGTGGTGTTTGTGTAGTGAAGGGGGTCATGCTGTGGGTAGTGTTTTAGGGTTTAGGGTAGTGCAGTCGTGTTTGTGTAGTGTAGGGGTCGTGTTTTAGGGTATAGGGAAGTGCAGTGGTGTTTGTGTAGTGTGGGTGGTCATGCTGGGGGTATATTTAGGGTTTAGTGTAGTGCAGTGGTGTTTGGGTAGTGTAGGGAGTCGTGCTGGTGGTAGTGTTTTAGGGTTTAGGTTAGTGCAGTTATGTTTGGGTAGTGTAGGGTGTCGTGCTGGGGGTAGTGTTTTAGCACTAATTTTTCTTTCTACAGCACTAACCATAATTTCTATGACAAAATGAACCCCATCGTTTTGTTCCTTTTTAAATTAAATGTTTTAAGTGTTACCAGTTTATTCCAATCAAGATGGCTTCAGGTGTGCCATAATTTTGTCATAAGTAAGGCTGTTAGCACTCTAGTTGTTCTTTAGAACACTCTGGGAAGCTGCAGTAGAACACAAAGGCATCAACTGACAGGCTGCTCCTGTTGAAATATAACAGGAAGATATTTGAGATCTCACTTGAAACATGTCCTAATTTTTCTTTCTACAGCACTAACCATAATTTCTATGGCAAAATGAACCCCTCATTTTGTTCCTTTTAAATTAAATGTTTTAAGTGTTACCAGTTTATTCCATCCAAGATGGCTTCAGGTGTGCCATACTTTTGTCATAAGTAAGGCTGTTAGCACTCTAGTTGTTCTTTAGAACACTCTGGGAAGCTGCAGTAGAACACAAAGGAATCAACTGACAGTCTCTGCCCTTGTTGGATGTACATGTTTTACTGAGAATGTCAGATTTCATTCTCACATGACTGAGAAAGATAATGTGAATTTACAGAAAATATGCTCTCATTTTAGCTTCTGGAGCACCTTTCAAAACTGTATGGGACAAGCATGTGAAAATAGTTTTCTCTCAAACATGATTCATGATATCACAACAGAAGGTTTTTCACAGGGTAAAATCACCTTAGAACACACCACAATTCCTGAAATTAGTATGGTACCATCAACAAATGAATTCTAATGTAACTAAAGTCTGTTATCACCCTTTATAGTTCTCCTTTTGGTAACCCTCAAAATCTTCGATTCACTACAATGCATTTCAATGGGGTACTATCATTTATATTGGTCCCAAGATGGCTGCCTGCAATTCCAGGATGAAGTGCTGACAGCCAATCAGATCTCACGATGACATGTGTGGTTAGGCTCCGCCCAGATATATATGTGTTTTCTTTTTCAAATTTCTCAGGAACTACTGAACGGATTTACACCATTTAAGCAAAAGGCACGACCCTGAACCAAGGGCTACCTTTTGGCAAATTTGGTGTAATTCGGTTCAGCAGTTCGGGCTGTAGCTGCGACTAAAGGTTCCTATGGAAAATTGCATGGGGAAAACACGTTTTGGGACCTCCTTTTTCTCGGCGCCTGCTTGCCGAATCACCCCGAGACTTTCAGGATAGGAGCGGACCGGAGCGCCCAACAAGTTGGAAAATTTCGCGAAGATTCGTCAACCGGCGCCAACGTTATTTCAAATAGAATGTTGCGGATTTCCTATGGAAAATAGGTCCTAACTATAACTATCTACTGGCGACCGCCAGTAGATAATATATATATATATATAAATATGTATATATATATGTATATATATATATATGTGTATATATATACCAATAACATTGAAATATAAAGAGTCAATTAATTGGCATGTTTTAGTAATTAAAACAGTATAAAATGGCCACACAAAAGTTCAAGAAATTGTTTTACAAAAACCCAGCAACAATATATATTGTGTTATTTAACCCCTTAACTGGTGACGCATCCACCCCAGTGCTGAACCCTTTTTTGGCTGTTTGGGGTACTTTGCGCTTATGCTGCCATAACTTTATCCACATGAGGTATCCACAACAAATTTGTGTCCTTTTTGTTCCAGTATCATGAGGATTCTAAGTGCATCCAGGATTTGCGGATTACGACTTAGACATTAGGCAAGATATAGCTAAATTTGCGTTTTTTTTAGAAAAATGAGAAAAAAGTGCTCTGTTTAAACAATTGCATCAACGAAAGGTTTACTGTGCTAAAAATACCATAGTCACATTTTTCAGAACATGCAGACCTTTATCAAAAAACACTTTTTTTTATCACAGTTTTAGGATTTTTCTAAAAGGTAGCCACTTTTTCCAATTCTTTTCTTTCAATCTACTTCCAGTTTGTGGTGGAAACTGGTGTAAAACCCATGGGTGATGCTAGAAAGCTGTATACTGTTAAAAAGTAGATAAAATGCTGAACTCAGCGAAGGGTCACTTGTGTAGGTTTCTCAAGGTTTTCTCAAAGAAACTAACTGTTGACATTTTTTTTAAATATTGAAAATGAGCAGGAAAAAGCAGTCATTTGTGACAATGTTTGCATCTGTAACGTCTTCTCACAATGACCAATTTACAAAAGGAATATACTGTTACATCTGCTAATCCTATCTGGCTGTGGCAATATATAGGGTTTGCACGTTCTCCAAGAACCCGAGGCACCGTACCCAACGATTGAGCTGCACGTTACAATACTTTTTCAGTATGTTACGAGTGTAGAGAACTTCATTTGGTAAAATATAAAGAGTGTACACAACATGCTGGGTTTAGGAGCATTGGTTATTTGTACATCGCTGAAATTGAAGGTACCCTACTAATGTCATTCAGAGGGCATTTTTAAAAACAGTGTTTTATATTTGAAAAATCCAATTGGTAATAAAAAATGCTCTAGTATTATGTGTTTCCATACCTCTCTCTTAAAAAATGCTACTGCACTTATGTGGCTGGGGCTAGCACCTGTGACACAATACAACCCAAAATGTGACCTGGACACATAATACTTTACCCACCAGAATCCATTGCTTTTTTACAATGTGGGTACCTGCAGATTTTGGGCCCTAACTTAGCCACTACCGAGAAAAATCTACCATAGATTCTTGAAAACTAGATACCCTGGGGTGATTTGTGTGGTTCTAACAAAGGTTTTATACACATAAGCCCTCGCAAACCTCAAACTGTGCCTACAAACACAACTTTTCTTCACCTCTCTGTGAGGGAACGTTCTGGAATCTGTAGGATCAACAAATGTCCTACTACCCAGTGTTCCACCCAGATCTCCTGATAAAAATGGTTCCTCACTTGTGTGAGTGGGCCTTGTGCCTGCGTCAGGGAAAGGACCAAAGCTCAATATAGACCAATCAAATATTTCCACCCCGAAACACATTTCTGAAAATTAGACACCAGAGGTAGTCCAGGGGGGCATGATGTGTGCGACTCTCAACAGGTTATTTTTACCCCGAAGCTCTTGTTAACCTCAAACTCTGGCTAAAAACACACATTTGCCTCACATTGCTGTGATTGAAAGTCTGGACTTTGTGGGAAGCCACAAGTCTCCTGCCACCCAGCATACTCCCAAGTCTCCAGGTAAAAATGGTACCTCACTTGTGTGGGTGGGCCTAGCCCCCAAAACAGGCAAGGTCCAAAAACGTGACTTGAACACATCAACTTTTTCCACTGAAAACCGAGCCATTTTTTGCAATTGAGTTAGCTGTTGATTTTGTGCCCTACCTCAGACGGCACCTAGGAAAACCTACCAAATCTGCAAATTTCTGAAAGCTAGACACCCTGTGGATCTCCCAAGGTTTTCTTACACAGAAACCTTAGTAAACTTCATTGTTTGGGTAAAAACACACCTTTTCCTCCAATGTCTGTGTGGAAAAGTTCAAGAATCTGTGGAGCTCCACCTATTTTCTACCACCTAGCATTCACCAAGTCTCTCAATAACTATGGGGCATATTATCAAGAAACGGCGTTAAAATTATTGCCGCTTTAGCGGCAGAAAACTGCTGCTAAAACGGCGATAATGGGCTTGATAATATGCCCTTGAGAATTCCAATAGAAGCCCATGTTCTGGTGTCAACATGGGCTTCTATTGGAATTCTCAAGGGCATATTATCAAGCCCATTATCGCCGCTTTAGCGGCAGTTTTCTGCCGCTAAAGCGGCGATAATTTTAATGCCGTTCTTGATAATATGCCCCTATGATGGTTGTATGTTGGAACAACGAGTTCCTCAACAACTACTACCCTAACAACGAGGTCGCTACCACGACCTCGTCTAAACCACAATTGTTTTTACCACGCATTCCTTTCCAACGATTTTTCTTGGTAAAGGCATGCATGTTAAAAATAAATGCATACCAACTACTAACCTGATCCCCCCAACCCCCCACCCACTAAAAACTAACCCCAACCCTCCCACCCCCTAAAAAAAACACGATCCCCTTACCTCCTAAAAACTAACACAACCCTCTGTAAACTAACCCCAACCCCTCCCACCCCTGAAAACTAACCCCAAACCCCCACCCCTAAAAATTAACCGCAAACCCTGCACCCCCTAAAAACTAACCCCAACCCCTCCACCCCCTGAAAACTTACCCCTACCCCTCCTACCCCCTAAAAACTAGCCCCAACCCCCCACCCCCTGAAAACTAACCCCCTGAAAACTAACCCCAGACCCCACACCCCCTAAAAACTGACCACAAACCCCTCTTACCTGTTCCTTTGCGATGCTCCTCCGAACTCCGCCCTGCCCGAACACTTGACCGAATCAGCCTTAACCACGCACATGTGTGGTTAAGGCTGAGTCGTTGTTCGGGCAAGTCGTTGTTTGGCTTGCCTGACTCCGGAACTCCTTATTCCGGAGTCGTGGCAAAGGTCGTTTCCCAACTATGATACCACATTTGTGTCACTGTGTGCCAAGAGACCGCTACAGAAAAGGCCCTAAATTGCTACGCTACGCGATATGTGTAGCTGCATTATTTGGGGCTGGGCTCGACTGCCACCCAAGGAAACTTACCAATCAAGGGCATTTTTGAAAATTAGACACCCAAGGCATTCCAGTGTGGTATGCCTTGCATGGTTCCCAACTTTTTCTTACCCACAATGTCCTGCACACATCAAACCATGCTTACAATCATGCATTTTCCCTACATTTCTGTGAAGAAAACTTCTGGAATTAGTAGCCAGCATTACCCACTTGCCTTGATTAAAAATACGCCCCAATTGTGTGACTGGGCCTAGTGCCCACAACAGGAATGGTCAATGGGAGTCCCGTAATGCAAGCAAGAAAAATGGGTCTGCTTCTCAACCTTCTCTACCCTTGATTGGTAGTAAAAGACATCTTTAAATGGGGTGCAAAGGGCCCCCTGCATTCTATGGTCCCAGTCTGACTGCACCTCAGTATTAATTATAGCCATGCCCTTGCTTTTCTCTCTTTCCTATGTCTGTCTCTCTCTTCTCTCATCCCTTCCCCCCTTTCAATTCTCTGTCGACTTCTGCTCTCTCAAAATCATCATTATCTAGTTCCTCCCTTTCTAACATTTTCTTTTCTATGTGTTCCCTGTTTGCCTCTCTTCCTATTCGTCCCCCTTCCTTTAATCAACACTTCTTCTTCATCCTCACTGCGCTCTCTTCTAGCTCTGACCTACACTCTCCCCTATCTCCCTTTAATGTCAGTCCTCTCAATCTCCTTTCAGTGCTTACTTTGAGCCGGTGGTTTCCGGTGCTGGCACTGGTTTCCGGTGCTCGGCACTAGCACTTAATTGTCAACACCTACATATGACAGTCTGCCACATGGTGGCGCTGCTCATCTTATTTACAGATGAGCAGACAACGGTTGTTTATGAATACAATATACATTAAAAATAACTAATACCTTCCTCCCCAGCCATTCTTTTAGCTTTGGGGACCTGGAAACATATGAACTGTTACACTTGCAGGCAAAGGAGATGGTTAGTAGTTGTTTTGGTACCGTCATTGGCAGCGATGACGGGGCAATAGAAGGTGCAAGCTGTAGTGGCCTCCTGGTCAGGGCCCTGGCACTTATTATTTTACCAAGTTAAGCACTGTCCCTCCTCCCTTTCTTTTTCAGAGCTATAGTTTTTTTTCCATTCTGTCTCCCATCTCTCTTTCTCTTCCCTTTCTCCTTTCATTCATTATCTATTTTCTCTTCTTCATCATTATCTCACATTTCTCTGACTTTTTGTTCTTTTGCTAACATTCAGCTGCTTCTTTTTTCCTCCCTTTCTTGTCCATTTCTCGTTTATGCTCTCCTCCCTTTTTCATATTCCGCTGTTTATAACTCTTACATAGCGTGTTTTCTTTCTCCCTGTCTCTGCATTTTTAGTTACACTTTTCTCACACCTCTGCCTCACTCTCCATGAAAGTGATCATCCCCTGGCAAAAGTGTAAACACCTGCTTGACTCTAGGCACCTGGAAAAGAAATTCTAAAACTGAGAGCGCAGCTGGTGCAGCGCAAGCTGGGTCCCCACCCCTCTGGAAGCCAGGGCCATGCAATGGCTGCACCACTTATAGCAATAGTGCTGGAGAGCGGATTTGGTGAATGGAGCTGCTTTTTCATTGTCATTAAGAAAAGAGTCAGCTCCTGCAGCGATTCTAAGAAGAGATGTTTAAGGCATGGGCAAAGTGGGCAATTCCCCAGGACCCCCACATTTCCCGGGACTTCTGAAAAGGGGATCTTTCTCCCTCTTTGTCTCACCCCCATCTATTTCTTGACATCAACCACTCTTCCTTTCATTGTCTGCCTCTATCACTCATTCTATTCCTCTCTGCAGAGTGTCGTCCTAAGGGTTTTTGCGACACCTGATAATACATATTTCAGCTATTTTTGTGTGACTACCAAGGTCAACTGGCCTATAGTGCAATCAGGCAGTGTCCGAAGGAGGGGGGGGGATAGGCTCAAACACATACAGCGTGTCTGTACAATGTCAAAACTTCCCAAATTTGCAAACATGAGCCACTTTTTTAACTGTCTAATATACTTACTGGGGCCACCTATATTTTGGTGCACGGGCCTAATTTCTGTCCCAGTCCGACCCTTGTAACTACATTTCTGAAAGTTAAGTTATAATGCATTATGATTTGACATTATGCGCTCTTGAATTTCAGAAAATGTGTAATAAATTGCAAGGTAGTTTCAAACAGGGGGGGGGGGGCAAAAATCCCTAAAATGACACTGATGTCGGGGCCAATAACCAATAGGATGGACATTGGGACCCGGTAGGACTGAATGAATGCTCCCTTCGCAGGCTTGTAATAATAGCGATAGCCTTCAAAAGGATCTTTCTGATTGGCTGACCACCTCCCAATGTTCCATTCTGGGTGCTAATTCTTATTATGTAACTGAAAGTAGTTGATATATGAATTCTGCAAGTGTCAGTCATAACTTGTAATTTAAAAACTGACACAATTCCTCTACAAAGTCGGGCATAATTGGTTGAACACCTTTTATTAGAAAAAAGTGTCTCTTTTGTTGAACATGTTCAGTTCGATAGCTGATGGGGCTATCTTTCTCCTACCTACCATCTTCAGCTGTCGGCATATTATAACGATTATGAACTGAAAACTTGGACTAAGGAAGAGAGGTACATGTTACTTAATTTAGAAAACAGAACAACTGGTCTTTTTTACGAGGGCAGTGGAACCTTTGTGTTGAAAGTGCCTACCTGCCCAACTCGTTTAGAAGGGACTAAATTATTTCTAGTCTGTGTCTTTGCCTTCAGTGACCTGCTCCACTCAATGCAAGACGTGCCTGCTGCAGGTCATTATACATTTTAAGCAAGTCATCGTGCATCTGACCCGAGTCAATCATCCAAAAGAAATCCTAACCTTTCAGGGCATGCACTTTCTTCCTTTCAGGTATTTTATACTCCTCGGCTGATCTGGGAGACTCGTGCTAAAAAGGAAGGCATTAACTGCGTGGCCTGCTCAGATAATGATGAAACAGAAATATAATGGTTATGTGTGAGAAATACATTGTTCATTTGTCAGCATCGTACAGTGCTCTGGCCTATCATTGTCCTGCTGAAGTCCAGTCCTTTTAATGTCCATCATCCTGACACCGGGGACTTTCTGTTGCTTGGAAGGCCGCGGCCAGGGATGTCTGATGGACCCATGGCGATTGAGGTCACACCGGTGGTCCCTGGGGGGAACTGACAGAAAAGGGCAAGCTGTCTCACGGCAGACAGATAGGAGCTCAACGAGAGTTTTACTGACCTCTAGGGAAATCAGGAGGAATCCCAAAACCGGATGCTGCAGAACGGTAGGACAAGCTGTGGCAGAGTCAGTCACATCTCAGGCCGGCCTGACATGACTGGCGATGCCTCAGTTCTATTGGTCTCTCAGGGACACCGGCCTGCCAGGAATTCTCCAAGTTATCAATCAGTGTAGCGTTCCGCAAAATCAGGGCCTGTGACATTTCTGCAAGTTCAGGATCTGCAGCCTTCCTAAGTTGTGAAATAATTAAAAAATAATAATAATTGCCCTGAGTACCCTCAAGCCCAGTAGAGTCTACTGACTACTTTAAAAGGCTTTTTCTACAAAACCCCCAGGCCATCCATAATTGCTTACCAGAAGCCGAATGACCCCCTGTTATCCCCGCCCTTTAATTCCCATCTCCCTCCCTCAACTTCATTAATTCCCCTGTCTAATAGATTTGCTCCATTAGGAGACCTGGAAGCTTGCGATTGACTGGATAATTTGTGCTCAAATTCACATCAAGAAAAACCTAGGCCACACTTATCCTCTCCTGGCTCTGAGGATCAACTGTTTGCTGGATTCCTTGTGGAACCTGTGCACGAGGTTGTAGGGAAAAAGGGTAATGAATTAGAGTCAATTAGAGTCATCTCATGGAATATAGCGGGATACAAAAAGAAAAAGGACAACCCGAATTGGCTGGCCCTGGTGACTCGTTATGATATACTATGTTACTAGGAAACGTGGGAAATTGACCAAATTAACATGCACGGCTATCAGTCTTTTCAATACCCTACATTACGGTCCAGGGCTGGCCGCCCCAGAGGAGGCATAACATCAGTGGCAAATACATTGAGACTGAAGGTAATAAAAATTTTAAACACTGCACCGTATAATCAAATCCGATTGCTGGAGGCACACAAAGCCCGCAACTGGATTCTTATCAACTTCTACAATAATAACTTTGAAGGAAAACAGGAATTGGTCCTGGAACCCCTGGAAGCAGACATCGCCCATATCCTGGAGAGCTCCCATGAAGTATGCAACATTGTCTGGTTGGGTGATTTGAATGCCCACATTTGTAAAAGGGGGATTCCATTGCCTGTGGGATCTCAGACGCTGATGGGGAACCTGTTCCTCATTTTTACCATAATGATTATGGGAATACATTAAATAGGATTCTTACTGCCAAAAGTCTTGAGGTAATTAATTCACATGATACTCTAACTGGCCACCTGCTTCCCACCTTTACAACAGGTTCTTATTATTCGACCCTGGACTATATTATAGTGTTGGAGGCTGTTAAACCTTGATTTACTGATATTAAGACACATTTCAATGCCTTTAGTGACCATGCACCAATTACATATTCCACCACAATTGCCCAGAGACCTAAGTCACCTGAGAAACCTTTGCCTATTCTTTCCATAGCCAGGAAAAATGGGATTTCTTTGAAGTGGGATAAGGTGGATACCGCAGAGTTTACTGCCCGAATAGTTGGTAAGATGAACCAGGAGATTTTGATTTGTCTAGACTCAATACAACTCGTACCCAGTGTCCGGCAGCCTTTGAGCAGATCTTATTGGAAATCAGGGATGATTTAGTTTACTTGGGCACAAATGGGACACCCAAGAGGGTTCGTTGGTTTGATGATGCATGTGTAAAGGCCCTTAAGAATCTTCATGTTGCCATGAAGGCAGGTCCTAGAGATCAGAATTTGGTGACATTATTATGCTTGACCTACAAAAAAGCAAGATCAGATAGGCTACAAACGTTGAGAGAGGAGGCATGGGAGAATCTGCAGATAGCAGCAGGACTAAATAGTGGCAGGGAGTTTTGGGCTATAATTAATGCCCCATTTTTAAGAGAGGAAAAGTAGATTACGTTGGAATCCCATGTGGACGAAGACGCATGGGTTGAACACTTTGAAGCACTCTTTAGGAACCCGGGCGAAGCAACTTTCCCATCCGTGTCATCCTCATTTTATCATCTTGGAGACTCCCTATGTTTTAGTCTGGATGAAATTAAACTTGCTCTTAAGCATTCTAAAAGATCTAAGTTACCTGGACCCGATGGGGTCCAGATTGACTTCTTTTTGGATAACCAGGACCTTTGGGCTCCATTACTCACAAATGTGTTTAACAACATAGCGAGGACAGGTCCGTTGACATCCTGGAAGAAATCAGTCATAATACCGATCTTTAAGAAGGGAGATAAGGCCAGCCCAAAAAACTATAGGCCGATATCTCTATTAGATACAACTGCAAAGCTAATAGGGTGGGTATTATCAAATAGGTTGGAGGAGTGGGCCCTTGAAAAGAATATAATAATCCCTACCCAATATGGATTTAGAAAGGGAACGGTAGATCAGTCCCTCAATTTGAGCATGATAGTTGCGAAATATACGGCGGCTAAAAAAGCCCATCTATACATGGCATTTATGGATTTATCAGCCGCCTTTGACTGTGTGGCTCATTCTAAGCTCTAGGTTATAATGGAGGATATGGGAATAGAGATACAGATAATTAGTTTCATTCAAGAGATGTACGCTAACGCTTTGGCTTGAGTACGTTATGGAAAAAAGGGGGAACACACAAGATATTTTAATATTACTCGCGGTGTGGGACAGGGCTGTGCACTCGCCCCTTTTTTATTTGTCTATACACCAACGCGGTGGAATCGGCCCTTGACAGATTCTACCCCAGATGTTCCCATCATTAATTCTCCCCCCGTTCCAATACTCCTCTATGCAGACAATGCAGTGCTCTTGGCACGGACTGGCAGAGCGCTCCAGAGACTCAGAGAGGACTATGTAAAATGTATGAATAATCTGGACATGAAGATAAACCAATCCAAATCATTTGTACTTGTGGCGGGCACGAAATTAACAAAATATCCCACTCTTTCTATTGAAGGCCTAAAACTCGAGATTGTGGACTCTTTTAATTATCTTGGGATTATTTTTAATAGGAAAAACACCTGGTTAGATATGGTAAGTAATAGAACCACTGCAATGGAAAAAAGCATCAGAGGAATTTTTAGATTTACAAAGAAGCTCGGCTCAAAACCATTAAACCCAATAAAAAAGATCTACGCGGCAAAATCATTATCTATTGCCACCTATCGGGCAGCTGTTTGGGGCTTTTCTAATGCTGCAAAATTGCAGAGCATAGAGGACAGCTTTTTTAAATGGGTGATATGTGTCCCACACTCCTGTTCCTCATATATAACCCACTCTGAGCTGAGTGTCCCTTACATAATAGATAAAATTCGTATTGCTCCAATTCTCTTGTGGCATTCAGTCAGGAGGAAAGAAACATTGACCCTGACAAGACACATCCTCACAGACTGTTTGAATTTAGATGGCGTACATCAAATTAAATGGTTGAAATATATTGAGACAAACTTACAGGCAATCGGTTTACCCAACCTATACGAGGACCCGAAATCCTGTCTGAAAATTACCAAAAAAGAACTGAAGTTGCGTCTACTAGATTATTTTGCTACAAAGAGGTATGAATTTAATGGTAACCGCTCTACTGTAAGACGTTATCTTTCAGCTCCGAGTATAATTAATATTTCATCTTCATACCAGACATTTGTAACAAATCCCCATCACAGATGTATATTATTAAGATTTCGGTTTCAATATATTCCACTCATGTTGGGTTTTCCCCCAGAACTTATTCCTTCCTTTGATGCCCTTTCGTTATGTCCATGCGATAACCATTCAGCGCAGGATGATTTACACATTGTTTTCTTTTGTAAATTTTACATGGATGAAAGCTAGCTAGGGATTAGACAATGCTGCGCAACACAATATTACTTACAGCTATTACCGGATCCTTTGGTATGCTTCTCTCTGGCCTTCTTCTTTTTATCCGCACTAAAGATGAGAAGACGCATTCCTTAGTTGGAATTTCACACCTTAGGAGAAGGCTCAATGTGACTAATTCCTGCTTTATTGATTATTCCTTTTAAGTGATGAGTTCTTTGCATTTATTATGACTTTTTACTCTTTTTATATTGTATAATAACTTTGAGTGCTAATAGATGATTTTTTTATTATTAATGTTTTTATTGTAGCATACTTTCATGCCATTATTTTAACGGCGAAATAAAGTTATTATGAGTGAACGAGACTACTTTAAAAGGGAAGAATGATTTTTTCAGATATACATTGTTATTTTTGTTGCTGTAGCTGTTTATAACAATGGATCAGGAGGAAGCAGTGACTTTGATTAAATCTACTAAATCCGGGTCGCCACACGATTCCTGCCCTCCGAGGGTGGTCAAATTAGCTCCTGAAACTATGCCTCTAAGTTAACCGACATCTTCCAACTTATGTTTAGTACAGGACTTTTTCCCACTAACTGGAAGAAAGCCTCAGTGCCTCCTCTAATTAAAACCCCTCTCTTAATCCCTTGAATCCAAATAGTTATTTTTCCCTTTGCCAGCTAAATAGTGGAAAGGTCATGAATATGCAATTAGTTAATCACATTCAACACAACAATCTCCTAGATGCAACTCAATTTAGATTCCATAGTGGCCATAGCACTGAGACAGAACTAATTAAAGCCACAGGGGAGATCAAGTGGTCACTAGACCAGGGAGACAGAGCAGCCCTCATTCTATTAGATCTATCAGCAGAATTTGATACCATCATCCATGAGCTGCTGATAGATCGTTTGGTATAGATTGGTATCAGCAGCACAGGATCTGTTAAGCTCTTTCCTCCTGGGCTTATAACAGTCCGTAGCATTGGGTGAGTTTGTCTCCCAGCTTTTTTCTTTACCCTGGGGGGTGCCTCAGGGGTCCTCGATTAGTCCTACTTTATTTACTGTTTATGTCACCTCTCTAGCTGAATTAATAAGACCCTCTGGGTTTTCCCTTACATCCTACGCGGACAACACAAATTGTCGTCTCCCTGGCCTGTGGTGATAATGGGATAGGGTCCAGATTCCGTGACTGCATACTGGCGGTCTGTGGATGGATGGACACAATTTGCTTGAAGCTGAACTCTGGAAAGACGGAAGTTCTGCTGTTTGGTTCCCAGCCCTCTATTTGGACCCCCGCCTGGTGGCCGCAAGAGTTGGGTGTGCTTCCTACACTGGTTAGGAAGGCTCGAAATTTGGGAGAGTTAATTGATGATAAACTTACGTACATAGATCAATCAATGTTATCACTTCATTCTGCTCATTAAGGATCATAAAAAAGATTTTCTCCTTAATCCCACCTCAATTGCAGAAAACTATAGTCACATCTTTAGTGCTTTCAAAAATTGACTACTGTAATGGCCTGGATCCTAATTTACAACAGCATTTAATGAATAGGTTACAGATCCTACAAAATGCAGTGGCACGACTACTGCTGAGGATTCCAACATACTGCTTAGTAGCTAAGTCCACCAGGAAACTGCAATGGTTGCCAGTTAGACAAAGGATCACCTATAAAGCCCTCTGCATCGCTTATAAAGTACTGTATGGCTTAGGCCCGGAATTTCTTAAAAACAGTTTTAATGGGTACATCCCAGGAAGGATATGAACAGTGGTTAATTTGTAAAAAGATAAGTGCCGGGACACTCGTCAGGAGGCAGCTTGCACCAGCCCATTTCTCCTGTTAGAGCCACCTAAAACAGAACCAACTACTAACCATAAAAGTGGGGAGAGGATGTGGTGTAATGGCCAGAGCTGCCGACTTCAGAGCTGGGGAACCAGGTTCAGAGTCTCGGCGTCTGCTCAGCATCCTGTGATTCTGTGCAAATCACTTAATCTCCCCATGTATACTGTAAATGAATGTGTCCTTAACTGGTGCTCATGAAAAGCACCAGTGTTGATGATTAAGTGTCCGTGCTGAGCACCAGAAACAACAGTCACAAATTAAGCACTGGACATTACGGTCTGCGGAGTGCAAATGTGCTGTAGTGCCCAAGTTCAAACGATCCTCCAGAGGATGCAGAAGTTTTGTGACTGGAGCAGCAAAAGCATGGAACTCCCTCCCTTTGCATATCAAAGCCATGCCCAACCTGTTAGCATTTAAGAAGGCTTTTTAAAACCTGGGGGCTTATTTACAAGCCCCTTGCGCCACTTTTGTGTCATTTTTAACATGGGAAAAGTGACGTACGGGTGGTGCAAGGGGCTTGTAAATATGCCCCCTGGTGTTCAATATTGACTTAACACAGTTTTTCGGTTCTCCTCTTACAGTAGCGAAGCTAGTGCCAAGACACCTCCGGATATTCAAGCGCTTTAGAAATGTATTTAACATAACATAACATAACATTACTTATTGTGTCCACTAGCGCATTTATTAAGATATTTTCAAACTGCTATACTGTGACCCTGCCATCAATTTTTTGCAGGATTTCAAGAAGCTTGTTATTAAGGGCCTCATTTTTTAAATTTTTAAATTTTTTTAAATTTTTCTTTATTGATATTTGCAATGTACAATTGCACTCATAAGCGCCTGGTAAGATACAGCATTTCAAAATATTCAAAGTAGGACAATAATAACAAAGAGCATAACCCAACATTAACATTAAACAAGGTACAGAGTACTTCCTTCAAAATTGATGACAATCGTGCCCATAGTGGACTTCATCAAGTACAGTCAATTGTACAATTCTTGCAGTGGTTCGAGGCATGTACTTATTCTAACAATCACTAATATTGAATAGCAATCCACCTCTCATCCCAGCCTCCCAGTGCAATATACCGTTTAGGTGTAACTACGTAAGGGTTTCAGTCTCCGTCCAGGGGATATGCCTGTAAGTAGCTCTTCAATGGTTGCCAAATGTCATGTGGGCGTGAGGTTGGTGGCAACAGTGTGGCATATATGTCACTCATTGTGTCGCAGTGAATCAAGTCTCGGAGCCAGGCCCTTATAGTTGGTGTTTGTGCTCTGCCCCAATGTAGGGAGATCTGACGCTTTGCGATTAACAGAGCGATTGCTGTGAATCGTCTTATACTTTTCTTCAAAGGCTGAACATACCCCAGCAGTGCTGTCAATGGTGTGGGGTGTAAGGTCTGTTCCACCATGAGAGATAGATGTCGGAAGATCTCCCCCCAGTATGCCAGAACTGGCCCGCAATTCCATGCAAGATGTGAGAAATCGGCATTAGCAGCAGCACATCTAGCACACGCTTGTGAGGCGCTAGGATCCATCTTGCTCAACAATTGCGGGGTTATATAAGCTCAGTGTATGTATTTAAAGTGTAGGAGTTTATGGTGATAATTATTTGATATATAAGGTGTCTGCGCACAGCAATATTGCCATATTTTGTAAGTCATTGGTGTACCTGGATCCCGTTCCCAGGCTGCACGCGCCTTGGCGCCGACTGCAGGGCAGAGAGTCAACGACAGGTGATATAGACGTGAAACCAAATGGGCTCCGTCCGGTGAAGCTATCACTAGCGTGACGGGGGGGAAATCCGCTGGCTCCCTCACAGCGTCTGGAATTGCCCCAAGTAGGGACCCACGGACTCTATGAAGGAGGAATCTGTCCATGTAGGGAGCATCCCCATGGGAAAGGAGTTCTTCAGTGGTGCACATTTGTGAGTCTTTAAACAAATCCCCAACCTCCCGCAGTCCATGTCTAGCTAATGTGCGCTTGGTAAGGGTTTCTGTAGTGGGAGGTAATTAAGGGCATCATTTATGAGGAATTGGCGTAGGGTAGAGCCATAAGTCCTCTTGCTGCATTGCCCTACACCAATGTGAAAGGGCAGGAAATACGGTGCATTCCTATCTTTTCCCCCTGTGCTGGTGCACAATTTGCTGCCTACCACCAATGTAGGCACCCTTGCACCATGGTTCAAGGGTGCCTCCATTGCAGGCAAGATTGTTTTTGTGCAGGAAAGGGCACCTTCTTGAACAAAAACAGTCCCGAGAGGCATTTTCCTCTTTCCATGCAGCACACATAGAAAGAGGAAAAAATGAGGAGAAATAAAAATATTTCTCCTTGGCACGCCTGCTCTTGGGAGGCGTAAGGTTTTGGCGCTGCTCCAGGTTTACATGATTAAGTAAATCTGGGGCAGCATCCAAAATCTATGGGTATTGCATGGGTAAACCCACTGCAACGCCCATGGAACACCTCCTTTTCACAGAGTAAGGCAAGGCAGCGACATGCGCTGCTTTGTCTTACTCCATATCTATGAGGCCATGCAAAGCCATGCAGAGTGGCTTTGCGTCTCCTCATTGATATGATTAAAAGGTAACAACAGTACCTTTTCTTTGCATCAATAAGAATCATATTTTCTGGTGATGTGCTTTAAAACGAAAGTATTTTTCTATACCTGGTCTCAGTTCCAAGATCACCTGCACCTGCCTGCTAGGAACACACATGTTGTTTGATTAAAATCATATGAAATAATATTTATTTATTATAAACTTTTTTGCCAAGTTTAGGTGACAGCCTGTTTTCTCTTATCTCTTTTTATTTTTGTTTGCATATACTTTTATGAAAAAATTATAATGCAGGTCTTCTAGACTTAGCGCTCCCATTAGGTTATGTGGGTAGGTTGGATTGTTACTCTTCCCACCACCGCCTACATGCATGGCCAGCTTATATTCATTATGACCACATTATTAATATACGAGTGTTGATTTCGTCATGCACACATTGCCACCTTGCCCTCTTAATCTGTTACTTGTGCCAAACTGTTATTAGTGAAAGATACCTCGGGCTGCTTGACCTCCCCCCTGATGTCCATAGCCTCCTGACTGATACCTCGAGGTCTTCTCCTGGTGGCAAGTTCTTATTCAGTTCTCTTTAGTCCCCCCCTTGGTAAGTCCCGGCTTCTACTGTAACACCTCTTGTTCCACACCCCAGAGGGCTACTTCCTTACTTATCTTCGTTGTTACCGGATCCCCTCCAGGGACCATCGCTATTCTATTTGCTTGGACTTACGACCCCTTTACTTTCCCATACGAGTTTGAATGATCCGTTACAGACATCCCTTGCACCAGGTAGTTACCCTTCGGCATTTAGCTTGCCTTACTACCCTTTCTCCCAGGTACCACTTTCCTGTTTCCCTTTCCTTATTCCTTTTTTCTGCAGCAGTCTCAAATAAACATGTGTAATCTCGTCCTGATGATGACCTGAAGTCGCCCAGGTCGAAACGCCATCGACAAAGTACTGCTTTCTCATGGCTTCCTTGACTCGTAACGTTTCAAACTAATTGTGGCCTCACTGCTCATGTTATGTACCAAGTTTATTTACACCTTTGTCGCTGTCACCATATCACCATATCACGTGCCTTACTTGCGCCGTTGATCCTTTCACAAGCATTATGTGTGCACTTTTTTGATTATACCCATATCGAAAAAAAGTATTGCTGTCTGAAATGAATGTTTTCCCACTACAATACCTAATACAGATTGTGATATTCAATCATGGTGTCTCTCCCTTTTTGACTCCTTCCTCTGTGTACATTTGATTAATTGTCTATCATTTTTGCTGTGTGGCGTGCATGTCAATTCTAGAGGTGACAACATTATAGCTTCTTCCTTTTTGAAAGTAGTCAAAGTTTCCTGTCTTTGTCAGAGATGAAGTTTTGCTTCATTGGGCCAAAGGGTCCCTGAAGCGGAAATCCCACCTACAAAGGCTGGGAAATTTGGCTGCAGGAAAGTTGGTAATTGGTTGGCAGCAGCAATATTCTACTCACTGCTGTTTAAGGCTTTCCTTAGCAATAAGAACCTTTTGGTAAAACTTTCACTGCTCCTAAATCATAGTAAATCCCTTGTGTTACAAATCTAGTGTCTTAGGATGGGATATCTGGGGCCATATTACAGAAAGTGCTCCCCCTGAGGGCAGCTCTCTCGAGGGGGAAAAAGAGGGTCCTATGGACACCCATCCCAGTTATAACCTTGCAGGCGGAAGCATTCACTCACTGCACCCACCTTCAAGGGGATCTCTAATCCCATTTGAAAGTGTAGGTGGTTTACAGCCTGCACAAAGAAACACAGAGCAGCTTTTAAACAGCTGATCCGTATTTCACTTGAATACACTGCCCTGAGGGCAGCACGAGTTTGCCGATGCCCTGAGGACAGCGGATCCATCAAAATAGGACGCACTTTCCTTGTTTGGAGCTGGTGCACCTGATTAAAGGTGCCACGTGGCGTGAACAGTTAAAGTGTTCCCTTTTAGTAATATGAGCCCCAGTGTCTAGGTGATGCCAGTGCTTGGCTACAGAGAATGGTGGTGGCCCAAATGTGGCAATGAGCCCAGAGTGAACGTTTTCATGGTGTTGTGCGGTTATGCAAATGATTCACAGCTCATCTGGCTACATTTAACAAGTGCAGTTTTAAATGATGCTGACTTCCAAATATGCACATCCCTAATGATGTCATTGTCCAGCCTGAAAAACAATGCTTTGTGTAGGATTTTAAAATATTCCCAATAAACGTTTTGGTTATTGAACAGTAATGCTGATGTGTGCCAGCCACGGGGTGCAGTGCCTCACACTGCTAGAGCTCTGCTTCAGTGGGTTGAAGCATGTCCCTGCCAGGAAGGTGTAACTTTTGACTGCACCTCTCTTCTCTGGCGGGTACATCACATCAATCTGCGCTCACCAAAGACAATTCTGCTAAGGGTGAATGTTTCTGAACACATCCAATGCGCTTTCTTCTCTTTTTGGTTGTGTCAAGTATGACGTGTGGATGTGTCTAATTAGAGAGGTGTTATAATTAGCATATTCAAACCGTAAACTGATGCTGGTTTGGAAGATAGGTATATCATGCCCCTAAGAAAGGCACATTATTCACTTAGAGATTAAGAAAAAAATATTCCTTGTAGAACTCAAGACCTTTACACTCGACCATCAAATCAAATGGCCTTCGTCAAGAGACAGAGAGAGATTTCTGATGCTTTCCTTTTCTCCATCTCAATACGCTCTAATATCTTTACGAGGAAAGATTACAACTATAACAGAAAGTCGCCACGTCCTGTGGCGGTCTCAGAAAAGTAGAACCAGAGGCAAAAACAATGTTACTTCGAAAACTGATTCTTTACAGGATCAAACATATATGGCTCACTTAAGCCACCAGCAGAAGGTCAATTGTGAGGTCAAGGTCTTTCAGGAATTAAAATACATGTCTACATCTGTAATAAGTAAACTATTCTTTGTATCAAGCAGTTTGAACTGCGCACTCATAATGACCTAAAATTACTGTGCCAACCAATTAAGAACGCAGCAAGTTGAGCTCGGTGGTTTCTTTTATTTGCTTTGTTCGACAGTTTAGAAAGTCCTCAAGCTGGAGCTGGAGATGTTGCACAGTGTAAGTGATATTTAGCCACAGCTTCAGCTCAATTTTACAAGGATCCACACTGAACTTCTATGCTTGGAGTTAGAGGCACAATTTGATTTCTCTTGAACCTAGGCCCCATGTTTATTGATATGCTTGGTCCTTATCCGCTCTATTTTTTCAGAATTGTGGTTAAGTTGCATACAGCTGTAAATAATTGTAACTAAGCAGTCGCGGCCGGTGCAGGAAGCATGGTGGGGCGGTGGAGCGGGGTGGGGCGGTGCAGGGGGGAAGTCGACAGATAATGCAATAGGATTTATTTGTTTATTTAATTGTACCTATTCTGTCACCTGTCAACTTCCCCTCCTCCCAACCCGCCCTGCCCCCACCCCGCCGCGCTTAGCTAGCCGGCCACCCCTGTAATTTAGTCTGTGTTTCTTGGCATTTGCAAAATTCTGGAACAAAATGAAAGTAAGTCTCTGTTCACCCCAGACTACTGGTGGTGCTATACTAGAGCAGTCCTCACTTGCCGCCAGTGTTTACTCCTGAAAATATCACTTGAAGATTACTCATTATTCAGGCTGCTGCAGTCTTTAGACCATCATGACACAAAGAGGACTGCTGCTCAAAGTGATGCCAGATACGTCATCCAAACCTGTGGCCCATGACAATGGAGCTTTCTTAGAAGCAGTCCAATCAACTGGCGCGGAAGGCAAGCTGGCCTTGTTTGGCATCTTTCAGCCCTTACAATGACTGCTGTCACAGCTTCTCGCTGGCAACATTTGTGGCCACCCAACACATTTTACGTAATTAAATTTTGACTTTATGTGATTTGAAATTCTGTATGGGTATATTTTCTATCATTTAAGGGATTAGATTAGAACAATGATGGGAGAGTATACAAAATGAGGGAAAGTATAAAATGAAAACGTCTTCAATCACCTTCCGAAATCCCTCTCCTGGAGTCCATTGGTACTACAGTAGAGTTTAGGATGTGCTGTGCTCCTGGTGGAGAGCAGAAGACTGTTATCTTCCTAGACCAAAAAAGAATACCAAAGTGATAATGGGGACTCTAGTACTTATGAGTGAACTTAATGTTTTCCCCCTTCTTTGAGAACGGTAGCCTGCATTAGTCCTTAACAGAGCATTGAGGTAGCCCAAGCATTTCCGATCCATCAGCAAGACAATAGGCATGCTTTACCGTCCTACCACACGGGTAAGACAACAAAGACACATATGTTAACTGAACACCATTTATAGAGCTAGCAACGTCATGCTTGAGAAACTTTAATGACTTAACTCTTAATTAGAATCACAACTTTAACTGTACTTTTAGGTTTAAATGGAATTGGCCCAAATGATATTTTCAGTGTCCTGTTGATTAGATTGAAAGGGGCTTGTGCATCATTTGTATAAAGGTAGCAGAAAGAAAAATGCTTTAGGGTTAGGATAGAATGCCCTCAACCACATCACAAGTCAGATATCACATGTTCATGAACGCCAAGGCATAACCTCGATTGTGTATAAAGGAACCAAACCTATGAATAGTCCTTTTAGCACTTCATGTAATTTATGAAACACAAGACTCCTCTTGCTCTTCCCTCAATCACTGGAAATGCTCCAGAACTTTACTTTAACTGGTTTCACTTATTTTTACACTTCTCCTTGATTTACAGACTGTTTCTTCTGACTGCTTGTATTGCACTTTTTCTATTTTCGCCTATAAATGGTCATCAACCTCTTGCTTGGGAGCACTTGTAAAATATCCCTATATTTTTAGAGTAACACAATAAGGTTTACCTCTTGCTTGTATACATCAGCCTATCATGCAAAGCTTTGAAATATGTAAACCAACATGCTTGCTGTTCTGCGCTAACCCACCCATACAATCAAGGTTCTCCTTTTTTAGTAGGGAACAATCTTTCAAAGTTCCAGCTAACTCTGCAGCTTGTCTTAGTTTGAAGAAAACTTGATGGCCCATTTTCTCCCACGATACACTCTATTTTAAAGAAAAGAGTACATGTCATCTAAGTGTCGGTACCTGAGAAATTTCACTTGTATGGGTCTTGGCTATTCATGAACCTAAATGCAGAAGCAGCTGGATTTCACCAGTTGATATCTGCTAAACTGGATATCTACTCAGTAGTAGCTCTACCCCATTTATGTCAAATTATTGTAAACCTTTGAACGAGATCTTTCTTTGACTGGTTTACCTATGAAAGTGACCTCTTTGGTTCATTATTGTAACCGAGGTCTTATCTCCCATTCAGGAATTTACTTCACTTCTCTTGATTTAATGCTAACATATGGTGCACTATTTGTCTCTGTTTATTCATCCTTCCAGAACTAAACAAGTCACAACAGATCTCATTGTAACATATCTCAGTAATGGTTGCTATATTTTAGTCGCCATCTTCCATGAAGAAGTACTGGTATGCAGGGCGCAAGTCGAGGGTACACACTGGTAGACTACGTCTGCCTACTCTTTTCACAGGGTGGACGCCATCTACCCTGCCAAGAGGCTGGGCCCCACAGAAATAAGTTAAACTTGTCCCGGTGTGATTTTCGTACATTGGGACACATTTAGCAGCGCCTGCACATTGTCTGCTTTCATTTCGAGCAGCAACGTGCAGGCAGGGAAGAGGCTTATCAGATTCCAGGTGGGGTTATATCAAAGGTCAAAATTAAGGGGCCATCAGGACTCCTTTTGTTGGAGTATCCTGGTTGGGACCTATGGGGAGCCTCACACCTAAGTAGAATGGAGCAGAAACAAAGACACACAGCTCGTCACTTCATAGGTACTTACGAGGGGCATGCTTTTGAGTTTGTTTAGTCCATGTATATAAGAGATATGCATGTATTTTAAGAATTTCAGATGCGTTGGTCTGTCCTGGTAATTAGAAAAATATCAATAAAAATACCACTGTTTTGTTTTATTTCTTTTATAGCACTACTCATCCCAATGAGGGTGTCAGAGTGTTTTACATCACATCTACACATTATACATTGACAATAAATCGTATATGTGTAATTCAATGTGTAGGATATGTTACATAAGACAGTGAGGGTTACAAGGTGTAGGAGCCACATGTCCTTCATAGCTCACTTGGCTATATTATGAGGATTACAATTTATAAACTGCAAGTAACAAAAGGATCTCTGTATTAAAAGCATTAAAACACTTACCCAGTTACATAAATTAAAATGTGTCATCTGTGTGTTACATAATATGCTTTGCAGGAGGCATATTAACCCTTTTTGCTACTTTTGACTCAAAGCTGGGGGTACGCAGACATAATATTGAGTTGTAAATATCGATATGCCATAATATCGATGTTTAAATTTCGATATGACAGAATATCGGCCTGCAAGAATATCGACTACAAGAATATCGACATGCAGGTAAGAAATATCGTTTTACTTAATATGGAAGTTAGTAATATTGTAAGTCAAAATATCGTTGTTAATAATATCGAAAAAAATTAGTGTTTTATATGTTAGTATATGTGTTAAAAGTATAGGTTATTTTTTTAATGTATGTTTGAATTTTTTATAAGTAATACATTTTATGTTCATTTTTTTTGTGTTTTTCGTTCTGTAGTGGGTTGTGGGTTTATAGGGGAATAGGGTGGGAAGTAATTTAATTATAATATATTAATTAATAATTTTCTAAAAGTTATTAGTTTTTAAAATAAATAAATATTGCGTTTTAGTTCTGTAGCGGGTTGTGGGTTTATAGGGGAATAGGGTGGGAAGTAATTTAATTGAAATTAATTAATTAATACATTTATTAATTAATATTAATGTATTTAATAATTTATAATGTTAATTGTGTTAATTAATTGGTTATTAATTGAATTTTAATTGATTATTAATAATAATTAATTGGTAAATAAGGTAAATGTGTAATTTTTTAGGTGTGGGTTGTGGTTTTATAGGGGAGTAGGGTGGGAAGTAATTTAATTATAATTAATTAATAAATAATGTTATTAATTACTATTTATGCAATTAATATTTTGTATTGTTAATTGAGTTAAAAAAGTGTTATTAATTATTAATAATTAATTGGCAAATATGCTAATTGTGTAATTTTTTTAAGGGTGGGTTGTGGGTTGATAGGGGAGTAGGGTGGGAAGTAATTTAATTGTAATACATTTTTAAATATTTTTATATATAATATTTATTTAAAGTTATTTTAAAGTGTTAATTGTGTGATCTAATTTATTTTTTATGGTTTTTAATTTGCTTGTTAATTGTTAATAATTAATTAATTGATATTTAATTATGTTAATTGTGTAATATTTTATAATATTGGTGTTGTTGTTTATAGGGGAATATGGTGGGAGGTTAATTATTTTTGAGAAATTAATTATTTGTTAATGTTAATTATTTTGCAGGAGTGGGAATACTAAATGATTCCCCTCCGCTATCCAACACTTTCCCTACTGGTGCATTTGCTGGAGTGGGAATAGTAAATTATTCCCCTACTGTTGCAAAGTCATCTTGTGCCCTGGGCACCTCCCAACTTTTGCTGACTGGTACTGGTGGTAACTGACTCTGACTGACCCTGGGCTTTGCCTAACCAGGCCCAGGGCCAGTGCTATGCTGAAAACACTTAGAATACAGTGAAGACACCTACATACACTAGGGTACACTATGGGTTGGGGTACCCCTGTGATTGGCATGACCTACCCTATAAGTCCCTAGTATATAATAGGGTAGGGGAATTGAAACTACCTATCAGTCCCCAGTATATAGTAGGACATGGCAGTTTAGAGGCCAGCAGCCTTCTGCACTTGCATGTGTGCACTGCTGAGGCCTGAGGTCAGTTTTAAAAGCAGCCCTGGGTGCCATGACTGCTTTTAAAAAGTAAATTGTGCCCAAACTCGATTTTGGTGTTTGGGGCACTTAAAAATGGATAACCTACAATGTTATGGCATATTAGGAACCCCAGGGTCTCCCTAGGTGTCCCAGGGGTGGGGGTCAGGTATCTATAAGGTAGACCCTTATAAAATGAGTTTTATATGCCCTGGGTTAAGTGAAATTTCACATTTCACTCCCCACATTGTGATAAAGTGCTGCCCAAATTCGACTTTGAAGCTAGGAGCACTGTGAAGTGAGGATCTGCAATATTTCTACAGATTCAGAACCCCTAAAGTCTCACCTAAGTGACCCATGGGGTGGGGGTCCTGTAGATATAAGCAAAGTACTTATAAAATATGTTTTTGTAAGTCCTGGTGCTGGAAAAATGGCCCAAGTCATTTTTCCCATTGCAAATCCTCTGCTACATAGGTTAACATGGTAGGAAGTTCCAAACTAATAACTCTTGATAGGAGAGGGCTAGAAGAACCATTCAAAGACTTCCCCGAATGGTATTAATAAATTCAAGAATATGATATTGTTGAATTTCTCCTAAAGTGTACATACAAGCAGTTATAAGACTTTCTTGTTTGTAAGTCCAGATTCAGCCTTCAAGTGGTCTGTCCTGATTGGTCAGAGTTAAGTGAATTAGCCAGGCTGCCTTGAAGAGGTGATAAAGAGCCCCTGGGGTTAACCAGCTCTGCTGGGAGGGTAGTGTGCTGCTCCACAGGAATGCCAGGCCAGGGGGAGGAGTCGTAAACCATGGTCTTCAAAGAAGAGAGAGGAAACCAGTGTCATTTACAACTCTGAACTTTCCACCTCAGGTAGATGGTAGGATTAAGGAAGGTATGAGCAGATGCAGGGGGGAGAGTCTAAGTAAATTAGCCAACCTAGGGGTGTGTTTAGCCAGCTCTTACCTCCCTGCTGGAAAATCAGCCATTATGAATTTGGAAGATTTGATGCACTCTGGGACAAAATAATGCCACACTCTACAAGATGTGGTCATATCTTTGAGGAGTTACCCTGCTCCCATTGGTCAGGAGTGACCTCCTGCCTGACCCAGAGAACTTGGAATAAGTATCTGAGAGGGGCAGAGCCCTCCAGATCTGCTGCTTGAAACTTAAGGAAGCAAGACGTTGCCATGCTGAGAAGTTGGGGGTGCAAAACTCTAAGGCCTGTCCTCTGAAGACTGCACCAGCTGAAACTACAGCCCTGTGGATTACCTTGCTGCAAAAGAACTAAAGAGTGGACTCCCTGCAAGCTACAGGTTAACAGAGCTCACCTGGACCATCACCACCAAGGATCATCAACTGGAAGAACACCAGTGGATTTGTAAGGGTTTTGTCCAAGTGGATTGTGGGAACTGAAGTCCTCAACTTTCAAGGACCATCTTGGAGCTTCCAGACCCTTGGAGTGAGTTTGAGACACTTTGGGACCCCTTGAGGAACTTCAGGAAGAAGTTCAAGAAGTTTGGAGAATTTTGGAGCAACTTTGAAAAAAAGCTCCATAGAGGGCCCGGCTCAACCTGGCCAGCCAAGCCGCCTGCCTTCAACCGCGAGCCGGCCAAGCCATCCAGGTTCGTCCCGCTAAAAGCTCCGTAGGTCCAACTTCCAGAGTTTGACCGGGAGTAGAAGAAATCCGAGGCCGGCGAGCCCTCACCGAATCCGGCCTGGTGAAGAGCATCGAGGGACTCCGTGAGAAAAAGCTCCGTAAAAGTTTCTAAGTCCGAATGAAGAAAAGGTGACCGGGAGCAACCGCGAAAGCCAAGCCGCCTGCCTTCAACCGCGTGTCGGCCTGGATCCCGGGTTTGCTCCGCTGGAATGCTCCGGAGGTAGGACTTCCATAAGTTTGACCGGGAGCTCATCCCAAGGCAATCCGGTGAACCCTCACCGAATCCGGACTGGCTGAGAGTTTCGAGGGACCCCGGGAAGAAAAGCTCAAGAAAAATTTCTAAGTCCGAAGGTAAAAACTGTGACCGGGACCTACCGCGAGTGGGAGCCACTCAGGGCTCCATCGCGGTCGGCCTGAAACTTTGACTTTGAGCCGGTCTATCGCGACCAGATATCCCAATAAGGCGCTATATGTTTCTAAGTGCTATATAATGCTAAATCTTTGAAAATTCATATCTCCAGTTCCCTACATTGGATTTTTGTCGTTTTGGTGTCATTTTAAAGATAAAAATATTTCCTATTTTTATAAATTGGTGTTGGATTTTTATTATGTGTTGTGTCTTAATTATTTACTGAATTGGTGTTTTTAAATGCTTTACATACCTGTCTTTGAAGTTAAGCCTGTCTGCTCGCAGCCACGTTACCAAGGGTTGAGCATAGGAATAATTTTCTAAGACCTATGCTGAGTCCTATCATGTGTTAGTGGCCTTATTGCCAGTGGCAGACCTACATTTGCCCCTACCAATAATCCACTTTCCAACATTTGACGCTCAGCGGTGTGGATGAGGACTTGTGTTTAAAAGTACACCTTTCAGTAAAGTGAGCTAAGATTATAAAAATCCTCTAAATTGCCTTAGAACACAACTTTTGAGTTTGATTTTTGGAATTTGGACTAAACTGTTTTAATCCATTGTTTTGATTTTTCCAAATTGTTCTAAGTCTGTTGTGCCTAGTTTTTGTGACCCAAAACTAGGGATTCATGGAGCTGGACCTGGCTAAACTGTCCCAGTTCAAGTTAGCTGATCTTAGGGTACAGTGAAGGCTTAGGGGGCTGCCTGCTTCCAACAGGATTAGGAAGGCAGGGTTACTTAAGTCCCTACAGGCCTTGGCTGGGGTAGCTGAGGAGATTCAAGGGGGGATGGAGGGTGTTCCCCCCAACCTCACCCAAGAGGAGGGTGAGGATGGTGCCTCTTCCATTATCTCTAATGTTAGCCCTATGATTCCAGATGGTGGGAGTGGGGAAGGGTCCCTTACTCAGTGACCACCACAGTCCCTTGCAGAGAGACAGCTTGAGGCTCAATTAGCTTTGATTGCCTTGGAGAAGGAAAAATTGGAATTGGCTAAGAAGAGATGGGAGAGGGAGGAGGCGTTCAAAAGAAATGGTGGCATTGAAAATGAGGAAGATTTTGAAATGTCCAGGGGTGGTGGATTTGATCCCAAACTTCCCAAGGGTATAGTACCCAAGTACACTGAGGGGGATGACATTGACAAATGGCTAGCAGCTTTTGAGAGGGTCCTTAGAATGAGTAGGGTCCACTCTAAGTATTGGGGTGCACTCCTGTGGGAGTTGATTCCAGTAGCTGGGAGGGATAGGCTCCTGACCCTGAAGGGAGAGCATGCAGAATCATACCAGCAGATGAAGGCATGCTTAGTCAAACGATTTGGCCTGACTCCAGAGCGGTACAGGGTGAAGTTTAGAGGCACCCAGATATTGAGTTCAAAGTCTTGGGTAGACTTTGTGGACATTTCAGTGAAGGCACTGGAAGGCTGGATTGTTGGTAACAAAGATGACACAAATGAGGGATTGTATAATTTGTTTTTGAAAGAACATATTTTGACTCTTTGTGCAGAAGAGAAGTTACGCCAGTATCTAGTGGACTCTAAGCTGACAGACCCCAGAGAGCTGGGTGAAGCAGCTGATGAGTGGGTGAGAACCCGGGTTTCCATACAGCACCAGGGGGGTGACCAGAAGAAAGGGGGACAGGTCCCTCCCCAGGGGAAAGCCCAAGGGAAAGAAGGTCAAAACCAGAAGGAGTTCTCCAAAGACCCACAAAAACCTGCACAAGGAGGGGGGGCCCGAGCCAACCCAAATTCAAATGGAGGGGGTATCATGGAAAGAATGGTAGGTTCTTTGATCCCTCAAAGGTGGGTAAGTGCTTTGACTGTAACCAGCCAGGCCACAAACAGGGAGATGCTGTCTGCGCCAAGATGCTCCCCCCTAAGGGGCCATCCACAGGGATTGCCAGTGTAAGTATAGGGGTGGAGAGTGGTGCCCCAGAGAGGCGTAGTCAGGTGGTGGAAGCAACCTTAGTGTCCCTGGGTGGGGTGAATATTGCAACCCTTGCTGCCTTACCTCCAAACATGGACAAGTACAGGCAGAGGCCTAAAGTGAATGGGACTGAGGTTGAGGCTATCAGAGACACTGGGGCTAGTGTAACTATGGTCCTGGATGAGCTGGTGCCTCCAGAAAGGTTGTTACCTGGTGAGTTTCACCAGGTGACTTATGCAGACTGCACTACCAAACTCCATCCTATGGCTGTGGTGGATTTGGAATGGGGAGGTGTGACAGGCCCTATGAAGGTAGCTGTGTCAAAGGTGCTCCCAGTCCAGTGTTTACTGGGCAATGATTTTGAAGCCTCTGTGTGGTCAGAGGTGGAGAGAGGACTCCATATGAAAATATTGTAGCTCCCTGAGTGGGTATGTGCTGTGACTAGGTCACAGACTAGCCAGAAGGGAGGGGCTGAACACTTGGACCCTGGAACAAAGGGCCAAGCATCCAAGGACAAGGGTACTGGGCCTGGTGAGCCAGCCCAGGGAACTCCAGAGGTGCAGGTAGAATCTAACCCTGATGGGGAGGATCTGGCCTCTGAGGGAGGGTCTCCATCCCTGCCAGAGCTGTCAGATTTGGCAGAACTGACAGGAGCAGGTGGACCCTCCAGAGAGGAGTTCAGTAAGGGACAGCGTGACTGTCTCACCCTTGAGAGCTTGAGGCGGATTGCTTCTAAGCAAGAGGAAGGGGATGACAGTGGGTTTCACAAACTCTACTGGGAAGATGGACTGCTTTATACTGAGGCCAGAAACCTCAAGGAGGGGGCCACCAGGAGGTTGGTGGTGCCCCAGAGATACAGAGAGTTCATCCTGACTTTGGGTCATGATATCCCCTTGGCAGGACATTTGGGACAAACAAAGACATGGAACCGGTTGGTGAACCATTTCTACTGGCCCCATATGTCTGAAAAAGTAAAGGAGTTTTGCAGCTCCTGTGTCACCTGTCAGGCCAGTGGCAAGGCAGGGGGCAAGACAAAGGCTCCCCTAATACCACTGCCTTTCCTTTTGAAAGGGTGGGGATGGACATTGTTGGTCCCCTGGACCCACCTACTGCATCAATAGGTATATCTTAGTGGTAGTGGACCATGCCACTAGGTACCCTGAAGCAATCCCTCTTAGAACCATTGATGCTCCTGCAGTGGCTAGAGCACTGCTTGGTGTGTTCACCAGAGTCGGTTTTCCAAAAGAGGTGGTGTCAGATAGGGGCACGAACTTCCTGTCCAGCTATCTGACTGCTATGTGGGATGAGTGTGGTGTCAACTACAAGTTCACCACCCCCTATCACCCACAAGCAAATGATCTTGTTGAGAGATTCAACAAAACCCTGAAGGGCATGATAAATGGGTTGTCAGAGAAACTCAGGAGGAGATGAGATGTTCTCCTCCCATGCTTACTGTTTGCCTACAGGGAGGTGGCACAGAAAGGGGTTGGTTTCAGTCCCTTTGAGTTGTTGTTTGGACACCCTGTGAGGGGGCCATTGAGCCTGCTGAGAGAGTCTTTAGAGAAGCCTCTAAAAGAAGCAAAGGACAATGTGCTTGACTGTGTGCTAGGCCTGAGATCTAGAATGCAGAGTACATGTACAAGGCAAACAGGAAACTGGAGGCCAGCCAGGAGCTCATGAAGCACTGGTATGATCAAAAGGCTACTATGCCTGAGTATACTCCAGGACAATTGGTGTGGGTGTTGGAGCCTGTGGCTCCCAGGGCCCTCCATGAAAAGTGGAGTGGGCCCTATCCAATCTTAGAACAGAAGGGTGAGGTTACCTATTTGATTGACCTTGGCACCCCCAGGAACCCTCATAGGGTCCTGCATGTGAATAGATTGAAACCCCACCATGACAGGGCAGACATGACCATGTTACTGATCACTGATGAGGGTGTGGAGGAGGAAACTGAGCCTGTGCCCGACCTCCTCTCCACTAATGTGCAAGATGGGTCAGTGGAGGGGGTGATACTCTCTCCCAAGTTGACAGACCAGCAGCACAGAAACTGTAAGCAAGTGCTGGAGCAGTTTGCTGGCCTGTTCTCTTTGACCCCAGGCATCACTGAGTGGTGTGTGCACCACATTGACACTGGTGACAGCCTACCTGTCAAAAATAAACTGTACAGGTTGTCTGACCATGTCAGAGCCAGCATTAAAGCTGAGGTTGCTAAGATGCTGGAATTGGAGGTAATAGACCGTCTGAGAGTCCATGGGCCAGTCCCGTGGTGCTGGTACCTAAACCTAATTCTCAGGGGGAGACCCAAGGAGTTACGGTTCTGTGTGGACTACAGAGGATTGAATGCAGTCACAAAGACTGTCGCTCACCCTATACCTAGAGCTGATGAGCTCATTGATAGGTTAGGGGCTGCTAAGTACCTGAGTACTTTTGACTTGACTTCAGGTTACTGGCAGATTGCCCTCACTGATGGAGCAAAGGAGAGGTCGGCATTCTCCACACCAGAGGGACATTATCAGTTCAAGGTAATGCCCTTTGGCTTAAAGAATGCACCTGCCACCTTCCAAAGGTTGGTGAACAGGGTCTTGTCTGGGTTGGAACAGTTCAGTGCAGCTTACCTGGATGATATAGCTGTATACAGTTCTACCTGGGGGTATCACTTAAGCCACCTAAGGGAAGTGCTTCAGGCCATGCAGCAGGCAGGCCTGACTATTAAGGCAAGCAAGTGCCAAATAGGGCAGAGTTCTGTGGTGTACCTGGGCACCTGGTAGGTGGGGGCCATGTACAGCCTCTCCAAGCTAAAATCCAAACTATTTTGGATTGGACAGCTCCTGTTATCCAGACTCAGGTCAGGGCATTCCTTGGACTGACAGGGTACTATAGAAGGTTTGTTCAAAATTATGGGACCATTGTGGGGCCCCTAACAGAAATCACTTCTAAAAAGAGGCCCAAGAAGGTGGATTGGACCCCAGAGTGTCAGAAGGCTTTTGACACTCTGAAAGCTGCTATGTGTTCAGCACCAGTGCTACTGGCCCCTGACTACACAATACATTTGTGGTTCAGACAGATGCTTCAGAGCAAGGGATCGGGGCAGTGTTGTCACAGTTAAATGAAGAGGGCCTTGATCAGCCAGTTGCCTTTATTATCAGGAGGCTTCTTCCCAGAGAGCAGAGGTGGAGTGCCATTGAGAGAGAGGCTTTTGCTGTGGTTTGGTCCCTGAAAAAGTTGAGACCATATTTGTTTGGGACTCACTTTCGTGTTCAAACTGACCACAGGCCTCTCAGATGGCTCATGCAGATGAGAGGGGAGAATCCCAAGCTGTTAAGGTGGTCCATTTCCCTACAGGGAATGAACTTTACAGTGGAACACAGACCTGGGGTTGCCCATGCAAATGCAGATGGACTTTCCAGGTTTTTCACTTAGCTGATGAGGACTACCAGGGTGTAGGTTAGTAACCCATCACCTTTCGTTTGGGGGGGCTATGTTGCAAAGTCATCCTGTGCCCTGGGCACCCCCCAAATTTTTGCTGACTGGTACTGGTGGTAACTGACTCTGACTGACCCTGGTCTTTGCCTAACCAGGCCCAGGGCCAGTGCTATGCTGAAAACACTTAGAATACAGTGAAAACACCTACATACACATGGGTACACTATGGGTTGGGGTACCCCTGTGATTGGCATGACCTACCCTATAAGTCCCTAGTATATAATAGGGCAGGGGAATTGAAACTACCTATCAGTCCCTAGTATATAGTAGGGCATGGCAGTTTAGAGGCCAGCAGCCTTCTGCACTTGCATGTGTGCACTGCTGAGGCCTGAGGTCAGTTTTAAAAGCAGCCCTGGGTGCCATGACTGCTTTTAAAAGTAAATTGTGCCCAAACTCGACTTTGGTGTTTGGGGCACTTAAAAATGGATAACCTACAATGTTATGGCATATTAGGAACCCCCAGGGTCTCCCCTAGGTGTCCCAGGGGTGGGGGGCCAGGTATCTATAAGGTAGACCCTTATAAAATGAGTTTTATATGCCCTGGGTTAAGTGAAATTTTACATTTCACTCCCCACATTGTGATAAAGTGCTGCCCAAATTCGACTTTGATGCTAGGAGCACTGTGAAGTGAGGATCTGCAATATTTCTACAGATTCAGAACCCCTAAAGTCTCACCTAAGTGACCCATGGAGTGGGGGTCCTGTAGATATAAGCAAAGTACTTATAAAATATGTTTTTGTAAGTCCTGGTGCTGGAAAAATGGCCCAAGTCATTTTTCCCATTGCAAATCCCCTGCTACATAGGTTAACATGGTAGGAAGTTATTAACTAATAACTCTTGATAGGAGAGGGCTAGAAGTACCATTCAAAGACTTCCCCGATGGTATTAATAAATTCAAGAATATGATATTGTTGAATTTCTCCTAAAGTGTACATACAAGAAGTTATAAGACTTTCTTGTTTGTAATTCCAGATTCAGCCTTCCAGTGGTCTGTCCTGATTGGTCAGAGTTAAGTGGATTAGCCAGGCTGCGTTGAAGAGGTGATAAAGAGCCCCTGGGGTTAACCAGCTCTGCTGGGAGGGCAGTGTGCTGCTCCACAGGAATGCCAGGCCAGGGGGAGGAGTCATAAACCATGTTCTTCAAAGAGGAGAGCAGAAACCAGTGTCATTTACAACTCTGAACTTTCCACCTCAGGCAGATGGTAGGATTAAGGAAGGTATGAGCAGATGGAGGGGGGAGAGTCTAAGTAAATTAGCCAACCTAGGGGTGTGTTTAGCCAGCTCTTACCTCCCTGCTGGAAAATCAGCCATTATGAATTTGGAAGATTTGATGCACTCTGGGACAAAATAATGCCACACTCTACAGGATGTGGTCATATCTTTGAGGAGTTACCCTGCTCCCATTGGTCAGGAGTGTCCTCCTGCCTGACCCAGAGAACTTGGAATAAGTATCTGAGAGGGGCAGAGCCCTCCAGATCTGCTGCTTGAAACTTAAGGAAGCAAGACGTTGCCATGCTGAGAAGTTGGGGGTGCAAAACTCTAAGGCCTGTCCTCTGAAGACTGCACCAGCTGAAACTACAGCCCTGTGGATTACCTTGCTGCAAAAGAACTAAAGAGTGGACTCCATGCAAGCTACAGGTTAACAGAGCTCACCTGGACCATCACCACCAAGGATCATCAACTGGAAGAACACCAGTGGATTTGTAAGGGTTTTGTCCAAGTGGATTGTGGTAACTGAAGTCCTCAACTTTCAAGGACCATCTTGGAGCTTCCAGACCCTTGGAGCGAGTTTGAGACACTTTGGGACTCCTTGAGGAACTTCAGGAAGAAGTTCAAGAAGTTTGGAGAACTTTGGAGCAACTTTGAAAAAACCTCCATAGAGGGACCGACTCAACCTGGCCAGCCAAGCCGCCTGCCTTCAACCGCGAGCCGGCCAAGCCATCCAGGTTCGTCCCGCTAAAATCTCCGTAGGTCCAACGTCCAGAGTTTGACCGGGAGTAAAAGTTTCTAAGTCCGAACGAAGAAAAGGTGACCGGGAGCAACCGCGAAAGCCAAGCCGCCTGCCTTCAACCGCGTGTTGGCCTGGATCCTGGGTTTGCTCTGCTGGAACGCTCCGGAGGTCGACTTCCATAAGTTTGACCGGGAGCTCATCGCAAGGCAATCCGGCGAACCCTCACCGAATCCGGACTGGCTGAGAGCTTTGAGGGACCCCGGGAAGAAAAGCTCAAGAAAAGTGTCTAAGTCCGAAGGTAAAAACTGTGACCGGTGCCTACCACGAGTGGTAGCCGCTCAGGGCTCCATCGCGGTCGGCCTGAAACTTTGACTTTGAGCCGGTCTATCGCGACCAGATATCCCAATAAGGCACTATGGGCCATATGTAGGTAATTTCTATTTACCGATTCCTAAATACCGAATTTTACCGATTCGGTATTTAAGAATCGGTAAATAGAATGTAGGTAAACATTCGGTAAATTTTACCGATTCGGTAATATTCGTTATTACCTATTCGGTATTTACCGACACGGTAATAAGGAATACCTTCCCATTCATTCCTATGGGCCTGGAGGCCCATAGGAATGAATGGGAAGCCATTCACTATTACCGATTCGGTAAATACCGAATCGGTAATAGGGGAGGATATTCAAGGGTGGCAGGGTGTCAAATTGACACCCTGTTGCACCCCTGAATCGTGCATGTGTGCACATGTGGCGCACATACATGCCCTAAGGGCATGTATGTCTGCCACATGGCACTTTTAAAAAGCACAAAATTGCTTTTTAAAAGGTATTCGGTATTTACCACCAACTTGTAGTTGGTGGTAAATAACGAATCCTTAAACCAAAAATGCACTCACTTGAGTGCTCCCTACATAGGATTTAAGGAATCGGTAATTTACCGATTCCTTAAAATAACGAATCGGTAAATTACCGACTCCTTAAATCCGGCCTCCTACATCGCAAAGGGCTAAATACCGGTCGGTGACGGGAAATTTACCGATTTTCGGCCGTTACCGACCGGTATTAGCCCACCTACATATGGCCCTATATGTTTCTAAGTGCTATATAATGCTAAATCTTTGAAAATTCATATCTCCGGTTCCCTACATTGGATATTTGTCATTTTGGTGTCATTTTAAAGATACAAATATTTCCTATTTGTATAAATTGGTGTTGGATTTTTATTATGTGTTGTGTCTTAATTACTTACTGAATTGGTGTTTTTAAATGCTTTACATACCAGTCTTTGAAGTTAAGCCTGTCTGCTTGCAGCCATGTTACCAAGGTTTGAGCATAGGAATAATTTTCTAAGACCTATGCTGAGTCCTATCATGTGTTAGTGGCCTTATTGCCAGTGGCAGACCTACATTTGCCCCTACCTTTCCAACACCTAGGCTATCCAACATTTACCCTATTGTTACACTTGGTGGAGTGGGAATAGTAATTTTTACACACCCACTATCCAACACTTTCCCTTCTGTGCACTCACTGGAGTGGTAATAGTAATTTTTACCAACCCGCTATCCAACACTTTCCCTACTGTTGCATTTGCTGGAGTGGGAATAGTAAATTATTCCCCTACGCTATCCAACATTTTCCCTACTGTTACACTTGGTGGAGTGGGAATAGAAAATTATTCCCACCTGCTATCCAACACTTTCCCTACTGTTGCACTCACTGGAGTGGGAATACTAATTTTTACCTCCCCGCTATCCAACACTTTCCCTACTGTTGCACTCACTGGAGTAGGAATAGTAATTTTTAGTTCTCCGGTATTCAACACTTTCCCTACTGTTACACTCGTTGGAGTAGGAATAGTAATTATCCACCCGCTATCCAACACTTTCCCTCCTGTTACACTCGTTGGAGTGGGAATAGTAATTTTTACCTTCCCGATATCCAACACTTTCCCTACTGTTGCACTAAGTGGAGTGGGAATAGTAATTTTTATCCACCCGCTATACAACACTTTCCCTACTGTTGCACTCGCTGGAGTAGGAATAGTACATTTTACCACTCCGCTATCCAACACTTTCCCTACTGTTACCCTCGTTGGAGTGGGAATATTAATTTTTACTTCTCTGCTATCCAACACTTTCCCTAGTGTTGCACTCAGTGGAGTGGGAATAGTCATTTTTACCCACCCGCTATCCAACACTTACACTACTGTTGCATTTGCTGGAGTGGGAATAGTAATTTTTACCCTACGGTATCCAACACTTTCCCTACTGTTGCAATAACTGGAGTGGGAATAGTAATTTTAACCCCTCCACTATCCAACACTTTCCCTACTGTTATACTTTGTGGAGTGGGAATAGTAAATTATTCCCTTCCGCTATCCAACACTTTCCCTACTGTTGAAGTTGCTGGAGTGGGAATAGTAAATTATTCCCCTCTGCTATCCAAAACTTTCCCTACTGTTGCAGTTTTTGGAGTGGGAATAGTAATGTTATCCCCTACGCTATCCAACATTTTCCTATTGTTATAGTTAATGTAGTGTAAAATATTTTTTTATAAATAAATATTAATTTTAATATTTTAATTTATTATATATATCATTTATTTTTATATTTATATTACAGCTTTATGTATATATATATATATATATATGTATTTATACTTTTTATTATGTTTCTAACATTTTATAATTAAATAAAATACTTATTTATTAAGATTTCTAAGTTAATATATATATATAATTTTTTTTAAATATGTGTTTTATTTTTTTATATATTACATTTATTGTTTATCATTTTTAACTATTTTAAATAATTGTAACTATGTTTTTATTAATTATATTTATTTTTAAATTAAATTTACATTATTTTTAAGACATTAAAAAAACGATATTTTATACAACTATATTTTAAACAACGATATTTTGGTTTCGATATCTTTGTACTCACCTTTGTAGAGATAGGATGTCGATATTCTATCTATCGATATTCTGGATTAGATATTGTTGTAGGTCGATATTCGGTCCGTCGATATTATGTCAGTGATCCAAAGCTGGAACTAGACAAAACCCAGATCTCCCCAGCCAATATGTTAACCTCCAGAGTTGCCGTACCATTCCTATTATTATTCCCTGGGATTTAATTGGCACACATACCATTCTTATTATTATTCCCTCATATTTAATTGCCACACAAAGATCTCTGCAGCAGGTGCCCTAGCCCCATAAGATATTTTAAAATGCAGACTTTACAACCAATTAAGCAGAACAGATTTACTGCCACGTTTCTCCTTGTTGCCAATTTCTTTGTGGCAGGATTAAAAAAAATAAATGTATAAATTGAGGCCCAGATTTGCATGGTTGCGTCACTTTTTTGGCACAACCTCACGCAAAATCGAATTTGTTAAATATTGCAATGCGCACAAATGTACTCATGATAGACCTATTGAGCATATGTGTGAGGTCTTAAGATCTGATGTCACGTTCTGTGAGGTAATGAGTTGTGATGCCACGTGCACGCTCCATGATGTCATGTGCCATGATGTCACTTGCTTACTGCCCAACGTGGCTAGTCCCTTCACTTTGTTTTATTTGAACTTGTGCCCTGCCGGTATGTGACTTTATTCTCCAGCGGTAAGCGTTGGCAGGCTTGGCATCCCAAGAAGTGAACTTTTTTTTACACTTTTATGTGTTTATCTCTTTCCGGTTCTTTGGCATGTTCCCCACGTTGGCATATTTTGGCCATTGCTCTATTTGCTGCCTTACTGAGCATTTACCAGTCCATCTAGCTTTGAATATAGCAAAAAAGTTCTTGAACTTCACTGAATTATTGATACATTAAATATGGACATATGAATAGCATAAGTTCATTTACACACGTCAAGTTCCCTCTCTGTTTATTGGCAGGATCATATGGACGTACGAGCACATGGCTTTTTACAAAGGAGTGGCCCCCCATCTTGCTGTGCATGACTTGCGTATCCATTGCAGGTGACAAGCCCGCCACAGACTAAGGAGCCAGTGCAAGGAGGCAACCCTGACCACTATGGGCCTAATTCGCAATACTTTCATTTTACTATTGTTGCGCAATATGTTCCACCAGTGACCGCAAATGACAGATTCTGAGAATCAGGATGAGCAGAAATGTACAGCTGTAGATGGAATGTGCGACTGAGGAAAATCGCCAGAAAGAGCCGACTTCTTCTGTCGTAATTTTAAGAAGTCAGAGGAAAAATCGAACTTGACATAGGAGACTCAACAGGTGTCCACTGGGAATGTGAAAGTCATATCTGGTTGAATAGTCAGAACATGTCGTAATGCATTTTGCTAACCTTATTGCCAACGTAAGACCATTCTAAAAAGCCTGCAGCAAGTAAGCACTTAAGAAGGAATTGTTCTCCAAACACGCCCCTATTATCACTTGGAAAAATATTTTCCACGTGGAGAAAATTATAATCAAATAAATGTACAAATGAACACATACATAACCTTGAACTTGAGAGTAGTGAAATATACGCACACCAGGAAACCTGTACTTTTTAAGCGCTGCTATGAGGATTTTAAGAATTAAAAATGAGCACATCTACAAAAATCGGAAACATGATTATAAGTTTTGGTCGTATTAATTCTTCTGAGAACCGGTCCGTATGCTATATTTTAAGTCTCCATGCATGCTGGGGCGATGCTCCGCCTTGTAGAAATCAATTGGTATGTACATTTATAGTATTGTAATATACAATGTCTAGTCTGTGAAGGGCTTGACTCGGGTGCCTAGTGCACAGAACCATTTTCCGTGCCTGCTTAGGCAAAAAAAGAGAATATACGCAGAGCCCGAGATGCTAAATTGACCCCACAACATACCTAGGGCCAGATGCATCAAGCCATTTTGCGATCGCAAACAGTGCGAATCGCTAAAAATGGGCGTTTGCGATCGTAAAATAGCAATAAGCAATGCATCGAGCAAAATCGCAGATTTTCCCAGGTATTCGCAATTTTTTGTGATTACCTATTTTGCAATTTCCAAAACTGCGAATCCTTATTTGCTGATCGCAATTGCGGAGTCGCAAAGCTATGCATGAGGATTCGCAAATTGCGAATAAATAAGGAATCGCAATTTTGCATTCGATAAATACCACCAAATCAAACTAGGTGGTAACCAGGTGAAAATAATCAAATCAGGTGGGAAACATTTGGGAAAGTATTTAAACAGGCCCAGAAGGCCTCAGAATGTTTCACAATGGCAGCGCTCTACGTCATGGTGAGGAGGATGAGGCTAAGAGCAGCAGCACAGAGGAGAAGGAGGATACAGGATCGCATTTTCAGAGTGCGGAACAGGATGTGGAACTCTCGCCTTCGGCAGCTCTCATCATTGCAGCTGCCCTGCTTCTCCTGAATCTCATGTTCCTACATTGCAGCTGTACATGTGGTCTTGCTGTGGGTGTATTCACAGGCTGTGCTGTTGTAGGCTCAGGTTGTCCCTCATCCCCTGTTTCAAGTGCAGGCAATGGTGCCACTGTGATCCTGCGTCTTTTTGGAGCTGGTGTTGTGGGTGCTGGTGAGACTGCTATGTCTTCTCCTGACTGAGACTCACTCTCTGGCGGTGCATGTCCATCACTGTCCTCTGACTCTTGTTCACCTGCATCTGTGATGTTGAACAGTGCATGATTAGTTAGCATATTTTGACACGTTTTCACTTTTGTACATTGTTTTGTTCAATAAAGTTATTGTGAAACACACTGTGTGTGGAGACTGACTTGCCTGTCACAATAGATTTTAACTGATCTGGTTTGCTACCCACCAGCCTTCCCTTGTGGTTTTGCTGACTGCAATTTCCATAATGCATTTGTGTGTTACAAGGAATACTATGTTCTACACTAAGCCAGATCTGACTTATGCTGTTTGTTTGCTAACACATAAATGTGGATGTTAATTTTCATGCATCTTACCTTGGGAGGTACTGGGTGGTGCTGAGGAATCTATTGTGGTTACTCCAACAACTGCCTCCGGCTGCAGGGTGGACCCCACAGGGTCCTCCATGGCTGTGGGTGTTGTTTTGGTGGGTGGGCCGCCTCCAGTTTTTTTGTCTTCAGCAAGCCTTTCTGCAACCCTTTCTTTGGCACGACTATGCAGGTCATACCACCTTTTGCGCAAATCTGATATGCAGCGCTGAGCAGCTCCCACTGCATTTATTTTTCTTTGCATTCCCAGCCACAATTTTCATTTTTCAGACTCTGGGACCTGCAGTGACTGTTTTCCAAACAATTTATTATGGTTCCTCACCACTTCTTCTATTAGTATCTCCAACTACTTTTCACTGAATTTCTTTTGCCTTTTTCTCTCCTTCTGTGGTGTTTCTGAAGCCATGCTGCTGACTGCGCCAGTTTAAAAGTCCCAAACTTTTCAAATTTGCAGTTCTCCAACAGTCTGCTTCCTCCTCCTCACTCTCAGCACACAGGTAACAGGATGGGCGTGGTCACTTCCTGATTCTGACATCATCAGGCTACATAGTATTATGGGAATCGCAATTTGCGATTCGCTAATAGCATTTTCGCAAAATTTGCGAGTCGGTATTTCAGGATCGCAAATAGCGATTGCGAATATTACCGAATCACAATTAATTAGCAATTTTTTTCATGCATTCCGTTTTGCGATACGCAATTTGCGATTCGGTAAAATTCGCAATTTGGTAATCGCAAAACGCAATGTTGATGCATATTCCCCATAGTTCCCTGAATCGCATGAGAAACTGATAACATTTCTAATGAGATGCAAGCATAGATACATATCTTTCAACGTGTGTGCATTTTCTCTGATGTGTTTTACTTTAAGTGAAATTCCTGTTAAGACTGGGTGTTAATCTGTTCCCCCCATACAATTATCACAGAGAGCTGTTGTATTGCACTTGGGGACTTCAGGTACTCTCTGCACCGGGTGAAAATCATCATTTATTATTTTTTGATCAAAATATATGTGAGTAGCACGTTTATTGAAAAATATTGACAATTTGCAGCACAATTTTCTTGCAGCCTGTCTCTCAAATGGCTGAACTGTACAAGAGTTAACTACAGAAATACAATAATCTTAAAACTGGTGCTTTAAACAAAAATCCATCAACGCCATTAATGCGTTAAACTTGACGTTGCAAAATTGCTCTAATGCCTTGAATAGCAAGCAGTTTGCAATAAAATGATGCATTTGGTGAGTGTTCTTACCGTTTTTGACACAAATTACTTTGTTGTATTTGATTTTTTAATGCAGTTGGTAATGGGAGATGCCTTATACATGGTAAAACGCCATTATGATGTGCGAGATGCAGGTACCCCAGCATGTTTTTCAGAAAATGGTCTTAATCTAGAGAGGGTTAATCTAATTGGTATCAACACCCCCTGCGCCCCATAGCGAGCCAGCAGCGTGATAGTATGGCCTAATTATATTACCAGATGACTCGAGGATGAAACTGGTCACTAAATATGAGAATAAATAATGATTTTCTGGTCGTATTTCCCTTCACCTAGGGAAATCAAACAGGGCTCTTTGTGTCAAACAGGCAAAGCAGGCGGAGAAAGCAATTCTCAATTAATTGTTGCATCACAGAGCAAGGGTACACACCCTCCTATTAATATGTAGGCATTATGCTTTTGCTGCAGTTGACAAATTGGAACACGAGTCCCCGGGGATAGTTATTTAGTATGCCAGGGTAATAATAATTTTTCATTTTTACATGCATTATGAATCAGTGTTGGTGTAATTTCAAGAGATTGGATGCACTTACATTGACCTTTTTAATACCACAGTGAAACAAGTGCCTTGGGTGAAGTACAATAATTTAGTCTTTATAGTATCAACCAATATATTCACAAGGGGTGTGCGAAATTCACATAATTTATTTTTGCAAAATTACGCAAAATTTTGGCAAGTTATGCATAATTACCCCAACTGTAAATCCATCATTTAGTGCTATATTTTAGTGCAAATATGAGTCCTTGCATCAGTTTTTGATGTAAGAACGCATTTCGTGCTGAAAAAATAATGCAAAAAAGCACCACAAACAATAGCCGCTCATGTTCTTTTGTTCCTGTAGAGTTGCGGTAAAAAATGTTTACCCTGAATGGCATGTTCGCTGTAAATATTTATAGCAAATGGCACGTAATCAAGCAAAGTGGCAAAATGGTGTAATTTTGGTAATTATATGAATTATACTAGTGCAGTTTAAATTTCACCCAGGCCTAATATCCACCATATGGTCTATTTGGCACAGTGTACACTATTTTTGCTTTCTTTGGTTTTTTTTTAATATTGGATTTTATAAGGATCTTATTTTAGAATCCATTTTGTGCTTTTTGTGAAAACCTTTTAAACTTATTTTATTCAACTTTTTCATAACTATCTTCTTTAACTTTTTTAAAGTATTCACTTTTTTTGAAATTTGAAAAACATCCTCATGATGTTTTTTAAGGTGCTGCTGATTCATTGTGTGGAAGATTATGGTCTTATTCATCTTCCCTGAATAAATGACATTACTGCACTCAATTAATCAATCAATCAGGGGATTTTAAAGCGCGCTACTCACCCGTGAGGGTCTCAAGGCGCTGCGGAGGGGGGGCAGCTCCGGTCAGTCGAAGAGGAAGGTCTTGAGGATCTTCCTGAAAATGTGCAGCATGGTGGCACGTCTGATGTCGATCAGGAGCTCGTTCCAGGTCTTGGCCGCTATGTAGGAGAAGGTTCTTCCACCCGTTCTAGCTCTGCGGATGTGCGGGGGTTCGGCGAGAGTGAGGTTGGCGGATCTGAGGTTTCTCTTGGGCACGTGGAAGGAGATTCTGTCATTGAGATATTGGGGTCCGATGTTGTGGAGGCATTTGTAGGTGTGGGTAAATATCTTGTAAGTTACTCTTTTCTTGACGGGGAGCCAGTGGAGGTTTCGCAGGTGTTGGGTGATGTGTTTGTGTCGAGGGATGCCGAGGATGAGTCTGGCTGCGGTGTTCTGTATGGTCTGGAGTTTGCCTTGAGACCCTTATGGGTGAGTTTGCCTTGAGACCCTCACGGGTGAGTAGCACGCTTACAATTCCCCTGATTGATTGATTGATTGATTGCGGAGCAGAGACTCGTTGATCCCGGCGTAGAGGGCGTTTCCGTAGTCCAGTCTGCTGGTTATGAGTGCGTGGGTGACGGTCTTCCTTGATTCGGGGGGATCCATTTGAAGGTCTTCCGGAGGTTGCAGAGGGTGTTGAAGCAGGTGGAGGCGATGACGTTGACTTGTCGGGTCATGGAGAGGGAGGAGTTGAGTACGATGCCGAGGTTCCGGTTGTGGGCAATGGGGTTTGGGGGGCTGCCAAGGGCGGTGAGCCACCAGGTGTTGTCCCATGCAGAGGGGGAGGGCCTGAGTACGAGGACCTCTGTATTCTCTGAGTTGAGCATCAAGCAGCTGCTGTTGATCCAGGATGCGACGTCCTTCATTCCTTCCTGGAAGTTGAGTCTGCTGGTGATGGAGTCCTTGGTGAGGGAGAGGATGAGCTGGGTGTCGTCACCGTACGGTACCATGCTGAGTCCGTGCTGTCTGACGATGGCAGCGAGGGGGGCCATGTAGCTCTTGACGAGCGTGGGGCTGAGCTTGGGGTACTCCGCAGTTGATCTCTGTGGGTTCGGAGAGGAAGGATGGGAGTCTGATTCTTTGGGTTCTGCCGGTAAGGAAGGAGCAGAGACATTCGAGGACGGTTCCATGTATGCATGTATGCGTCATGAAGTCTGGCGGTGAGTGTGTGGTGGGAGACGGTGTAGAAGGCTGAAGAGAGGTTGAGTAGGATCAGGGCTGCGGTGTGTCCTTGGTCGAGGAGAGTGCAGATGTCGTCTGTGGTGGCAAGGAGGGTGGTCTCGGTGCTGTGGTAGCTGCGGAATCCGGACTGGGAGGGGTCAAGGATGGAGTTCTCTTCGATGAATTTCGTTAGTTGGGTGTTGACGGTCTTCTCTGTGACTTTTGCCGCGAAGGGGAGGAGGGAGATGGGTCGGTAGTTCTTGAGGTCCGTAGGATCTGCTGAGGGCTTCTTGAGTAGGGGTCTGACTTTTGCGCGTTTCCAGTCGTCGGGGAAAGTGCCGGTTACAAAGGTGGCATTGATGGTGCGTCGTAGTTCCGGTGCGATGGCGGCAGCGGCTCTGTGGAAGATGTGCGGGGTGCAGGGGTCCGTGGGGGTTCCTGAGTGAATGCTTTTCATGGTCGATGCGGTGTCTTCGGTGGTGACTGGTGTCCAGGAGGAGACGGTGGGATGTCTGGCGTTGCTGGAGCAGGGAGAGGTTTCGGAGTCAAGTGTCTGGTCGTTGAAGTTGTCGTAGAGGCCCTTGCTTTTCATATGGAAGTAGGAGCCGAGCTTGTTGCAGAGGTCCTGGGAGGGGGTGATGTCTGTGGTCTTGCTGTGGGGTTTGGTGAATCCCTGGATGATGCTGAAGAGTGCCTTTGAGTTGCTGAAGTTGGCAAGGATGTTGTTCTGTATGAAGGTCCTTTTGGTGGATCTGATGTGTTGGTGGTAATCTGTCATGGCGATCTTGGAGTTGGTGTGGTCTTCCGTGGATTTGCTGTTTCTCCAAATCTTGTCGAGATGTCGGCAGGTGCGTCTGGATTCTTGGAGGTCGGCAGTGAACCAGGTGGCCTTTCTGGGGCGCTATCTGTCGGGGTTACTTGGGGTGTGAGCTCGTCTGCGCAGTTGGTGATCCATCTGTGAGATTCTTTGGCTGCGAGGTTGGCATTGGTCAAGGTGGAGGGGGCACCGCGGTTAAGGGTGGAGTTGAGCTGCTCCTCGGTGACCTTGTTCCAGTTCCTTTGCGGAGGACGGGGTGCCGGTTTGGGGGAGGTGGGTTTTTCGATTTGGAAGTGTATGCAGTGGTGGTCAGTCCAGGGGGGTTGCATGGTGTGGCTGAAGTGGATGTTGTTACTTCCTGCGAAGATGGGGTCGAGGGTGTGTCCTGCCTTGTGGGTGGGGGTGGTGGCGATATGTTTCAGTCCGAGGTTGGCAAGGTTGTCCAGGATGGTGGTGAAGTTGGGGTCACTGAGGTTGTCGAGGTGGAAATTGAGGTCTCCGAAGAGTTTGTAGTCCATGGAGGCGATGGCGTGGGGCGCGATGAGGTCAGCGATGGTCGTAGTGAACGCGGTTCGGTGTCCGGGAGGTCTGTAGGCGAGGGTGCCTAGTAAGGTCGTTCTGGGGCTGGTCTGGATCTGGAAGTGGAGGTGTTCAGTGGTGGGCGGGCTGGTGCTCGGACTGGAGGTGGTGAGTCGGAGGGAGCTCTTGTGTGTGATGGCAAGTCCTCCTCCTGGGCGGTTGGGGCGGTCCTTCCTCTGGATCTTGTATCCATCGGGGATGGCAGTGGCGATGTCTGGGGCGGAGGTGGAGTTGGTCCAGGTTTCCGTGAAGAAGGCGTCGTCTGGCAAGAGGGTGACGAGGAGGTCCCAGATCTCTATAGGATGTCTGTGCAGCGAGCGCACGTTGAGGAAGATGCACTTAAGGGCTCCAGTGGTGCTGGTGTCTGGCGTGGGTGCGGCTGTCATGGGGGTGGGGAGGGTTGTACAGGATTGTCGGTAGTGTCGACAGGAGAACTGGCCGTGGGTGGTGATCGGTGAAGACAGCTGGCAGTTGTTGTTCCTTCCGGGGTTGAGTGTGAGGAGGTCAGCTGAGTTATAGCGGTGGGTGGCCGGAGGGTCAGGGTTCCTGGCACTGGGTGCAGAAGGGCGCAGACAGGCTTGCCTTTGGCATGCTTTTGGTGCGCCAGCAGCGTGTCTGCTGCTTGGCCGCGCAGCGGCCACCAATAAATAGAGAAGAGGGGAGGGAAGCACAGCTGGGAGGCGGGAACTGGCAGGGGGAGGGGCCGTGGGGCAGCAGCGGCAGAAAAGAACCGGGCACGGAGGACACAACAGGAAAAAAGGTACAAAGAGGAAAAAGATGAAAAACAGAAAAAAGGGCACAATAACAAGGCACAATAACAAACAGTAATCAAGGACAGTACAAGACGGGCACAAACACAGAGACAGACAGAGGGCCTCAAACACCTACGAGCGGCATGAGGCTCGGTCAGCGGCAGCGGCACAACAGCGGAGCTGCTGGGGAGAAAGCAGGTCTCTGACCAGGAGGCCAGAGGTCTTGCATTGGTTGCAGAAGAAGAGAAGAACTGCAGGCATCAATCTTCTTCCTTGGTCTTTTGCTGGAGGACTTCAGGGGCCAGAGTTGCTATCTCATGCCCCTGCCTGTGCATCTTCGCTCTGCAGTACTCCTTTGGGTGCAAGACCCTGAGATGTTTTATCACACCACTCATTCTAAATGAGTGCATCTCAAGATGCCTTCTCAGTATGGCTTGCTCACATAAAACTTGTAGGCATTTACTTTTTTCTGTCTTGCAGGTTGAGTAAAACATTGCCACACTAAAGATACTCTTTCAGTATAATGTTATCCTCAGACCTTGATATTGAAACCACGTTCACAACTTTGTCAACCTAAGGGTGCCAACAGAAGGTTGCTAGTGTGTTCTTCCGGCTGTTTCCTGACTTAACCATTCTGCTAAGAAGCAATAATGACTACAGCAGAATTTTCCTTCTCTCGTTTTGAAGAGATAAATGCAAAATGGTGTCATCCAAAGGGTGGGCTGCTTGTCTATAGAGCTCGTGGTCTTCCTTTTAATGTGCAATTTTTAGCAAATCAGATGGTTCCTACTTTAGGTTATAGATTTGCATAGATCAAGAAGGTGGAACTTCCTTCCCTTGTATGACAACTCGAAGATCAGTGAAAAAAATCTCACAACTTTTTATAAATATTGAATTTGATAAGAAAATAAATGCATATTTATTATTTGTGACCAGGGGTTTGATAACTGCAATTTAAAATTCACACCTGGAGTGGCACATTTAAAAATTCAATGTTTTAAACCTTCTTGGAGCTGTAGTACCAGGAACTTGAACTGCAACTCTGAGGTGTGTCTATGGTGCCACAGACGATTTATCAATCCTTGGGGACCACTGAAAAATTGGTTCCTTTGACTTTATAGTTCCGTTTTCAAGTAGTTCTTGACCATTTTACACATATCATTTCACTCCTTGCCATAGGGGAGCGCTACAGCAAAGGAGGCTAGCTAGGTCCTAGCCCTTAAGTAACGACAACTTGCGCCCCTGCCATACACACTGTTGTCATCAATGATGCCATTTCAGATGTTGCAGTGAAGTTATCAATAATGTCATAAATCATTTCATGAGTGATGTAATATGGGAGGTAATTATCAGTGCATGGGAAGGGTGCAAGTTATAGTTACTTTAGGGCAAGAGTTATAGTTACCTGAGGTAACTAGACTGGTCAGTTTCAGTTGTTTTGTTAGTTTTAAATAGTATGGTTTAACTAGGCCGGGCATAATTTTAATGGCTGTTCACGTAACTCAGAGTAATTTGGGGCAGCACAATCGTACTGTGAGAGCACATTTAGGGACCGCTGCATTTAGCGCTATTTCTTAATGCAAAATGCATCCTTGCGCCCATTGTGGACGCGAGGGTGCATTTTACACTCAGAAAATAGTGCTATATGCCGGGAGGAAGCTGGGGGGGGGGGATTCTACCCCAGCAGCACATTTAGTGATAATGCTTAGTACAAAATTCCTTCTCGTGCCCATTTTGGACACAAGGAGGCATTTTTGCTCTAATAATGCAGAATTACTCTTCCAGCATAATCTCGTGGAATTCTCGGGTAATTATGCATGAATATGCTACACTGAATTTCGCAAGTTATACCCACCCCTAATTTTAACAGACATTTTCGCCTAACTAGAACGCCCCTTAAACCTTTGTTTTTTTCTGTGAATTTCTATGTTTTTTTATGTGAAGTAAGATGTCCATCACAATGCACAGAGTGTTGTTATGCCCCGGGCCTGTGGCCAGGCCCTACACCCAATCCCTGGGCCCTGGCCTATCCCAGTGGGCTTAAAATTAAAAAGGGAGGGAGGCCCTTATTTTATCAGTGCAGGGAATCCATGGATCCTCCATGATACTGCTAAAAAAATAAAGATTTGGCCCTTAGGAGTCCCTATTGGACCCTCCACCAGGCCTAGGGGGCAGGGTGTCCCTACCCTGCCCCTATATGCTTTATTGATCTTTTTCCAGGCATGGGACTGAGCCTCCGAGTCCTAAAACGGCTGCTGCCACATCTTTGTTGATGTGGTGGCAGCCAATCAGATCTTATCTTTACAACTGTCAGCTCCAAGGATCCTCCACGGAATTAAATATACAAGTATTTTGCATATTCATTTCTCTAAAACTTCTGAACATATTTACACCAAATCACAAAAGCATGCTTTCCGGACCAATATCAAGGTTTCTGCCAAATTTTCAGTAATTCCTTTCAGCCATGTTAGCTGTAGCTTTGTCTCATTTTCTTATAGAAAATTGCATTGGGAAAATGTGTTTTGGGACCCCATTTTCTCTGCCCCACTTGACAAAGTACCATAAAACTTTCTAGGAATGAGCTTGGGTAGATGAGGCTTCTTTTTATAAAGGTTAGCAAAGCTTCTTCAAATGGCGTCAAAGTTAATTAGCAAATAAAAACATCCCTTTCCTATGGATACGTGGCCTCAACTATAACTTCCCAGTGGCTACCACCATTGGATAATATGTAAAGAAGGCCCCACAATAAAGCTTCCCAGTTGGCCCTGGCATTGACGGTGCATGGCAGGGGCATGGGGAACACCAGGAATTAATCCAACACTTGTTACTGGATGATAGTAATACTAGCATGCACTCCGGAACTGCTGTGCAAAACAAACTTTAATCAGCAAAACACGTATAGCATGTAGAAAAACACCAGTGTATTTTAAAACACATGTAGTTAACATAATCAATGGTCTCAGCAGTTCCAGTATTCCAAAAAGGGTATGATTCCACAATCTTGGAATGGTGTGGTATGGCATTCTTTACATAACAGAAATACTCAATATTACAAACACAAATTAGTGCTATCCAATTAACCAAATACATATTATTTTTCACTATGTCTTCCTAGTATAACAATCTCAATAAAAAACGCTTCTAACAAAAACATTCTCAATTGAGTAAATTTAGACTCAAGAATGACACACCAATAATTTCCATAAATGCAGAGGCAAAAAACATAGGGCCCGATTACGAGTATGGCGGTCTTTGACCGCTGTACTCGTGGTGGCGCAGCGGTGGTGGTCCTGTGGCCACCACATTATGAGGCAGCTTTTAGGACCGGCCACCGCTGCACCAACTGTGCTGGCTGCACCAGGGGACTGCTGTTCCCTAGTGGTGGCGCAGCGCAGAAGGCCTATATAATATGCCAGGCTGGACCGTTGCTGTCCACTGAGCATATTATGAGTTTCCCCTCCATCAGGTTTTTCACGGCGGGCTCACTGCCATTAAAAGGCTGGCAGAGGGGAATCAAAGGGGGCCCTACAGGGCCCACATGCCCCTGCTGCCATGGGGATGCATTCAGGGGGGCACAACATGTGCCCCCCGTTTGCATGCACCCCAAGCTCCAGGAAGGCATGGACTTCACAGTCCATGCCGTTCTGGAAATTCTTTTGCATCCCATTGCGGTGCCAGTTTCAGGGCACCGCTGTGGGAACGGCAAAAGAAAAGACAGGAAAAGCCTGCCACCATACCCAAACTCCACCCATCCCTGCTCCCTAAAATCCCTCACCACCCTTAAACACCAACCATCCATGACCCCTAAATATCCCTCACCACCCTTAAAGTGCACCTGTCCCCGAAGTCTCACAACCCCTCACCACCTAAACTCCACCCAATCCTGAGACCTAAAAACTCTTCGCCACCCCTAATATCAACCCAGAACTGAACTTAAAAAATCCTCACTGGCCCTAACCTCCACCGATCTATGAACCCTAAACCCCCTCAACACCCCTACACTCTACCCATCCCTGATCCCTCACACCCCATACAGTCCACTCATCTATGAACTCTAAAACCCCCTCACCAACCTTAAACTCCACCCATTCCTGATAACTAAAAAAAACCCTCATCACCCCCAAACTCCATCCATCCCAGAACCCTAAAAAGCCCTTTCCAACCCTGAACTCCATCCATTCCTGACCCCTTAAAATCCCTAATCACCCAGAAACATTACTTATCCCTCAACCCAAAAACATGCAAGTTTAATGTAATTTTGTCTTTTCCTTAAAATTATCTTTCCTTTAAAATGTTTCCTTTAATTTTCAATGTATTTGTATTTTCTTAAAATTGTCTTTTCTATAAAAAAAGATTTAGTTTCCCTCAATGTGGCGTCTCAGTTTTCCTTTTTCCACACACATCACTTCTGTACATGTAGAATAAGGCCAAGGTGAGCCCAATCATGGTAATTAAACAGAAATTGCTTAACTTTTGAAGACTTTCGAAATACATAAAAAATCCCCACCAACTACCTTTGCAAAAAAAAGATAACTGCTAAAATTCAACCACATTTATACAATGTATGCAAAACACATAAGCTGAAAAAGGTCTGGCTAGAGTTACTGAAATTCTATACTTAACCCAATTTTATTCTTAATTCTTCTTCAGTATTAATGCCATGTGGCACTTTGGTCTCTAGTTTGATAATAAGTTTGGGTTCTAATCTCCTCAACGTGAGTTTCTGATTCACACTCGTGTTTGTTGGAAGAATCCTATCAGTGGCAAAAAATGCAAGTTGACTTCGGTCACTGTTGTGTTTTATCATGAAATGCCTCTCCACTGGATAGTGGCAATATTTATTTTGTATCACTCTCATGTGCTCTAGCACTCTTTTTTTGACAGAATGAATGGTACTACCCTCATAGTGTTTGTCACCTGAGATTACCAGTATATAAATGTAATCAATCTGTGTCCATATTGCAGAAGTACCCTGGGGCTCAACAGGCATTTGCGCCCCTTTTGTGTACCCTGGGGCACTTTGGTGTTACAGAAAGGGCCATAGACACTTATGCAGCCCCTTCTGTAATTCAGCTAGCGCTGGTGCATGTTGCGCCAGTGCAATGTCACGAGGGCGTTCCCTCATTTGCATGGGTTTGTGGCCCCATGCAAATGAGGAAATCTCTTTACTTCTGTGCCCACATCTTATTACGGAGGCGGGAGCAGAGGTAAAGAATCTGTCAGGAGGAGCACTGACAGTGTGCCACAAAAAGGTGGCGCACTGTCAGTGTGCCCCCTGATGGCAGCCTTCTGGTGAGGTTCAAGGGGTTTCAATGGACCACCCAGACATCACCTTGCAGGCTGATGTGGTTGCTCACTGCACCCGCCTGCAAGGGGAACTGTCTCTCCTCTTTAAAGGTTCCGCCTGCACAGTGAAACATGGAGCAGCTTTTAAGTAGCCGCTCTGTAATTCACTTGAATGCACTGCCCCCAGGGCAGCACAAGTTCACAGCTGCCCTAAAGGCAGTGCATTCAACCTAATAGGGCGCTCTTTCCCAGTTTGCAACTCGTTCACATATTTGAAAGTAATAGGGCCTCAGATGAACAACTGAGGTGCTTCAGACTACGTTTGCTCATGCAGTGAGTGAGTGTCAGTAGTCTGCCTTTGTTTTTCTGTGGCAGGGCAGGTGAAGGCCTGTCAGTAATTGTGGGTTAATTTGCCCATGCAGATTTGTCTCCCACCCTCTCCTCTTCCCAGGTGCAGGCAGATGCTTTCCGAATAGGCTTATTGAGTAGGAGAGACTTTGATCAACCTGATGGCCAACCGAGACAGATTAGTTCAAAGCTGAATTGTCACTGGGTCTGACTCTGGAAATTACTGCAACCGAAAATACATGACTTAGTGGAACCCTGGTTAAATTATTTTTATACTTTCACTCATGACCTTTGTTTGTGTTGTGACGTGTTTATGATGTCAAATGGCGCATACTTACATTGTACATTGTTGTAATATTATTATTAATTGTTATCCCTAAGGCAAGGAGATGTGTTGTGACTTGTATTGTTACTTTGCATCCTTTCCCTTAGTTACCTATTCCCTGCTGCTCAGCCAGTATGAATGTGATGTGTGTGGAATGTTGGAATGTTTGTTGAGGTAGTGGAATGCTGGAGTGCCTGGTGTGGTTGACAGAGAGACAGTTGGTTTGTGTTGGCTGAGCAGCAAGGATGCTGCTCCTGGTGGGGTTGAACTTCTTATCTTACTTACTTACCATCCTAATTACTTGAAACTAAGCTTAATAAACCATCTTGTTATAACCTACAATATAGCTACCTCTGGACTTCCTTTGAATTGTAACAATGGTGACGATTTGGTGAAAGAACCGTAAGAAGATGAGGAAGATGGTGAAGAATCTTAAGCAAAGAAACCTGAAGCTAGAAGGAAAAGGAACGTTCTGGTTAGCCTAACCAGTGTTCCTTACCATCTGGACAGCCTGCAATCTGGGGTGCTTGACCTTCTTTACATCATCATTTGAGGAACTTATTTCAACATCAGCCTGCCAGCGCAGTGTGTAGCAGAAGCTGTGGGCTGCCCAGCATATATGGACATACTTCTGAGGGGTGGATCGTTGGCACATTTGACTTGTTTACAGCCTACTGTCCATGACCAAGAACTGTTAAGCATAATGTGTTCATGTGCAACGTGTTGCTGGTGGAATTCATCCAAGGAGCTACTGGTGCTGTGAGTGCTTTTTCACATTGTTTCATACTTTTATGAAGCTCAGTAGCGAGTAATTATGCGAGCGTTTTCTAACGGTCTTGCATGACTGAAGGCAGCGCGAGTTTGGAAATGCGAGCCTTTTGGGTTAATGTCTGCTTACCTGAGCACGAGTATGCGGCATTCAAATCCACTCCTGGATTCCACCTGTGAGGTCAGCTTCTGGTGCTGCAGGAGGAGTGTGCTCTCTCCATCAAGCTCGAGAATGGAAGTTGATGCGTGGGGAATGACGTCTTGGAAGCTACAGGATAACGTAACTACTTCCATCGCCTAAGGAAATTATGTGATACAGCACACTGGCGGCCATTTTAGTAAATTGGAATCTGTTGTATGTACACCTGTGGTGAGCATGACGTTGGCTCACATTTTCAAGTCACTGCCCAATACTTTTTTTTAAATGTTTCTTTTTCGCCGCTTTCTGTACTGGGAGTCACCATAGATTGCTGTAGCAGCCTGCTCGGAGTACAGTGGCCAGACAGAGGATTGCTACCTTCTGTGGTCCACTACTTGTTTCGTTTACTTGCAAAAAAAAATCCAATTTGGACCATCCTACACACAAGGCGACACGCAGACATAGAGAGCACTTGCTACTTCATACTGCTGCACGTTTAATCAGGAAACCTTTTAAGGTTTGAGGTCTTCAAGAATTCACAAGTTGGTAAAAAAGTTCAGGTGAGAGGTCGCTCACAGGTGGCCACAAATGTCATTGTTGAATATTGTCCTATTTGCTCAAGACATATTTTGGTACTCTAGTGTTGTTTTGTTTTAAAGTAAAAATGTACTGATTATTTAATAATATGCTGGAGTTTGCCATATTGTGATTTTTTTAACCAAGTTTTTTGGGTGTGAGGCTTTACCCTTGGTGGCAGGGTTATGATGTGTGTTATGCGCCTTAGCTGCTGCCACTGTGTTCTTGTTGATGATAACAATTTTACCGCCCAATGTTTGTAGGGCGTGTGGCATTAGTTATGCAGAATTTTGGTAGTGTTGTAGGGTTGTGTACCCTAGTGCACTGGTGAAGGGTCGTGGACCTTGTGCTGTTGTTTAACTTGAGACTTGCGGTCTTGTCAGGTGTGCGAGGTGTGTGCATTATGGGGTCGTGTGTCGTGTGCTGTTGTTTAACCTGAGACTTGCGATCCTGTCAGGTGTGCGAGGTGTGTGTGTTGAGGGGTCGTGTACCCTGTGCTGTTGTTTAACCTGAGAATTGCGGTCCTGTCAGGTGTGCGAGGTTTGTGTGCGTTGAGGTGTCATGTACCCTGTGCTGTTGTTTAACCAGAGACTTGCAGTCCTGTCAGGTGTTCGAGGTGTGTGCGTTGAGGGGTTGTGTACCCTGTGCTATTGTTTAACCTGAGACTTGAGGTCCTGTCAGGTGTGGGAGTTGTGTGCTTTTAGGGGTTGTGTACCCTGAGACTTACGGTCCTGTCAGGTGTGCTATATGTGGTGTTGAAGGGGGTGAGTGAGGGAGTTACACCTCAGCTGTGTCCTTGATTCTTCCAGTCCTGCATAAAATTACAATGGTGTAATTTCAAAGTATTTACTATCTTAAGACTCTTTTGATATTCTCCATGGTGTGCAGAAGGAGGTGAGTGAGTGAATTACACACTCAGCGGTGTCCTCGATTCTCCCAGTCCTGCATAATATTACAGTGGTGTAATTTCAATGTATTCGGTATCTTAGGACTGTGTTGATATTCTCCTATCCTGAGTCCTTTTAAATAGGAATTAGCTAGTTTTAAATTGTATATGTTTCTTTCATGTTTATGATGTCAAATAATTCGCACTTACATTGTACATTGTTGTAATAATATTATTAATTGTTATCCCTAAGGCAAGGAGATGTGTTGTGACTTGAATTGTTACTTTGCATCCTTTCCCTTAGTTACCTATTCCCTGCTGCTCAGCCAGCATGAATGTGATGTGTGTGGAATGTTGGAATGTTTGATGATGCAGTGGAATGCTGGAGTGCCTGGTGTGGTTTACAGAGAGACAGTTGGTGTGTGTGGGCTGAGCGGCAAGGATGCTGCTCCTGGTGGGGATGAACTTCTTATCTTACTTACGGAGACCGCCCTCCTCGAAGTATCCGAAAGTGTACGCGAGAAGGTCGACCAGGGCAAAGCAGTCATGCTTATGCTGGTCGACCTGTCCGCGGCCTTCAATACTGTTGCCCACTCCATTCTCATTAACAGACTAAGTGACCTGGGTATTCAGGGTACGGCCCTGTCCTGGATTCGATCTTTTCTGGCTAACCGGTCACATCAAGTCTTTCTCCGCCCTTTCATCTCTGCTGAGAAACCCCTGCTCTGCGGGGTTCCCCATTGAGCCCTCTCCTTTTCAACGCCTACGTTTCACCTCTGGCGACTCTGGTTGAATCCCACTGGGTGAGGGTGGTATCCTACGCGGACGACAACCAACTGGTGCTTTCCTTCGGGGATCAGTCTGACACTGCTTTCACTAATTTCAGGAGCTGCCTGAGTAACATCTCGCTTGGATGACTCTGAATTGCCTCAAGCTTAACTCTGATAAAACCGAGGTCCTCTTTTTTAATCCGAAGTCCCCTCCCCCCCCTGTATTTTGGTGGCCTCAGGAGATGAACCCTCCCCCGGTACCGGTTGACTCGGCAAGAAACCTAGGGTTCAGATTCAATAATGAACTCTCATGTAAGGCCCAAATCAGGCAAGTCTCCTCCTCCTGCTTTTGGAAGCTACACATTCTGTGGAAATTCCTCCACTTTCTTCCACTGGAAAGTCGTAGAACTGTAGTCCATGCACTTATTACATCTCACCTGGACTACGCCAACAGTCTCTACTTGGGTCTCCCCGCCTACTTGACTCACAGACTGCAGATGGTCCAGAATGCTGCGGCCAGAATTATCTGCAAGATACCCTTTTGCCACTCGATCTCCCCCCACCTGAAGGACCTGCACTGGTTACCCGTGATTAGGCGCATTAAATTCAAGGCCCTGACTCTGGCGTTCACAGCAACCAGGGGACTCAGCCCTGTCTATCTGAGAAACAGGCTCCAACATTACCACCACGCCCGTACCCTGAGATCCAACCATTTATGTCTCCTTGTCTCTCCCCGCTTTCGCAAGGCAAGGACTGGCGGCAGAGCCTTCGCAGTCAGGACCGCTAAGCTCTGGATTGCCCTCCCACTTTCCATCTGCTTATCAGAGACAGAGCTTACTTTCCGTTGTGCCCTCAAAACCTGGCTTTTCAATTACATCTAGCTTCTTCCCTTTCCCTTCTTATCAGTCGAGTGCCTCAGCGCCGGGACACCTCCGTTGGAGGTAGCTGTACGCTATACAAACTTCATAATATAAATATATATATATAATATACTTAATTACCATCCTAATAACTTGTAACTAAGCTTAATAAACCATCTTGTTATAACCTACAATATGGCTACCTCTGGACTTCCTTTGGATTGCAACAGTTTACCTATGAAGACATTATTCTTGGTATGGAGAACAAGGAGATGAAAAATTATCAAACCTATTAGAATCTGGACTGCTGACCTCCACGGGTTGAGAACTAACTTAATGAGCTATGCACTTCTTAGGTACCTTACGCAGATACAGTAAAAAGGCCATCTCACCATGTTTTACTTGCCTGGAAACAAGTTGTTTAGTTGCACTGGTGTTTAGGCCTGGGGAAATGTAAATTACACCAGCTTAATTCAAGCAATTTTAAGTTGTTGCACAAAACTTTTGAAATTGTACCATTATGCCACTTCATGTAATTGCGCACAATTCACTGTAAAAATGTACTGTGAAATCCATGCAAATAACAGAACACGATTGACTGTTGTTTGCAATGCTTTGTTTAAATACTTTCTCGAGCTGACAATTTGCATGGAGAATAATTTTGGGCTACAATAAAAAACTACAGCAGAAAATTATGGATTTGAATTTGATGTAATTATATATAATAGTTCATAATTTTACAAACATTTTATCTAATTACGTTAAAGCAAATTACTCAAATTTCACACACCACTACGGGTGTTCTGCTTTCACTGCAGTTCACATCTGGCCTCCAATTTCTGCACCTTAATTTTAGTTTCCACGTAGGTTCCCTCATTCGTATTTCCTCCTACAGTTTCTGCCAGTTTGGCACAGTTCCTCCGATGCTGGTAAGACTCTTAGGATTTATGTTCTTTGTCAGTGGCCAACTTTATTCAGAGACTGGTAAGGAGGAATAAAAATGGTCTGATGAATGTGTCTAGAGTACACTAGTACCATTTTCATCTATTGCACCTCATTTTCATGAGAAGACCTGCATGCCACTGAAGTAAAATCCTGCATTGAATTGCATGGGAGAGGGTCCTGTGGCCGCATCTTTACCAGAAAACACAATTTTTCTCTTTCTACTGTAACAACCATTTTGCCTAGGTTGTTTCGTTCAGTAGCAGTTCAGCCTCTTGTGGGGTAAGGGATGCAGAGAAGGTGAGGATACCCATTTGGGTTCACTGCTTGCAGTCTTGAAGCCTGGCAGTCCATACACATATCACAGGTGTGTGCCCACTAGGTCACGTGTAATTCGCGCAGATCATCTTACCCCAGATAGCCACCAACTGACCAGAGTTTACAGTTTGTGAGTCTCAGTTAGTGAGACTCACTCATGGAAGAAATCCAAAACCTGGATGGTCAAAAGCAACAAATCTAGGGGGCTGTCATGGGATGGAGGAGAGCAATGACTGGCCTTCAGGATGTACCAGTCGGGAAGGTGCGAGTCTGGGGTTGTCAAGTCTAGGACCTGCACACAAACATGGAGAAATTAGAATAGAGGAAGCATTAGAGGAAAGTAAAGGAGGCAGGAAAGAAAGATGAGAGGAGATAGGAAGGGGGTGATTCCAATACAGGGAGGAAGAAAGACGAAAGAGTGAGACCAGAGAAAGTAAAAAGGGACTATCATTTGAACATGAAGAGCAGGGCCGGACTGGCTGTAGTGGATACCGTGTGTTTTCCCGGTGGGCCGGAAGGGCGGGACCGTTTTTGGACCGGTGGGGGCCGTTTTTGGTATACAGGGGGCCGGTTCTGAAGCAGTGCGGCAATATTGGCCTCCTGTATCAAAAGCAGTAGCAATGTTTCCCACCAGCACCATCCCCACCCCCCCACCGCGCAGCCAATCAGACTTAATTGCCAGCGCCGGTTTGCGTTCCCAGTCCGGCCCTGATAAAGAGGAAGACTGGAGACAGCCGCAATTTGCAGAAGATGGCATTGAAGAAGTGGGGCATAGAGGTGGGCGATCCAACAGATTTAGAGCAAGATATTGCGATTACCTAAATTGCAAATCCAAAAACCTTCATGCATAGCAAAAGGCCATTTTGCGATCGCAAACGGACGATTTTTGCGAACCACACTGTTTGCGATAGCAAAATTGCTTGATGCATGTGCCCCTTAGAGCCCATGCATGAGCTGAGTGCTGAAAATGTTTACTGTGTAAATCACACAACAAACATCACGTACAATGTGATAAAGCCACTTTAAAATGCAAGAAAGTGTTTTTCCTTAACATGTGAAGATTTTTCATCAATAAATCACATTACAGCATTTTCATGTAAACACTGTACGTGACCCAGATTATTATAGGGAAAAATTACAGTCTATTAAATCAAACGCAATAGGTTTTTCTGTACAAATGGTATTCTGAGCTCACATAGTTCAAATGCTTTCATACAATGAAGAAAAAAGAGTTTTGGTGAAATAAAATATTTGCCTAAGATCACACAATTTAAGTGGGAAGTTGCGATTTATCCAGGTTTTCTACTTTCACTTTGTACAAACCAGCCAGGAAATGGGTAACTATTTCTCTTTCCTTTTGTGAAGACATTTTCTTTACCTCTTTGTGCATTTTTCTGCAGTTTTATGTAGCAGGAACCCGACCGAAGGTATTGGAGTGCTTTACATAAGCGTTAGTTACATTACTCTTTCACATCCATTGTTTATAGGCAGGGGGTAGATTAAGTGATTTGCCCAAAAACACAGGATTTTGAGCCGACGGCGAGACTCGAACCTCATCGGCAGCTCAGACCCTAACACCGCTTCCTGGGTAAAAGCTCAGCTCTTTATGGGCTCGAGGTTCAACAGGACCTTGAGCTGAGCCAGAGCCAGGCATCAGGCTCGAGTCTGGCTTGAGCTATCAATGGATTGCCCAGTGGCAGCTCCTCTGCTGTGGTGGAGGAGCGTCGCCCCACTGCTTTCTCACAGTGCAAGAAGCAAAAACATAAAATAGTAATAACTTTTAGTTATTACCATTTTATGTTTCCTTTGCGGGAGGGCGGGTGGGCGGGGCTGCTCTGCTTATGGAGCAGGGGAGGAGTGGTTTGCCCACTCCTGAGTGTGCAATGACTGTTTGGTCAGCCCTTTCGTGCCTCCAAAACCAGTCATGTGCACTTTCCCTGTCTCATGCCCACCCCTCCAGCCCCTGGCTGAGCGCCGTGTCACGGCGCTCAGACCAATCACAATGCTGCATTGCAGCGTTGTGATTGGCTTTGGGGAGGGAGCCTGGCTGCCTGCTTCCTGTTCCTGTCTGAGTCGGAGGCAGGAGTGCAGGAGCAGGGAAGACACGGAACCCAGCCTCAAGGTAAGATTATTTTTATTTTTTTATTATGTCCCCCCTGCACCCCCCTGTGTCTGCCCCCTCACCCGCGAGCCATGCCTGCCACAACTGGGCTTGCCCACCTCTTATGGGGACTGCGCAAATCTGAATGGACTCAAGTGATTTGACCAACATTCTGGAGGCAGTGCGAGGCACAAATCAGCCAAATGCCACCTTCCCACCGACTAGTGGAAATTGCGACAATGCAGAGCGGAGGAGCCAGAAATGTGACAAGGAAAGCCTGGCATAAGAAGGTGATCAAGAAGAATTTATATTTACTTAAATGCTTACATCGTGAAATACTGCCTTTCGCAAGCAGAATTACAATTTTAAAAAAAGGTATAGCAACAACTATATAACAATGGAATTAAAACAAATATGTCTTAAGTTTGTACTATTTGTGGCCTGAGTGCTTGTTTACGTATACAAGAGAGTTATGCCTAGCATTGGTGCTTTGCCCACTGTTTGGCTCTGCACCTAAGGTTCTCTGTAACAGTTGCGGCTCGCATGACTCGTGGGTAGGGGGCAGGTGGGGTATCGCACGTGGGTTCGCGCAGGTGTTCGCACGGGGGGAATTTAAAAAGAAAATACTTAACTTAACGGGTCCCACGCCGCCTCCACTCCTGACTGGGTCCCGCTGCTGGAACAGAAAGATGGCAGCCTCTCTCCCCTAAGCCAATCACAACGCTGCAATGGCAGCGTTGTGATTGGTGTGGACGGCGCCCAGCCGGGCGACTGTAGGGAGGCCATTTTCTCTATGTAGGCTGCATGCAGCCTACATAGAGAAAATCCAGAGTGCGCATGACTGGTTTGGTTGGCCCTCAAACAGTCAGGGCACTAAGAGTGGGCAAGCCACTCCTGCCAGACCCGCTAACCCGCCCGCCCCCAACCAGACATGCCCTCCCGCCTGCCCCCAACCAGGCATACCCTGCCTTCTGCTTTCTCGCAGCACAAGAAGCAGAAACATAAAATGGTATTTAAAATACCATTTTATGTTTCTGCTTCTCGCACTGAGAGAAAGCAGTGGGGCGACGCTCCTCTGCCCTAATGGAGGAGCCGCCTCTGCTCTGTAAGGGTGCTTGCCTTATAGTTAGGTGTTTGTTTTACTCTCTCTGGGATTCCAGTTTGATTTCTTTGACAAACATGTTGCATAGAAGGAAAAACATACATTCCCCATCCTTCTCCAGATGCCCTTGGTTCAAGATGAGTTTGATTTTCTTTGATCTCATCCAATCGAATGGTTGAACGAGTAACACAAAATGAGCAAGATCTCCCATTTCACCACAGAAGTATTTTTCCAACTCGGCTAGCTTCCATCTTTTCAGCGAAGTTTTTTGCGAAATAGATCCCATATGGCTAGTGCAAAGAGTTTTCTTTCTCTGTCGTTTACAATTTGACCAGGTATGCTTGTGCTTGAGAGGAAATGTCAAAGAGGCCAGATTGATAGAAGGAATAGAGACTTCCAGATGCTTTTCTTTTTGGACAGTTGTAAATCGGCAACTTATTATTTATAACTTTATACATTCTTTTTTAGGCATCAGCTGCAAGTTCAAATTGTTTGGAGTAAGGAATAGATTCAGTTGATTTGTCTGCATTTTCCTTTAGATTTGCAATTAGCCTGGGTGAAATTTAAATTGTGCGGGCATATTTCACATTAGTTTGGGAATTTCATATTATGCTTGTTACGTGAAATTCCCGAAATCATGCCCCATGCCGTTTTGAGTAATCATGAACCATTTACTGTAAAAATGTACAGCGAAACACATCGTTCATTGTAAAAATGTACAGTAACACGGGAACAACAGGACCCCAGCAGCTGATTTTGCAGTACATTTCTTAAATGTGTCCTCGCACAAAAAATTGATGCAAGGATGCATTTTGCTCTAAAATATAGCACAAAATGATTTCTTTTTGTTTTTATTTATTCAAGTTTTTCAAATATGAACAACAAACAAAATCATCATGGCTGTTATTCAATTACAGAGCATTAGTGAGCATGATTATTACAGTACATCGATCCTCCATTATCATGTTTTCCATATTGTACACACAGTAGATAATAGCAATAGTTCAATAGATGACATGCTAGTATACACTATTCATCAGACACAGTAAGTAGATATGCAGTGAATGGGCCCCACACATCTCTTGGACGCGAGGCGTGGGGCAGCTCCTCAGCAAAACATGAAAGCTGGTCGCAACAATATGCCATATCCCGTATCCAATGATCATGGTTCGGGACAGTCCTCCCTCCCCACTGAATAAAAACCCTCCTTTTTGCTAGCAGCAAAGCTACAGCTACTAGTTTACTGTTGGATGGCTGTATGTTTTTGTTTAACCCCAGTAGACACATTTGCGGGGTGCATTCTACCGTCTCCATTACCACAGCAGTGAGAGTGTGTGTAACTTCTGCCCAATAGTCCTGTACCCTTGGACAGGCCCACGCTAAATGCATGAAATCTGCATTGTGCGCCCCACTCGAGACCCAGTCCGCACTGTCCTGCAACCCATACTTGCAAATATGTGTTGGGGTGTAGTATAATTTATGTATGTATTTAAAGTGTATGATTCTAAGATTTCCATTCGCTGTCAGTTGCCCCATTAGTGCACGCCTTCCAGTCATCCATGTTCAACTGTGTAGAAAGGATGGCGTTCCACTTAGCTAAAGGCCCCTTGTCTAATCCCCGTGCATCTTTCTGTAATGCGTTATACAGCCGTGTGATTAGCTGGTACCGTGTTTCTGTCGTAAGAATCAATTGGAGTGCCCCCAAGGCCCGCGGTTCCTCCGGGAATTGTGGGTATAGTGAGCGCAAGGCTGCATCAAGTCTGCTATATATGAAAACCAGCATTGGGGACCCATTACCGTCATCCATTATCTCTGAAGCGTCTATGAATTTACCCTCCCGATAGACATCACCCATAGTGTGAAGTCCCGCTGCACGTAAAGTACTTAGTGAACCACTCTCTCTTGTTACGGAATTATACGAATTATGCAATAGTGGCATAGCCGGGGCGTACAATGGAACAATCTGCACTCTGCGCCCAAGTGCCCTCCACGCATGTACTGTGCATTGTACCGTATCTATTTACCCGCGTTAAAAAATAGAGTTGTTATTGGAGAGCATGGCTTTGAGTGGGACACGGTGCACCGTGCCCGCTTCCACTGCTACATGCGGGATGTAATTCGGAGCATGCTGCCAATAATAAGTGAAATGCGCCTGAGCGCATAAATAATACAGTTGTAGGAATGGGGCCGTAAATCCTCCCTGCTCATATAGGAGCGTTAATACTTCCCATTTAAGTCTCGTTTTTTTCCCCGCCCAAGCCAGCTTAATTAACAGTGACCGAAGTGTCGTAAAAAAATGTTGGGCTAAGCGTATGGGAATGTTAGTGAATAAATACAAGAATTTGGGTAACACTATCATTTTCATTAACACTATTCTATCCGGTAGGGACAATGGGAGCCTGATCCACCGTGCCACCTGCTCCTCCAAACGCGATATCATCCTGCCATAATTAGATGACCACCTGCGGGTCCTTGTGGATCCATATCCCCAGATACTTTACCGGGTCCACGCACAATTCCAGTGGGTATCCTAATTCAATGGCCCTTGTGCATGCAGTTAAGGGAAGGATGATCGATTTGGACCAATTAATACCCAATCCTGAGTACCATTCAAATCTTACATATTCTCGTACAAGCCTCTCCAAATGTACCTCCGGATCCCTCACGTACAACACCATGTCATCAGCGTACATTGACACTGCAAGCGGTCGCTGATGAAAGCACAGCGCTGCCGCTGCGTGTCTCTGCCGCAGTACACATGCCAGCGGTTCGAGCACCACCGCAAATAATGGTGGCGACAGGGAGCACCCTTGCCGCGTGCCACAATGTATCTCAAAAGTCCCCAATGTGTGCCCAGTACCACATACACGTGCAACTGGATTGGTATACAAAAGCTTGATCCAGTTAGTGTATGCCAACGGCACTCCCATATGATGCAGTACCGCTAACATATACTTCCATGAAATTGAGTCAAAAGCTTTGGCGGCATCCAATAACACCTTCACCGCAGGCAACGTGGGTTTCGAAAATATGCAACACCGAGCCGTCACAAACCCCGATTGGTCGGGTAGCACCATTGTGGGTTATAGCAGGCGGAGTTGTGTAGCTGTGACTTTTGCCAATATCTTAGCGCCAGTGTTAATAAGCGATAACGGTCTGTACGAGTCACAGCTATTTGGTCATTTACTGGGTTTCAACAATGCAATTATCAGAGCCTCGTGGAGAGTGGCAGGCAGATACTGCTTCTGGTATGCCTCCATATGGGAAACAGCGTTTTTAACGCTGTCAACACCACGCGGGTAGGTAACAACGCGGACGTTACATCGTCCGCGTTGTTACCACGCATGGCATTACATCGCAAGTTGTTTCTACGACTTGCGCTAGATGACGCGCAACACCAAGGAATGTGTTGGATTTTAAATCCAACACATTCCTACTGTTGCGCTAACTGGAGTAGGAATAGTAATTTATACTATTCCTAAGTCCAGCGCCATCTAGTGCAAGTCGTAGAAACGACTTGCGATGTAAACCATGCGTGGTAACAACGCGGACGATGTAACATCCGCGTTGTAACCTTCTGCGTGGGATTGTATGTCGTAGTAACGTCATACATTCCTCCATATACATAGCATGCAGTTGTGGGGCTAATAGGTCCATATACTCTTTATAGAATTCCCCAGGCAGGCCATCTCCCCCAGTAGCTTTCCCATTGGGTAGGGCGGCAATGGCCTCTTTGATTTCCTCCATTGTTATTGGTTGGCTAAAAAATCTTGCTATCCCTGTGTGAGCCACACCAGCGCAATAACTTCTAAATTCTCTGCAACTTCTGGTTCCTCGGCCGACTCTCGCTCAGCATTCATATTTTTGTAGCATTGTACAAACATGTTGAGAATGCCAGGCATGTCATACTGAACAGTATCCTCGCTAGAAATCGCTTCCACTATGTGTGTTCTCGCCCATGGCTCTGCAATTCTACTGGCTAACGCCTTCCCAGGTCTACCTCCTTCCCCATAAATTCTGGCTAGCCATTCCGTGACATGTGGCGCACCTCTTGCTCTGCTGTTTCATTATATTCTGTAATTTTTTTCCCTGATTTCTGCCAGCATGGCCTCCCCTTTGGTTTTTTCATATGCCCTTTCCAAGCACCCCAAGTCCATTTCAAGCTGTCGAAGCTGCCCTCGATCATACCTGAGGACCCCAGCTTGGAAACCTTTGCATGCTCACTGCAGCACCCGCCGCGATGTAAAAAATGCAGGTTGTGCATTTCACTGCACTACGTGGCAGGCACCACACAGTGCCTGCCACTTAGTGCTGTGAAATGTAGGGGGGTACCATGGTACCCCCCAGTGCACCCACACCTCCCCCAACACAAGGGGGGCCCGCAATGGGCCCCCAAAACCAATCCCCACCAGCCTTTCCATGGTGGTTTCGCTGCCATGGAAAGGCTGGCGTCAGCCCCCATCGTAATTTAGCGGACGGTGCCTGCTAGGCATCGCCACCATTTTACTCTATCTGGACCGTCCGCCAGGCAATCGGAACGATTGTCTGTGGCGGATCCATGGCGGACGGTCTTTGCGCCCGCCACGGACATGGTCCGATTCCCCCCGCCACCGTAATGTGGTGGGGGGAACATCGTCGTTCGTTGGCGGAGGGATCGCCACCGCACGGCTGGCGGTGGCGGTCCTTCCCCCATCGTAATGAGCCCCTTAGTTTGTCCGCTATTTTTCTACAAATTCCTATAGTTGATCATTTCACTGTCCTTTGCTCTTCGTAGATTTCTCTACCACATTTACCCCTTTCACTCCAAAGGGTGAGATCCAAAACAGATTAAGAACCGGGCTCTGTAGAGGGGAAGTAGCTAAAACTACTCCCCCAAAACATACATTTAATTTTGCCGCACGTGTTTAGAATCCTTCTTAAACCTTCATTAACCGTAATTATAGACACGAGGCAGTTAAATGTATGTATGAATGTCTCTTTTAAAAACGTCTTGCTGACAGAGAGACAATGCGGACATTAATATTTCGGCCTGAACAGGATCCCTCACAAAGATGTCTGTTGTGAAATGATATCCCTCTTTTTATAGCACTATCGTTAAACATTCCTGAAGAATATTCGTTCTAATATTGATTACTTATAACCACAGACCTGGATTTCACGCGGTATTCTCGTCGCTGCAGAATCAACTGACATATCTGTATAGCACAGCTCTGAAATCCGCCACAGAAAGTTTCGCCTCTGAGGGGGACAGCGATGGGGACACAGTGAACTTCATAAAATGTCTAACAAGACAGGAGTTTGACATTCATGGCTATAACGATCCCAATTTATAGACCTTAGTGCAAGTTATCACCATTGTGACACCCACAGCCATATCATATTCTGCTAATTAACCTATCGCTTACAGGGCGTGCTGCTGCTGTGCCTTCATTTCTCCCTCAGGTTATATTAAAAATATTGAATTCTGATGGAGACCATTGCGAGCTTCCATCTGGCCTTGTGGCGCAAAGTCCTTGGAATCAGTCTTGGTTCACTGTTTCCGCCGCATGCAAATATATAGCAATTATGATAACATGAAGATCATCTCTTAATTCCACCGAGCATACTGTCTATTCGGCCCGTTTCCTAACTAGCAATATAAAAAGCCACTTAGAAGCGTAACTTTATCTATTATTCATTCATTAATATCCCAGACTTTGTAAAACATTTTCCTCGGATATAATTGTTTCCTATTCAAATAAGGTCACCCAAATGTCACCAATTTTCTATGCATCATGTATGTTTAATGCACTAATTCCTAATTTTCGGCGTTTTAATGCTTCCCTGAATACCATGACACCTTGGGGTTTACTTAGCCTCATACCGACTCAGACCAGCAGCAATTGCTGCCTATTCTTGCTTCCATGCAGATGTTGCTAGGACTAATTTTAAGTGTTCATTTGTTCTCGGCTCTTTACGAAGTGATTTATGTCTATGTGGGTTTGGATGCATTTGTTGTTTTGCATTGTATATCCTTTTTATGAAAAAAGCGCAAGCACATTTTAGTAGCATCTATTTGTGTACAGAATGTTTAATGGAGATGCACATTTCAACTTGGAACCGGATTTATCACAGTGTTGTGTTGCCCTTGCACTACGCAAGGTAAGGCAAGGTCAGCGCAATACTAAAGTTAGATTTACCAAGCAACACAAGGCCACCTTGCGTGGCCCTGCTGTGCATGGTAAATCTGGAGTAACGCAAGGCAGCACAAGTCGCTGCCTTGTGTTACCGTGGGGAGGCATTCAATGGGCGAACTGTGGGTGTTCCCACACATCCACCCTTGGATTTTGGCGCATTCTCAGATTTACCATGAGTGGTAGACCTGGAAATGCATTAAAATGCTACGCCTTCCCAAGGGAGGTGTAACGAGAAGAAATATATTTATTTCTCCTCGTTTTGTTCCTCTTTCTAAATGTGCTGCATCTTGCAGCAGATGTAGAAAGAGAAAAAAAAAACAGAGGATTGTTTTTGTACAGGAAGGTGCCCCTACCTGCACAAAAACAATCCTACCTACAACACAGGCACCCTTGCACCACCGCACATTGTGCGCCAACGTAAGAAGTGGACAGAAATGCAGCATATAATGTTAAAATATGGTGCATTCCTGCCCTCTCCCTTTCACACCAGAGTGCAGCAAGGTGTCTTTCTGTATTGCTGTGCGTGAACGTTTGATAAATCTGGATATTGGTTTAGAATTTGTGCTCTGATTCATACTACTAACATCCTGTGGTATAATGCATCATTCATAAAAAGAGCTCTTTGGATTGTTTTCTGTGCAGAAAGGTACTCCTCCCTGCACAAAACACTCCTGCTCATAATGCAGGGACCCTTGTACCATTTCTGCATTAACGCTAAGCAGCACACAGTGCGCCAGCCCACAGGGAGAGCAGGGCTGGACTCGTCGTAGCTGGCACCGGGCATTTTTCCAGTGGGCCGGCAGGGTGGGGGCCGGTTTTGGACCCATGGGGGCTGGTTTTGTTACTGGGGGCCGGTTTTGCAGCATTGCTGCAATATTGCCCCCGTAACAAAAGTGGTAGCAGTGCTTCTCACTAGCTCCCACCCCCCGCTCCTGGGGCTGGTCGAGTACATTGCCAGGGCTGGTTGCTGTTCCCTGTCTTGCCATGAGAGAGAGCATATATGCTCCATATCTTTGTAAATATGGACCATTTCTACTACCTCCCTTTCACTCAACGAAGCCCAGCAAGTTCCCATGCTGCAACTCATTGCTTGAAATAATGGTAAATATGCCTTATAATATTTTGTCCCGATAGTGCACACATTTCTATTAACAATGTGCCATTCTGCTACAGCTTGTTGCAAAGTACATACACTTATGAATGACAAGAGTGGGATCTTTTGTTTTAACACTACATGGTGCCTAGAACACAAAACACCCCGCAGCGGCAGATGAAGAACATTTAATTGCAAGCATGTATATGTATATTTTCGTACATAACTGGGTAATAGAAACCTGGCTATTCCCTGCTATGTCTGAATGTCAAAAGTATATTTTAAAGATTTTTGCCTTCAAGGTCAGTATACACCATAAAAGGTGTCAAAACTTCAGTTCCAACAGCTGAAGTGGGCATACTACCAGAATTGTGATTTTTAAATGTTTTTCTACATTAACATTGTGTCCAGAATACAGACTACCACAACATTGTGAGGGAAAGTATATATAGTTAAGAATAGCTGTCCCATTCTTAACTCCAGCTATACATACCTTGAGAATATATATCTGTCATAGATAGATCTATCTATCTATCTATTGGGCAGTTGATATTCTTGGCATGACATTTTTGTACGACGATATTTTTGTTGCTGATATTATCGCATAAACTCCAGGAATACAGTATATACTGGTGCTACAATTTATCTCACCTGGGCCAACCTTTACTTTTAAGACATCACCTACCTTTTAAGACTCCTGATTTCTACTTAAACTTAAATTATGCTCAGTCCCTCTATCTGAGTTTTTCCATGTGCCACTTAATGTGAAGCTGCATTTCCAAATATTGCTGTCATCCTAACTCTGGTCATTCAATCCTGGGACTCCACTAAACCTCTGGAGAACGCTCTCCTGGCTCCAAGTGCAATCACATCACATAAAAGTACTCCGGGTCATTGACAAATGCATCAGAAGCAATATTAGAAGGATCACTAACATAACATCAACACTCATAATATCGACCTACAAAATTATCGAGACACAAATACCGATAACATAAATATTGATATTCTATACTTATTTAAAAAAATACACAATTATCGACACAAAAAACAAACATTAACATCGATATCACTAATACCGATAACAAAAATATAGACCACACAATTATCGCAAAAACAAAATATCAACACCTTAAAAATATTTTTAATAACACAATATATAATAAAATATATATAAACAATATCACAAACACACACAACATATTAAATAAATAAAATAAAAGTTAAATAAATTATAATTAAAAAAATAAATTTAACATAATTAAATCCACCAAATGAATTACTCCTTACAAACAGAATATATAAAAGAAATAATTATTATTATACATTCAATACAATATAAATTACAAATTATATACTATTATACTTTTAAATAAAGTAAGAATAAAAAAGTTTAACTAAACATTAATTAGCGTTTCCATATAAGGAAACAATTGCCAAATTAATTGAAAACATTAGTAATAATCAATGAAAAACACTTTCAACTTAAATAACCCACTAAGATTGAAAGGACAATTAAACAAACACTATATAAACTAAAGAAAATTTAACTTTATTTTATACTACAACAAAAAACAAGAATAAGGGGAATCTCTGCCGGATCACTTCTACAACATTGGACTTCCTCATTGAAACTCTAATTTCAACTCCACAAAGTAAGTAAAATACCAATTCAATGTTACTACTGTATAAAATAATAGTAAACAACTTTTTAAAATAATTAAATAATTATTGTATTATTTTTTTAAATGATATCTCCTCTACAGAAACTCCAAAAGACACTCAACTAACTTCAAAAATCATCAACAAAACAACCTTGCAAAAAAAGTAAGTATAAATCACAATTAAACTATTATAACAACTAAAAATCCCAACACAAAGCGCCCACTAACCACACAAACCCCAAAATACAGAAAATGCTGTTAAACAAAGTTATTAAAATTATTCATTTTTTTCTGCAGGAAATAAAAAGAAACACTAAAGCCAAGCACCAACAGAAACGCCTCAGCATCATAAAAAGTTCAACATATTCAAGCATGTAAGTATAATTTTGTATTTGGAAATGTGTATTGCAATAAAAACAATTACAATACATTTAATATTTTTATATACATTTCTCATAGCATTTGAAACATCAGAATGATAGAAGGTGCAAAACTCATTACTTCCCAGAAAGGAAAACTGTTATTATGCTATATGGGATATGTCTACACCCAAGAAAAACAGACAGGCGACAACATTAATTGGAAATGCAGCAAATATTATGCAAATGCATGTTATGGGAGGGCTACAACAAAAGAAACTACTGTATTAAATGCTAAGGAACATAACCACCCCCCTAACATAGCTGAAATATAAGTGAGAGACACTTTAGAGACTCTGAAAGAAGCTAACACTAGCTCTTAAAAACCTACTACTAAAATACTAAAAGACATACTCCCCAGAGTTCCAGAACATGTAACTGGCCAATTACCCTCTGTCTCAACATTAAAAAGGCTTAGAGCTAGAACAAAAAAATCAACTGCTACCACCCCACCTACCCCCAAAACTTTCAGTGAAATTCAAGTACCACCTGAACTCACTGTAACTCATAATGAAGAGCAATTTCTTCTTTATGACAATAAATCTAACGACAAAAGGATTATAATATTTGCAACTCCCACAAACTTACTTAAACTACAGAATTGTGAGACATGGATGATGGACGGAACATTTAAAATATGTCCCAAACCATTTTACCAATTATACACAATCCATGGACTGTATCACATCACCAACATCCCCTTTATATATGCCCTGTTACCAAACAAACAAACCACTACCTATGTAGAACTCTTAACGAATGTAAAGCAAGAAACTAATTATTACTATCCTCAAAAATTATCATAGACTTTAAACAGTCAATGATACAAGCCATCCTGAAAAACTACCCTCACACAGCAATACAACGTTGCTATTACCACTTTAATCAATGCATATGGAGACACCTTCAAAAATCTACACTATGGGCCTGATTCTGATGCGGTTAGGAAGGCCTCCTAACGGCATTTGCTCTGTCCAAATCAGATCGGGAATGTGTCTTTCCAACCGACTCGGAAAGGTTTCCAACCGACCAAGTATGATGCGAGTTAGGAATATTCCAATCCAAACCCGACGGCATTTGGAATGACCAAGCTGTACGGAGCAGAATTGTACGTCTCTACGGGCCGCGTTTCCAAACGACCGAGTACGATGCTGGATTTGGACAGCCTTTCCGAATCATGCCGTCCGACTCAAATCGGCAGTCAGAATCAGACTTTGGGGGCCCGTAGTGGGCCCCCCTGCACCTGGAGCCTTCCCATTCGGGCCAGTGGGGGTACCCATGGGTCTTCTCCTACCAGCCATGCACAGTGTGGCAGGCACCAGGGGGTGCCCGCCACAGGGTGCCCGATTTTCCCCAGCCACCCCTTTCTCCAATGGGAGCCTATGCATTCAGTCGGGACAAAGGCTCCCATTGAAGTCAATGGGAGTCCAACCAAATCGTATCTGGAAGCATCCGTGTGCATCATACTCGGTCGGTTGGACTCTCCCGATCCAATTCGGTTGGAAACCATTCCTAAACCCATTCGGTTGGGAAGCTTTTCCAAACCGCATCAGAATCGGCCCCTATATGTTTAGTGTCCAGCACCTTCCCTGACTTTTTCTAGTTTGGAGTTGGAATAGTAAATTATATATGTTTAGTGTCCAGCACCTTCCCTGAGTTAATATAGTTTGGAGTGGGAATAGTAAAATATATATGTTTAGTGTCCAGCACCTTCCCTGACTTTTTGTAGTTTGGAGTGGGAATAGTAAATTATGTATGTTTAGTGTCCAGCACCTTCCCTTAATTAATATAGTTTGGAGTGGGACTAGTAAATTATATAAGATTAGTGTCCAGCATTTTCCATGAGTTAATATAGTTTGGAGTGGAAATAGTAAATTAAATCTGTTTAGTGTCCAGCACCTTCCCTGAGTTAATATAGTTTTGAGTGTGAATAGTAAATTATATATGTTTAGTGTACAGCACCTTCCCTAACTTTTTATAGTTTGGAGTGGGAATAGTAAATTATATATGTTTAGTGTCTAGCACCTTCCCTGAGTTTTTGTAGTTTGGAGTGGGAATAGTAAATTATATATGTTTAGTGTCCGGCACCTTCCCTTAATTAATATAGTTTGGACTGGGAATAGTACATTATATATGTTTAGTGTCCAGCACCTTCCCTGAATTAATATAGTTTGGAGTTGGAATATTAAGTTAAATATGTTTAGTGTCCAGCACCTTCCCTGAGTTAATATAGTTTGGAGTTGGAATAGTAAAATATATATGTTTAGTGTCCAGCACCTTCCCTGGGTTAGTATAGTTTGGAGTGGGAATAGTAAATTCTATATGTTTAGTGTCCAGCACTTTCCCTGAGTTGATATAGTGTAGAGTGGGATTAGTAAAAAACTAGTTCTTTATTTTGGAGTAAGGTTAATGATAAAAATGTATGTTTAAGTGGTAATAGTATGTTAAATATGTGTATTTAAAAAAACTATATTTATAACCGACAATTAATGTAAGATAATTATTTTATTGTTAATATAGAAAAAAAAATAAGATAGGAATTAAGGGGCCTATTACGATAGCGGTCGGAAAACCTCCCCGACCGCCATGGTAACGGGAAAAGACCACCCGCAAGGCTCGCGACATAACTGTTGGTCGCATTAGGATGTTCCTTGCTCGAAATCCGACCGCGGAGGTCGGATCGCGGGCCTTAACATTGCGGCGGTTGCTGCTGCCCGCAGCACCGCAGCGATGTCCAAATGAGCATGTCCTGCATTTCCCTGCACTGCTTGGCAGGCACTGCACAGTGCCTGCCACCTGGTACAGGGAAATGTAGGGGGGGACCATGGGTACCCCCCCAGTACACCCACACCCCCCAAAAAAACATTGGGGGCCCGCAACGGGCCCCTGGAAGACAATCACTGCATGCCTTTCAATGGCGGTCTGACCGCTGAGGAAAGGCTGACTACCGCCGGCATCATAATCCTGCCGGCGGAGCCTACCCTGCACCGCCACCATTATCCCGGTCCTGCTCCGACCGCCGGGCAGGAGTGCGGATAGCAACCGGCGGTCGGAATTTCCCACCGCCGCGGTCACCACCGCCATCCTAATTTGACCGGCGGATTTCTGGCTTGCGATCGAGGTCGGATGTCCACCGCCGGTCCGGCGGGCACCACCGCCAGCCCGGCGGTGGACATCCGACCACCATCGTAATAGGCCCCATAATACAGAACAATATTTATATTTTATTTATGGTTTTTTTTCAGTTAAAGACTCAAGCAAAGAAATATTATGCATTTTATTTTATTTACTTTGTTTGATATATATAGTTATACAGAGAAATAATAATACATTTTTTTACTTTTGGATACATTTCATATTTAGTACATATTTAAACATAAACAAATATTTTTTAAGTATAGTCAGCATGAAACATTTTTATGTTTTATATAATGGAGAATTTGGTAAATATGTACATTTTTTACAAATAAAAGATGCAGTTATCCACTGATTTTTACACATTTTTTTAATACATATTTTTTTGGTAACAGTTATAGAATATTTATTTATATTGTAAATATGCATTACATAATTACATAGAGTGTACATTTTTAATAACATACATTTTGTTACAATTTTTTCATTGCGTAAGTTTTTTATATTTTTGGCTTAATTCCTAATAAATAATATTATATTTTGTATACTATTATTTAAATTGTAAATATAAATAATATTATACAGGTAAGAAAGCATTTTGTAAATGAAAATATTTTTGAACATTAATACATTTGTTCACATTTTTAGCTAGCAGTACAATTTTTTTCTTACATTGGTATGTTAACATAATTTTTTTTAATGTATGATAGTAAATATTTTTTTTGTTCTAATATACATTTTGTACATTAGTAATATTAATTAGTATTTTTTTAACGTTTTTTAATGTAGAAAAGTATTTTTCTGTTTTCAATTTGGCAGCCATTTTTTACACTAAGTTCTATTTTGTAGGCTATCTGTGATGTTTTAGGTCATTTCTGAGGGGAGAAGCTTGAGGTTGGAAGCTGCGTCTCATCTGTTAAGGTATGTTTAATTTAATTACTCTTAGGCTTAATTTAGGAGTAGGGCGAAGGTAGTAGGTAGTCTATAGTATATGTAATGTTTGTATTTTGAGTTTTTTGTGAGGTTTCGTTTGTAGTTTTGCATATGCGAAATGCGGTTAGTGTGTTGATAGGTAGGTGTTAGGGTTTGCTATATATGTTTAATTATGTTTTGAGTATGGTGTTATTAGTATGTTTATTTGTGTGTTTTTAATGATTTATTGTGTATCTGTGCATGAGGGATTGTGTTGTTTTTTTCCACAGGTTTTTGTCGTTTGGAAGTTGCCGTTGGGAGAAGTATGCTTTTTTTAAGGAACTTTGTATTAGTTTCTAGTAAACTAATAATTATTTTACAGTTCCTTTATTTTTTGGGTATTCCTGGAGTGTTTCTTTTTTAATTAAATTTTTTGGGTTTTTATGGATTCAAGTCTATGGATATATTGCCGGTGGATTATATTCTACACAGTTGTATTTTTACATTTTTTTGGGGGCTTTTAACTAAGTATTGGGATTTTTCCACATTTGGATTTATTTGTGGCAGTTTGGATTCAATTCTTAAGCTATAAAAAAGTAAGTTATTTTAAATTATTTACAATGGGAGGGAAATGTAATTTTTGTAATTGTTATTGATATTTTTTAATATATAAAATATATTTATAATGTCAAATAATTTTTTTTTAAAGTTAAAATTAATTGACATAATATTTATATTTTAGATGTTTTAAAAGAAATGTTTAGTTAAGAACTCAGTTCACAATTACGATTTTTCTATGTTTATGTATTACTGTTTTAAAGTAGGGATTCAGCTATTGTTTCTAGATATTCTAGCCCTTTAGTGCTCGGGTAGAGTCTTAATTTGTATTGTAAGTGCTCGAACATTGTTTTAGTTTGTTTAGTTAGTTTTGGACTTAGCTGTGTTACAGACTGTTCAAGTCTTAGGGGCCGATTCCGATCTGGGTCGGAAAGCTCTCCGACCGATCCGGATTGTTTTCCGACCGAGCCGGACCCCTGCAGTCCGACCGAACGAGCACGATGCGGCCGTATGCTGCCGGACTTGGTTCGGTCGGACTCCCATTGAAGTCAATGGGAGCCGGTCGTACGACGTGTACATGGGCTCCCATTGACTCAATGGGTACGTTGCGCACAAGGGGGCCCCCTGTAGTGGGTACGCGTTGGTGCCATCCGCACCGTACACGCATGTATAGGGGGGACCCATGGGTCCCCCCTGTGTCCGACTCGTACGGCTACGGGTGAAGGGGGGTCCGGCACGGACCCCCGAAGTCCGCGTCCGGGTGCTTTTTCGTGTCGGAGGCTCCGACTCGATCTGGCTGTCCGGATCGTGCATCGTACTGGCTCGGCCGTAAAACGTCTCCATTGCGCGCCACGGATCGAGTGCGAACGAGTCGGACAGAGCGCTTCAGACCCGGAAACGAGTCGGTCGGCGATTTCGCATTCGCTCGCATCGTACTTGCTCGCTCGGACGACTGTACGAATCGGTCGGAAACACAGCCTCCGACTCGGATCCGGTAAAGCCGAATCCGATTCGGAGCCCTACCGACCGAGATCGGAATCGACCCCATAGAATTTACTATTCCCACTCCAAACTGTATTAACTCAGGAAAGGTGCTGGACACTTAGGGGTCGATTCTGATCTCGGTCGGTAGGGCTCCGAACGCGATCCATCCGGAAAAAGTACGAGCCGTACGCGTGTTCTCCGACCGACTCGTACAGCTGTATGAGCGAGCAAGTACGATGCGAAGAACGCGAAATCGCTGACCGACTCGTTTCCGGGTCCGAACCGCTCCGTACAACTCGGTCGCAGACGAACCGTACCGCGTAATGGAGTCGATTTCCGACCGAGCCAGTACAATGCACGCATTCGGACAGCCGGATCGAAGTCGGAGTCTCCGGGACGAAAAAGCTCGGGAAGCGGACTTCGGGGTCCGTGCCGGACCCCCTTCACCCGTAGCCTAACGAAGTCGAACACAGGGGGACCCAAGGGTCCCCCTTCACATGCGTGTACGGTGCGGATGGCACCAACGCGTACCCACTGCAGGGGGCACCCTTTTGCGAGACGTACCTGTTCAGCTGATGCGAGGCCATGCACATGTCATACGACCGGCTCCCATTGACTTCAATGGGAATCCAACCGAGCCGAGTCCGTCAGCATGCGGCAGCATCGTACTCGCTCAGTCGGACTCCAGGGGTACGGCTCGGTCAGAAAACACTCCGGATCCGGCTCGGTCAGAGGGCTTTCCGACCCAGATCGGAATCGACCCCTAAACATATATAATTTATTATTCCCACTCCAAACTATGGAGGTCATTACGATGGCGGACGGAAAAACAACCGACCGCCATGGTAGCGGGAAATCACCGCCCGCCGCTACCGCGGGAAAACCGACGGCTATATTAGGATCCTCGGCGGTAAAAATCAAACCATGGCGGAAAGGAGACCCGAGAAACCGCCGTTCGCCTGCGGAGAAGGCCCAAACCCGTCCGCGGCGGTCGGTTTTGCAGCAGAAACAGCCCAAACGACCTCAACCACAGTGGAGACACCGCCATCGAAATTATGATATTCCCGACATCCCCGCGGTGCAGTGCACTGATTCCGACCGCCGCGGTCGACAACATTGATGAATCAGTGAGACGGCGGAGGCGCCGTAGCCGAGCCACCACTGCGGACGCTCCGTTAAAAAAATGGCAGTCGCGAGAAAAACACACAACATGCCCACAAAGTGCACCAACCAAACAAGGCATGCACCCAAAAATAGCTAACACAGCACAAAGACACACCCCCATGGGAAACTCCAAAGCTACAAATCCCAGGTTCACACACACACCACACCTGCTACCAATACCCCATCCTGACACACCCACAGACACCAGTATAAATCCAGGCCCCAACAGACCACAATCCTTTGCAAAACTCCACAACTGAGGGGACATCCACCACAGATGACAGGAGAGGCAAATCTGCACACACACACACATCACCACCACCACCACCACTTCCACACCTGCACCTCTAACACCTTTGCACAGCACACACCATACACATCACAACCACCACTACCACTTCCAAACCTGCACCCTAAACACCTTGACACATCACACACCATGTCACCACAGAGAATGCCCAAATTCACTGAGAGTGAGTTGAGGGTCATGGTTGATGAGATAATCAGGGTAGAACCACAATTGTTTGGTAACCAGGTCCAACAGACACCACTAGCAACAAGGACGCAAATGTGGAGAAGGATAGTAGAGATGGTCAATGCAGTAGGGACCGTGCCACGCAATAGAGATAAAAATCGTGAAGAGGTGGCACGATCTGAAGGCAGTGGTCAAAAAGAAGAGAGCCAAGAACCATGAGCTGGCTCACAGGACAGGCAGTGGCCCTCCTGTTCCACTCAAAACATTCACTGAATGGGAGGAGAAGGTGCTTGGCATTCTACATCCAGAGAGTCTCTCAGGAAAACCCGGGGGAGTGGAGGCTGGTAAGTACAAACAAATGCCTAACATCACACAAATGTACTGTCTTGCACCATTACAAAATAATACCTCCTAGGTTCAAATTCATTCATGTGCACAACACTCCCCCAACACATCTCTCACAGATACAACAGACACTCCCCTTGAAGCCCCCCAAAGGTAGTTAGCAACATCACCATGGGTTCATGTGTACATGCTGCCTGCACTACAACTCCCACCAGGCCCCCTTGTCCCACAGCTGATCAGGATGGAGCACTCCCCCCACCCAGAAGCATGCCTCAGCCATTGTGTGCCTCACCCTCACCTAACAGGTAGGTAGCCATCCCTACAGGGAGGTGGGTGGGTGTTTGGGAAGCCTGCACTACAACTCCCACCAGGCCCCCTTGTCCCACAGCTGAGCAGGATGGAGCACTGCCCCCTACTCAGAAGCATGCCTCAGCCATTGTGTGCTTCACCCTCACCTAACAGGTAGGTAGCCATCTTTACAGGGAGGTGGGTGGGTGTTTGGGAGGCCTGCAGTACAACTCCCACCAGGCCCCCTTGTCCCACAGCTGAGCAGGATGGAGCACTGCCCCCCACCCAGAAGCATGCCTCCGCCATTGTGTGCTTCACCCTCACCTAACAGGTAGGTAGCCATCTTTACAGGGATGTGTCTGTGGAATAGGGAGGCCTGCACTACAACTACCACCAGACCCCCTTTTCCCACAGCTGAGCAGGATGTAGCCCTCCCCCCACCCAGAAGCATGCCTCAGCCATTGTGTGCTTCACCCTCACCTAACAGGTAGGTAGCCATCTTCACAGGGAGGTGTCTGTGGAATAGGGAGGCCTGCACTACAACTCCCACCAGGCCCCCTTGTCCCACAGCTGTGCAGGATGTAGCCCTTCCCCCACCCAGAAGCATGCCTCAGCCATTGTGTGCCTCACCCTCACCTAACAGGTAGGTAGCCATCCCTACAGGGAGGTGGGTGGGTGTTTGGGAAGCCTGCACTACAACTCCCACCAGGCCCCCTTGTCCTACAGCTGAGCAGGATGGAGCACTGCCCCCCACCCAGAAGCATGCCTCAGCCATTGTGTGCTTCACCCTCACCTAACAGGTAGGTAGCCATCTTTAAAGGGAGGTGGGTGGGTGTTTGGGAGGCCTGCACTACAACTCCCACCTGGCCCCCTTGTCCCACAGCTGAGCAGGATGCAGCACTGCCCCTACCCAGAAGCATGCCTCAGCCATTCTGTGCTTCACCCTCACCTAACAAGTAGGTAGCCATCTTTACAGGGAGGTGGGTGGGTGTTTGGGAGGCCTGCACTACAACTCCCACCAGGCCCCCTTGTCCCACAGCTGAGCAGGATGGAGCACTGCCCCCCACCCAGAAGCATGCCTCAGCCATTGTGTGCTTCACCCTCACCTAACAGTTAGGTAGCCATCTTTACAGGGAGGTGTCTGTGGAATAGGGAGGCCTGCACTACAACTCCCACCTGGCCCCCTTGTCCCATAGCTGAGCAGGATGGAGCACTGCCCCCCACCCAGAAGCATGCCTCAGCCATTGTGTGCTTCACCCTCACCTAACAGGTAGGTAGCCATCTTTACAGGGAGGTGGGTGGGTGCTTGGGAGGCCTGCACTACAACTCCCACCAGGCCCCCTTGTCCCACAGCTGAGCAGGATGGAGCACTGCCCCCCACCCAGAAGCATGCCTCAGCCATTGTGTGCTTCACCCTCACCTAACAGGTAGGTAGCCATCTTTACAGGGAGGTGTCTGTGGAATATGGAGGCCTGCACTACAACTCCCACCAGGCCCCCTTGTCCCACAGCTGAGCAGGATGTAGCCCTCCCCCCACCCAGAAGCATGCCTCAGCCATTCTGTGCCTCACCCTCACCTAACAGGTAGGTAGCCATCCCTACAGGGAGGTGGGTGGGTGTTTGGGAAGCCTGCACTACAACTCCCACCAGGCCCCCTTGTCCTAAAGCTGAGCAGGATGGAGCACTGCCCCCACCCAGAAGCATGCCTCAGCCATTGTGTGCTTCACCCTCACCTAACAGGTAGGTAGCCATCTTTACAGGGAGGTGTCTGTGGAATAGGGAGGCCTGCACTACAACTCCCACCAGGCCCCCTTGTCCCACAGCTGAGCAGGATGGAGCACTAGTCCCACTGATAGGCATGTGACGTCTGTGCAGCCGCACATGACACCATGCCACTTAGTCCACAGTCACCAACACAAATAATGCAAAACAGTTGTGTTGTAGTCACCATGCACAAGTCTCTGTTCAAAATTGACCCACATTGTGTACACTGTGCCAGGCATCACACACTGTAACACTAACAATGATCATGCTGCCCTGCAGCAGTGTCTGGCCGTTTGTTTGGCAAAGTGCAAATCACCCATGTCATACCACAGTGTTGCAATGTAAACAGTGGAAGTGCAGTGTACCCAAAAACTACACTGCAGCTGGGACTCACAATGCTAAACTAAGCACATCCCAAATGTCCTGCAACACACCCAGCTACCACAGTGCTGCACTGAATTGCAGAACAGCACCTTGTCTGAATTAAATTGTCAAAGCTGTCTTGTTTGGACCACCAATGTGTGTATGCATTGACAATGTTCACATCTCACACTGTCTGTCTGAACAGTGCTGGTATAGTCTGGCCCCAAAAGCACACATTGTCTGCACAGGGCTGAGTACATCTCACACACACACCACTGTTGACCACAACATGTCAGTGTATGGATGCCCTGGAACAACTGCTTCACCAGTACTGTGCTCATGTTCTCAGGTCCACAAATACCATGAAACCATGACAGTGTGGAAATGTATGCTGGGTGAGATGTTCACCCTGCTGTATGTCACCACTGTGCTACGAGACTATACCCCTTGCCTATTGTGCCTTCAAATGTCAGGGGAGTGAACCCCACAGCCAGATAGCTGGGACAACAGTGATGGGGGGCTATACCCCATGACCAAATGTAATCTGAAATCAATGGGTACAAAAAGCCACACACACATCATGCTCACAACACGCACATTCCATCCAAAGATTTCTACCAAGTCACATAGCCATGCCATTGCTCACCTTCACCTCAAACGGTAGTTAGCCATCTTCACAGTGAGATGGTGTAGTGTGTTTGGCTATCCGTCCCACAAAATGCAACATGCATGCTGTTCCACCACTATGGAGGATGGGACACTACACCCCCAATAAGAAGCATGAGGCAGGCAATGTAGGCTACCCACCCAACTCACAGGCAGGTAACCGCATCTCACAGGTCGGGGTGTGTGGGGCTGGGAAGCTTGCACAACAACTCACACGGGCCCACCTGACCGCCAGCACACAAGACCCATTACTTCCTGGCACCAACATGCATGTGTCAGTCATTGCAATGTACACTTCAAAAGAACTGGCATGTGGACATATCATGCTGACTTGTCCCACACTGGACCAAGATGGAAGCCCTCATCATACACACACAGAGAGGTCTCTCAAATACAAGGAAAACACAGCAAACACAACATATCAACAGCCACAACATGCAGCCAGATATGCATTTAAAAAACATGTTGGCATAGGACACCAGGCCTCTCAATGTACAACTGCACACCCAGATAGCATTGGCAACTATAGTGTGCACACACCTAAGAAAATGAAACTGTGACAGCAACCAAAGTGTGAATGTCTGAAACACATGTAGATGGAACTCCGAGCACAACCATGCACACCACTACATGCCATCTGACAGTAGCAGTGGTCCAGACCACCTAGGATCTAATTAAAGCAAACTTAAGCATGTCTGGAATTGCAAATACAGATATCTACACCACATTGAAAAGGTATGCATGAAACTACAATGTTCACTCACTGTGCAGAGTAAACCGCTGTAAGGGCTCAACAAGTGACACATACGCGTACATGGATGACATGATTGATCAATAACTGGATGCCAACATGAGACTGTCAATGTTAAAAATTATATTGTGCATGTCATGTCTTGACAACTCCCAATATGGACAAGTAATGCATGTACCACAACAGCTTGTAATGCATCACTGGATGTCGGTCAATGCAAATTTGTACAGTGAACAACTGCTGGATGTACAAACAGTTGATGTAACACTGCTAACACAAACTTTGATGGGTGCAACACAATGACCATTTCTCATCTGACCCACAGGTGACCAAGAACTCACTGCAGAGGATGACACCACCCTGCAGAGCCAGTCCCCCGGAACAGAGACAACTGGATGAGGACTACCTGGATTCCTTGGATGAGGAGCTCCACGCTGGCCCATCTGGTGTGGCAGGCCGCAACCAGTCCCAGGCACCCATTGTCCCCCCAACCATATCAGCTGCAGCCTCTGACCATCCTCTGACAGCTGCTGTCACGGCCTGTGTGTCAACCACTACCACCACCACCACCACCACAGCTGTCCGCAACACCCTCCCTGCCCCAGGGGTTGAGCAGCCCACCACATCGACTGCGGAGGCCAGGGAGAGGATGCAGCAGGCCAATGTGAGGACCGGACAGGACCGTGGCAGCAGTGCAGGTGGTCGGGACAGGGTCATGCAGAGGGGGACTGATCCTGTGACGGAAGCCCTGGGCCACATCGACAGAGTCCTTGGGGCCTACCAACAGGCCCAGGGACGAATGGGCCGGTTAGAGGAAGAATCTCGGGAGCACCTCCTGCTGCTGAGGTCCATGGACACACGCATGGGACAGATTGTGGACCTCTTGGGGCAGCTAGTGGCGGTTCTGAGGGACAGGCAAGCGCAACATTCTACCCCTCCGCCTCCCCTGTTGGGCAGCAGAATGACACTTCATCATCCTCCCCTGCGTCCACAGAGGGGGTGAGTCCTCAGACACCACTGTCCCTGCAGCAGTGGCCCCTCCAGTCAAGCGCAAGAGGGGCCGTCCAAGGAAAGGCCAGGGGGCCTCACGTGCCAAAGCACCTGCCAAACGCTAGTCCCCGAGCCAGCCATGATGGCAGACCACTGCACCACTGCATTGACCTTTTGGACTATCCTTCACCACACTGCCATGTGAATGGCATCTATCTGTTGGACTGGGTCTCCACATCATTGTGGGGACTACTCAAGTATCTCATCTACCATGACTGTCAACTCACTACTTCAATTCCCCCTTCACATTTTCTCCACCCTTGCATGTCACAGTTGTAAATAAATACACCTTACACACATGTTGTTGTGTCTGCTCCGTCTTTAATACAGGATGTGCAACCTTCACCGTGTAGGACATGGTCCAGGGGAATGGAATGTAGGTAACAAGTGAGATGCTGAAGGGACCTAGGGAAAACCGCAGAACAAGAGTCACTTGTATGGGTGTGGCATTGCACACATCACACAACACTTGTCAACAAGGTACTCAGATCTACAAACTTTACACAGAGCAACAGTCACCATAGAGACATTCTGTATCACACTAACCAATAACACATACATTGGCAGGCAGCAATGAGTCAACACCAAGCTGCAGTCAGCAAGCTCACAAACACCCACACAGCAACTGCAACACCATCAGACCATTTTGTCCCTTCTACATCGTCACTCACCTTCAAGTGAAGTAGCGGGTGATGAGCTGTCGACGCATGTCGACCCCTTCCTCCTCTCCACTGCCCTCGTCACTGGATCCGGCTTGATTTGCAGGCGGCGGCCTTGGCTGCTCATCATCGTCATCCAGGATCAGGGGTATTGCCTTGCGAATGGCCAGGTTGTGGAGCATGCAGCATGCCACCACTATCTGACACACCTTCCCTGGCGAGTACATAAGGGCACCTCCAGTACGGTCCAGGCACCGAAATCTTGATTTTAGGAGACCAAATGTCCGTTCTATCACACGCCGTGTCCTCCCATGGGCATCATTGTATCGCACATCAGCTGGCGTGACGGGATTCCGCAATGGGCTCAGCAACCACGGGCGGTTCGGATATGCCGAGTCACCTGGGTGTGAGAGACACAGATTAACCTTGCAGTCCCAAAATGCCACACAACAGCATGTCACACACACACCACTCTAATCCACTATGCATACTCACCCACAAGCCATGCACGCTCCGGAAGCAGTATGGCCATCAGCTGAGGAACGATGCTGCTGCGCAAGATGTGGGCATCATGGGCTGAGCCGGGAAACTTGGCACACACATGTGAGATGATCATGTCCGCCAGGCACACCACTTGAACATTTACCGAGTGTGAATGCTTCCTATTGCGGTAAACCTGTTCACGTGCCTGTGGTGGCACAAGCCCAACATGTGTGCAATCAATTGCACCAATGACATGGGGGATATGTCCAAGGGCATAGAAATCGCCCTTCACAGCCACCAACTCAGGCCCTCTGGGAAAATGGATATATCTGTCTTTGTAGAGCATCATGGCCGACAGGACATCCCTCAGCACCATGCTGAACATCGGCTGTGACATCCCGCCTGCACTTGCGACCGTGTGCTGGAATGAGCCTGTTGCAAAGAAATGCAGGCATGCCATCACCTTAGATGTTGCGGTGAAAGCTGTTGGATATGTCCGACGTGGCTGCAGGTGGGGCTCCAACATGGCACATAGGTTCTGCAGGGTTTGTCGGTCCAGCCTGAATTTGCGGATTATATCCTCATTCTCCATGTCTGCCAGGACTGTGAACGGACGATGGATATTGTGCCTCCTCCTCCTAGGACAGATCACAGTGCACAGATGTCAATGCAGAAGACCATGAAATGTGCATCACATACAATTTTTTCTACAGACACATTCCCAAGTCTTACAACATGCACCATTAACCGACAGGGCACTTCACAAGTAGGTACACATCAGGCACACTACTCGTACACCTGTCCCCTTACCAGCAGCAATTATCTGTGCACCCCTCCGGCTCATTCGCATGCACAGTGTGATATACTAACAGATATGTGTGCATACCTGTGAGCATGACCCCCAGCATATGTTAATAATTGCAATACTACCCGAACACACCATGTTGCTGGCCCTGATACACCTCCCAACACAGGTTGCACATGGCACACTTCAACTACACACTGACCACCAGCTGAGCATGGGGGACATGTGTGTGCATGTGCATTGGACAATGTGCCAGTTGCTGATGCCCCTAGTTCAGGAAATGAGACGACAGTGTGCGTTACATTGCACACACAGACATTGACCATTATCTACATATGCTATGCAACACATTAACTGGACAGTCTACATTTCATTACACAGCACATGTGACATGTGCGAGTGTATGTGCCCATGCAATGTATTGGCGACCCATATATGGTATATGTTGGTGACGTGGAGTGACATGTCCCTTTTGTGCATTTGCCCTCATGAGGACCCTTCAATTGTTGAGACACTGGGCACTGTACATGTTGGCCTATGCAGAGAGCTGGAGGACACGTTAGGTGCAGCACAGCTACTCCACAACTCCATTAACGCTCACTCCAGGCACTGTCTGGCAGACATATGGCGGTGCCTACCGCTTGACACCTGCGGACTGGCACCGCCCATAACCCAGGCACGATCGCGGGTGACACCGCCAGATATGTATGTGACAATGGCGGTCACCATACACCGCTACCCAAATCATGGTCACTCCAGGCACTGTCTGGCAGACATATGGCGGTACCTACCGCCTGGCCCCTGAGGTGTGTCAACGCCCATAACCCAGGCACGATCGCGGGAGACACCGCCAGATATGTATGTGACAATGGCGGTCACCATGCACCGCTACCCAAATCACGGTCACTCCAGGCACTGTCTGGCAGACATATGGCAGTGCCTACCGCTTGACACCTGCGGACTGGCACCGCCCATAACCCAGGCATGATCGCGGGTGACACCGCCAGATATGTATGTGACAATGGCGGTCACCATGCACCGCTACCCAAATCACGGTAAATCCAGGCACTGTCTGGCAGACATATGGCGGTGCCTACCGCCTGGCCCCTGAGGTGTGTCACCGCCCATAACCCAGGCACGATCGCGGGAGACACCGCCAGATATGTATGTGACAATGGCAGTCACCATGCACTGCTACCCAAATCATGGTCACTCCAGGCACTGTCTGGCAGACATATGGCGGTGCCTACCGCTTGACACCTGCGGACTGGCACCGCCCATAACCCAGGCACAATCGCGGGTGACACCGCCAGATATGTATGTGACAATGGCGGTCACCATGCACCGCTACCCAAATCACGGTCACTCCAGGCACTGTCTGGCAGACATATGGCGGTGCCTACCGCCTGTTCCCTGAGGTGTGTCACCGGCATGGACCATGCCCTTGCAGCCAATGGGAAGCAGCCTCGTGGTAGTCTGATGCGAGTTTGAAAATCGCGGTAGGCGTGCACCATCCCCGCGGAGGCGGTCACTGGAGGCATTCAAAAGATGCAGCACCGCGGTAGCGCGCGCCTGGACCCTACGGTGTGTCACCGGCATGGACCATGCCCTTGCAGCCAATGGGAAGCAGCCTCGTGGTAGTCTGATGCGAGTTTGAAGTTCGCGGTAGGCGTGCAACACCCCCGCGGAGGCGGTCACTGGAGGCATTCAAAATATGCACCACCGCGGTAGCGCGCGCCTGGACCCTACGGTGTGTCACCGGCATGGACCATGCCCTTGCAGCCAATGGGAAGCAGCCTCGTGGTAGCCTGATGCGAGTTTGAAAATCGCGGTAGGCATGCACCACCACCGCGGAGGCGGACATTGGATGTATTTGAATGAGGCAGACCTGGTACACCAATTGCAGCACCCTGGGACCACTGACACAGCCCCAGGGGCCTATATATGTGTGGGAGGGTGCACTACATTCCCACAGCTACCAGGGACTGCTGACTGACAACCCTCCACCTGCTGCTGCTGCCTCAAGGGACTGCTGGCTGCCACCCTCCACCTGCTGCTGCTGCCTCAAGGGACTGCTGGCGGCCACCCTGCACCTGCTGCTGCTGCCTCAAGGGACTGCAGGCTGCCACCCTGCACCTGCTGCTGCTGCCTCAAGGGACTGCTGGCTGCCACCCTGCACCTGCTGCTGCTGCGTCAAGGGACTGCTGGCTGCCACACTCAACGTGCTGCTGCTGCCACATGTCCATTGTGATGTCGAGGACTCAGAAGATCCGTGCCAGTCCCTTCACCAGTGAGGAGCTTGAGGTCCTGGTAGACGGGGTGCTTGCACAGTACCCAAGGCTTTATGGCGGCCCTAATGTCGTGGTAAGTCTCCCAGACTGTGAGTGAGAGTGCAGGGTGGGCACACGTGAGGTGGAGGTGCTTCGGTATGTGTCAGTGGTTGTGGGGCTCTGACATGCACTGCCTATCATGTTTACTACAGCGGGAAGGGCTTGGTGGGCTCTTTCACACGTTACCCTGCATGCCTATCCTGAGTAGAGGGACATGTCCTGTAGTGTCAGCCATACAGTGCAGCTGCATTTTGGTGATGCAGGAGTCTGGCCAGTTATCGTTTGTGTGAATGGCTGTGTTGCTCCCAATTTACCCACTCAGTGTCAGTCCACCTGCCCTGCACAGTCCCCGCCGAATGCCACATGTCCACATCACTGCATGTGCAGTGTGTTCCATGTGTGTTTGGGTCACGCCTCCTCATCTAAGTCCCATCTCTGCCATGTAGATTGCACAGGAGCAGGCGTTGGAGAAGGGTGTGTGTATGACAGTTGTTGTCACTCTATGTGAGTTCCAGGACACAGTGAGGCTTTCACAGGGCTAGGACACTTAGGAATGCGCAGTGTTGGACACAGTGAGTCCAACAACAAGACACATGTTTTGCTATCTTCTCTATGTGTAGTTGTAGGTAACTGCAGACAGTAGCTGCGGCCAGACTACACGTTGCTTGCTGTGTTGGTATCCTGCATGTGAATGGGATGTGGAGGTACTGTGTCCACCATCGAACATGCATGCCTGTACGTCTGATTGACCAATGACATTGTACCATGTTCACAGCAATTGTTGGCTCTGTTACAGTTGTAGCTGGAGTTTTGGATGAGTCACTGTCGTGCTACTGCATTTTCATTGTGTTGTCATTGTGCACTGTGTCACTGGAACCTCACCCCTCTTGTCTCCCATGCCTGCAGCTGAAGGTCCACCAGCGTAAAGCCGTGTGGAGGGCCATTGCCTCCAGAGTCCGAGATCTGGGTGTGTCAAACCGAAGGCGCACCCACTGTCATAAAAGGTGGGACGACATCTGCCGGCTGAGCAAGAACATGGCCGAGATGACGCTGGGGCTGCTCCCTCGGACTGGCAGGTTGGCTAGGCGCAGCATGACACCACTAATGGCCCGCATCCTGGCTGTCACAGAACCTGAGCTAGACAGACAACTGAAGGAGCATCAGCAGCGAGCTAGGGGTGAGTATGTGTTGCAGGCTGCCTTTGGATGGGAGTGGGTGCATGTGTCTACAGAGTGTGCAAATTGTCAGCTGTGTGACGTTGGTTGTGTGGTGCAATGTTTTGTGAGTGGCCTCTGTGCTGGGTGTATGTGCCATGCTTTTGCCCAAACGGTGCTTCATGAAGTGAGTTTTAGCACTGTGCATCTCTCTTACATTTGGAGTTGTGGCCTTCAGGTACCTTCTGCTGTGGGGTAGTGTGTGAATTCTGATGGATGGTAATGCCAGTGTTCCAACTGTGAATGCGTTTCAATGAATGCGTGCAATTCCAGACCTCAGATGTCTGCCAGTCAGACATCTGAGGCCAATGTGCAACAGTAGATGTACCCATGGACTCGATATGGTGGATGGCATGTGTGCAGGGTCATTGTGGGCTGGTATGTTGTGGTCTGTGTGGTCCCCTACTGCTCCACACATGTAGGTGATGTGCACCATGTCGTGGTGTTCATCCTTGCCAACATCGGGACAGTGTGTGTGCACAGGCCATTTTGGGGCTGTGTCTGATGTGAGCCAACTGCAGGATGGTGTGCTGTGTGAGTCACCTGGGGCACTTATGGCAGGACGTGTGTCGGACATGCACTGTTGGGTTGAAATTTTGGGTGGCAAGATATATGTGTGCACAGGGTGGCATGCAATGTGCTGCACACCTCTTTCTAGGATGCAGATGTATTGGCACGTGTTAGTTCTGTTGATGCCACTCATCTCACAGTACTTCTCTCTCCTATGTAGCAGCTCCCGTATGTGCAGAGGGAGAGGGGACGGGCACCAG